>JAUTXW010004717.1:0-1201436 GCA_030620095.1 Kuschelorhynchus macadamiae
CAACAACAAATGTTATTTTATAATGAATAAGGTGAAAACATACGTTATAATTATAATAATACGGACAAGGCAATAGGCCTGGACGCTTCTAATGAGGCAATAACATTTAAATTTGATTACCTAGACCGTCGATGTAGAGGAGGTCAGTTTCGATTCCTTTCTATACCAAGCTGCTTCATAAACTTTCGTTTACTCCAGCGTCGAGGAATCTGAAAGTGGATCGAACATGTTCCTTACCAGTTTGCTTAAACCAATAAAAAAACCTCCTCTTCCTGTCTTGAAAAGTCAGGAGATAATACTTAATGAGCACATCAGGAACGTAGGTTTTAGTGTACTGCTGAGCTAGTATCTCAATATGCTTACCAAACGAGCAAATCAGAAGAACTGGCTCTTACCAATCTTGTTGAGAGCATAAACAACTCTCTGGAAAACAAGCAGATTACAATGCTACATTCTTACAGATCCCAGAGAACATTTAACAATGCCCTTTCTGGATCACTCTGATCATGAATCACTGAAAGAGGGGTAGAACCCCTTATATGTGGTTGGAGACACACCAATGCTCAAAAAACAGAAAAATAACAACATCGACAGGACGAGACAGTGAGCTTTAGGGTTGCTAAAGGGTGTCCACAGGGAGGAGTGTTATCGCCCTTGCGGTGAGAGGTTCGACCTGCAGGCATATGCCGATGATCTAGTCATCATAGTAAAAGGAAAGGCTGAAGAGGAAATCTCAGTAACTCTTCAGGAAGTTCGCAACACCAGGCTAACATGGTGTGAGTGGAAAGAGATGTCTATCAACCCTGATAAAATGGTTCTAGTCCGCTTCACAAAAAGAAAGGAATCTGAGAGACTTCACGACTTCCTTACGGGGACAAGTGATACCATTTTCAGCTGAAGTGAATATTTGGGAATTATTCTGGATAAAACCCTGAACTGGAATGCTCATCTGGATAAAAGAATCAGAAAGCTAAACTATCCCTGTGGACATGCAGTAAAATCTACGGAGGTTATGGGGTATGAGAACAAAACAACTATATTGGCTGTACCTAACGGTCATCAGACCAATAATAGCCTAGAAGAGAGTTCTGTAGCTGGTGGTAGCAAGTGACAGCAGATGTTGCCCAAGCCAAACTGAGTGGACTGCAAAAACAGGCTTGCCCGTCAATTACAGAGCCATCCGCTCACCTTACAGCGGCCATGACACCTTTTTTTGAAACTTCCAATACTCCACCTATTTGTGGAAAGGGGAGTAATTAGAGGATTACTACATACAGACTCCACCATATGTTACCAACAGCATGGTTGATAGCACGAGTCACATGGGGTATCATCCAACATGCTGAAAGTTGTGAAAACTATTACATGTTGGGAATGCCATCGGACCTGCTACCAAAAAAACTGTTAGTTCACATAGTTGCCTACCCGTGATCTTCCCAGAGAGAGAGAGTGAGATCAGAATAAATCTGATTTAATGAAAGGCAGAGCTGTGCCATTTATATACTGGCTTGAAACAAATAAAGGTGTAAGAGCTGGAATCCATGTAAGGCCAAATTCTTGCTCTGTCAGTAAGCCTGAGCAATAACACCTCCATATTCCCAGTAGAAGTCTCATGCCATCTAATTGTGTGCTAGAATGTTGCAGAACCAACAAATAACACATAAAACGATAAAAATATTCTTGATAGTCCAAAAGGCACTTGTTGGCCTAAGAGAGGGACACAAAATGGCCCTTATCTGGAGACCAGGACATGCGGGTTTGGAGGGAAATGACTCTGCGGACATTCTAGCAAAGTAAGAAGCAGACAGAAAATTGTGGGACTTGAACCAGCTTTTGGAGCAGCCGACGAAACGGCCATGTGCGCAATTTTAGACTTGGTTGAGAAAATTAATCTCTATTGGCTTGGATTGCCAGGTCTGTCCCATGCTTCCTATGAAGAAGAGGATAACAGAAAGTCTGTCAAATATGACAGAATTTAGCGCAAAACAGCAATGGCCATTGTGGTCTAAGACATCACATACACAGGATGGGGATTGAAGCCGCCAATCTGAGTGCCGCCTATGTATGGGAATAGAACGAGACAGCCAGGGATGAGTGCCTGTGTAAATGCCCGGCAGCTGCCAGGATCAGGTTCTCCATATTCCGTAGAGGTATCCTGCTGCTTGAGGACTTGAAGTTGAATGCAGTTATAAGAACTCATTGAGGATTTAGAGTTGCTTGGGAAGCGTAAAATGGTGCCACGTATATGATATATAGTCGCAGTGGAGGGTCCGTTCATTATCTTACTTTTAAACTTAAATCTACTCCAATATTGTCCTCACCACAGTTTAGTTTCTACCACAATCGTGTTTTAATTTGACCAGACATGTTCAGGTATGCCGAGTATTTTTGCGTCTATCCCTTTTAAATATCATTAACAAGAGGGCGTTTTGTCTTTCCAACGTTGAGAGGAAACGTTTTGTCTTTCCAAGTTTAGAGGCAACAAGATGATGGTCTCACCGATCATAATATTTATATGGAGTATGTGGATAATAGTTTTGTTATTTGCATGGCCAACGATAATAATTTGGTAGAATTCTTAAATCACTATGATGGCATAATAAATGTGTATTAGGTTTATAGAGAGCAAGAAGAAAATTTCCTCTTTGCCTATTGTTTGACGATCTTGGTTTTTGTTAAACCATTATGGATAATAAATCACAACCCAAGTGAGTATCCAAAGTTACACACACTGGGCCATGATTGAATCAGCATAACTAACTTATCTACAGCAACAAGAGAAGGGCATTATAAGAATGTTTTATAACAGAGCTGTAACAACTTATAGAATAATAGGTCAGACCTGGAGGCAGATGTTGTAACCATAAAGCAAGGATTTATCCCAGAACGGTTAGGCTGAAATGTTAGTAAGTAATACCTAGAACAAAACTACAAAAGGGTTATTTACTACTATCTATTTTCATTAGACATTGTACTTCACTATGTCTTATTACCTTTTCAAGTAGACATCCCAAAATATTTAATAATAGCCAGCGATATCTAAATCAAAACAGCTTTTAAATCGGGAAATGCATTGGACGATAAAATGATTTTTTATTTATACGATAAGAGGAGGAAATAAATATCCTTTGATTTATTAGTAATTATTCTCAAGGACCATTTAATTTAATTAACATTACATATAATGTTCTTAAAAATTAACACAACCCTACATTTATAATATTAATTTAACTAGGTAGCTTAGAAAAAAATAATATTTTTTTCTCAAATGTTTGACAAACATTTGATGTCATAAAATCTTGGAGGGATCTTACTCTTAATCCTGCTTGCTTTACTTTTCTTTACTATACTGGATATCAGAACTACACTTTATTGCTACCCTATTTGGGCTAAAAATTATATATAAAAATCACCAATAATCTTTTTAAATAAATAACAATTTGTTAAAATAACTTTCTTCCAAAAACCATAACTGCTTGAAGCGCATTTACACCTACCTTGATATAGTAATTACCTCTTTAGCAATGTCAAAATGGAACTGTAGCGAGTACGGATTTCGCTTTATTTAATTATACTGAGTAAAAAGACAAAATGATTTACAAGCCTTCTCAGGCCGGATAAGGAAGCAACCCCTTATACTTTTTAATTAAACTAAATTCATATAAAACAGATAAATTAATTATGCGCTCTCAATAGACTAAAAACGGCATCTTCAGAGTATTTTTATCGTAATACGTCCCTGGTCCTGCTCAAGAACAATTTTTAACTGGTCCAATCCAACTCCACTGAGGAGGGCTACATAGCGTGACAATAGGAAATAAAGATACAAATAACAAGTGCAGTTTCTATACTTAAATGTTAAAAAAAGAAGGTGGAGTACGTCTTTTAAAATATCATAAATATAATTGGTTAAAAAAAGTGAGAAAGATAATTACAATTTCTAACCTGATACGTCTGAATTCTGGAAAACAAGTGAATAGACGGTTTATTTATTTAATGTATTACCCTTTTAAAGTTATATCGGTGGTTGAAGTATTTTTGGGTTATAGTTGTTATCTTGGAAGTACTATAGTCATGTGATGAACCATATGAATAGCTTTAAGTAAACAGAATAATTTTTATGTGAGGTATATTCTCTATAAAGTTTTATCTGAGTTATTTTTAGAGAAATTTTCATTACAAAGTTAATATATGTAAATGAAATTCCTCGGAATTGCTTTAATCAAAATCAACAGGTTGAGGAATGCAACAAGTTAAGGCTTGTAATATTAGAAGCAGGTTAGGTAGATAATATGAAGCAAATATAGCATTTTTAGAAATTTAATTATATTGATTTTAGAAATACTGGTGTACATGATTAGATTAATACTCTAGGTATTTATTAGGCCTTTGGAAGAGTTTCCCAAAACAGCATTAAGACGCCGGTTTACAAAAACGAACGAAAAGGACGCCTACAGCGTGTATGGTGAGTTATATTGGGGGAGGCAAAACACCTTAATTAGACTCAAAAGGGAGAGATGTCAAAATCTGTCATGTCTGGCCAAATCAACACCGTGTTCAGTGGTCGAAGGCAAACTTCTGCCTTGGGTTACGAAACCAAAGTTCATAGAATTTCACAGAAAAACATCAAGTAAGACTAGTGTTGCTTGTTATTCAGACCCACGGAAGCAGCTTCTGAGGGTCAGAGCACGTCGGGACCACCGGAAGCGAAGCGACGGCAGGCGACTATTTTATATTTCATTGTTTCTTACGAGGAAACGCATACTTGCGAGAAGCGAGCGACTGAAACAAGCGTAGCAACTATGAATGTTAGCAGGAAATATTTCGTTCTTCGCAGCGCTGCGCTTTTCATCCTATTACAGGAGTGCGTGATGATGACCACTTAAGACTTTGGCGTACTTGCAAATGTCCCAACGGTCCTACTCATGTGTAGCAGATGAAACCAACTTAGTTTAGTTTTAATGTGGTTTTGGTACAATTCACCTGCGTTGCTACTTAACAATGAGTGCAGAAGATGAAAGATTTATTTTTTATTTTTATATTACCTTTAAAGTTTATTTTACTTTATTTAGGAAGAACTTTGTATTTTTGTTGTCTAATTACCATAAAGATCATCTTTGTTAACTAATTCACTTAACAAAGATTTCTTAAATATTTATTTTTTATATTTAGTTCCTATATTTATTTTATACAATGCGAGTCAAGGAATAAACTGTTTTTTTTTTGCAAACGCTGTGACACGTCGATTAGTATTTTTAGTTGAGCATTTTTGTATGTAAAATGTTTATATACAGGGCGTCCTAGCATTGTTCAGTACTTTCCCAAAAAAAACAACGGTAATCGATTTACAGAATTTATTCCAAGTTAGATACTACTGTATTTTTACCTACTTTAAATAAATAAACTATAAAAATACTCGTATTTTCTTATGTTAGACATACTGCTAATCTTTCTTCTGCACACCACAGCACGAAGAAATATAGTATTTTGTATTTCAATATCCTGTATTTTATGCTTGCTGTAAAAGAATATTAAATTGTGCATGAGACATACGAAAGTACTGATGAAACTTTGTAGGATCATCGAATAAATTAGGGTAAAAATGGTATGAAATTCGCCTTCTTATTCCTCGTCTTTTACATGATGTATCTAAGTGCTTTCACTTCCTCATCTCTTCACCTTCGCATATAATGGCGCCTATGATTACAACTGAATCGGAGCACGAGGAGTAACTCATCTTCACAACAATTTAAATGCTACTACTCTGCAAACATGCGCACGAAAAACACAAACTTCGCGGCGCTTCTCTTCCCTTCGCTCAAGTGTGCTTCAACAAAATTCGCGGCACTTCTCGTTTCGCTTCACTTTCCCACGGTGCTTTGACCTTGAAGTTCAAAGCACATTTGTACGGCGTGAAGCGAAGCGAAGAGGGGGTTGCCCATGATTCTATAATTCCATTGTTTTTTACGAGGAAACGCATACTTGCGCGAAGGGAAAGCGACAAAGTAATAATCGCCGCGACCGAACAGAAATGTCTAGCAGCGAATATATTCCGTTCGCAGCGCCGCGCTTCCATCCAGTATCGGAGCATAGTGCGCGATACTTTACGACCACTTGCGACTTTCGCTACTTCCTAAATACCCCGAATCGACCTACGACATGCAGCAGACGAAACCAACTTGTTTTAGTTTTAATGTGGTTTTGGTAAATAATCACCTGAGTTGCTGACTGCTAGTAAAAATAAGTGCAGACTAGATTTCATATTTTTTATTTTTATTTTTTAACTTTAAAGTTTATTTCACTTCCTTGTCGAATAGATAAATCAGGATAAAGGTACCAAATTCGCCTTCTGTTCCTCGTTTTTTACTTATGGGGTGTAACCAGCGCTTTCGCTTCCTCCATCCTCTTCTTTACATACAATGGCGCCCATGATTACAACTGAATTGAATAGGACGAAGAGGAACTCATCTTCACAACAATTTAACTATGACTGGAAAAATGCGCGCCAAACACAAATTTCGCGGCGCTTCTCTTCCCTTCGCTCAAGTGTGCTTCGTAATGATTAAACTTCCACGGCTCCTCGCTTCGCTTCGCTTCCCCACAGTGTGCTTTGACCTTCATTCAAACCTCTTTAATAAATTTCACGGTTCAATTAAGCAAAAGATTGATATTTTACGCACATGAAGAAGCACATAGGCTTTTAGCGTTAGAGTTAAGTACAGTTCTATAAATTTTGGACTTAAATTAACCATTTAAAATGATGAGAAACATAAGGATATTGCAAGTCCTATAAAATAAGCGTAGTAAACATTTTACATTCTCTACCACCTTCGAATGAGTACCTACCACCTGACGAGAAAATAGACCTATTCACAGTGGATATGCAATGCAAAAATTAGAAATGCAAAATCATTAATTATGTTTTTGATTTTTAATTTAAGTTGAAACTTATTAATTGGATCATTAACAAGCTATGAAAATTCGATAGAGAATCGATTGAGTTATATTAGTATGTTTTTTCTACTTACCCACATTTATTTGTATAAATTTTCGTTAATTCTTCATTAAACATTAAACACATCGGTGTTTTTGTTTTTAAATTAAGACTTACGCTACTCTAACTTGAAAATATCTTATTTATAACGAATAAGGCGGGAAAAATTTAATCCCATATTAAATAACAAGAGAGAAAGGAACCTCGTTTACCTTTTCTCCGGTACCGAGGATAAGACCACGTAAACAATAGGGCCCTGGCGCTTCCAGTGAGGCAATAAAATGTAAATTGCAGGATTTCCTTGCATCAGCAAGATAAATCTACTTAAGTTTAAATAAATAAAGTGCAAAGGAAACACCTTAAATTTAAATCACAAAAGCCTTGCTCAAAAGATACAGATTATGCAAATTATTCTGTTAAAATGCACGTGTTCGTAATCTATGCTCTATATCTCCCAGACTTTCTGTTAGGGAAAATAAGAAACTTGCATGTTGTGTGTTTCTGTTATTGCACTGTTGCATTTTGATGAAACAAGTAGAGGGTGTCCGGATTGTGTTCTTGCAAAAACAGGGTATCTCGTTTATTTTAAACAGAGAACCTTGCGGTTTTCACGAACCTGAGCCAATTTTTTGTGAAACTCATGAAGCCGTAAACAAAATTTTCATAGCCTTCTTATGAGATAGCCTGATAGATGAGATGATAGCCTTCTTATGAGATACAATACCTCCCTCGTATCTCGGTTATCCTTTAACTTAACGCAAAGAGAAAAATTGCTGCTTATGCAGTTTTTTACGCTGGATCCAGTGGCGTAGTCATATTTTTCATTTGAGTTGTTATTTTTTAGATATGACCCAAAGTTGTGTTTTTTTTTAAATGGGACACCCTGTATATTTGTCCAGAAATTGATTTGTCCTTTTAAAAGCTTCTCAAAAATATATTATAGTATGGATTTATTTTAATAAACAACAACAAAAATACTAATTTTTATAATTATCATCCCAAATTTTGCAGTAGGCCATGCAAAACAATGCTGCCTTTTATTTAAAGTCGTTAACAATATCTACATCCTAACAATAAATCAAAATAAATATGTAATTAAATCTATTTATCAAAATATGTATTGATAATTTCGCACCAAAAAAGTACCACCTACCTAGATTTATGTAACACAAGATCAAAACAGTAATAAATTATTATGTAACAAGCCTTTCAGCAAAAATCAACTGTCGTATAAGAACTACAGTAACCAAGGAAATCAAAAGAACTGTTCAAACTGATTTCCATTTTGTTCTATGCATGCTTCGCACAATTTTCGTATTCGTGTTAGGGAATTAAGCAAAAGAACGGGATGATTTTGTAAATAGCGAAAATTTTCTCTTATTGCATTTCCTAAATCTTGGAAATTATCATAGTGGTCTTTGTAAATTCTATTTTCCATATCTTCATAGAAAGAAATCTAAAATCGACAAATCTGGGGACCTAGGGGGCCTTCTTATAGGTTCATTTGTTCCGATCCATTGATTGGTGAAATTATTGTCCAGAAATAATCTTAGGGATTGGCGGTTAGATTTACCTCAAATATATAAAATTTTATATGTGTTCCTAATATGAAGCAGGACACATTTAGACCAAACCTGCCCTGCTGTCTTATGGGAAATATTTGGTGTTGATTTTCCTGGGACCAGAATCTACCATTGTGCCTATTGAGTATACCAGAATTACTGAAATGTGCTTCGTCTGACCATATAACCTTTCTTTCAAAATCTCTAACCATATCGCATCTTTCTCGAAACCAATTGCAGAAGACTACCCGACGCTCTGCATCCCCTGGTTGTAAGTGCTGCACGAGACTAAATTTGTATGGGTGGTATTTGTGCTTTTTTAGAATTTCTTGAACTCTATTTTTTGGAATCCCTATGCTCTTTTCACTGGCCCTACAAGAGTTTATAGGGTAAGCTTCTGCATTAGCCAAAACCGTAATTTCCTCAGCCTCCCGATTTTCTTTATTATATGTTTTCGTACGAGGTTTGATAAATGATCCGTGATTAAGTAAATTTTTTTTATCCGATAAAAAGTGGATATATTAGCTTGCCTCCTTTCTGGATATCTAAATAAAAATTAAGCAATAGTATTTCAACATACCTAAAAATTAACTATTTACCTGTTAAAATACATCTCAGAAGCCGCTTCAACATTTTCATTACTTAATATAAAACAAGCTGACATATCGTACTTTTCATAATGTTCGAAAGTTTGGTTTTCTTCCATAATAATACAAATATATTTTTACACAATAAATAAATACAAAAAACTAGCGCTATATTTTATATACGCGTACAAAATTGGGAAATGTCATTTGCTTCCAAGAAAACAAAAGAAAACGGCATCGTTTTGCATGGCCTACTGCAAAATTATAAAAATTAGGATTTTTGTTGTTGTTTATTAAAATAGACCCATACTATTATATATTTTTGAGAAGCTTTTAAAAGGACAAATCAATTTCTGGACAAATATACAGGGTGTCCCATTTTAAAAAAACACAACTTTGGGTCATATCTAAAAAATAACAACTCAAATGAAAAATATGACTACGCCACTGGATTCAGCGTAAAAAACTGCATAAGCAGCAGTTTTTCCCTTTGGGTTAAGTTAAAGGATAACCGAGATACAAGGGGGGCCCCAAAATGCAAAATTTTCTATTTCGCCCTGTATCTCATAAACGAAGAAGGCTATGAAAATTTTGTTTACGGCTTCATGAGTTTCACAAAAAATTAGCTCAGGTTCGTGAAAACAGCAATCTTTAAAAATAAGCGAGATACCCTGCTTTTGCAACCAAATCCGGACACCCTGTACTATTTTTTACGCGTATATGCAGTCATGCAAGTAGAAGCACATACCCAACATATCGGCCAAATGAACACCAAAAACCGCATCCCCATATCGAGTTTCGCAAGTGAAATATCCATCTTTAAACTTTAATAAAAAAAAATCTTAATCTCTACTCTACAGCAGTTTAGTTTATTTCTGTCTTGTGAATATATTCAAAGATCGTTAAATCCTTGTGGAGGCTTTTCCAGATCTAGTTTAGTATAAATTTTATAATTTTTTTTTAATGCCGAATCACTTCCTGAAATTCATCATAGTCCTTTTCAGATACCCTGTATAAATGTTTCTCATTCACCTTGAATAATGTTTTCCAATTTCCCATGTTTGAAATGTTCAATTAATCTTTTTTGGTCGCCTGTGCATATATCAGTCACCGTTCGACTGAAATTCCAAAATATTAATTTCTGGTTCCTGAAGTCTAAGTCATCTAACAAATGGGCGAAACTCTGAAATAAAAGATATACACATTTTAATAAGAAATATTTCTTAATACCATTTGAGATACTGGACATTAAACAGGCAATACAATTTAAAAACTGTCAATATGTAGAACTGGTGGATACACAAATATAGTGTAATTTTTTGTCCATTAAAATAACTACATTTATATTAATATTATAAAGAGGTAAGTCCTGACTGACTGATTAATTGACACGAATTTTGGAATCGTTTTGAGATCTAAGCAAGTAATAAGGATTTTAGAAAATTCAACCGCTATGGGTGTAAAATAGGGGATGAAAGTTTGTAAGAAAAAAAATTAATTCTTTGTCTATTAACTTAAACTTAGCCTTATGTACACAGACTTCTTAAAACTAGTGTATAGATATAATTATAGGCATACTATTAAACTGATTGTCGCGGAAATTAATTATTGTTAAAAAAAACCACTTTGTAAGGTATTTGTCATCTTAAACCAAAGTATAAACTTTGAAAAGTAATTAATGAAGGGAAAAATATAGTGGCCATTGAACCAAACAGGTATATAATAACCGTTTTACAAGTAACCTTGTTACTTAAACGCTAGAGGGCGCCCCCTTATACACGTCACAAATAAATTAGCAACAATGGAATAGTTTCAAACTGCGGAGTGTAATCTAGAAACCATGACATTAAGGCTGCAGTCACACAGATCGATCGTGTACACGCGTTTTCGATCGTCTAAAATCAAATAGAAATAAAGCAAATTATATCAGCTTGTTTTAAATAGAGATGGCAATGGCGAGTCTTTTTATTGAGTCAAGTCAGTCGAGTCATCAGCATTAAATGAATCATGTCACTTACTCGACTCATTTATCGGAGCGGAGTTCAGAGCATACCTGTGACTTCTTAGAAATAAAGCAAATTATGTCAACTTGTTTTAAATAGAGATGGCAATGGCGAGTCTTTTTATTGAGTCAAATCAGTCGAGTCGTCAGCATTAATCAATCATGTCACTTACTCGACTCATTTATCGGAGCGGAGTTCAGAGCATACCTGTGACTTCTTGTTTGACGCGAGCGACGGCGTAAAGTGCGGGACACGAAAGAAAACCGGGCAGAGTCAATCAGTTTAGGAAGGTCGGCCAAGAAATCTCTTTAAACCAGTGGTGTCCCGTCGTTCTTTAAATAATATGGCACTCCTTTTTGACTATACGGGACATTCCATGGTAACTCGAGATACAATCAGATTTATTATTTGGCAATAAAATGACAATTCTTTACTCTAACCGTTCAATTAACGCCAACATTTTAAATTAAAAACCTATATTGTTGCCATACAGTTACTTTATTACTCCAATAAAGGAAATGTTTTGAGATTCTTCATTTTTATTAATTAAAACTCATCAGTCACTCACGTTACATCTTAAGGACATAAGGTTTATCTTTTCATAATCTTTTCAATTTTTCTACGAATATAACAGTTAAACTTCTATTAAAAAACAACATTAGTAAGATGAGATATAAACAAAATTATAGTACAATTTGTAATTTTTCAAATCTTTGCTTTCAAGAGCAAACGGCAAAAAATGTGGTAACTCGCGTTACATTAAATTGGTAATTCGTGTTTCAATTAAATAATGAATACATTTCGAACAAAAAGTATAGTGTGGATCAATTTTAAATTGTTTGTATTCTCCTCTTGAGAACAGCCAGAGGAATATCATCATCCTCATCACTATAAACAACATTTTCATCTAATACTCTAATGCCGATCTTCAAGTCTGACGTAATGTTGCTTGTTTTTAAAGTACCGTTTTGATAATAAATTATATGAGCCTTAGATATGCCTGGAATTAAAGCAGCTTGATCAAAAATGGCATGGAGATTCATTTCTTTAGCAACATCTTCTATTTCTTTTGGAGTGACATTAATAACCTTCACTTTGGAACCCTCAGCAGCTTTGGCAAATTGTTCTGCATTAAACACAACTGCCTCTCTTCGCATAACCTTGTTTCGCACCAATCTTTTCAACGCGCCACCTATACCATCAACGGGACCTTTTCCATGTGATGTAGCAAAATAGTTCCAAAATATGTTCTTTTCATTTCGTTGCTGAATGATTTTAATAGTTTCCACAATGTACCTGTTCTTAAATTGTGATGCAGGTCCATCTGACCAAATGTAGACTTTGGTAATGGATGCTGGCAATTCTCTTATTACCCGATCCATGTAAACTGCTACCGTTTCTTTATTGTGGTTTCGATTATCAGATACAATAACCATTGGATGCTGTGTGGCCATATACCAAGCCGATATCGTAAACAAAGTTACTTGTGGTTGAGCCCAATGAAAGCTTTGAATTTCGTCTTATGCTACACATGTGAAATTTTCAGAAAAATCCACTTGCACCAAAGCAGCTGATGGATCGAAGTTAGTAGCCGCTATATTCTTCCTGTCATTCTGATATGAATCAGCTTGATGCCTTTTCACATAAAAATGTTCAAAAAACGTTTTAGACATATCGATGATGTGTTTTCGCAATTCTGAAGCTGATCCTGAATGTAAAACTTTACACAATTTTCCTTCACTGTCTTGCCATACCAACCATGTGACTTCGGAATTATTGCAAGCACCTACATACTGTTCTAAGTTTGTATCTAAAGTGTCTTTACAAGCACCACAAGTAAATTTCCAACACTCTTTAGTAGGGTTTTCACACATGACGGACTTGAGAAAATCCTGGTTATAGCGAGGACATTCCGGTGAAATGGTATGCATGGCATTTAAAGCTAAAATGAAGTTTTCGTGGTATCTATAGGCACACGTTATGAGGAAGTTGGCTACTTAGGAAAACATTTTTTGGTCTATATTCAGCAAACTTGCTCTTACCCACAACTTCCCCGTATTCCTTAACAAACAAAGCATGTGTTTCAGAAATGGAAGTACATAGATGTCTGATTTGGATTTTTTCTTTGGGTTTGCCTTGTTCGCGAACTGTAATAAAGTCTTTTAGTCCAGGGGCTTGGCCACTTATGTCCTCTCTTGTATAAAAATCTTTTATGGCTGTGACGACCTCGTTACTGAGTGATCTGCGATGTTGGTTAATGAGGTTTGAAGAATCGGACGCTTCATCTTTTTCTTCAACTTCTAACAATAGTTTCTTTAAAACAATCTGGCGTTTATTAGGACAGGTAGGTAACGATCTGCGGGCTCGTGCTGCTGCTTTTCCCAAAGATTGAACTGATGTATAAGGAGGAGAAACTTTTTTACTTGTATCACTTTCAAGTTTAGATTTTTTCATAGACCGACATTTTTTTACTCTTTCGTTAACTTTTTTCCTTATTTCGTTTTGTAACTGCTTTCTTTTTGAAGACGGCAAATTGGAAAGGGCGACTTTCTTTTTTGCCCTACTTTTTCTGCATATTTCTGCATGCTTTTTTTTATATTCATCATACACTCCTAGCTTTTTTAACTTTTCCCGTCGTCTTTTCATTTTTTCAGCACCGGATAAGCCCATACTTTCTAAAAGAAAATTGTTCGACTTTTTTACTTGCCCAACGTTACTTATATCACGCTTAACAAGTTTTAATATACGTGTGCGGTAAATTCGCTGAATATGGCACTTTTTTTATTTATAGGTTCAAATCAGTAACTCGCGTTTCAATGAAAACCCAAAAAAATATATCATTTGCGGAAAATTTATCTTCAATGTTACTGAACCATGCTTTGAAATGAATCTAGGCAACAGAAATATAAAATCTTAAAACACGATAATAAAGTATTAAAACTGTATATTCCTTTTAATTATACTTTTAGGTAAATCGCGCTACAATTATTTCCAATACAATCTATTATTTACTTTTTTACTTAATACTGTTAAAGCTCGGTCAGCAAAATCGCAAGATAAGTAGTCAAATGCTAAATTAATACTTAAAATCAAAAACACTCACGGTTTGCTTGCTGGTTCCACAAAAACAGTTTACCACACCACGAGAATTTAATATGATTTAGGATCTTATTTTTTAGTTTAAATTTTAACTCCCGTCAAAGTGACAGTTCTTAAATTTTATTTGTAAAAACAAATGAATAAAGTAAAGTCGTTCCTTAGCAACAAGATACACAGCCTACTAAGCCATTTACAATAACTTGATAATTTTTTGATCATGTCCGCATTTTCATGGAATGTCCCTCACGCACTTCAGATAATTAAAAAATGTAACTATGCTTAATGAACCTTTATCTATATTTGTCTGTTTTCTTTCGTGTATCGCACTTCTATATCTCTTTTGTGTTGCAAAAACGGCGAATTTTAAAATGATTTAATTTTGATTTTTCTTGATCGATTTACCTACGAATATATTTTTTCTTGAGTTCTGTCATTAACGGTTCCCGGACTACTGCCTACGTCCACTATTATTGCACCACCCAGTATAGTGATACATGATTTACAAGGGCAGCCAGCATAAGATTCAGTGAACGAGATTTATCAAAATTTTAATTTATATAGTTCGACTTTGGGCAACTCGGGTATGCCAAAAGTGGCCGTCTGTCTCTGTTTGTCATATTACTTTATACAGAGGCCGTCATTGTGAAGTACTATACAGGGCGTTTCCCAATTGCGTGCTGATGTTAAAGAAGGTGTTTTTATGTCCTAAAGGTCTTAACTTTTGAGATACAGGATGGTAAAGTTTAAAAAGAAAACATTTTTTTTTATCCCAATTCTGATGCTATTGTAGATAACTGCATGAAATTTGATACACGTCTTGCATTAAGGAGCATACGAAGTTACCCAGGTTAATTACATATGCACGCCACTGGTAGATATTTCAAAAATTGATTGTTAATACCAAAATGCCCTTTTATGCATAACAGACGTGTATCAAATTTCACACAGTTATTTATCTATAATAGCATCAGAATTAGGATCTAAAAAAACTTTTTTTAAAACCCTGTATCTCTAAAGTTAAGATTTTTAGGTTCATATTAAACTTTTTTCATAAAAAGGTCCAAGAATCACCCCCCTTTAACATTAGCACGCAATTAGGAAACCCCTGTATAGTACTTCACAATGACGCCCCCTGTACAAAGTAATATGACAGACGGTCACGTTTGGCATACCCGAATAGCCCAAAGTCGAACTGCATAAGTTAAAATTTTGATAAATCTTGTTCACTGGAATCAGTGCTGGCTCCCCTACTATAACTACATTGATGTGTTAATTTTGGAAAAATATGAGTTCTGTAGTTTTTCAAATATTAATTGGAATATTAGATATTTTTTGAGATCCGGTATTGAACAGAAAATTAATTATTTTGAAGCTGTTTATTGACAGCGCTACTGTACGAACAATTTTATAAAATATATGAAAAAAAACCTCAGCCATTTTTGAGGTTGACGGCTGTGATTCTAATGGTTCGATTCCTTCTAAATCGTTGTCTTTCTCTGAAAGTGATGAGGTTTCGTCGTCACTGAAGTACTATACAGGGCGTTTCCCAATTGTGTGCTGATGTTAAAGAAGGTGTTTTTATGTCCTAAAGGTCTTAATTTTTGAGATACAGGATGGTAAAGTTTAAAAAGAAAACATTTTTTTTATCCCAATTCTGATGCTATTGTAGATAACTGCATGAAATTTGATATACGTCTTGCATTAAGGAGCATACGGAGTTACCCAGGTTAATTACATATGCACGCCACTAGTAGATATTTCAAAAATTGATTGTTAATACCAAAATGCCCTTTTATGCATAACAGACGTGTATAAAATTTCACACAGTTATTTATCTATAATAGCATCAGAATTAGGATCTAAAAAAACTTTTTTTAAAACCCTGTATCTCTAAAGTTAAGATTTTTAGGTTCATATTAAACTTTTTTCATAAAAAGATCCAAGAATCACCCCCCTTTAACATTAGCACGCAATTAGGAAACCCCTGTATAGTACTTCACAATGACGCCCCCTGTACAAAGTAATATGACAGACGGAGACAAACGGTCACTTTTGGCATACCCGAATAGCCCAAAGTCGAACTGCATAAGTTAAAATTTTGATAAATCTTGTTCACTGGAATCAGTGCTGGCTCCCCTACTATAACTACATTGATGTGTTAATTTTGGAAAAATATGAGTTCTGTACTTTTTCAAATATTAATTGGAATATTAGATATTTTTTGAGATCCGGTATTGAACAGAAAATTAATTATTTTGAGGCTGTTTATTGACAGCGCTACTGTACGAACAATTTTATAAAATATATGAAAAAAAAACTCAGCCATTTTTGAGGTTGACGGCTGTGATTCTAATGGTTCGATTCCTTCTAAATCGTTGTCTTTCTGTGAAAGTGATGAGGTTTCGTCGTCACTACTTGAAGATGTGTGATAACTAAATCATCAATAACCGTTTCAATTTTGCCATCTACTTCCCCCTTATCTTCAATAGAACGAACATGTTTAACATAACGATTTCCAATTTTCAGCCGATATTGAGTCAATCGCTTCTAATGTTATTTTATTTAAATCTTTAATTGAAAGTTCACCGGTGTTGCGCTCTCGAATATATTTTTTTAGTCCTTCCCATGCAAGTTCAATTAGGCATTTTTTATTATTTTATTATTATGGATTATATTTGAAATACATCAAATTTGTCTTGGGAGATAAAAATATATTCAGAAAAAATAGAATATAGGCATTTTTGCTGTAGTAACTGCCAAATATTCATTTAAATACAAAAATTGCCAAAATATGCGTTTGCATATGCATATACAGTGTTTCCCAGATTCGTTTCTCTATATAGGAATCTCGGCTCCTATTATACCTACAACAAAGATTAAATGGGGGAGGTTTTAGAGGAAACTTATTGCATTCGATATCTGGTTTCAGATTTACGAAACCGAAAAGGGCGAATTTCGTTTTTCGCCAGTACATCCAGAACGGTAAATTTGACAGCCGTCAAAATGTGACATTATTGGGACACATTTTTAAGACGAATAAGAGGGCGTATACGACACGTCTTCATTGTTTTTTATTAACCCGCAATCCGCCTCAACTTTCATTTTTCTTATGACCGCCATATTGGATTTTTCGATTTTTGGAAAGAGCCTAAAATTTCCAGTCTAGTGATATCTCACAAGTGTATTAAAGATTTTAGTGTCATCAAAATATCACACTTCGGAGGAGGAAAGGAGGCCATGATTTATTTGCAACAAGATTACATTAATAAGTAAGTAATGTATTGAACGCATTGAATTTTCAATACACCATGAAGGTAAATAACGACTTAAAAATGTAAATGAGCTTTAACTACTTTGTAACAAGGGTAACATTAATTTACAAATCTGCAACATGACGTCCATTTGCATCGAGACATTTTTGACAATTGGTGACTGTTTTCCTACAACCCTGGTAAGTGTATTTCGGTTAATATTTCTAAATGTGTCCAAAACTCTTTGTCTCAGGATTTCTGTGGTCACGGGGGGACCAAATTCACAGATTTCATTCTTCGTGTGACCCCAGAGGTAGAAATCCAAGGGTGACAGGTCAGGGGATCTAGGAGGCCATGATATTGGACCATTTAAAAAAATGATTCTTTCGTCAAACTGCTCTCTTAAGAAGTTCCTGACTTGAAGGTATTGTGAACCGGACATCTGACTTGTTGAAACCAAGTTCTTCTTAATTCATCTTCCGTTAGAATAGCTCGTAAGGCTGGTACAACCTGGTTTCGCAAAAGCTCTAGGTACCTCTGCCCGTTCAGTTTGTAGTCAAACAAAAATGGTCCAATAAGTCGATTTCCTGAAATGATTAATAATTTATAAATAGGTGCCCGACAGTCAAAGGCGGCAGGGTCGGCCGAGTGGTACTAGAAACTATAAATTATAAAGCGAAAATTATCTTTATTAAAAAGTAGATATTTTCTTTCCAAAAATAATTATCGAAACATCCCGTAATGAATGAGCTTCTATACAGTTGAAACCTATTCAGCTTTATTACGAAAAAGAAAAACATATTTGGTTAGCGGGAAGTAATAGCCGTAATAAATTATTTTGTTGGTATTGCATATTAATTTCGGAAATACTAAATCAATTTATTTCAGTGATATAATAATCTTAAAGAAGTACACCGTGCCTTAATAAAACATAAAATATCAAAAGAACAAACCCCTTGCGCTTTAAAATTTAAATTATTCGGAAATACAGCTGAACGCCTTTCTTCAAATCATAATGAAAATCGAAAAATAATTCAACATTTGATTAATGTGGTATTCTTTTCATAACGCAAGAACTAGGCTTCCCAGGTAATAATAAATCATTAAATTTAGACAATCAAAATAATTTTAGAGAATTAGCTAAATCTGCAGAAAATTTAGATAAAGTGTTAATAAATTTATAGAAAGAATTTATAGAAAAAAATAAGTTGACTTTACTTTTTTTTTATTAGATTATACTATTTTAGTATCATTAAAGAACTAAACGAAACAAAAAACATTATAATTTGACCATCATTTGGTGCCTATTTAAAAAAGATTGGTTAGATTAACTTACCAATGATCCCACAACAAACGTTACTTCCAAATCTAATCTGTAGACATTTCTCTGCCACTTCGTCAGGATTTTGCACAGCCCAATGATGACGGTTGTGCCTATTAAAGACTCCACTATTCGTGTACCTGCTCTCATCGGACCACAAGACATGATTTACAAAATCAGGATTTTCCTAACATCTCCTTGTATACTATTCACAAAACTGTAGTCGTCTTGGAAAATCAGTTTCCTTAAGTCCTTGTACTATCATGGGTTTGCATTGATGGTACTTATTCTTTTTTAAAACTCTCTGTACTGTTGATTTTGGCACATTAGTTTCCTGTTCTACAGTTCTTACCGATGCACTAGGGTTTTCGTTGATAGCTTGTAAAATGTTTCTGTCTCCATTTTCATTGTTATTATTGTATCCGCTTCTAGGTTGTTCGAAGGCACCATGGTTAATTAAATTAACTACGATTTTCTTGGGTTTTATAAGGCTGCCGTCGTTCAAAGTTCAACTCCAAAATACCTTGCTGAGGTAACGTCAGCGTTTCTGTATGATTGAAAGTACAGAGCTAACATGTCAACCTTTTCTTCATTTGAATACGGAATGCCGGCCATTTTCTATAGGTTTTGACAATTTATGTGTCAGATTTTATTGGGATAAAAGCGTACCTACTACTTATTAAAACACAGCTTTGATATTTTCAACTATTTAACTTAACGTCAAAGTCAAAATCCAATTTTGTTACAGATAAATCATGACCTCCTTAGAAATACATTGAGAGCTAACATTACTTTAAATTAAAGTGTAATATTTCGATGATACTAAAATCTTTAATGCACTTGTGAGATATCACTAGACTGGAAATTTTAGGCTCTTTTTAAAAATCGAAAATAAGAAAAATGAAAGTTGGGGCGGGTTTCGGGTAAACAAAAAACAATGAAGACGTGTCATATCCGCCATCTTATTTGTCTTAAAAATGTGTCCCCATAATGTCACATTTTGGCAGCTGTCAAATTTACCGTTCTGGATATACTGGCCAAAAACGAAATCCGCCATTTTCGGTTTTTCCCTGATATTTCCAAAAACAATTGATCGATCGTAAATCTGAAACCAGATATCGAATGCAATAAGTTTCCTCTAAAACTTTCCCCATTTAACATTTGCTGTAGGTATAATAGGAGCCGAGATCCCTATATAGAGAAGCGAATCTGGGACACACTGTATATCCTAAACCTAAATAACCTACCTTCGCGGCAGTGCCATCGACATTAGTGACGAACTCTCCATCTATAACAACTGTGCTCTTTTCTTCGTTACATTCCCTCAAGACTTCTTCCCTGATATACTCAGCCGAAGTAAAATACAGACTCACTTTGGGATGGACAATATAAACGCTATGGTCCAGTACTATGGCCTTTTCAATATACAGTTTGGGCCTAGCGCTCTCGTAGAGAATGAAGACCATGTTCGACGCTATGCCGATGATTATGCCGTATTCGAGGCTCAGCAGGAGAGAGCAGATTAGGGTGGCGAAAAAAGGAATTAGATCCAGCCCTAAAAAAATATTTGAATAATCAGTATATTTTTTCGGGTAGCTTATTCTACAGCATCGAGCAGCCGCTTTCTGCAACTTTAAAACCTTTGCAATGCTGCGAGCAGACAGACAGACAGATCGACGAAATTCAGAAAACATGAATTTCTGATATCTAGGAACCCTGAAACGTAAAGATCTGAAAAAATCTCGGAGGGTGATTTTTTCACGTTTTCAATACTTCCCTTTTACGAGGGAAGTAAAAATTAAGTATAATTAATTTATTTGAAAAATATAATTCGTTTTTCTATAATTTAATTTTTAGGACGGATTTTTGATCACCCGATTAATAACATCAGTGACGTCACCGATTTGTAAAAATAATCTGAAATCTGGCAACATTGGCTTTGTGTTTGTGATTTAATTGACAGCTGACAAAGGTCGAAATAGGAAAATGATCCGCTCGTAAGTATCGATATTTCGTATCGATCCGGATCGATGACTAAAATATCGGAATAGCAAAAAATCGTTTTAAAAAGAATCCAAACTCTAAATATCGATACATTTTCGATCCGGAGTATTATAATTTTCCAAAAAGAAATTAAGCTGTGTTGATACAGGAAATAAAATAAGAAATAAGGATTCTGGGGTGATTTAAAGAAAATTAAAAAATAAATAATTTATAAAAACAATTGCTGTCAAACCCAGTATCACAAGATTTTTTTGCCAGCTATTTAATCATACCTATTACACGCAACTCATCCAAATAGAAAAATATTCAGTGAAATTGTCAATATTACATGTTCCAAGACGCAATGCGCTGGAGTGCTTTCAAAATAAAATAATATAAGAGGGTGAAAGTTGTCCGTCTCTTTTTTCATTTCGCTGTATATACACCTTATGAGATTAGCGTGTGAATCTTCTTATTCTTTTTTTCGAATTTTATATTATTTTATTTTATTTCCTATATAAACACACCTTTAGAAATTTTGCCTACAGAGGCGGTTAAATGTATTGTTTTTAAGAAATCTGGAATAATGGAATCTCCTCCATTGTAAAAGAAGGAAGCAGAGTCTGCTTATATCAGAAGATATTCTTTTGACAAAAGATATGAATACCAATTTTTTTTTTATTTTTATATTCATTAGAGATTTCGAAATGTTTTTCGGAAGAATGTTTATATCTAATTTATTTTTAATAGTTAATCCCAACATTTGCATCATTATTGAATAATAAGATAGGAAACTTCAAACCGCAACTTTTCCCGTCACTTTTTAGCATTTTAAAGAATGCTAAAATCTGAAATTTTGGATGTCAATAATCTAAAAAGATCGGGGTTAAAATGTATAAATACTTAGTAGTAATTTTATCAGTGCAAAATATGCACAGGATTTTTGGTTGTAAATGTACCTCCTTACTAACTTTCATATTTTTTTAGATATCAAAAAAAGTTAAATGCAAAAGTTTCTTCAAATTATAGTTTTTTTAGTGTGATTTACAAATACAACATCCTGTATATTATACATTCATCAAATTGACCTCTTCTTGTCGATAATAAATATAGGGGGTTTGATACCTTTATCTTTAAAGAAACCTGAGCAAAGCAGTAACTCTACTATGTAGAAGAACGTTCTCCGTCTCGCTCTAACACATTGTCTCCTATGGCAGGGTTTTTTGTCAAATTTTTCGGGTGTCTTTAAAGGTGAAGGTAACCTGGTATATTTATAATCAGCAAGAAGAGACTCATTTGATGAGAGGGTCCACTTAAGAAACCAAAGTTAATGTTGATTTCATAAAAACTGAACATCCTGTATATCTGCAAACTACATTAGAAAAAAAAATCGTACGGCTTGAAGAACTTGTGTTTAACTTTTTTTGATATCTATAGAAATAAAAATGTTAATGAGGGTGCATTTATAACCAAAAATTCTATACGATTATTCTAAATATTCCCAGACATCAACTTAATTGTCTGTTAATCCCCCATCCGCCCTTTTCCCTATTAATTATAATTTTAAAATTCTGGGCGCCTGTTACTCTTATAGAAATCTGTAATTTGCAACTTAATATTAGAATTTTTGATACCCAGCCAGAATTTTAATTTTACGCTAGATGACGCCACGACTAATATATTACCTAAATACTACGGATCGAATGGTATCAATATACAGTCATATGTATCATAGAGATGGCAAAAGCGAGTCTTTTTATTGAGTCAAGTCAGTCGAGTCATCAGCATTAAATGAATCGTGTCACTGACTCGAGTCATCGAGTCATTTATCGGAGCAGAGTTCACAGCATACCTGTGTTTTCTTGCTTGCCGCGAGCTACGATTCGCTAGGGATAGCCAAAATTCTATAATGAATCGATTCGATGCAATAATCGGGTAATTTGAATCGATTCGTGGAAAAAATCGAATCGATACGAAAAATATTTAACCCATGTCCTCTAGGCTTGATCAATTGTGGTGTGGCAATAAATAAAATAGGTTTATTACTCTTAAAAGGTTTTATTATAATAAATGTACGTAATTAACATAAATAGTTATAAATAAAAATAGTGCTAACAAAACAGATAATAATAGTAATAAACCAAACTCAACCAATAATTAATTCATTCTTCACCCTTGACCTAGCCACTTTTCAATGCTAAGTGATCCCAAGAATAGTTGGCTAGAAAGTCGGTTAGGATTTAACCTATTTCTATCCTGTGTTAAATAATGGCCTGCCTGGGAAAATAACCTTTCGGATGGAACCGATGTAGCAACACATGGTAAATATTTAAATGCTTACTTTGATAAATCAAGATATACACATTGCACATTTTTCCAAAAGTGAAGTGGATTTTCTGTTCTTTTTACAACAGAATGCTGCAAATAATGTTTAAGTTCCACAGGCAACTCATCATCAGTTGCAATTGAGGATTTAGAACTTTGAGTTGATACCAACGAGTCATGGTATGACCATAAACTTTCAGTATCTGCTGAGGTTTTATTTTCAGTACTGATGGTTTTTAAGTTAGTATCATCTGATTTTTCTTCCTCAATAGTAACTGCTTTTACTGTTGAATAAATAAATTTCAAACAACTTTAAAGGTTCTACGTTTTTGAAACTTTTTTCTGTTTGTTCTACAATAATTTTTTTTTAATTCGATTATAGGTTCCATGGTTGGGTTATAATTATTTATAGCTTTGGTCATACAATTTATTATCGGGATAACATTACTGCACGTAATATAATTACTTCCACATAACTCAACAGTTACAGCCTCTAATGCTTTTAATAATTTTGTCAATTGTTTGGCAGTTTCTAGCTCATACGCTGAAAGCATTGGCGACGAATTTGGAAATTTTAATAACATGCTACTGACTATTTCGCTAAGCAAAATGAAAAGATCTATCATATAAAATGTCCAATTCCATCGCGTTGATACCTCTTGAATAAGTTTTAGAGTGGAATTTTCTAATCTTCCTTGAGTAACATGTATTCGCCTAAGTTCGTCTGAAGCTGATACTGACTGCTTTGTAAATATAACAACGCTTTTTATTTTTTTAATGGCTTGCTTGATTATGTCACCTGAGAGATCTATAGCTTTAGTTGGAATCAGATTTAAAGTGTGGGCACCGCAAGATAAGTGTTTCTGTTTGCCAAAAATGTCAGTTACAGCGTTAACGATATTACTATCTTTGTCAGTTACCACTACATTTACTTTGTTTAGTTCGATATTCCAATCTCTACACATTTTCAAAACATTTTCTTGAATATAAGAGGCAGTGTGACTTTCAAACAGTTGAAAAACACCAATAACTATCGACTTAAGTTCATATTCAGGACAAATTTAAAACATGTGCTGTTAGACCTAAATAACTTATAGTGGTTTGGGTTTCAGTCCAAATGTCGGTAGTCAATACAAAACCAGGACATTTTTAAACATATTTTTAGTAATGTTGCTTAAGTCTTCACATTTTTTGTCCATTAATCTGGTTATAGTTTGTCTAGAAGGTATTTTGTATAGGAGCTGTGTTGTTTTTAAAAAATATCTAAAGCCCTCTTTTTCAACAGTAGAAAAAAGTAATGCATCTTTTGTGATCATGTACAATAATCCATCGGTTATATTATTGTGCTTTTGCCCTCCCTGTTCAAAAGATTTAATTCTACAAAAAGCTTCATTAGTTGGTAAAAGTTTTAATTTTATAAAGAAGATGATGACGAACCTTGAACTGAAGTTACCTCCTCTTCCACTGATTGTTTTCTTGGAATAGTCTCTAATGTACTGCTGCTCTTTTACCACTAGATTCCGGGGTAGGAAAAAAAGTTTTAATTGTTTGCAATTTAGATGTCGATGGCATTGCATCTATGTCTGTGACTGTTTATTTTAAACTGCCTGAACCACAGTCAGAGCTTCGGTCACATCTAAACAAAAATAAATAACAAATAATCAGTTTGATTTGTAAATTTATAATAAATGTACATTAACTTACAGAACTGATGTTGTCTCCGAAGCTGTAGCCATTTTTATTCCATGTTTTCGCTTCAGATGATTCATAAGATTTGTTGTATTCCCTGAATACTTTACTGTGGTATTACAATGTCTGCAACGAGCAGATTTATTATTGTCACCATCTTCACACAAAAATGTTTCCGAACACTACTTGTTTTTAGAGGCATATTAAACTGATCAGATACAATTAACAATCTCACGAGCTCACAAGGTATATTGTATATTTGTCACAAACTCTCTAAAACCGCCCAAGAAATAAATAAATGCGAATATTGAGAACATGCGAACCGCAAAAAAGAATAATTAAATGTTTCCAATTTTCACTAGAACGAGTGATTCCCCGGATCGGCGCTTGGCGCGGACACTGCCATCTCGTACGCGTAAGGTAAACCACGACATAACGTAAATATTTGTGGTGCGTTTACACCGAAGGCAATAAATCGGAACTATTTTTTTATGTTGCAGTATAAAAAATTTAATATACTATTACTGTTTTAAAAGTTTTATGGTAATATGGTTAAGTAGACGTATTGTTTATCCATTCGATTTTTTGGGTAAAAGAATCGATTAGTCGAATCGATTTATAATTCTAGAATCGATTTGATTCCTCCGATGCATCGGCTTAAAAGGATCGATTCAATTCATAATGGAATCGATCCTGGCCATCCCTACGATTCGCTGGATGCTCAGTGAAACACTTGCATTTACATATTTCAACTTGGTTTGCATGCGGACGGATAAGTTATTTTTGCTCCTAACCGATTTTGATGAACATTTCTGGAATTTTATGCATGTTTGGTTAATGGTTATTAGGTTATTAAGGCTAGTAATTCCCCGGATTCTGAATGCTGCGTAGATGTGTTTTAGTTGATATGATATTTTAATCATTGGTATTATTCGCAATTTATTAACAGTGTGCCCTTGGATAATATTTTGAAAATTAAAAGTTAACTAACAATGTCAAGATTAGAAAAACAAACGAGTGTAGTGTGTGAATACTTTACTCGTATAACTCCTTAAGTTATAGGTTTTGTTTGCTTTTGTAAATTATAAATACTTAAATAAATATATTTTGTAATGCTCTAATTGTCAATATATTTTATTTATAATATATTAACTTTATTCTATTTTTATCTGAAAGTCTGGGGTGCAAGTATGAAGTGTACGTCAGAGAGTGTACGTAGTAAGTGAACTTAGCAGTCATTTGAGATTCGAGACTCCAGTGATTTTAAGATGAGTGACTCGAGTCATTCATTAAAATCAGAGCACACAAAACCAAAGAAAATTTATGGACGCATTAACCAATAAAACAATGTTGACATAATTTGATTTATTTTTAGTGGGTTGTAGACGATCGCTCGAAGACGCTTGTACACAATCAATTTATGTGACTGCACACTTCTTCCCCGAATCTTTCAAATACTTTTTAATATTTCCTCTTTAAATTTTTGAAATGCATCTAGGCTTCCACTAGGTGCCCCTTGAGAGTACTACTGATATCACGAGATGACCCTTTCTTTCAAGCTATCCTCTTACCCCTCCCACTCCAGCCACGTAGCAGCCATTACGCTAATATTCTATGTAGAACTGCGACAGACGAACGGGATAGAATGCAGGAACAACTAGGCCTCACACGTTCACAGCGTCTGCTCCCTTTCTAGCGGGGTCATTAGTTTCCACACTGAGCGGTTGAGTCTCCCGTTTCCCCCCGAAATAAAGCAGCAAAACCGAACACGTGGAACCACTTATGTTAATAACACAGAAGTCTGCATTCGACAAGACGAACCGGAAGTCGGTCTGCAGACTTAATGTGCAGGTTTCAAGTTTCTAGGTTACACTCCGCAAAAGGAGGTAAATGCTTGACACTGTTCCATTGTTGCTAATTTATTTGTCACGTGTATAATAGAGGCGTCCTCTAGCGTTTACGTTAGGTTACTTATAAAATGTGGGTATGTAAATTTCATTTATTTATGGAATGGTTATTATATACCTATTGGGTCTAGTGACCACTACATTTTTTATCCCTTCACTACACTCGTTTGTTTTTCTAATCTTGACATTGCTAGTTAACTTTTAATTTTCAAAATATTATCCAAGGGCACACTGTTAATAAATCGCGAATAATACCAATGATTAAAATATCATATCAACTAAACACATCTACGCAGCATTCAGAATCCGGGGAATTACTAGCCTTAATAACCTAATAACCATTAACCAAACATGCACAAAATTCCAGAAATGTTCATCAAAATGCGTTAGGAGCAAAAATAACTTATCCGTCCGCATACAAACCAAGTTGAAATCTGTAAATGCGAGTGATTCACGCATCCAGCGAATCGTAGGGATGGCCAGGATCGATTCGATTATGAATTGAATCGATCCTTTTAAGCCGATGCATCGGAGGAATCGAATCGATTCTAGAATTATAAATCGATTCGACTAATCGATTCTTTTACCCAAAAAATCGAATGGATAAACAATACGTCTACTTAACCATATTACCATAAAACTTTTAACACAGTAAGTTTATTAAATTTTTTATACTGCAACACAAAAACACGCACCACAAATATTTACGTTATGTCGTGGTTTACCTTACGCGTACGAGATGGCAGTGTCCGCGCCACGCGCCGATCCGCCGATCCGGGGAATCACTCGTTCTAGTGAAAATTAGAAACATTTAATTATTCTTTTTTGCGGTTCGCATGTTCTCAATATTCGCATTTATTTACTTCTTGGGCGGTTTTAGAGATTTTGTGACAAATATACTATATACCTTGTGAGCTCGAGAGAATGTTAATTGTATCTGATCAGTATAATATGCCTCCAAAGACAAGTAGTGTTCGGAAACATTTTTTGTGTGATGATGGTGACAATAATAAATCTGCTCGTTGCAGACATTGTAATACCACAGTAAAGTCCTAACACTGGAACCTGTGGTGGAAGATAGATCAAAATACAAGAGTTCTAACCACACTACACCACAACTTGTTACGTTCTGGACGCGCGTTTCGCTAACCAAGTTAGCATCATCAGCAGATGATATAAACTAAAGTAACTTATCCTAACCGAGACTATTTATAGGTAAATGTGGTCACACTTGGTTGCACCCGACTGCACCGTTGTCAAGTAAACAATAGAGGGAACTATAGGGAATAGGCCCTCTGTCTTTATTTAGTGCTTTCTTACCACATTTAACTATTTCTATACTCTCAAATGCATCTAATAATCTATTATTAGATACATTTTTAATCAACTTAAGACTATTTATTCCTATTCGGTGATTGTTTTCCAAAGCATGTTGGGCAACGCTTGACTTTTCTGTTCTTCCGTATCTTAAATGTGCCATGTGTTCTTTAAAACGAATGTTTATGGAGCGTTTAGTTTGCCCAACATATTTTAGATCACAGTCATTACAGCTAATTTCATAGATGCCACTCCTCTCCCTCAAGTCGACTTTGTCTTTGGGGTTTCCAAGGAGTTTTTTCAAACTATTCTCCGTTTTGTAGGCTACTCTAAAACCTACTTTTTTAAATACTTTTTCTAGACCTCTCGTATATCTGGGATCATATGGGATTACTATGAATTTATTGGAAGCCTCAGGTATTTGAAGAGTAGTGGCATCTTTTAACATTTTCTTATGCTTATGTCTATTTACTAGTTTATGTACAAAATTATCATTATATCCATTACTTTTAACTATATTTTTAATCCGATTCATTTTATTGTTAAAACGTTCTTTACTTAGTGGAAAATTGACTAACCTGTGAGTTAAGAAATGGAATGCTGCCATTTTGTGTTGACGGCAATGAAATGAGTCGGATGTTATATATCTATCAGTATTAGTAAATTTCCTATAAATATCAAATTCTAATTTATCGTTATTTCTAATAACTAACGTGTCGAGAAAAGGTAATTGCCCATTGTTCTCCTTTTCGTACGTAAAATTAATGGAAGGATATTTATTGTTTAATGTTTCTAAGAAAGTGTCCAAATTTTCTGTTTTAGTATCAAAAATAGCAAATATATCGTCTACGTATCTATACCACACCCTTGGGAAAAACTTGAGTTCTTTTTTGAATTGGGTTTCTAATCTGCCCATAAACAAATTTGCAAGGAACGGAGATAAGCAATTGCCCATCGCAGTTCCCTCTAGTTGTTTATAATATTTATTGTTGTACTGAAAAAAATTTTGATTCATACATAATTTTGTGAGAAGTAAATACTCATCAATAATTTCTTTCTTCAAATTATTGATTTCAAGTAGTTCCTTTAGGTACTCTAAAGCTAGTGGTATGGGTACACTAGGAAACAATGAGCTTACATCAAAAGATATTAGAATTTCACCTTCATTTAAGTGAGCATTCTTAATTTTATCTAAGAATTCTAACGAGTTAGTAACCTCAAAGTTATCATACGAGATATTTAATTTGCCGAATTCTTCTACTAACCATTTTGAAATATTGTACGTTGGTGATCCAACAGCTAAAACAATAGGTCTCATGGACTTCCCAGGTTTATGAATTTTGGGAAGGCAATACAGTTTAGATAACTGTGGGTTACTATGTGTTAGTTTGAATTTTAGTTTATCGGACACAAGGTTTTTACACTGTTTTAAAGTACTTTTTACTTCTGTTATCATTTTTGATAACGGGTTTTTCTCAATTAAATCATAAGGACCAGTTTGAATCAAATTGTCTACTCTTTCAAAATAATCTGTTTTGTCTAGTATAACAACCTTATTTCCTTTGTCAGCTTTTAAATAAAAACATTCCTTTTTCTTCAGTCCCTGGATAACTTCAGTGCTTTTACGAGAAACATATTTTGACTTGTTGTTAACAACGTTTTTTGAGATTTGATTTCTGCAAGCCTCTCTAATGAATCCCTTAGTTGACTCTGGCACGTATTGAATGGAACTTTCGATATTCCCTATAATAGTTGGTAAACTATTTTTTACTGGAGGCTCTGCAAAATTCAAACCTTTATTCAAAAGGGCGATTTCTCTATTATCAAAAGACTGAGAAGAAAGATTTTCTACAATGTTCTCGACTTCCGAAGAAATTTGTTTTTGTGGTTTCAACTTTCTCAGTTTGTTTTTAAGTGAACACATTTTCTTCAAAAATTTGGCATCGATAACTACGAACCACTGTTCAAATTCTAAATTACTAAGCTTATAAGTGAGTTTTTGAGGTGGTAAATGTCGATGTTAACACTTCCCCCGAGGACCGAGAGCCGCACGAGCACGTCACGAGGGTGGGATTCGCTGTGTCGGGTTATTCACCTCGACAAAGAGAATCTCACTGGATAACCCCCCGCAACCCTCACACACCGCCTATTACGTCAGAGACTCGACGGCTTGATTGCGGGAGGTACACCTAACTCGGAGGACGTTGCTCGCCGCGCAAGGCCCAAGGGTTTGGTGACCCTAAGTGCACCTTCCAGGATACTAACTCCTCTCTTGTTCGTGAAACACTCCCGCAAGAGAAGGTTTTTCCCAGAATGAGTGACACTGGCGGACGCAGAGAAACAAGCTGAAAAAGAATAATATACGTCAGTGAGTGCGTGTATAAATTTTAAGTCTTCCGCGAAATTAAGTTATTAAGTCAATTCCACAGAAGGGCGAAAGATTTATTCGCTTTGAAGAGAGTCCAGGTTAGGATAAGTTACTTTAGTTTATATCATCTGCTGATGATGCTAACTTGGTTAGCGAAACGCGCATCCAGAACGTAACAAGGTGTGGTGTAGTGTGGTTAGAACTCTTGTATTTTGATCTATCTTCCACCATAGTCCAGTGTTAGGACTTAACATGGCTTCACGGTCAACGGAACAAAACCTTTATTGTAAGTACTGTACTAAGATTAGGTTAATAGCAGCAGATATTTGGTTTTTAAAATCATGCAAGTCTTTTTCAGTTTTCCCTAAATTCATTTCAGTCAAGATCCCTAAACAATCACCCGTTACTGGAAAGGTTGTATCTTTTGCCAAACAAAAGTGGCTAGATTTAGAAATTAAAAATCTGTATAGCAAACGAAGTATGCTTGAAATTGAAGCATACGGATTATTTAAAAAACTCACTTATAAGCTTAGTAATTTAGAATTTGAACAGTGGTTAGATTTCCAAAGAAAAATGTTCGTAGTTATCGATGCCAAATTTTAGAAGAAAATGTGTTCACTTAAAAACAAACTGAGAAAGTTGAAACCACAAAAACAAATTTCTTCGGAAGTCGAGAACATTGTAGAAAATCTTTCTTCTCAGTCTTTTGATAATAGAGAAATCGCCCTTTTGAATAAAGGTTTGAATTTTGCAGAGCCTCCAGTAAAAAATAGTTTACCAACTATTATAGGGAATATCGAAAGTTCCATTCAATACGTGCCAGAGTCAACTAAGGGATTCATTAGAGAGGCTTGCAGAAATCAAATCTCAAAAAACGTTAACAACAAGTCAAAATATGTTTCTCATAAAAGCACTGAAGTTATCCAGGGACTGAAGAAAAAGAAATGTTTTTATTTAAAAGCTGACAAAGGAAATAAGGTTGTTATACTAGACAAAACAGATTATTTTGAAAGAGTAGACAATTTGATTCAAACTGGTCCTTATGATTTAATTAAGAAAAACCCGTTATCAAAAATGATAACAGAAGTAAAAAGTACTTTAAAACAGTGTAAAAACCTTGTGTCCGATAAACTAAAATTCAAACTAACACATAGTAACCCACAGTTATCTAAACTGTATTGCCTTCCCAAAATTCATAAACCTGGGAAGTCCATGAGACCATTGTTTCAGCTGTTGGATCACCAACGTACAATATTTCAAAATGGTTAGTAGAAGAATTCGGCAAATTAAATATCTCGTATTATAACTTTGAGGTTGCTAACTCGTTAGAATTCTTAGATAAAATTAAGAATGCTCACTTAAATGAAGGTGAAATTTTAATATCTTTTGATGTAAGCTCATTGTTTCCTAGTGTACCCATACCACTAGCTTTAGAGTACCTAAAGGAACTACTTGAAATCAATAATTTGAAGAAAGAAATTATTGATGAGTATTTACTTCTCACAAAATTATGTATGAATCAAAATTTTTTTCAGTACAACAATAAATATTATAAACAACTAGAGGGAACTGCGATGGGCAATTGCTTATCTCCGTTCCTTGCAAATTTGTTTATGGGCAGATTAGAAACCCAATTCAAAAAAGAACTCAAGTATTTCCCAAGGGTGTGGTATAGATACGTAGACGATATATTTGCTATTTTTGATACTAAAACAGAAAATTTGGACACTTTCTTAGAAACATTAAACAATAAATATCCTTCCATTAATTTTACGTACGAAAAGGAGAACAATGGGCAATTACCTTTTCTCGACACGTTAGTTATTAGAAATAACGATAAATTAGAATTTGATATTTATAGGAAATTTACTAATACTGATAGATATATAACATCCGACTCATTTCATTGCCGTCAACACAAAATGGCAGCATTCCATTTCTTAACTCACAGGTTAGTCAATTTTCCACTAAGTAAAGAACATTTTAACAATGAAATGAATCGGATTAAAAATATAGTTAAAAGTAATGGATATAATGATAATTTTGTACATAAACTAGTAAATAGACATAAGCATAAGAAAATGTTAAAAGATGCCACTACTCTTCAAATACCTGAGGCTTCCAATAAATTCATAGTAATCCCATATGATCCCAGATATACGAGAGGTCTAGAAAAAGTATTTAAAAACGTAGGTTTTAGAGTAGCCTACAAAACGGAGAATAGTTTGAAAAAACTCCTTGGAAACCCCAAAGACAAAGTCGACTTGAGGGAGAGGAGTGGCATCTATGAAATTAGCTGTAATGACTGTGATCTAAAATATGTTGGGCTAACTAAATGCTCCATAAACATTCGTTTTAAAGAACACATGGCACATTTAAGATACGGAAGAACAGAAAAGTCAAGCGTTGCCCAACATGCTTTGGAAAACAATCACCGAATAGGAATAAATAATCTTAAGTTGATTAAAAATGTATCTAATAATAGATTATTAGATGCATTTGAGAGTATAGAAATAGTTAAATGTGGTAAGAAAGCACTAAATAAAGACAGAGGGCCTATTCCCTATAGTCCCCTCTATTGTTTACTTGACAACGGTGCAGTCGGGTGCAACCAAGTGTGACCACATTTACCTATAAATAGTCTCGGTTAGGATAAGTTACTTTAGTTTATATCATCTGCTGATGATGCTAACTTGGTTAGCGAAACGCGCGTCCAGAACGTAACAAGTTGTGGTGTAGTGTGGTTAGAACTCTTGTATTTTGAACCACAGTAAAGTATTCAGGCAATACAACAAATCTTATGAATCATCTGAAGCGAAAACATGGAATAAAAATGGCTACAGCTTCGGAGACAACATCAGTTCTGTAAGTTAATGTACATTTATTATAAATTTACAAATCAAACTGATTATTTGTTATTTATTTTTGTTTAGATCTGATCGAGGCTCTGACTGTGGTTCAGGCAGTTTAAAAGAAACAGTCATTGACATAGATGCAATGCCATCGACATCTAAAGTGCAAACAATTAAAAGTTTTTTTCCTACCCCGGAATCTAGTGGTAAAAATAGCAGCAGTACATTAGAGACTATCAGTGGAAGAGGAGGTAACTTCAGTTCAAGGTTCGTCATCATCTTCTTTATACCTAGATATAGGTTCGCCAAAAAAAAAAATTAAAACTTTTACCAATTAATGAAGCTTTTTGTAGAATTAAGTCTTTTGAACAAGGAGGGCAAAAGCACAATAATATAACCGATGGATTATTATACATGATCGCAAAAGATGCATTACCTTTTTCTACTGTTGAAAAAGAGGGCTTTAGATATTTTTTAAAAACAACACAGCTTCTATACAAAATACTTTCTAGACAAACTATAACCAGATTAATGGACAAAAAATATGAAGACTTAAGCAACATTACTAAAAATATGTTTAAAAATGTCTTTGTTTTGTATTGACTACCGACATTTGGACTGAAACCCAAACCACTATAAGTTATTTAGGTCTAACAGCACATTTTTTAAATTTGTCTGAACTTAAGTCGATAGTTATTGGTGTTTTTCAACTGTTTGAAAGTCACACTGCTTCTTATATTCAAGAAAATATTTTGAAAATTTGTAGAGATTGGAATATCGAACTAAACACCGTAAATGTAGTGGTAACTGACAACGGTAGTAATATCGTTAAAGCTGTAACTGACATTTTTGGCAAAGAGAAACACTCATCTTGCTGTGCCCACACTTTAAATCTGATTCCAACTAAAGCTATAGATCTCTCAGGTGACATAATCAAGCAAGTCATTAAAAAAATAAAAAGCGTTGTTACATTTACAAAGCAGTATCAGCTTCAGACGAACTTAGGCGGATACAGGTTACTCAAGGAAGATTAGAAAATTCCACCCTAAAACTTATTCAAGAGGTATCAACGCGATGGAATGCGACATTTCATATGATAGATTGTTTCATTTTGCTTAGCGAAACAGTCAGTAGCACGTTATTAAAATTTCCAAATTCGCCGCCAATGCTTTCAGCGTATGAGCTAGAAATTGCCAAACAAATCACAAATTTATTAAAACCATTAGAGGCCGTAACTGTTGAGTTATGTGGAAGTAATTATATTACATGCAGTAATGTTATCCCGATAATAAATTGTATGACCAAAGCTATAAATAATTATAACCCAACCATGGAACCTGTAATCGAATTAAAAAAAATTATTGTAGAACAAACAGAAAAAAGATTCAGAAACGTAGAACCTTTAAAGTTGTCTCAACTATTCTAGACCCCAGATATAAAAACATTCATTTAAAAACCCACTGGCTTTTAGTTCAAGTTTGAAATTTATTTCTTCAACAGTAAAAGCAGTTACTATTGAGGAAGAAAAATCAGATGACACTAACTTAGAAACCATCAGTACTGAAAATAAAACCTCAGCAGATACTGAAAGTTTATGGTCATACCATGACTCGTTGGTATCAACTGAAAGTTCTAAATCCTCAATTGCAACTGATGATGAGTTGCCTGTGGAACTTAAACATTATTTGCAGCATCCTGTTGTAAAAAGAACAGAAAATCCACTTCACTTTTGGAAAAATGTGCAATGTGAATATCCTGATTTATCAAAGTAACCATTTAAATATTTACCATGTGTTGCTACATCGGTACCATCCGAAAGATTATTTTCCCAGGCAGGCCATTATTTAACACAGGATAGAAATAGGTTAAATCCTAACCGACTTTCTAGCCAACTATTTTTGGGATCACTTAGCATTGAAGAGTGGCTAGGTCAAGGGTCAAGAATGAATTAATTATTGGTTGAGTTTGGTTTATTACTATTATTATCTGTTTTATTAGTTAGCACTATTTTTATTTATAACTATTTATGTTAATTACGTACATTTATTATAATAAAACCTTTTAAGAGTAATAAACCTATTTTATTTATTGCCACACCACAACTGAATCGATTCATTATAGATTTTTGGCCATCCCTAGCGAATCGTAGCTCGCGGCAAGCAAGAAAACACAGGTATGCTGTGAACTCTGCTCCAATAAATGACTCGATGTCTCGAGTCAGTGACACGATTCATTTAATGCTGATGACTCGACTGACTTGACACAATAAAAAGACTCGCTTTTGCCATCTCTATGATTCATATGACTGTATATTGATACCAGTCGATCCGTAGTATTTAGGTAATATATTAGTCGTGACGTCATCTAGCGTAAAATTAAAATTCTGGCTGTGTATTAAAAATTCTAATACTAAGTTGCGAATTACAGATTTCTATAAGAGTAACAGGTGCCCAGAATTTTGAAATTATAATTAATAGGGGAAAAGGCGGATGGGGGACTACCAGACAATTAAGTTGATGTCTGGGAATATTTTGAATAATCGTATAGAATTTTTGGGTATAAATGCTCCCTCATTAACATTTTTATTTCTATAGATATCAAAAAAAGTTAAACACAAGTTCTTCAAACCGTACGATTTTTTTTCTAATGTGGTTTGCAGATATACCGGATGTTTAGTTTTTATGAAATCCACATTAACTTTGCTTTCTTAAGTGGACCCTCTCATCAAATGAGTCTCTTCTTGATGATTATAAATATAGCAGGTTTGATACCTTTACCTTTAAAGACTCCCGAGAAATTTGACAAAAAACCCTGCCATAGGAGGAAATGTGTTAGAGAGAGACGGAAAACGTTCTTCTATATAGTAAAGTTACTGCTTTGCTCAGGTGTCTTTAAAGATAAAGGTATCAAACCCCTATATTTATTATCGACAAGAAGGGGTCAATTTGATGAATGTTACAGCATGTTGTATTTAAAACTCTGTGTATTTGTAAACCACACTAAAAAACCTATAATTTAAAGAAACTTTTGCATTTAACTTTTTTTGATATCTAGAAAAATATGAAAGTTAGTAAGGAGGTACATTTACAACCAAAAATCCTGTACAGGGTGGTCCACTTAAGATGCTCGTATACTTTATCTCAATAAATAAGACACTGAGGTAAAAAAAGTTAAATACAAAAAATATTTGACTCTAAGTATATTTTTTATTTATAATATTTTTATGTATACAGGGTGTTCCATTGTGCCAGGACAGTAACCAACGTTTTTCTTTTTAATGAAATGATATGAATATTTTTATAAATTCTAATTCTACGCTTGAATTTGAGTATTTTTTGCCATCATATCATACGAAATTTTGAGTAGTTTTTGACAAAAATTAACTTTTCTAATTTTTTTCGGAAAAACAGGTTTTTGGAAAAATGTGAATTTTTCACACCTGAAGACTAAAATTGTGAATTTTGTTTATGGATCCATGGGAGTGGTTAATATTTAATACTCTGACCTATCAAGAGCGAGAATCCATTATACAGGGTGGTCACAAATGACTATCAAAAAAAATGTTTTTGTAACTTAAAAAAGTTAATTTTTTTAAATGGAACACCCTGTATTTAGCACTTTTATTGTATTTAGAATTTAATTCTGCATTATTCCATATACATAGTTTATATTCCAAAAATTAGTAGTTTAGAAGTTATGACCAATTTTCTATAATAATTCGGGTATTTTTGTTAAAAATCTAATTAAACCTAAATAATATCCTATTCTAAGTTTTTTTTAACATTATAATTAAATTTAACATTAAATCAACAAGTAATGCAAGAAAGAAAGTAACTTATTACTTATTACAAAACATTTTCGACATAACCCCCGTGTTTGGCAATACAAGTAGTATAATATTAGGGTTACGGTTTCAATTTTCGCAATAATAGCATTTCTAAACGCGTCTTAATTTTACAAGATATCCATGGAAAAACAAAACTAGTAAAATTGTTGCCCGGACACCAATAAATACACAGTTTTTATTTGTCATTTAGTTGCCTCTAACTCTTTTTAAAGGAAAAATGGCTTTATACAGTGTCCAAGAGCGTTTAAATCTTCATGAATGTTACATCAGTAATAATAAGAGTCCAGCATTAGCCCTGCGGGAGTATCGCTTGTTGTATCCTGCAAGACCGGTACCCACGAAACATATTTTTTCACGAATTGTTTGTGATCTTGAAGGTGGAGTGGTAACCAATAAACAAAAACGGCGCCCAAAAATTGTCCTAACAGAAGAAAATCAATTAGAAATTCTCCTGTATTTTGAAGAAAACAACGAAAATTCGCAAAGAGATGCATCCCGAGATCTACCGGGAATTAGTAACACTAGTGTTCAAAGGACTTTAACTGATAATAACTACCATCCGTTCAAATTTTTACCAGTTCAGGAATTATCCCAACAGGACTTTCAAACAAGGTTTTTTTATTGTTCTCTCATGACGGACCACCATTTTGAAACTGACATTTTTAAAAATATTTTATTTACCGATGAGGCAATTTTCAATATATCCGGCATGTTCAACCGAAAAAATACTCATTACTGGTGTAACTCAAAGGAACATCGTGTAAAAGAAATAAAAAAACAGGGTCGGAGAAGTGTTTATGTGTGGTGTGGTATTATCCGTGATCGAATAATAGGTCCAGTATTTTATGACTTTGTTCTGAATGGTGAGAGGTATTTAAATTTGTTGAAGAACGAAATATTTCCATTAAACGAAAATCTGCCGAACGATATTAAAGAAGGGCTTGTTTATGAACAAGATAGTGCTCCATATCACACTGTAGTGTCTGTTAGAAATTGTTTGAATCAACGGTTTCCATTTTGGATTGGTCGGTACGTGACCATAGATTGACCAGCGAGGAGCCCAGACTTAACACCCCTGGATTTTTTTTAATGGGGCCACCTAAAAAACGAGGTGTATAAAAATAGGTGTAATACTGTTCAAGATTTAAAAAGGAAAATAAGACAAGAGGTAGAAAGACTTAATGCAGCAGACGCGGTTAGAAATGCTATTGCGAGAATTGAAACCATGTATACTACTTGTATTGCCAAAGACGGGGGTTATGTCGAAAATGTTTTGTAATAAGTAATTAGTTACTTTCTTTCTTGCATTACTTGTTGATTTAATGTTATATTTAATTATAATGATATAAAAAAACTTACAATAGGATATTATTTAGGTTTAGTTAGATTTTTAACAAAAATACCCGAATACAAAATTGGTCCTAACTTCTAAACTACTAATTTTTGGAATATAAACTATATATATGGAATGATGCAGAATTAAATTCTAAACACAATAAAAGTGCTAAATACAGGGTGTTCCAATTAAAAAATTAAGTTTTTTTAGTTACAAGAACATTTTTTTTTGATGGTCATTTGTGACCACCCTGTATAATGGATTTTGTGTCTTCATAGGTCAGAATATTAAATATTAACCACTCCCATGGATCCATAACCAAAATTCACAATTTTAGTCTTCAGGTGTGAAAAAAATCACATTTTTCCAAAAACCAGTTTTTTCGAAAAAAAATAGAAAAGTTAATTTTTCTCAAAAACTACTCAAAATTTCGTATGCTATGATGACAAAAAATACTCAAAATGAAGCGAGAATTAGAATTTCTAAAAATATTCATCATTTCATTAAAAAGAAAAAAGTTGGTTACTGTCCTGGCACAATGGATCACCCTGTATACATAAAAATATTATAAATAAAAGATATACTTAGGGTTTGTATTTAACTTTTTTTTCACAGTGTCTTATTTATTGAGATAAAGTATAGGAGCATCTTAAGTGGACCATCCTGTACATATTTTGCACTGATAAAATTACTAAGTATTTATACATTTTAACCCCGATCTTTTTAGATTATTGACATTCAAAATTTCAGATTTTACCATTCTTTAAAACGCCAAAAAATGACGGGAAAAGTTGCGGTTTGAAGTTTCCTATCTTATTATTCAATAATGATGCAAATGTTGGGATTAACTATTAAAAATAAATTAGATATAAACATTCTTCCGAAAAACATTTCGAAATCTCTAATGAATATAAAAATAAAAAAAAAATTGGTATTCATATCTTTTGTCAAAAGAATATCTTCTGATATAAGCAGACCCTGCTTCCTTCTTTTACAATGGACGAGATTCCATTATTCCAGATTTCTTAAAACCAATACATTTAACCGCCTCTTTAGGCAAAATTTCTAAAGGTGGGTTTATATAGGAAATAAAATAAAATAATACTAAAATTCGAAAAAAAATAAGAAGATCAATACATGCTAATCCCATAAAGCGTATATACAGCGAAATGAAAAAAGAGACGGACAACTTTCACCCTCTTATATTATATTATTTTAAAAGTACTCCTGAGCATTGCGTCTTGGAACACGTAATATTGACAATTTCACTGAATATTTTTGTATTTGGACGAGTTGCGTGTAATAGGTATGATTAAATAGCTGTCAAAAAATCTTGTGCTACTGGGTTTGACAGCAATTGTTTTTATAAATTATTTATTTTTTAATTTTCTGTTTAAATCATCTCAGAATCCTTATTTCTTATTTTATTTCCTGTATCAACACAGCTTAATTTTTTTTTGGAAAATTATAATACTCCGGATCGATATTTAGAGTATAGATTGTTTTTAAAACGATTTTTTGCTGTTCCGATATTATAGTCATCGATCTGGATCGATACGAAATATCGATACTTACGAGAGATCATTTTCCTAATTCGATCTTTGTCAGCTGTCAATTAAATTACAAACACAAAGTGCTAACACTGGATCCTGTGGTGGACGATAGATCAAAATACAAGAGTTTTAACCACACTACACCACAACTTGTCACGTTCTGGACGCGCGTTTCGATAACCAAGTTAGCATCATCAGCAGATGATATAAACTAAAGTAACTTAACCTAACCGAGACTATTTATAGGTAAATGTGGTCACACTTGGTTGCGCCCGACTGCACCGTTGTCAAGTAAACAACAGAGGGGAGTTTAGAGAATAGGCCCTCTGTCTTTATTTAGTGCTTTCTTACCACATTTACTATTTCTATACTCTCAAATGCATCCAATAATCTATTATTAGATACATTTTTAATAAACTTGATATTATTTATTCTTATTTGGTGATTGTTTTCTAAAGCATGTTGGGCAACGCTTGACTTTTCTGTTCTTTCCTATCTTAAATGTGCCAATTCTTTAAAACGAATGTTTATGGAGCGCTTAGTTTGCCCAACATATTTTAGATCGCAGTCATTACAGCTAATTTCATAGATGCCACTTCTCTCCTTCAAGTCGACTTTCTCTTTAGGGTTTCCAAGGAGATTTTTCAAACTGTTCTCCGTTTTGTAGGCTACTCTAAAAACCTACGTTTTTAAATACTTTTTCTAGACCTCTCGTATATCTGGGATCATATGGGATTACTATGAACTTATTGGGAGCCTCAGGTGCTTGAGTAGTGGCATCTTTTAACATTTTCTTATGCTTATGTCTATTTACTAATTTATGTACAAAATTACCATTATATCCATTACCTTTAGCTATATTTTTAATCCGATTCATTTTACTTAATGGAAAATTGACTAATCTGTGAGTTAAGAAATGAAATGCTGCCATTCTGTGTTGGCGGCAATGAAATGAGTTGGATTTTATATACCTATCAGTATTAGTAAATTTCCTGTAAATATCAAATTCTAATTTATCGTCATTTCTAATAACTAACGTGTCGAGAAAAGGTAATTGCCCATTGTTCTCCTTTTCGTATGTAAAATTAATAGAAGGATACTTATTGTTTAATGTTTCTAAGAAAATGTCCAAATTTTTTGTTTTAGTATCAAAAATAGCAAATATATCGTCTACGTATCTATACCACACCCTTGGGAAATACTTGAGTTCTTTTTTGAACAAGTTTTCTAATCTACCCATAAACAAATTTGCAAGGAACGGAGATAAGCAATTGCCCATCGCAGTTCCCTCAAGTTGTTTATAATATTTATTGTTGAACTGAAAAAAAATTTGATTCATACATAATTTTGTAAGTAAATATCCATCAATAATTGCTTTCTTCAAATTATTGATTTCAAGTAGTTCCTTTAGGTACTCTAAAGCTAGTGGTATCGGTACACTAGGAAACAATGAGCTTACATCAAAAGATATTAAAATTTCACCTTCTTTTAAGTGACCATTCTTGATTTTATCTAATAATTTTAACGAGTTTTAACTTTGAGGTTAAAGTTATCGTACGAGATTGCTGAATTCTTCTACTAATCATTTTGAAATATTGCGTTGGTGATCCAACAGCTGAAACAATAGGTCTCAAGAACTTCCCAGGTTTATGGATTTTGGGAAGGCAATACAGTTTAGATAACTGTGGGTTACTATGTGTTAGTTTAAATTTTAGTTTATCGGACACAAGGTTTTTACACTGTTTTAAGGTATTTTTTACTTCTGTTATCATTTTTGATAACGGGTTCTTCTCAATTAAATCGTAGGGACCAATTTGAATCAAATGGTCTACTCTTTCAAGATAATCTGTTTTGTCTAGTATAACAACATGCTTTAGAAAACAATCACCAAATAAGAATAAATAATATCAAGTTTATTAAAAATGTATCTAATAATAGATTATTGGATGCATTTGAGAGTATAGAAATAGTAAATGTGGTAAGAAAGCACTAAATAAAGACGGAGGGCCTATTCCCTAGACTCCCCTCTATTGTTTACTTGACAACGATGAAGTAGGTTAAGTTACTTTAGTTTATATCATCTGCTGATGATGCTAACTTGGTTAGCGAAACGCGCGTCCAGAACGTAACAAGTTGTGGTGTAGTGTGGTTAGAACTCTTGTATTTTGATCACAAACACAAAGCCAATGTTGCCAGATTTCAGAGATTATTTTTACAAATCGGTGACGTCACTGATGTTATTATTCAGGTAATCAAAAATCCGTCCAAAAAATAAGATTATAACAAAACGAATTATATTTTTCAACTACTAACTAATTATAGTTAATATTTACTTCCCTCGTATTGTAATCGTGAAAAAATCACCATCAGATCTTTACGTTTCAGGGTTCCTAGATGTCGGAAAAACATGTTTTCTGATTTTCGTCGGTCTGTCTGTCTGTCTGCTCGCAGCATAGCTAAAAAACTACTTAACCGTTTTGACCTGTCAAGTTTCTGGTAAATATCCAATATGGCGAAACAATAGTAGAAACATAGTCAAATTTTAAAATAGATATTTACGATACAAGTGGGATAAAAGCGTTATTAACATAACACCAGATGGCGATCTATAAAGCCAAATAATATAAATATTTTTCTTTTTGCAATATATTAAAGAAAATTCAAAATGTTTCATCTCTTGTGTGGAAAATATCCTCTTTCAAAATGGTCGGAACTAATGTTCAATGTTTTCTACGATAAACGGACTATGGACAAGTAAAAAGACTCAACTACTCGTGAAAACACTTAAATCACTGTTAATTATATCATGCAAGACCAGTAGCAAGCATAATAGGTACTGTTAGAGTTTTTTGTAACTTTTTACTGTAAAAACCATAAATTTTTTTATATAAAAAATAAATGTATTTAAAAGACTTTTACATTCTAGATTTAACAGTCATCCCTCTTCACCATTTTTGTCATTATGTACAAAAAAAAAGTGGTCACCTTCAGTGGCGCACCCAGAAAAGAAATTCAGAGGGGGTTTTATAATTCCTATCTCAGTTATTTTATAATCTCTCTGACGATATACATTTTAGGTCTTACGGGAAAATAGAAAAAATTGAAAATATCGAAATATTTCATCTTCCAAGGAAACTGAAATTGTCCAATTCCTTTTACTACAAATTTCGGGAGGGGGGGGGCGGCGGAGATTCTAACTACCAACTCCCCCCTGGGTGCGCCACTGGCCACCTTAAGGAAAATGTCTCTAAGAAAATTTTGAGTGTGTAGACTACGTTGTGCACTTTGTTGAACAAAACAATAACATAACAACTAATGAACACCACTTACGTTTTGTCCTCCACATAACAGCTATTGCATGAAACTCACACAAGTAGTACATTGAGACCATTATTACTCCAGCCAAGGTAGCCTTAGGTATATATTTAAATACCCCTGTTAGAAGAGCCAGTGAAACCAGAAGCATACAACTAGTGATTAATCCTAGAAACAAAAGAGACAGACTTTAAAATTCTTTATCATAGTTGAATTCAGATGAAATGTTACAAATAAATAAAGCTTACATTCTACTGTTAAGTAATATTTAAAAAAAATATATATAATGAACTTTTTTCTTTGGCAATGATTCGTTTTTGAGTTACTCATCATCATTTCAAGATGACATATGTATTAATTTATATGATTTTTCTTTGCTATAGTTGGGAATAAAAAAAATATGCGCTAAATAATTACCTGCCGTGGTAGTTTTTACTCCAGAGGCATTATTTACAGCTGTTCTTGTAAACGATCCAGTTACCGGCATCGCGTGTACCAAAGAACCGGCCATGTTTCCTATTCCTAAGGCTAGAAGTTCTTGAGTGGCATCGATTAGTTTTCCTTTCGCTAAAAAACGGTATTTTTATTGACCTGAACTAGCCCTTACTTGATGGAAATCCATTTAAACCATGTAAACGAAAACACTTGTTAAACATTTCCACTTAATTTATTTTACAAAAAATAAAAAAATGACATTTGTTTCGCCAACACTGTGGCTTCATCAGATGTTAGGTCTGAAGTAAAAGTCTAACAAAAACTGTATGATTTAGTGGTTTTCAATGTGCAATCTATTCGGAATAAAACTTATGTGTCGTTTGTGTTTTCGGAAAGTGAACATTTTCCTAATATAGTTCCTTTGACTGAGCATTGGCTAAAGGAACATAAACCTATTTCTATAGAGAAATACGTAGAGTTAAGCCGCTTTAGCCGAAAACGATATTTGCATGCAGGTATTGTTATTTTAATTAAAAATAAAGCACTGATAGGTTTCGACTTTATTGAGGTAAAAACATTCAATCCTCTATTATTAGAGACATATGAGTGCATATGTAATCAACCTGGGTAAATCCGTATGCTCCTTAATGCATAGAAGACGTGTATCAAATTTCATGCAGTTATCTACAATAGCATCAGAATTGGGATGAAAAAAAAAAAGATTTTTTTTTAAAACTTTACCATCCTGTATCTCAAAAGTTAAGACTTTTAGGACATAAAAACACCCCCTTTAACATCAGCACGCAATTAGGAAACGCCCTGTATAGTACTTTACAATGACGGCCCCTGTATAAAGTAATATGACAAACGGAGACAGACGGCCACTTTTGGCATACCCGAGTAGCCCAAAGTCGAACTGCATAAACTAAAATTTTGATCAACCTCGTTCGCTGGATCTGATGCTGGCTGCCCTTGTAAAATATGTACTTGTAAATCGTGTATCACTATACTGGGTGGTCCAATAATAGTGGATGTAGGCAGTAGCGCGGGAACCGCTAATGACAGAACTCAAGAAAAAATATATTTATAGGTAAATCGATCAAGAAAAATCAAATTAAATCATTTTAAAATTCGAAAGTTCGATGTTTTTGCAAGAGATATAGAAGAAAGAAAGAAAACAGACAAATATAGATAAAGGTTCATTAAGCATAGTTACATTTTTTAATTATCTGAAGTGCGTATAGTCAAAAAGGAGTGCCATATTATTTAAAGAACAACGGGAAACTACTGATTTAAAGAGATTTCTTGGCCGACCTTCCTAAACCGATTGACTCCGGCCGGTTTTCTTTCGTGTCCCGCACTTTACAAGGCAGTAAACAAAAAACTGTCAAAGCAATCCGAAAGGCCTATTCAAATCGATCAAGAAATTTTTGACATGTAAATTTGATGTCAAATAAAAGTTTTGCCACTCTTTTTGATGAGCAGTTTAGAAATACATTTGTTAGCATGATTATTTTAAATGTCTTATAACTCTAGTTACTTACTGAATGCTTTAACAATAGCTATATGTTCCAGGAAAGCCACCATCGGACAAAAGGCTAAAAGACTTCCGTAATTCGATAACATATCACCGAAACTGAAGTATGTGCCATTCCAATTCGTGCTGAAGGGAGGCAGAGAAACGTTTGGCAAACCTCCTTCTACTTCACCTACAAATTTATATTTTTACTAAATAATATACTTAAAATTACGTAATTAAAAGGCTTTGACTAAAGTAGACAAGTTTTACGTTGGCATTTTTAACCAAGTCCAAAATTATATCACGTTTATCTACAACAAAATCAATCACTCGATAAAACCGTTCACACAATTGAATACTGCGTTTTCCGGCTGAGCGTACAGAGTGTTCTGAGTGTCTAGTTTCGTTCAAGAGTTGAGTTGGAATGGTCGATCGGGCAGAGACGTATTTCATGTATTTCCACTCAAATATGTTATTTATAGTGTTAAAAAAATACACTGCCATACTTTTAAAACAAAAAGTTCATATTAACATGACTGGCTGAAAATGAATAGTTTTCAAGATACAGGGTGTTAAAATTCTTTGAAAAAAATAGTTTTTCTATTATAACTTCTATAACACTGGATTTTTATCAAATTTGGTTTACATCTTTTACCCATTAAAGGGCAGTTTCTGACGAAAAAGTTTCATTTTATTTCTACCAGTGTCGTCTGTACGGGGTTTTGACCGAATATTTTTTATGAAAAGAAAATTGTACGGCACTGCTTTTTCTGAAAACGAAAATTATTTTTGAAATCTCCACTTAATTTGGTTCCTAGACTTACTTTCGTATGACGATTTTGGCGAAACGTCAGCAATATATATTATATATATATATATATATATATATATATATAGTCTCACAACATGCTGTTATATTAAAAAAACTACCAAACTAAAACAATTTGTGAATTTGAATTGACTCATGGTACCAGGAGTAAAGATGGTGAGAATTTGAAAACGCCTGTAAATAATCAATGAAACTTTTCTTATTTAGCACCTAAGATGTATAACATTCTACCTCTTGAAATCAGATCTTTGCCAAGGGTAAAAAAATTCTACAATGAATGTAGACTATTTATTTATCACAATTTGGCTAAATTCAGAGAATTGTTCTGATTATCCGTTATTGTATAGGTTTATTTATAGATATATGATGTTAGTTAGCTACTGATTAAATTATTTATTATTAAGGAATTGATTTTTTCTGATTTTGGTGAAATGTGTACGATTTTTGTTTTATTTACTTTTTTATATATGTTTTTTTTTATTTTATACATGTTTCTATATATGGGTAAATGTATTACTGATATTTTAGAGACATATGTTGAATTAAAATACATTAGAAGATTTTATTTTTGTTAATTCTGTGCACATACAACTGTTTCAGTCAGTTAGGTGCACTTCACAAAAGTTATTGTTTAAATATAGTATCGAGACAATTGCTGTAAAAAATTACCTAATGTATATAATTTTCAGAAATATGTAATTGTTAATAATTAATTAATTAAATAAAATATATATATATATATATATATATATATTTTTTTTATTTCCTTGGGTTAGGGTACTCGTAAATCAAAATTAATACATTTCGTTTGAAAGTGTCACATGTTACAAATTATTGACGTTATGATCAACCAAAAGTGAAACTGAAGTCTGACATTTATATCACAATATAGTAAACACATTTTGAAAATTATACATTTAGTTGGAACATAAATAAAACTAGCACGAAGAACACGGGAAGGAATACTAAAAATATATGTGTGTGTGTGTGTGTGTGTGTGTGTGTGTGTGTGTGTGTGTGTGTGTGTGTGTGTGTGTGTGTGTGTGTGTGTGTGTGTGTGTGTGTGTGTGTGTGTGTGTGTGTGTGTGTGTGTGTGTGTGTGTGTGTGTGTGTGTGTGTGTGTGTGTGTGTGTGTGTGTGTGTGTGTGTGTGTGTGTGTGTGTGTGTGTGTGTGTGTGTGTGTGTGTGTGTGTGTGTGTGTGTGTGTGTGTGTGTGTGTGTGTGTGTGTGTGTGTGTGTGTGTGTGTGTGTGTGTGTGTGTGTGTGTGTGTGTGTGTGTGTGTGTGTGTGTGTGTGTGTGTGTGTGTGTGTGTGTGTGTGTGTGTGTGTGTGTGTGTGTGTGTGTGTGTGTGTGTGTGTGTGTGTGTGTGTGTGTGTGTGTGTGTGTGTGTGTGTGTGTGTGTGTGTGTGTGTGTGTGTGTGTGTGTGTGTGTGTGTGTGTGTGTGTGTGTGTGTGTGTGTGTGTGTGTGTGTGTGTGTGTGTGTGTGTGTGTGTGTGTGTGTGTGTGTGTGTGTGTGTGTGTGTGTGTGTGTGTGTGTGTGTGTGTGTGTGTGTGTGTGTGTGTGTGTGTGTGTGTGTGTGTGTGTGTGTGTGTGTGTGTGTGTGTGTGTGTGTGTGTGTGTGTGTGTGTGTGTGTGTGTGTGTGTGTGTGTGTGTGTGTGTGTGTGTGTGTGTGTGTGTGTGTGTGTGTGTGTGTGTGTGTGTGTGTGTGTGTGTGTGTGTGTGTGTGTGTGTGTGTGTGTGTGTGTGTGTGTGTGTGTGTGTGTGTGTGTGTGTGTGTGTGTGTGTGTGTGTGTGTGTGTGTGTGTGTGTGTGTGTGTGTGTGTGTGTGTGTGTGTGTGTTTGTTCCTAAACGGCTATGTGCGGAACTAAATCGGGCCATACTTCACTATTCCCAATAAAAAGAAATATTTACTATAGTTATTGAACTATTAAAATGCGCCACAAAAGATTTCTGTATAATTTGTTCCCGAATATGAGACATATTACACAGATTTACAACTTGGAGCCTGGTTTACAATAAATTAGCTGAACTTACCTGTTAAAATCAGTGGCGTGCTGTTATAATACTTGTCGGCCACGTAAGCGATTGAGGTCCCTGTTATTACAGCTAAAGCATTACCGCCCAAAGAAAGAAAGAAAATAAATTTCCCAAGGACATTTCTACCTCTTGACCATTCGGGTTTATATTTTAGGGAACCAAACTTTTTGATTTCCTACAAAAATATGTGAAAATTATAAAACTGTCACATACATAGAAAATAAGTAAATAAAATTTAAAAACTCTCCAAACATAATATCTTTGTTCAGTAAATAAACCAAAATTCTAACCATTTTATTATCAAATAATAATGTACCATTTTATATGTCGATTGGGTGACGGTTATAAGAATGGATTCAGTTGGGAGCAGTTGTTAGATGATATAAAAAAATTAAGGGCGAAACTGAAAACTAGACTCTAGTGGCGTAGTCAGATTTTTGCTGTGAGCTGTCAATTTTTACCTATAAATCAAACTTATGTTTGAAAATGAACATTATCAACATTTTGAAAAATATGACATGTTAGTCTGCTTTATACAGAGAAATAAAAATTTCCGTGAAGCTTCTCAGCTATATTCTAACGGGTTTGTTTGAATATTTACTTACTTTTTGACGTAGGTTTATTCTGTCATTTTAAATTCCAGAATCAGAAAGAAGGCAACCTTGAACATGGAACGTTTATCCAGTCCCGTTCAAAAACGTATAACAAGGAAAATGGCGATACGGAGGAAGTCAACGTTTTGGCATCTATAGAGGCACAATCATGCAAAGTTCTAGAGGTAGTTGGTGTTGCCAAAGTGCGTTCAAAGAATATTGACCAAACACAAAATTTAGGCCACACTAGATTAAAATCGTACAAATCGTGCTGGGGATGCAGAACGACGTTTACTGTTTTGCAACTGGTATTTGAAACAAATTCGTATTAACAACAACTTTGCCAGATCTATAATTTGGTCCGACGAGGCCTATTTTTTTTAACAAGCATAATACAAATTGGTCCCTAGAAAATCGCCATTTAATATTCAAAAGAGAGCAACAGGGTCGATTTGGATTTAGTGTAGCTTGTTTTATTTTGAAGCGATCTTTAGGGAGACATATCTTGAAATTTTCAAAGATGTTATCCCTGTGTTACTGGATGATGTCCCTTTAACAGAATCCATTTTCAACAGGATGGGGCGCCAGCCTACAATGCACGAATGGTCGACCTTCGACCGATCGGTACTAATGGACCAATCAGATGACCTCCACAGTCTCCCGACCTATCGGTTCTAGATTTTTTCTACAGGTTTTATTAACAAAGATAGAGAAAAAGTGTAAATATAAAAGCTTTAGGAGTTCTTCTAAACATCCAGAATCCGTTATGAACAAAAAACAAGTGACTATCGCATGCCCATCTATATGCCCTAAAAATATAACGAAATACGTTTTTTTAAATAGAACACCCTGTATTTTTATAATTTTTATGAATGTTCTTTTCTTTCTGATTTCAAAAATATATAGTTTGACTTCTTTGGCGCCACCCGTTTTTCAATTAATTTGGTTCAACTGTAACAAGTTTTGCATTATATTATAATATTACCTTAGACTTATATGACAAGTAATGTTGCAGTTAAACTAAAATAATTAATAATCAATTTACAGGGTATTAAAAAAAAACGTATTTCTTACCCTACACTTATTGTATTTACACTTTTTCTCTATCTTTGTTAATAAATAACCCTGTAGGTGGGTGTCATAATATAATAACTCACCTTGTACATACAAGTATCTCAAAGAGCAAATTATGTTCCTCTTCCTGTATAAGTTAATAGGTGTAAAACTACTTTTTGATTAAAATAATATTAATCTTTGTTTCTTTGATTTAGTTATTCAGAACTTTGTAGAAATAAGTTTGTTTTCTATTAAAATGTATGCTTACTCCTAAAAACTTTATTTCAAACTAACCTGTATCAAATTTCAACCCCAAAGATTAACATCCAAATTCAATATTCCTCTTTTAACTAAAAAATCTCTTCTAATATTTACTGATTGGACATGCCGCGTCTCGTTCCCGTTCGCTAGTCGAGGGTTACTGCACGAAATAATATAGTTTCGACGAGCATTGATGTCTCCGGACATCTATTGCGTAAGCTATAATGAATCTTTGGTATTACTCACCCTAAAACCAAATAATGCCACAATCGTTGTAAATCCGACGATAGCGTCCCACTTTCTAGTTTCACCGATATTCTGAATAAGGGATTTCCAGGCGTCTAAAAACGCATTTGCAGGTCCCGATATCCCTAAAAGTTGCTTCAGCTGGGAACAAGCTATACTTATTGCGGCAGCCGTTGTGAATCCAGATATTACGGGGAAAGAGAAGAATTCCACCAGGAAACCTAAAAGAAAAAACCAGGACATCAATTATTACTCAAAGTAATTTAATATAGCAAGTTGTCAATTCTGCGGCCTGTTGAAAAGAATTAGGTACTCCATAACTTGTTGCCTGTTAATGAGGTTAATTCGGAACATTTTAATTAAGGGTAGTAATCAATACGAGAGGCGCTATATAAAAACATTGTCTAGACCTATGTTAGTTTTAATATATTATGAATACATATATATATATAGTTTTTTTTCAAAAACATACACAAATTATTGTGTATGTAATCGTGTTTTAAATATCAGATTGCGTTTTTGGTTAGCTCTGGTAAGGCTTTTTTTGGTTCAATATATAAAACAATAAACACTAGGTTATGTAATCAACTGTCCAAAGCTCTGTGCTGTGATTGGTGGAAGCCGTACTATATAGAAGGCGTATAGATGTCGGCCATGTCTGTGTGTAGCGCCTCGTCCAATCATTTCGAGTTATTTTAGTTTTGTACACTTTTCATATAAAAAAGCTTAAACTAGATTACCCAAAAACGCAGCCAGAAATAGGCAGAGCAACGACGGCGACAGGAAAGCAGGGTTCATAAGATACACAAACGAAAAATGACTGTTCTATTGCCTCAAAGTTACTGAGTGAATTATGAGTCTAAAACTTAGGATATGTTTCCTTCAAACAGTGCTGATTCTATATATTTTTATGTTGAATCTAGAACGCAGGCTGTAACGACTGTAGTAATGAAATAGAATATATAAATACGGTTTCTCATGACAAATGTTAACCATGAGTATTTCAAAGAAGTCGTTAAAGTAAAGTTATCTAATATTAATTACGAGAGTTTTGAAAAGCCAAACAACATAATAAATAATACGTTATCTCTAACGCTATCTTGTAGAATGTCAAGTTGCACCGACGATACACCCCCTTAAAAGTTTACGGTTATCATATGGCCCTTTTCGTGGGAAGATTTCTTTGCCCGCTTTCATTTAAGTTAAAACTAATAATAATTGAAACATTTCATTTGGTTCGATTCAATTATACAGTCTGGCAACTGAATGAACCTGGATAGAAAGAATGTGGGCAAAAAACTTCCTTCCGCTTTTCCATATAAGTGGTCCGTTCAAAATATATATTTTTACTGCATGACGAATTCAAATAAAAATAGTAAAAATATATTGATCGGTATCCATAGTATATCAGGGAAGATTTCCCAAACTCCGGCCCGTTCAATAAGAAGTCATTGTCAGAGAGAGATAGCCGTGGTCGGCGCAGATGGCGTGGAAAAGACGAAGATAAAAGATCGTTATTCCATGCTTGGTTTGAATTATAAACGGGCCGGGGTCTGATGTCCGATTTTCTGATCAGTGGTGTCACCAAAATAAGAAAAATTAATTACTTATTAATATTTATAATACCGACTTAAGTTTTATTTGTGTATATGGGTATTGCCTGTTTTTTTTATTTTCTTGTGTGTATAATTAGTAATAATCATGGCCATTTGGAGAACTTGGGAAAATACTTGCAATAATGTGGAACTTGTAGAACTTGTGGTTGAAGACTTTTTTCACAAAGATATGGAAGAGCACACACAAAAGGTGATAAAAAAAATTAAATATTTACGCGCATTTCCAGAAATTGTTTGAAATATTTTATGGGAGGAGAAGTTTTTTCGCCGTTCCAATTGACGTTAAATAAAAAAAAACTTCTTGTTAAACTCTGTTTTATTAATAAGGATTAACTAGTTGTTAATTTTACTTGTTAGTTAATGATTTCCGATTGTTTAGTTATTTTATGTTGAATGATAGACTCGACTCGCTTCTTGGTGCATTTCTTTAGTTTTAATTAATGAATATAGTGGTGAGTATATACATGCAAATTTCATATCTATTTAAATCTTAATATGTATCTTTATTTGGTGACATATATCTAAATGTTAATTATTTCTTGAAGCTTATATATTTGTTACAATAATTAAATTTCTTTTTGAACTATGGAAAGAAATATCTTTTTAAAGAGAAAACCTCTTGCTGGCTAGTCCACAGAAATTATCGCCAATGTTTATAGAGTTTGCGATGAGGAAGCGAGAAGAAGATGAAAAGAGGCAAAGGAAACGTCCAGGTGAGATGCACCCATCACCACCCAACAAGAAAATCCGTTTGTCTCTCGAAAAGGATTTTGATGATTTTCATTAGGCAAACAATAAACAAGTTTTATTTAAAACTAAAAACTGCGCCTACACTCAGAAAGCTTCTCCTTAAATTGCAAGAAATGATGGATTTCCCTTACAGTCGCGAAAAATTAAGGATGTTGTTGAAGGCCAATGGCTTTTTTTTTCGTAAGTGACAAAATAAATGAAAGATTCTTTTGGAGAGACCTGAAGTTTTACATTGGCGCTGTAAATATACAAGGGTAATTCGAAATTATAGAGAAGAGATTGGTAACTTAGTTTACATTGATGAGACATGGATCGATAATGATTTAACTTTTAGGAAATATTGGCAAAGCAATGACGCATTTGGAATAGTAAGCAATATTAGGGCAAGTGGTGAGTATTTGGAATTGATTATATTTAATTTATTTATGATGTGATAACGATCATAATAGTTTATTACTTGTGTTTATGTACTGGGTGTTCAATTAAAAATGGCTCTCGTCGATATCATGAAAAGTATTTTCCGTTTCTGTTATACCCCTAGCGGCAATTCTTCGAATTTGAAAATATTTTCCAATGATTTGTCGTGGCCGCTTTCACCAAGAAAGTACAAAAAATTACCGCTACAGAACGTAACGGCAAAGGAAATAATTTCCTTTCTGTGATATCGCCGATGGCCATTATTGTTGGAACATCCTGTACAAAGTGGTAAAAGTTTTCTAACAAAATTTATATATATTTTCAATCAAATGTTTACTTTCCTTTGTCAAAAAATGTATACACGTGAGAACTCGAAAATATAACAAAAATAATTTATTTGAAATGGAATACCATGTATACTTTTCAATTTCAAAGACATCGCTTTCTCTTTCCTCTAAATATACCCGGTGATATATTTATCTTTGAAGATGACTGAGTGAATTGACAAGAACCTTGTCATAAATATCAATGTGTTAGAGAGAGATTTGATTTTTACTAATCAATAGAGCAAAAAAAGAGTTGTTTTTTGCCAAAAATACTAACCAGAATCCGAGTGTGCCATCATATATAAGATAGTTTACAGTAATATTCTTTTATGTTTTCCACTTGCGACTAGGTATCAACTTAGGTTATAAACAATTTAATGCAAAAAAATCCAATTTTCTTCATTTTTGGCTTTTAAAATCGAAACTAATAAAGTAAGCTTGATGGTATAACGACATGAATAGTAGAGAATGAATTTACAAATAATATAAGTCATCGCCGACTTGATCGGATCAGATAGAACAGGAGAAAAAGCTGAAAAATCTGAAAAATTAGGCTTTTTCCAAAAATGCATGCCCTTATTTTTTGAAGATGTGGTGGAAGCCGTTGATGAAATAATAGTCACTGTTAAGTACTTTATGTTACACCAAAACCAGGCTTTGTGGAACTAATAGTTTTTGAACAATTGCGCCTTGAACCAAAATTTTATGGGCTCATTCCTGTATAACACTCGAATTTTGTACCGAATTTTAGATACATTAGTTAATTACATTTTTAGCAATATACTTTTTAGCATTTCACTAGGCCACCATTTTGTTCCGCCGTATTGGAATTTAACTAAAATATTATCAGGTTACTGTCATGCAATCCTTAATTTTTGACAAAAATTTAAACTTAATATGGCAAGTAGATTTTTAGCTATGCCGCAAATTAACAAAGAGACAAATAGACAGACAGATCAAAAGAAACTCTATTTTTTTGGGACCTAAGGACGCTAGAATAGGAAGATACGTAAAATATTGATTTTTTTCCATGTTTATAAATGTTGTAGTTGACCGCCATTTTGTTTTGTTCTCTTGAAATCGTACAAAAATTTTACAAGTTCATCTCTATACAACAATTATTTCTAGGGCAAAACTTGAAATCAATCTATAAAATGGTCTTTTCGGGCCAAATTGTGATATTATTTATTAAGCCGCCATTTTGTTTCGCCTTAATGGATTTTCACCAAACTGTTACCATTTTATCCTCTTATGATCTATGGTTTTTGATCAAATTTTAAAGATAGTAGATAAATAGTTTTTGAGCTATGCAGCATACAGATAGACAGACCGAGGTCTAGAGACCCAAAAATGTAAGAATCTGCAAAAATCTCGGTGGGTGATTTTTTCATGGTTACAATCTTCCCTAAGTCCAAAAGTAATATTTATTGATATTATCATTATTATTATTATCATTATTATTATTATTATCATTATTATTATTATTATTATTATTATTGTCATTAATATTAAGGAATAATAATCTGATTAAAATAACTTCGCACGCCTATGACACGGGAAGATTTTTGACGAGATTCTCCCCTGCCCCTTCAGGCGTTGATAAGGTTCATTCCCTTGTCACACTGTAATACATTGTCAATTTACTACGTTAAAAATACAATAGAATATTTTACAACAGACGGGGTTTCAAAATATCCATGTTTCTTTGGAATGTATTGTTTTCCTTCAGAAAAAATTGGCTGGCTCTTTGTCTTTCTTTTTTTTTTTCGCCCTGGTCTTATTGATCGAGAACGCTGATAAGTTAGTTTAAGTTTTAGATATTTATATAGAAGGTACTTTTATATTATTTAGACAGAAATGTGATTATATTTCAATGTTATACAATTCTTACATAAAGTAGAACTCTAGACGACACCTATGAAGTATTTTTCCAGCCAATAAGAGGGTTTTAAACAGGACAGTTCTTGTCAAATTAGGTGTCAACCTTTTTTCTGATTTCTAAATCAAGAGTGAGTCTGTGTCAAAGTTCTAGTTCTTACGGTTGAGTTTAAATTCTTCTTTTGTGATGGTTTATGGGATTTTACATTTACAGTGGGTTGTCAAAGTTGAGGGTTTATCAAAAATATTTTATTTTGATTCTAGTTTTTATTTGGAGAGTAATTTTTAAATTTTTTCAGGAGTTAAATTTATGGTTTATTTAAAGATTTTTATTTTATCTTTCTTTTGTTCTAAGGTTGTGGATTTTAAGTAAATTCCGTGATTATTTTAATTTAGGTTTAAACATTTTTTTGTTATTAATTTTAAGCAATACTTTTTTGTACAGTAATTCACATCCTTTATTTTTGTTAATAGATGTTTAAGATGTTTTTAAAAAACCAATTCTTTTATTTAAATAAACCACCTGTCTATTTTCAAGAAGAAGATACCAACATTGTTGCAGGTTGCTGTTGTTCGAGATATATGTGGCCGCTGAATTGGTGAAATAAGGTAATTAATTAATTTGTATTAACAATTATATTTGATAACATTGTAAATTATAATCTACGAAGAATCCTACAGAGTAACATTGATTTCACTTATTATCTTAGTTAATTTCAGCAATGTGACAAGGTTGCCCGCTACATTTCAAATAAATAATAGTTATTTATATTATAAGGGATGTAAGTAACATTTACCAGTCGAGGACGAGTTTGCGAGAGATAGCGAGGGCTGGCAAAAAAGTTCGAGACTGGTTAATGTACTTACATCCCATATAGTGTATAACATTTTTTCCCCTCCAGGTATTGTATGTTTACTAGAAAATGCTGGATATATTTTTGGATTTTTATTATCATTACATTCGATAGTTTTCTCATTAAATTATAAATAAGCAGTTTTTGTTTTATCAACAACGTCAAGTTGACAATTCATAGTGAAAAGTTTGAAGAAGTCGAATTGTTTGATTCTGTGTGGACAAAATGGATGTTTCAGACATAGAAGAATCAGCGAATATTGCTTGTTTATCCCTACTACCAGAAAAGTCCTTTAAGAATTGGTGCCAAAGCAAGACGGCTACTGCAGTCTCAGAATCCTTGTTGTTGGCGTATTTTCACGAAAAAAGTGCTATATTGAAGTCCTCATCAAGCTTATGGTGTGAGTATTCGATGTTGAAGTCCACCCTTTTTATTGAGTAAAATATAGATATTTGTAAGTATCCAAAACTTCGAGCATTTTTGAAAAGAAAAAATGATGGTTATAGACCCAAAAAATCGAATGGGTTTAACAGGGAAGATGTGAATAAGTTCATGCTTGAAGCCCATAATGATATATATTTATTGATGAAGGTCGTAATGGTAATGGGAGTTGCTGGAGCGTGCCGTTTTAATGAACTGGACAATGTTTAAATAAGTCAAGAAGTCATAATTGTGACCATTCCTGACTTCAAAAATGGAATGTCACGTACCTCTCTTGTAAAGAATTTTACCCACGGAATTTAACAAATTTAAAATATACATTTGAAAGATTACCCTTTTTTAATAATTCCTATACACAAAAAATTATGGATGATGCACTTTTTCAGATTATATCCAAAAAAAACTAAGGTTTCGAAAGGTGGCACTGAACTTGGTTTTGGCGTATCGCTAAAAACATATTTTTCACAAACTTAATTTATGAACTACGTAAAAGACTGATTATATAATATTGCTTTATAACATAAAAATGATTATTTCTAACTAAAAGTTAGAAGTAATTATTATATTAGACATTATTAAAAGTTTTCAAACATAATTACAGCTGCTAAATAAAGAGGGAGCGGGAGTGTCGTCTGTTGGACGGAAATGCAGTGAGCTGGGGATGCTACGTTGCCAAGTTTATTTTTTATATGACCTATATAAATTATATAAGAAAAACAAAATGCATTTGTGGGTTGTGGATCGGTACCAGCAGGAGCGCGAAGGCACTAGGTGGATTGGTACCGGGTTAGCATCAGGTTAGGCGCCGTAGGCGTCATCGTTAAAGCACTAAAAGACGAACAACAGCGCAGGACATCACTGGCGAAAGTCTCCCAGAGGGCCGATGTCGAATATTAGGCTTTCGCCAGTGATGCACCCGCCTGTTGATTAGTGTTGACTGCTCTAGGTAGATTGGTACCGGGTTAGCACCAGGTTAGGCGCCGTAGGTCTAATATAAAAGGCGAACGACAGTAAAGCACATCACTGGCGAAAGTCTAATATTTGGGATCGGCACAGGGATCCAAATGCGTTACTGTAGGGAGACAAACATGAAAAATTTAATACAATACAATAATGTAAGTTTGGCAACAATGCAAGATAGCCTTTCTTCAAATTGTCATATTAAGGAATATGGCGCATTGGAATACAGTGAAAATATCGAATTTCTTTTTGGTTTTTTTAATAGAAAAAGTAGTTCGTCCATTTCTTTTATTTTCTTAAAACAGTTAAATGAAGGTAAACTTTCTATTTTATATTAAAAAATTATTAAATTTCGTGGGTTTAATTGTTTACAAGACCCGTCACGTACATTTACAGTGATAAAAAGTGACGACACCCGGGTTTGGCATTTGAGGGGTCTAGATGCAAAACGCGACATGTCCAAGTGATACCGTTTTGAGAAAAGCGGGAAAAACTTACACCGCCAAACTTGACATATTTTGTAAAATTTAAATGGCGTGGCAAATTTATACAACATATACAAATTATTCTACACATTTTTCAATAATTTTGGAATGTGATTTTCAAAAATATTGAAAAATAAAGTTTGCAGTTGTCGCGTTTTGCAATTGACTGATGGACATGTCGTGTTTTGAATTTAATTTTAATATAATTTTTTAATTATTTTTCAAGTACCTACCTAATTTAATAATTTTAATAGGTGAAAAAATTTTAAACACCTTACATAGAATAAAGAATTTTTATTAAGAATCATACAAAAAAATATTAAACAGTAACTTCGTCATCATTATCGTTATCCACTGCTTCATCTACTTCTTCTGCATTTGCATAATCCTTCTTCAAAACTTCTTGCAAGTACCTTAGATTCTCATCACTAACCCATTCTGCCCCATAATTAGTTTTCAATAAATTGGATATGCTTTTTATTTTATCTTCTTTAATTTTCACACCAATGGATATCTCCTTTGGTTTCATTGCTTCAATTTTTTTCCTCTTCCTATAAATGCCTTTTGCCTCCCCTACGTTAGATCTATACACATTAAAACCATTCCAGATTTATTTTTGGTCATAATAAATCTTTTTGAGGGCTTAAATTTAAAATGCCACTGGGCTGTTGGTTTCAAAATTTTCTGTGTTTCTGATTTCCAATCTAAAACTTTGTAGTCATGTCCCAGTTTTAAAACTTTTGCTCTTTTTTCGATTATGTTTTCATACACCTCTAGGCTTGTTATTTCTGAAATGCGTCTGATTTCTTTTTCTATATTTCCGAATACTCTGTCTGGAGGAATAAAGGAATGGCCCACTATAGGGAAAATGACCTCGACTTGTTGGATATGTTTAGGTGCTAATGTGGCGAACCAAAAGCACAGCATGCCAATAAATATCGAATTCTTGTTTTGTCCGCCACATCCATCACAAACCAGCCGAACAGTTTTTTCCTGCAGATTAAATTCATAATTATTTAAAGTATAGAAAATTGCGGATGCTATTTCGTTTGATCCTTTTGGCCGTTCAAGTTCTGTCCATACATAGCATCGAACGTTTTCTGCAGACAGTGAAGCCTTTGAGTTACCAATAACAACTCCAAAGTTGTAAAAATTCACTTGCATCGAAAAATAAGCTTGCTGATCTGGTAACTTGGGAATTTGCAGGTTCTTTTGACAGTCGAAGGAAAAGATTACTATTAAAGGGTCATTTTCTTTTAAAAAATTATAAAAACTCTTCGCCTGTAGTTTGTGAACCGTGTAGTTTGTAACTAAAGATTGAATTGTTGTTGGATCCCTGCTCTTTTTGATTTTTCTCTTTATATTGCAAACACACAGAACATACGTCAGTTTGAGGAGTCTCAAAGCCAACATTGTAATGCTTATTGAAGTAGTTTCTAAAAAAACATTCTTTAACTTTCAAGTTTTGAGGAGCCTGATCAATGTACATTTGAAAAAGTTTTTTTATGTTTAAATCGCAAGGCAAATAAATTCGATACGGACTATCTGAACGGCAGTAATGGCTTTCCGTACATTTTAGGGACTCTATAAAAGCCTTGATTGTATTTTTCTTCTCAGTATTCTTATCTTTTATCCGATTCCCACCCCTGGTTTCTTGCGGAAATTGTCCTGATTCCTTAAACTTCTTGAGTAAGCGCAAGATTCTGTCTTTTTTCACATTCAAGATCCCAAGAACGAATCTCTGCATACTTTAATTTCGGTTCCATCAACTTTTTTAACGTGATATTCAACAGTAATACTTTTTGGTTTTGTGGCTACTTCATTTCGAATTCTTTTTCGTTTTGTAATCAAGGCTTTGCAATAGTATAAAATAAATTTGTCTTGATCGTTTTTCTTCTTACTTAAATAAAACAATTTGTGGAACTCTTTTATGTCGTTCATTGTAAGAGACCAACAATTATAAGGTGTCTTATCACCTCTATGACCACATACAGGAAATACTGGTAAACCTTTAGGTGAGTACCTGAAACAAATGCATTTTGTTATAATAAAAACCGACCATTAACAACCTACAAACTTTTAAATTCCATGATTTTTTTGGGCTTACAATTATTTTGGTGACGATATTGAATTATCAATCAACAAAGAAATGAAACAAATGCATTTTGTTATAATAAAAACCGACCATTAACAACCTACAAATTTACGAATCCCAAACATAAACAAAAAAGTTAATACAGCCCGTTCAAATTAAAATAACATACCTAGCATTCTTAGCTTTTTCTCTTCCCCATTGTTCAGTATTCCTTGCTCTTTTCCTTGCTCGATTCTCCGTATCCGGTGTAATATTTTTAGATTCTTCGTCCATATTAATAACTATTTTTAATTATTTTTCTTTTCTTTAATAATAACAGGATATTCACTCACTAAACTAACATTAGGTAGTTTAAATGTTTACACACTAAAACGCAATGACATTGACAATACTTACAAAACGCATGGCCGCTATCACGTGGTTGCGTATAAGCTTTATCATTGGTTTAAATGGACATGTCGTGTTTTGAATCTCAAAAAAGTATTGGACGTCGCATTTTGCATCTCACTATGATTTTGTAATATAATTTAAGTAGGCTAACGTCGCATTTTGCACTTGAGAACAAATATTCGCAGATAGAGTTTTTCACGGAGAATTTTGCAGCATAAATATGTCATTTTTGAAAAAAATTGGACATGTCGCGTTTTGCATCTAGACCCCTCATTTCATAGGTATAGGGAACCTTAATACAGTTCGATAGAAAATGAAATTCTACATTTGATAGTGCATAAAGTTATAGGGTGTCCCATTTAAAAAAACGGACTTTAGCGGCTCTGAAAATGTGAATGTCTGCCGCTGAATTTAGGACACCCTGTATAAAAATAGACAAACTCAATAAAAAAAATAGAAACCTAAGATTATTTACCGATCGTCTGCAAAATATGAAGATTATATCTTCAAAACTTACGAAAATATGATATTTTAAAATTTGGTACCCCGAAGGCTCATTTTTGGTTCAAGGTCAAGTATCTTAAGAACACTTGAACCTAGGTATAGGACATGCTACATAAAATAGCATTAAAATTCTCCGTAGAATCCAAAAATATCATAAAATACAGGGTGTTCCATTTAAAACAAGCAAGTTGATACCAACTTCCGGTTAAACCAGAAGTGACAGGAAGTTGAAAATATTTCAAAAAAGAAGTACCCTTTGACCTTACTTTAATCCCAAAGTTTGAAATTTTTATCTAAATGGCATCATCAAAAACTTTTAATGAACTGGTTGCGTGAATAACCCTGTATATTTATTGATGAAGGTCGTAATGGTAATGGGAGTTGCTGGAGCGTGCCGTTCTAATGAACTCTATGGAAGGAAAATGGACAATGTTAAAATAAGTCAAGAAGTCATAATTGTGACCATTCCTGACTCTAAATATGAAATGTCACGTACATTTACAGTGACAAAAAGTGACGACACTCAGGTTTGTCATTTCAAAATAATTCAAAAGTACATTGATACAAGATGCCACATGACGACTATTAATCCGCGCTTCTTTATGCGATATCAAAATGGAAAGTGCTTAAACCAGCCTGTCGGGAAAAAAAGGGTTTTCGTCAATTCCAAGTAAAATTGCGAAATTTCTAAAGTTTGAGAACTTCAAAATGTATACTGGACACTCTTTTAGAAGAACGTCGGCAACTTTATTAGCAAATACTGGAGTTAATGTATCAAGCGACATGGTGGATAGAAATCCGCTACTATTGCGGAAAGTTACGTAGCTGAGAGCCTCAATAATAAAAAGGAAGTAGCGAATAAAATTTTACACAATAAGATCCAGTGACAGAAATATTGGTTAGAAATGAAGGATCTTTGGAGTCAGAAAATATAATACACATCGAGAAGAAACGAGAAAACGTATTTCCAAATTTTGTTAATAATGTGAATAATTGTACCATTAATATTCATTTCAATTAATATCACCGGATTTTTGTAATATGTTTATGAAATCAAAAATTAGAGCTACTTATAATAATTTTAGATTATTATTTCCCTAGGGATGTAAGTTGACTTACATCCTGTCGTTAAGGGCAACCAATACCTTGTTGAGTAACATTCACTTACGTCTGTCAAAGCAGTGTCAAAATAGATTGCTTACAATACAGGGAGGGGGAAAATGAATTTAAACACCATAATTTATAATAAGGCTCGTTTTCGATCTATAACCGTGTTACAAGGCATGATGGGTTCGAAAACAGAAGAAAATTTATTCTAAATAAGATTATGTTACCTTTAGTTGGTCTTACCAATCATGTGAAACGAAAATTTTCACTTTGAAGAGTAAAATTCACATGAAGTCCTTCACCTAGTTCACTTTACAAATGCTACCAAAATAAGCAATTATAAAATTTAGAAATTAAACCACATTGGTCTTATCACATTAAGCTCCACATAAATTTCACCTTCTTTTCAAGTAATAGATGGAGAGAGAATTTACATTTTGCTTTAAAAACTTGTCTAAGATTAAAACAGAGCGGTGTACTTTACCAACTTAAATATTTGCTTCAATCTGTAGTATATTTCGACAGCAATCTTGTGTGACTTAGGGAAAAAAGTTCATGTTTTTCGAACTGAAAGCTTAAACTTTGCTTAAATAAAGTGGTGCCACAAGAGATGAGAGTATTTATACCAAGATCAGAAAAACCCCCAGAAAGTAAGTAGGTGAACTGATTTTGTAAAGGTATAATAAAACATTTCGAAATCGATTTACCTAAGTGCAAAATTCCTGCTATGAAGATAAACAAGCCGGATATGAAGGCGATCAATACCGCACCAGCAGGTCCCATGGTTGTGACGCTGCTCTGAACGAACAGCGCCATGATGGCGGTGGGTCCCATGTTGATGTCTTTGCAGCCTCCGAAGATGAAGTACATACACCCGCCCATGATGCCACTGTATAATCCATACTGGGTCGGAAGACCTGTAAAGAGAATTTTCATGAATAGAGTGTTCCACATGAGTGGGCCACTTGATTTCAATCAGGGTTTTACTACCTCATTGTTCAGTTCCTATCGGGCTAACCCAATATAATATAGAAAAATTTGGGAGGTTAAATAAAAAAAATATCACAAAAACTCTTTTTTTCATTTTCACCCTGTATATTATTAGGAAATTTGATAGTTTGGATCATCAATCATCAATTTTTATGTCACCAGAAGCAAAATTTCCTTACAAAATCTCATAAAATGTTAACACAGATCGATAGAAATCTTCTTTTTGATTTCAAATATATACAATTTTATACGTTCTTTTTGTGGGGTTTTCGAGATATTTGCATTAGAATATTACCACAGGCTACTTTAGCACTGATCGAGCTGTTTTGTAAACCAGTCTCTAGAGAATATATAGACGTTTCTTTGTGTAATTACTCGATTCACCCATATACTACAGGGTCAAACGTAAAACCTTAAAGTAAGAATTAAAGTAGAGATCACAACTCATTCATAAATTACGTTAGGGGTATGCGCCAACATGGTTCCCCTATTTTTCACATTCTATCGACCAATGTTTACGATAAAACAAGAAGTGGGGATGGCCCATGCCCAAGCGGTGGCCATTTGTTGACGAATGCCAGTGACGGCGTGAGTTTTCACTTCCCGCATAAGAAATATCATTAATCGTGAAAAAATTATCGTTCCGGGTTTTTACAGATCCTCATGTTTTTCCATTATTGTCGGTCGGTCGGTCTGTTTAGGTATAACTAAAAAATCCACTTACTCGATTAACTTTAATTTTATTTAATTTTCCACAAAAATTACGTCCAATATAAAAAAAAACTGGTAAAATATTGGTATGAATTCAATGTGGTGAAACAAAATGACGTCCTGCTAAAATATTTGATGTACGAAAATGAAGAAATAGGCCATTCTTCTTTATCGTTGACAAAAAGAAGGATTCTTACCTATTCCTTAATGAGGCAATTAGGTATTTTTACAAATTTCAAAGAAATAATCGTTCTCTACTTCACTATATAAAATCAAACCATTAAATTAGGTAAGTTTAAAAGGAAATTAGTTATTTATATATTATTAAACTTTAGTTTTTACTTATGTCACTATCATTTTGTAATTGTGACATTTAGAAAAATTATTTGTTCAGTTGTTGAAAATGTCATCTTAAACCCGTAACTGTCAAGTTAGACCTTGTCTAAAGTTAAACCTCTTTAGTGAATACGGGTGTTAGAGTTTTAAACTAAAATCAATGCGTTTAACGCGCTTTTATTGGCTTCCTATTCATCTGATTGCATGTTTGTATGTCTTCCATTACCGATTATTTTCACATTTGACATGTATGCACTTTCGGATATAAAAAATCCGAATTTTTTTAGTCAACGTTTAGAAATCCAAAATGGCGGCGCCAATACGGTCGACGAATTTTGTTACAGTTGTCAGCATTTAAAAATTCAAAATAGCGGTGTCAAAATGACAATGTCAACAGGTCGGACGGATGATTTTAACATTTGTGGGGATTATTTAAGAATGCACAACAAAAATCAAAATGGTGGCGCCGCACACTGATCGAATTGCTTAAAAAGCTGGCTATAAATGATATTTCCATTTGCGATATTTTTAATTCAATTTATGACGAAATTATATGTAATACTCCAGTACACTAAGTTGGCCTAGAAAAAACAACTGATATCTCGTTGCTTGGTTACGGCGACACCCTGTCAAACATTGCTTAAGGTTTCTTGTTTGCGTCATTATTTTCAACACGTTAATATTTTGATAAAGTTCGTATTGTACTGGTGGTTTCAAAATACTCTAGAACTTTTTAATTAGTTATGGATAATAATACTCAAGGTATGTAGTAACTAGTATTTAAAAGAAAAAAGATTTTTGTGCCTTTTCTATAGGGCTGGTAAATTAAAATTAAAAAGATTCACAAGCATAACAAATCATGATTAAAAGTCTCTAATATAATAACATTTTTGTTAGTGATTTTACCACATTTCCGACTTCAAAATTACTCTAAAATGTACATCACGATTCTAGCAAAAGAGATCAAAAAGAAAATCTTGCTCGAGTTTGCTCCATTTTTATTTTTTTTTATTTAAGTTGCAATGTGTAAGTACCTAAAAACCTAATATTTGGCAAGTTTATCTTAAGGTATAGTCGGAAGCATTCTTAACGTGGGGATAATTTCAAAACTGTATTTTTGGCAGATTTTGGATGTGAAATATGTCAAATTAATGACAGTTAGTATAAAATTTGCCTTTTGGACCCGCACGTTAAGACTGCTTCCGACTAGACGCGGTATCTGTGCAGGGGGAAACAAAACATGCTTTTCACCAATCAACTCATCATTAGTGTTTGAGTTTGATTTACTCCGAAGCTTGTTTTCTTCTTTTTAGGGCCCTTTTAAATGAAAGCTTTTTCTTTAAAGATACATACTTTAATGTAGTTTTTAATTATAAAGTTTAATTAAAAGTATGTTAATAATTTATTTTTTATTTATGGAGTAAAGGTGTAATTATACACGAATAAATCTTTCATTAGTTTTTTGTTCTTTTAGATCGGAGCTATTTAACTTTAACGTACAAGCAATTATTTGAAATACTTCAAAGCTTTACCGACCAAACCAACTATGCAAAATTTCAAAAACTGAAGGTACGAATATCTGAACTCACAGGATATCAAGCTTTTCCCAACGAGTTTATATCGACTTGCAATACTTTTTACTACAAATATATTGTTAGGTGGAATAAATCAACTAGGATTAAAGACAGGTTTTTAGAAAAAAACAAAAAGTGGTTTGAAACTGTGGTGAAATTTAAAAAAAATATAGTAAAAGGACGTAAGACAGTAGCCTTCAGTGAGTGTAGTGAACGGTCCAAAAGAAGGAAAACAGAAGCCCTTCGAGAAATTTCAACGCCCCAGGAGGTAACCTATGCGGCTCAAATGAGCTACAGATCGTGTGGTAACTTATCTGCATCCAAAATTCTCAAGACTATTAGTAACGAACCTGAGCAAGCTAAAATGTTTGAAAACAAACAGATAAATTCACATTCACAGTTAACTGCTGATGAAGCATTAGCTGTAATTGTAGAAGCCAATTTATCTAAGCATCAGTACAAATTCATTAAAATGCAAGCTGTACAAAAAAATTGCAATCTATATCCATCGTACGATAAAGTTTTGGAGGCAAAAAGAAAATGTTATCCCAATAATATTGCAGTCAATGAAACTCAAGCTGTTATTCCGGTAGAAGCATTATTGCACCATACTGCTGCACGGCTGATGCTATTACAAAAAGAGGTAATAAGTACCTTGGCTGAATCAGCAGAAAACACTTATAATTTAGTTTTAGTTTGTAAATATGGTTTCGATGGTACTTCAGGGCAGTCAGAATATAAGCAAGTGTTTTCAAATAACAGTTCCACTGATGCTTCTGTATTCTTCACTAGTTTAGTCCCTATTAGGTTAATTTTTAAAAATAGCGATAACTCTGAAGTACTTGTTTGGCAAAATTGCAGTTCTGTCGACCGATTGACATTCATTTTGCTCGGGAGACTCCTGAATTAACACTTGCAAAAAAACAAAATTTAGATAATCAAATTAAAAATTTAAAACCTTGTTTCTACAGCGAAGGAGCCACCAATTTCAAAATATATTTTCAGATGCATTTTACAATGATTGATGGAAAAGTAGGCAATGTTTTGGCCGAAAATAAATCAACACAAAAGTGTTTTGTGTGTGGGGCCTCATCCAAGGATTTTAATAATATACCTTTAATTTTGAATAAACCGGTATTAAACAATAGCCATCTTCAACTTGGGTTATCCACTTTATATGCCTGGATACGTTTCTTTGAATACCTGTTGCACCTATCATATAAAATATGCATTGAAAAATGGCAAGCAAGATCAGCAGAAGACAAGCAAAGCGTGGCAGATTCAAAGAAACGTATCCAGGATGAGTTACGTAGTCAATTAGGTCTGATTGTTGATAAGCCTAAACCAGGATTCGGTTCGTCAAATGATGGCAACACGGCCAGAAAATTTTTTGAAAATTCCAGCGTTGTTGCCAACATTTGTCGAATCGATATTCGCCTTATCCAAAAATTACATATCATTTTACAGACATTGTCTTGTATTTATGATATAGATAGTGCAAGGTTTGGGTCTTATGCAATTGAAGCTGCAGAACTGTGTGTATCATTATATCCTTGGTACCCGATGCCAACATCTGTGCACAGAGTTCTACTACATGGATCTGTCATTATTTCCTCATTTTGTGTTCCGATTGGGTTATTGTCAGAGGAAGCCCAGGAAGCAAGGAACAAGGATATTAAACGCTTCAGGTCAAACTTTGCACGAAAAACTTCTAGGACGCACAATTTAACTGACATTTTAAATAGATTACTTGTCTCCTCTGACCCAATAATATCCAGTTTTCGCAAGATACCACCAAAAAGCAGCAAAACTTTGTCTCCAGAAGTCATTAATTTATTAAAAACACCTGAAATTTCTTTTAAATCAAACATTTCCATTGCCGAATTACACCCACTCAGTTCCGAATCTTCTTCTGATGAAGAGTAAAGTTTTTCCTTTGCAGAAACGCGTTTGATTTTTTGGTCTATTATAAGTTAGATAAGGCTAAAATATTGTACATATAGATCTGTACGTAGATATATATTTTTTAAATTAAGTCTTTATAACCTTTTACAGGGTGGCCCAACGAAAAGGTCGTACCTCTATTTTTGATTTATCTGGTATATTTTGGGAAAAAACGGTCGGACACATCATTTTTTATTGCTTGGAAGACATATTTTCTACTATAGCTGTATAATTGAGCCACCCTGTATAAACAATTAGCCTTTTTAAATAAAATATAACTATCAAATATAATACCAGCTTTAACAAATTTTTTTAGGTAGATTGCTTTCATATGTTGTCATATTTTCAAAAAATTCCGAGATCTCCTTTCCGAGAAAAAAATAAACGGCATTAATCCTTGAACTTCATCCATGTATGTAGCAGTACTTAAATTTGATCACACGATACATTATGTCAAAATGCATTTTTAAGTTGTTATCGTTAAAATAATTCGATATGTAGGTGTAATGGAAGTATTTAGGCACATACACATTATTTTTCTATTCCGTGATAATTGTTACACCCTGTAAATAAAAATATATGATCCAAAATTTAAAGATAAAGTATCTTTATTTAAAACACGATATTTTATATATAAAATCATAATTTTTGGGTCTTATTTTTGGTAAATTCTATTATGGCCAGCTTTTTAAGAAATTCGACCAGTGTGCGCCGATATAGCGAACGATTTTTATCATTTGTACATATTCGGCTGAAATATCAGTATCTAGAAGTATTTAAGAATAAAAGTTATGACATTTTAGTCAATATTTGAGAATTAAAAATGGCGGCACCACCATAGCAGATTAATTTTAAAATTTTTGCAGATTTGATCAAAATTCGGCATTTAGGGGTATTTAAGACTGCACATCATGAATTTTTGTCAACATTTTAAACATTCAAGATTGTAATGCCAACATGGCGGTGGAATTTTAACATTTGTGTAGATTTGGCTGAAAGAAAGTAGGCATCTGGTGGTATTTGAAAATACATATTATATATTTTTAGTAGATATTTAAAAAATGAGAGTAGGAATGCCTAGAATGCGAGCGAATTTTAATATTTATACAGATTTGATTAAAAATTGATATTAAGTGAGCAATTCATACATTTCTAGTAATAAATATTTAAAATGGGGATGTCATCAATCAATCAATCAATTCGATAAGTACTTTTTTCAGATATTTTTAAACATTTAATTAGGCCACCGTTTTGTTCCCCCATTTTACCAGTTCATCCCTATATAATATTTGATTTTTGAGCAAAATTTGAACATAATCGATGTAGCAGTTTTCTGCATTGACACACAACCTTTTATTAGGTCGTCATTTTGGATTTGTAGTAAAACTTATCAGTTTCTGCAAAATTTGCAGCAGTTCTTGAGCTTTGTCGCGGACAGACAGACAGAATAACCGACGAAACTGCGAAAACTGTTTTGTTGCAGCTAGAATACTTTCCCGTTGCGAGAAAAGTAAGAAAAAGCGAGCGCTTATAAGATAAATATAGAATAGCCAATTGTCATATTGTTATTCCATGTTAAAACCTAAATTTGAAAAATAAATGATGTTTTTAAATTTTCAATATCCTAAATCTTAAATTCTAACCAGTTTAGAACATGTTTACGAACACATTTTTACTTTTAATTACCCAAAGAATCACCATTTAAATTTCTTTACCTCACAACACATAAAAAATTGGCCCAACTCAAGTGAAAATTTAAAAAAAGCCCGAAATCTTTCGAAACTTTATTATTTCCCCAGATTTCATCTAAAATCTAGTGAATTTCGAAATCGCAGTAGGTTTTTTTGAGCGTGGGACGCCCTTTGACCATTCTCTGCTAGGAAAAACTATAGTAATCGTCAAAATAATCGCCTCAGAGTTTTTCTTGTATCATTATGCTTCTGACGATTCTCATATGACTCCCGACGAAATAAACGTTCTATTCTACTGAACTGGATTGGCCAATACGTCATGTGACCCAAAATAAGTGATAAAGGTATCTTCCATTAGATATAACAAGTCTAGCTGTTTACTTAATGATTAAAAGACAATTCCAAACTTAAACGGCCATTTTTTTACAAACTCACATTCCTGCATAGTTAGGTCAACTAAAGCTCCTAGTTTCGCAACGTCCAAGATAAAGTAAATAAAACTTATTTATTAAACATATAAAAAATCAATGTTCTTCTAATGTCACTGCATCTTTAGAATGCTGATTCTTGAAGTAGGGCAACATATAATTAGAAGATTTGAACCGTATTAACAGTTAGAAAATAATACATTAAGACACATGCAGGAGTGAAGCTAAGAAAAGCTTGGTATTTTTTTCAGCAAATTAATTTCTTTAATGTTAAAGTTTATTGTAGTTCCACGATCTGCTATTGGTTTTTAAGCCACGCCGGTTTTCTGAAGCTTATTATACTTTTTTACTATAAAGATCGCTTGTCAATGAAAGTGGGATAGTCTAATACGATAGTGGGATGGTCTAATACGTGGAGTTGTCGTTCGGTTGCCATATCTAACTAAAACTCTTGTTACTGGTGTAATCTGATCTAACGCTTTGGGTATTTTAACTTGTATTTTACTATTTTGCAATAAAAGTAGTTTCTTTATACTGCTTAGAAACTAATACTGGAAAAACATTACTATTTTTACAAATTCACCGTAATATAAATTGGTCTAAACATTGGAATTCCTGGCTAGGCTTGGCATGGTTGTACAATCGACCTTATACTGTGAGGTAATCTTGGCAGTGGCTAAATATATAAATAATGAACTCTATTTTTATTCTTACTCTAAGCGTAAAACCATAGCGAAATATATGGACAGTAATTTTAGTGATGTAGTTTTTGAATCCCTCGAGGGAAATTTGTGATCCCATAAATAAATTCAGACCCTCGTTACTCTCCTCGAAAAAAAAAAAGTGTAATATGGGAGAATTCGATAGCTTTCTCGTCGTTTTAGGTAAATTCATCCTATATTAATTTTAGATCTCCTTTATATGTCCCATCGAAACCCATTTTTATCTTGACAAAGTAGTCAGGGTTTCGATTTCGTAAAATACCTTTAAAGTTACTCCATTTTTTACCGCTATTTTATTTTTTTAAGTGACATGAGATGCTCCGATATTACCCGTTAACGAGATTTTTGAACGAATCCGAAAAAAAATGCCCCGCCTTAAAAAATTAACTATAGCGACCTGCATTTTGAATCATCGCGGTTTCTAAAAGAGTGCCCCTATTGGACGGCACTGTTGGCTTATTGTGAAAACACCCATTTCAAGAATTTCCGGTCCAAAAGGAGAAATGCGCGGATAATAACAATAGCAACGTGCGTGAAATTTGAATTATGTTCAAAATTTTGCATGTATAAGTGCGTCTGTGTAGCAATTTGTTTACAGCATGCTGCTTTATAGCCTCTCCATGCAAGTTCGAATAAACATAAATGAATTTTAAACCGTCCAGTTCTTCTTCGTTATAGCTACTAAACAGAAGAGAACGGTAAAAAGCTGTTTGCACTTATTTTAATTTATTATTATTATTATTATTATTATTATATTTTTTTGAGAAGTTGACAGTAGTTTTTGTTTAGTGTATTTAACCAACCAACCTGCTTTAAAAGCGATCATTAGTTAAATATTTAATTTTAATCCCAAATTCCTTAAAATATTTTTCTTGGATTTATTTAAGAGGTCGAGCTACGTAACGATTTTTTAACTTAGGAACACAAAAACTTGAAACAATTGTAAAAATATTCATAAAAACATCGATATTATTGTTGTTAATTAAGTTGCAAAAAACATTAAATTTATCAATTTAAGATATGTATTTTGCCAATAATTTTTATCTATAATACATGTCTAATCATTCAAATTATATCAAAATAAAAAAGATCTAAATCCAAACAACCATAAACGTTGATAATGTCAACGATTCGCAATTTGATTGACATAATATCGAAAAGCTATATTTTTTATTTAAATTATAAATGTGACCATCAATCATTCAGTTGAATAGTAAATGATGAATGGTCAAGTGCTTCAGAAATATTAATATTAAGTTTGGTTTATTATTAATTTTAACGATGTACTGAATAAAAGGTTTTTCTTTGAAACAGCTTTAAAATAATAACAAATGTTCGGACATTATAAGAGTTCTTTATCGACGAAACTTCTTTAGACAAGTACGTCAACTAAGTGGCCACCGAATTATCCCGATCTTACTTCATTAGATTAATAATTTCGAGGTGACATTTAGTTTACAATGAAGTTGTCTAAAGGGTTATCGTTAACAAATATGCTGAAAATGGCCAACTATTCTTGAACATTTATTATAGGCATTTTCAAGAGATTAAAAAACCAAAACTCAAAAGAATTTCATTTTCAAATATATAAAATATATACAGGCTGAGAATATAAAAAAATGGTATTTCTGGTTAAACAGACAACGCTGTATTATCAACCAAGCCTCCTGACTTGAGAGAAAGAAATACGACCATTTTATACAGGGTGTTAGAGGTGTGAGTACAAATACAAATACCAATAAAAATTATTAAAATTACCAAGTGTCAACTTACTTACTGAACAACTTTCTTTCTAAGTTGCCAAAGTTTTTCCTATTTTTAAAAATAGCTTAAAACTAACCACATGCCTGTATTTATCATGTCAGTTTTTTCAAAAATAATTGAGAGATTTATCTACGATAAAGTTGAACAATTTTCAGAAAATCAAAACGTCTTGTTTTTTGATCAATATGGCTTTTGCAAATCCAAGGACACTGAGGTACCAGCAATTGTTTTAATAAGACAGACAAATTCAACTTGCTTTAGATAGATATAGAAAATGTTGCCTATCGTGCTTGGATTTGTGTAAAGCTTTTGACATTGTAGAGTGGCGACCATAAAATATTACTTACAAACTTGTTTCATATACCGATAAGAGGTACAATATATAATTGGTTTCAAAATTATTTGTTCAGATAATTTTGCAAAAATAAATGTTATCATTAATAAAGACCTAGATTTAATTACTTTAATTTAATTGGTTAATTTAATTGGTTACAGGTTAAAGTTAACTTTAAACTTTCAGAAATCCTCTTTCATGTATACATATATCGAATATTATACAAAATGCAAATATTCCGCTAATATTTTTTTTTCTAATAATCAAATTAATTATTAAATTTTTAGGCTTATATATAAGTAAAAATTTAGCTTGCAAGCCCCATAATAAATATTTACGACTATAAATTTCTCTAATAATTGGAAGTTTGTTTAAAATTCGTAACTATATTTCTCTTAATTTGTTAAAATATATATATTTTGCTTTCATTTATTCAAAATTACCGTATCTAAAATCAGTGTGGGGCGCTGCATGTAAAAAGACAATAAAACCATTAGAAAAATTACAAAATAAGTCAATATAATGTATTTACCGTTTACCATATCTGAAGCCCACCATTAACCTATATAAGCCTAAAAATCTTTTAAACATTCCTATGAAACTAAATTGTGTATTTTTATTCATTCATTGGATAAAAATATTAAAAATACGAATTTAAATTTTATTAGAAATAATAACATTCATTACCATAAAACAAGACAAACTGATTGTTTCTCCACCATAAAATTTAAAAGTAATTTTGGCAAACAATCTATATTATACAGGGGGGTTAATTATTACAATAATCTACTAAAACGATTAAAAAATATTAACAAAATTAAAGAAACTTTTTTTGCAGAATTATTATCTACACGTTTGATATATTTTTTTAATGTTTACAGTTTTTAATTTATAATAATGTGTATACATTTTTATGTTTTTATATTAATGGTTAATATTGCCCTACTATAAACAATTTTGTTTCTCGAGAATAAATGATTGATTAATAATAAACATTTTAACACATGATAGTGTGTCCCATTTTGATTAAAAAAGTCTTATATAAGGTTGAGTTTATTGGTTACAAATTTTGCAAAAATGGCTTCAATTAATATTTTTTTTTATTTTATTATGTAAAAGAAATAATTATATTCTTTTTAACAAACGTCTACAGTTTTATTCTTTTGCCTTAATTTTTTGTTGTGTGATAGATTCATACCGATTGAATACATAGTGTGGATTTAAAAAAATACAAATAATGAATATAGAAACACCTTACTTATTTATGGATAATATTGACACTGCGGGATACGGGAAGTGTAAACGTTCGTCACAGTAATCGTTGACTTAAGTGACAAATAGCACTCAAAAACAAGAGGGACATAGTTTAGCTCTTATGAAAGGAATCCGTGATGTGCCTGTGAGTACTCAAACAATTTTGCGACTAGTCAGATTTCGCATTTCAGCTTACTTTAAGTTTTTCAAATACATTTTCTTGTGTAGAAAATACCTACTTACTGCTATAAAGTAAAGACATTATCATTTAGTTTCAATGACCAGGTTGTTTCTACTTTTTTTACACGCGCCGATATTATGCTAACAAACCACGATCATTAACATTAAATAATTGATTCATACATTCCAAAAATATAAACAAAGTAAATTAACTGAACCCGTCTCAAACCTACGAGTTCTTTTATGTTTCTTGACAAAACACAGCTGATCAGATTGATCACGTTTTTTTTACAAACCAATAATAACGTTGCCATGTTGTCAAGAATTTAATTTAAACCTTCTCCAAAATTAAACATTTTAAACTTTAATATCTCGAAAACCATTCAGAATTTACCGTTGGTATATAAGAATTTTTTGTTCAAAATCATACATACTATTTTATGTTAAAATATTTTTAGTCAAATCTCTAACACCCTGTAAAAGAAAATCTAAAATCTTAAAAAATATGTGCAGAAAAAATATTAATATACCTGCTACTATGGCATAGGCAATTCCTTGTGGTATTTCAGTCAGGCCAACTGTAAAGCCAGCAAGAAGGTCTTGAAAGAAGAACGCTATGGTGTAGTTGGGAAGCCATAAGAGGATCGGCAATCTGTTTTTTATCCTTTCTTTAATACTAATGGTGTTTACTCTTGGTGGCCGGTCATTATCTAGAGAAAAACAAAAAAAAATACCTTATAAACATAAATAAATATGTAAAAACTCTATTTAAAAACCATTTTTTTGTGTGAACTAAAATATAAAGTTTTCTATGTTAATACATTTCGGGCCACAGATATATATATGTGTTACACGATAAAAACCCTAATATAGTCAAAATCAGTGTAATCGTGCGGGTCATACGATTTATCAACAACAAACTTTTTAAGTCTATTTTTCTTTTATTACGTGTAATTATATCCTCCACATAAAATCCGGAAGATGAATTAGATAGACCTATGATATTTTTATATGAAAAAAGAGAATAAACATATAAATACAAGCAGTTGCAAAAATTTTTGAGCGATGTCACTTCAAAGTCAGATTGACAAGTCAGTGACAAAATGAGTAATAAAAAACAATTTTCGGTTTTTTGCATCCACAAGCGAAAAAAATCGTATTAAATCTAATAAAATATTAGGAAAACGAAAATAACCGGCCACTATCCAGGAGACAGTAGCAAAAGCTCTGGGAATCGGTATAAGGACTGTGCAGAAAATTGTGCATGAAAAAAAGTGTAATTTACTACCAAAGAAGATTAACAAATTTACACGAAAAAAGCCAAGAACAGAAGACTTAAGTGACAATGTAAAAATGGATGTTCGTAATGCAATTTACGATTTATACACATCAAAAACTAATATAACCCTTCAAGTTTTAAAAGAAGCTTTAAAAAATCGGGGCATATTGGAAATTGGACTTAAATCGTTGTCAACGTTAATAAAAATGTTGGGTTTTTGATATAAAAAGGACTGTAATCGAAGATTTTTATGCGAGTTGCTACATATAGCAAGTCAGCGTATCCAGTTTTTAAAGAAATACACGGAAAATGTTAATTCAAAATTTAGAAAAGTGGTATTTTTAGACGAGACTTGGATATTTTCTAATGGAAGTGGTTCAAAATCTTGGCAGGACGGGTCTGTAAAAAGTGTCAAGAGAAAAAAGGGATGTGGGACGGGAAAACGGTTCATCATCTTGCATGCAGGTTCTTCAACAAGATTTCTCCCAGGTGCAAGTTTACTGTTTTCTTCAACATCCAAAAGTATGGACTACCATGATGATATGAACTGTGAACTGTTTGAAAAATGGTTAAAAGAACAACTGATTCCAAATTTAAATGCTCCATCTTTATTAAGTCTAGACAATGCATCTTATCATTCAAGAATCTTAAATAAACAACCTACTTCATCCTGGAAGAAAAGTGATATTTATGACTGGCTAATAAAACAAAAACAAAATCCTTTACCCAATATGCCGAAACTAGAACTTCTTTTAATGGCAAAATCTATTAAAAACCAACAATATATGCCGTAGATGAAATATTACGGGAAAATGGACATGAGGTTTTACGACTGCTGCCATATCATTGCCAGTTTAACGAAATAGAATTAATAAGAGCTGGGGCAAAATCATATTACGAAAAACACGTGACCGATGGTCTTACATCAGATGAAGTGCAAATTGTTTGGCAAGATTCGTTAAATTATATTACGCCGGAGTAATGGAAGAAATATGTGAAACATACGGAAAAATTAATATGGGACTGGTGGAATCGAGAACGAGTTCTAGATGTCGAAATAGCACCAATGATCATTGCGCCATTTGAGGACGACTCAGAAGATGAGGACTTTTTAAAAGATGATGATATTTTTTAGTCTATAATATTAAAAAGTTTCTGAAGGATTATATTAGTCTTTGACGTGTATAAATTATAAATTGCATTATTAATATGCATTTTTGCATTGTAACTTAAGTCTTTTGCCTTTGGATTTTTTCGTGTACATTTCTTAATCTTCTTCGGAAGCAAATTATGTTTTTTTTATGCACAAGTTTCTGTACATTCCTTATACCGATTCTCAGAGCTTTTGCCACTGGCTCCTGGATATTAGCCAGTGCCAATTTAAAATTTTTTTTATTAGATTTGACACCATTTTTTTGCTTACTTAATGCGAGTTCATCACAAGTTAAGAAAGTTCATCGAGTACATCTAGTATTAATTTAAATAACTATAATAGTTGTGTAATTAATATGTACAATAAATATTGTGTAATGTTGTATTTTAAACAAAAATAAACGTATTTTCTTTAATTGTGTTATAATTTTAATATTAGTACATATCAATACTGCACTAGCGTGGTAATATCCAACATTACTTAACTTAAATCAGTGCGGTAATGGCTTCTTATCTCACGATCGTAGATAAAGTAGTTTAAAATTGTAGGGAGAAAGGTTTTGATTGAAAGAGTGCAATAAAACTACCTGGTTTGGTTTCACAGTGCAGGTAATGTATTTTTAAAGATCAAACTTTTCATCCCTAAATTTTTTTCTTCCCTCGTTGAAGGGAAGTATTGTAATCGTGAAAAATCACCCTCGGAGATGTGAGGGTGATTTTTTCAGATCTTCACGTTTCAGGGTCCCTAGATGCCGATGTCTATCTGTCTGTTCGCGGCATAGCAAAAAACCACTTACCAGCTTTACTTCATCATCATTAAGGATCATATAATATCATTATTATTATTGTGGTCGAACTATAAAATGATTAAAAGTATGTTACAATCCAATAATAACGTAGACATTTTAAGATTTCAAATTTTGTTAAATATCCAATATGGCGGTCTAGTGAAATGTTAAAAACATTATTATTAAAAAACTACTCATCCAATTTATCTCATGTTATGAACAAACATCAGGTGTTATGTTGGAATCAGCTGGTAAAATTTTTGTACGAATCCAAGATGGCCGAACAAAATTTCGGCTTACTAAATAAATTTAAAATTCAGCCTGAAATACTGCTTAATGGATTGATTTCAAATTGTGTGCCATAACTAATTGTGGTATAGGGATCAACTAGTAAAATTATGGTACTAATTCAAGATGGCCGAACAAAATGGCTGCCAAATAAAATGATTGAAATCGTGAAAAATTCTTCCTGTCGCGGCATAGCTTAAAGACTACTTACCCGATTAATTTCAAACTTTTTGCTTGCTGAAATAATATTATTTATATTATGTATCGAAAGATTCCGTAGACAGACTAGTCTACATGTTGAGGTATGTAATTATATTAAATATCTGCTTCAATTAATTTAAATATTTTTATTCAGTTGCGAAAAAGCCAAAAAAGATTTTTGTTTGTCAATCTAAACGCAACAAATAATCTGAACACATTTAAAAATAACGTTATAGATGGCTGCAAACTATCATTTTTTTCATATCTAGGTTACATGTCAAACAAACTGACACATTTTAAAATTTTGAAATCAATTCTTTTCTATTATTTAATGTTTTTCTCTTACGATCGGCGCACTGACGAGTCCCGATAGGATGAAAGTATTTGTATAACTACTATGTGTCTATAAAAACTTAAGGTAAATGATATAATTTCTTATGCTTGCTTAAATAATATTATTTATATTATGTATCGAAACATTCCGTAGACAGACTAGTCTACATGTTGAGGTATGTAATTATATTAAACATCTGCTTCAATTAATTTAAAGTTAAATATTTTTATTCAGTTGCGAAAAAGCCAAAAAAGATTTTTGTTTGTCAAAAAATTAAGAGTCATATGAGCATGACCTGGTAATATTTTGGTAAAAATGCAATATGGCAAAACAAAATGGCGGCCTAGTAAAATGTTAAAAAATTAATTATTAAACTACTTATCAAATTCATCTCAAATTTTGGTACGAATCCAAGATGGCAGAACAAAATGGTAGCTTAAAACTGGGTATCACAAAAATACCAGAGATACTGGATCATAATAATTTTGATAATAAACTTAACAGATCTAGTGGAAGCTTAAAACAACTAATTTCCTTTTTCAAGGAACTTTTTATGAGCAAACTTCAGAGGCGGCTATAAGATCTCCTATCACCTGTGGTAGCGAATATTATTGTGGAAGCCTTTGAGGATATTGCTTCCGCTCAACTAAAACCAAAACACTGGTTCAGATATTCAGATGATACTTTTGTTGTTTGATTTCATAGAGAGGAAAATCTCCTCATATTTCTGGACCACCTTAATCAACAATATCATAATATTAAATTCACTAATGAATCGATTCCATTTGTTCAAAAGAAGGAAAATGATGCATTAGGCCATTATGTGCATATAAAACTTATATGCGAATTCCCAGACCCATCCGGCTCAAAAGAATTCGGTTATTAACTCACTGGTATTTAGAGCTATTTCGATTTTTGATCAAGATTTTCTAATATCGGAAACATCGAAACTAACCGAAGTTTTAAGATGAAATCCCTATTGCACTGATACAGTATACCAACTTCGCGAAAGGAGAAAAATATGGAGCCACCGTTAGTGTATATGCCACTACAGACAAAACAGAACGATTACTTAGGCGGTTCAAAATTCGTACAGTTTTCAATACATGTAAGAGTGTTGGACAAGGCAGAAGGAATATACACAATTCCTTGCTTCTGTGGAGAAGTTCATGTGGGAGAAACAGGACGCTCAATATCTACTGTACTTAAGGAACATGAACGATATTTGAAAAAAAAACTAAGGTTCTAGCGCCGTTTCTAGGATTTTATAAACGGAAAAGTTGAGAATCTATTGAAATTTTTAAACATACAAAAATTGAGATACGGATTATGGTGTATATTACGTGGAAACCGATCTTAAAACAAGGTCACTCTTAGTTTTTGTCACCTCCTTTTTTCCAAACAATTGCTCAGATCACTAGGTACGAAAATTTCAGTTAAAACATGCTTAACAACCGTAAAAGTTAATGATTCTATAAACAAATTAGCAACAGTTCTCCTACCTCTATAGGTAAATAAAAACAAACTTAGTTAAGATTAAAGTATATGATATCATCTTGCTTCTCGTGATTTGTTTTATAAGTACAAGATAATCGTATTAGTTTTATCCATATTTAATCTGGATGGTCATAAAAAATAAATTAGTATATAATAAAATTGCGCTTTTTAAGATTTTATGTAAAATAAAGTATATTTTAAAAATTTAATGATGACGATTTTAACAATTTTCCTTTGCGGGTCCAACGAATTGGGCAAAACAATATCTTTGTCCTCTCATAAAAAATCATGGAAGACCAACTGCCCCTCAGCTTTTTACGCACTTGACTATAACCAGAAAAATACTAAACTTTGTCTACACATTTATAAGAACATTCCAATTAGGAATGATGTGAGGAAAAAATACTAATGACCGCAATTTTGAAATACCCCATATGTTGCAGATTAATTAAATTTGAAAAATAGTTGTGCTATTCGACCCCATTTGCTGATAATTTTTTTTCATCAAAAAGGGAATTAGCCGCAGTCTTAAAAATCACCTGAAATACAGAATATAAGCTGACGATGATAATGAATATAAATTTGTTCATATTTTTATGAGACTATTTTAATTTTAAGCTATATTTATACTAAATTTACATGATGTTTTGCTAAAAGTGTGATAGTGACCGAAAATTTCTCTTACTGTAATTTATGCTGCTTAAAAAATAAACAACTTCAAATGTACATTTAGGGACATCTAAACGCAAATAATTTCGCATTATGTGTTAGACATAACAATACGCTTTTTTGTTTCATTTCCATGGCCACCTAGCTTAATTCTCGAATATATTGTTTTTTGCTCATAAAACATTGGATAAATTAGTAAATAACCTGTTTAGGTATAAGAAATGTTTAATAAAAATTGAAAGGACTTTAAGAGCTGCTTTCAACGCGATCATAATATACAAGGCGTGCCATTTGAAAATTTTGTTTTTGTTTTAACTCGTCCCGTATATTCCTAGTGATGTTTATAGAACAGAAACATTGAATAAGGAAAAGGATGATCTTGTAAAACTTGTATCAAAATGAAAGAGCAATTGTTCTCGGTATTGTTAAAGATAAAGGACAACAAAATGTGACCACATTTTTTAGAAGACTCGTTATAGACTTATATAACCATATATCAAAAGAATGGGCACAATTGGGCACATATACAGGATGTCGCATTTAACAAAAAATACAAATTTGGGTGCCATCCTGTATATTTAAAAATATTTTCTCATTGTGCTCCCCGACACCATCTATGATTTTGCATCTATATTTTTTCATCCTTAAAAATAAAGGAGATTTGACACACTATTAGGGGCACCTTGTATATAGGGTGTTTTTTACTTTAAACGCCGTTTTCTCGGAAATTAATAGAGATATTAATTTTGGTAAAATAGAATAAACAGTTTATATTACCATAAAATACATTATTATATAAAGGGTCGTCAGAAAGTATATATATAAAAAAAGCAAAAGGAAAAGTATAAAATTAAAATATAAATATAAACTTATAATAGACATTAAAAAAAATGTTTTTAAAAAAAAAATACACATAACATGCAATTAAAATATAAAAACTGAAAAATTCGCACAAGAATATGGAATAAGAAAAACAAGACAAACTATTAGAATAAATACTGTCATGTGTCAAGCAGTAACGAAATGCTCAAGACTGCAAATATTCTTGTAACGAATAGAAAGCTTTTTCAATAAGAAACTGTCTGTCTAGTCTTGTACGAACTGTCCAGTTTGACAAATAATTTAAGGTTATTGTTTGTATAAATTAGATACTCAAAAATATACATACATGGCAATGTTAAAATTCGCTTTTGAGTAAATATAGGTTTACAACTACCCATTGGCTTGAGATTGAAAGTCAGTCTTAAAATCCTTTTTTGTCCAATAAAGACCCTCTCCCACACTGCTCTACCTCCCCATGAAATAATATTATTAAATAAGCAAGCCAGACTCGTTAAGCGTATTCTTTAAGTTTAGAACAGCAAAGTAGGCAGAGTTAAGCTTAGCACAGACATGCTCGACGTGACTACTAAAGCGTAGGGATGAATCTATTATAGTTCCCAGAAATTTGCTAGAATTTGAAAATTTAATGTTGTTAAGGCTATCAAAAGTTAAAGGCAAAGGTTTACGAACAAACATATTCATATATACAGTTTTATCGGAGTTAAGTATTAGATGGTTATTAAGGGCACCAAATCTCCATATCGCTACAAACGTTTTTTAAACTACTGGAAAGCTCCTCCGGGGTATTTCCGCTAATACCACCGTCTTATCATCGGCATACATTGTAACATATCTAGTACTAATATTTTCTGGCAGATCATTGGCATATAATACAAAAAGTAATGGTCCCAGTACTGAGCCTTGGGGAACTCCGATATTTACAGATCTAGGCTCAGAACACACGCTTCCATACCTTACTGTCATCTCACGTCCAGATAAATAGAAATTAATCCAGTCAGACATTTTACCACGTATACTCATACTGTACAGCTTCAAAAGCAAAATATCTTTATTGACAGTATCACATGCTATTGAAAGGTCAAAGAAGAGAGCCACAACATATTTTCCCTGGTCAAGCATAGAATAGACGTAGTTTAAGAAACGATAGGAGGCTGTTTCGATTGACTTATTAGGTAAAAAACCCTGCTAACACTCATTTAAAAATTTCTATTTTTTTAACAAAATTAAGTATTTTCTCATAAATTATTTTCTCTAAAATTTTAGAAAATATGCTAAGAATTGAAATTTGACGATAATTTTCTATGTCGTTTCTGTAGTGGTATCACATTTGCAGTTTTTAGAATTTTTGGAAAAATCCTTTGTTAAACAATAAACAGACGCTAAGTCTCGGTCTCAGTCAGTGACTGACACCGAGACTTAGCGTCTGTGAATAATGAATGATTTACTACAAAATCCTTTGTGTAAACTTACATTTATTAAATATGTAAGTAGATAATTAATGTAGTCCCTGTCGGCGTTAACAAGTTTTACATTTATATCATCAGAACCAGCAGCATTTGTGTTTTTCAAATTCGAAATTACTTTTATTACTTGGTCCACAGAGACAGGTTCAAGTACAACTGAGTTAGTAAGAGAAGTCAGAGATTTACACTCAAATACTAATTTTTTAATGTATTAGCCGAAATAGAACTAAAATGATTTACAAATTCAGTTACTATACGGTTACGCCATTGTTTAGGTTTAATTTTATATGTTATGAATTACTTTTACCTCTATTTAATTTCTTATTAACGATTTTCCAGGCTTCTTTTACTTTATTATTGGAGTTTTCAATTGTCGTCCTTGATATGTTTTTGCAAATAATGTAGCCTATCTAATTCTGTTTTTATTTTATAAAGACTATCATTATACCAACTAAATGACTGTTTGTTATTTTTATTACTTAAATATTATCTTTTGTATAGACAGCAGCAGATTAAGCAGAGCACAATTGAACCTATATAAGTATACCATGCTTCTTCCAACGAAACATTAGGGTCAACAATATCTATCCACTCTTGTCGTTGAAGCATGTTCGAAAACAACGCAATATTATTGTCAGATAAGTCTCTTATACTAGCTCTGCGGCAATCCAGGCTATCCATATCTCTATGGAACGCCGTTTTACTTTTTAGTCATACGCGTCTTTGATACCAAATTTAATTGCAAAACATATAAATGATGCTACCTGTATACAATTTTTATTCGTTTTAATTTTTCCGATATCGAATTTTTGCGGATACCGATTTTACCGAATGACATTGTTATGATAAGCAATTTCTTTGCAGACCATTTCAATTGATACCACAAAAAAGTAGTTGTTTATCCTTTTTTAACACGTATGCAGCCTACTTAAAATTTCTATATACATGCGTCTTTCCTTAGTTATTGCATTTCAACAAATCGATGTTAATAAAAATTGGTATGAAATAAATGCCATATACAAAAATCTGTTTAAATATTTAATAAATTGACTCTTATTAAAATGTAATCGCTTCAAACGGGATCGCATTAAATTAATATTAATACTGAAAACATTAGAATGCAATAACGACTTTGTGGATATTAACTTATTTCAACCATATGAAGGCAAATCTGATTTAAGAACTCATGTAATAAAAAAAATTAATTTATTTTTATCGCATATCAAAAAAAATTAAAGCATCTCTTACGATATCATTTCTTTTTAATGTCAATTCCATTAACACCCTATAAATGTAAATAGAATAATGCTCATTATTTTGATTTTGATTTTCGTTTATCTGTAATTTATACTACATCAAACGGATATAACACGGGCCCTTTACCATTGAAATTAAAATACTTGAATATACATTTGAATAAATAAATAAAAGTTAATACGAGATTTAATTGTATAAGAGTTATGGAATTTAAATGATTAGCGGGTATAAGGTAACTGGTTTTATTTAATATGCATTGTTTTGATTTCGAATTTTTATTAATGTCGATTCTTGTGAATATCAGTTTTCATTGAATGCAGCCACCTCGTTTCAATTTTAATTATCGGACGTGGAGCGATCTAGTGCAAAGTAGGAACAACAAGAGCAGAAATATGTAATTTTTAATACCCGAGTTTCTGGCTAGGCGTGCGTTCGAAGATTAGATGCGCATCTAAAATCAACCGACTGTGTTGTGCACGACACGTCATGACGAGTCGGATGCGAATGATGAAAAACATATTCGTAGGTAATCAGTGACAGTTTAAACGTGATTAAGTATAGTTCGATTGGGAATACTTAGTTATTAAATCATTGGGGAATACAATATACACCCCTATGTTTAAAATGCGACCGCGTACATACAAAATTATAGAGCAACAACATTTATATATATATATATATATTATATATATATATATATATATATATATATATATATATACATACGAGTCCCCTATATATATATATATATATATATATATATATATATATATATATAAAATTATGATTAACACCACGATACACTTACAACGGTATGTCTACGCCTGTCTCTTCAGCTTTCAGCAAGAAAATTAAATTGAAGTTTACACATATCAGAATATCTAAAGTGCTCATCGTGAGGATTCGTGAAATTTATTTTGATTAAAATAATTAATTAATTTAAAACAAAAGTTAAGAATGCTGCAAGTAAAATAATTGCAGGGGAAATTTTATTTTATAACATTTGTTACTTGAGTTGCTACACTAGTGCCGTCTAATGACATTTTTAGTTTTTACTTGCAATTAAAAATTACAAACCAGGTTCAGAAGTCCCTATACAGGTAGCTAAAACCATATTGTTCTATTATTATAGTAAATATATCTTAAATTACCATTTTTTAAATTTATCTTAATAGCTTGACGGTAAGCAACAATCCACATTTTTGAAAATGTATTATTTTGGAAATTTGAAATATCTTATATCTGTCACTTTTGTTTTTCGATTATAATTTCAATCTCGATTTCTACTCCCTGAAACTGCACAGGTAGGACATAATAAACAGTATTGAAAATAAAATCTATACATTCAAAATAATTAGTTTAATAATTTTAAAAACATTTTATTGAAGCGTAAATTCTACAAACGTTTTCAAATGACAATGCATTACGGCCTATTTGACTCCCAAACGCTGTACATCGATGTGACGTATTTGCGCGTGAAAGACCAGTTTGAATTCGGTCCGCATCATCGTCTTTTATTGCACAAATGATATTAAAATTTCAGCAAGAAAGATTCTTAGAATGCAATCCAATATTAGCGCAATATGCAAACCAACGAAGTCGGCTCATACTTCAGAACACAGAATACCAGACCTGAGGAGCTCCAGAATTTTACAGAACTTTTTTGGCGCGAACACTTCTCTTTCGTCTGACGACACACTCGCACATGAATTTGAGTTATCGAACGCACTCACGTAAACACATTATATTTCTTTTGGGTGGCTATAGATGGCGAAACTTCCGATAATAAAAATGCATTGGAGGGGCTTGTATTTAATAGAAATTGATATCAATGGAAATAAATTGGTTTCAATGAAAATAGATAATCATAGAAATTGCTGTAAATGAAAATACCATTCATAAAAATTGATAATCGGTTATATTGTTTCCCACAGAATACTACAAAGGTATTCGTTAAATATTGGATAAATAGTGATATCAACAAATTTGTAAGTAATAAAATTATATTATAATAAAAAAAAATGCATTTTAATTATAATAATATAATGAAAATTGAATTAATTTTGTAAAGAACCGTTCAAATATCCTGACATACATTTTAATAGCTAAATCAAATTAATTGATTGTTAAAAATCTATATGAAGGCTTTAGCTCTGGATGTTCCAAGGATTCAGTTAAAATTACATTTTTATTGTAATATTATAAAATAAATTGCCATAATGAAGTCTCATTCAATTTAAATTAATACCGGGCACATATCAGACTAAAAAGTAAAACGGCGTTCCATATATCTCTGCAAAATTCAAGCTTGAAAATGAAATGTATGGGCAAAATGATTACTAATATGAGGGTTAAGAACCCTGCAATTCCAGCAATAAATTTAAGTAGCAGCAGTAATGGTAGTAAAATTACTTTTTTATACCTCCGTCTCTCCCAGTTGAATCTAAAAGAATATTAGGTGTAGGTAATGTTAGTAAGATAAATATATCTAAACAATTAGTTTTATACCATATAAATGTGCAAAGTTTGTCCAATAACGTTGATTACCTAGTGTACTTGTAGGTGTAGGTAATGTTAGTAAGATAAATATATCTAAACAATTAGTTTTATACCATATAAATGTGCAAAGTTTGTCCAATAACGTTGATTACCTAGTGTACTTGTAGGAAAGTGAAAGTGTGGATATAGTCTGTTTGACTGAGCATTGGCTGCCGTATTCTATTCTATTAAAACTCGAAGAATACAGTTACTCTCTCACTTTTCTAGAAGTAATTTTAAGCATGGCGGTTCGATCATAATGGTTAGATATTGTCTTTTTGACATGTTTAAATCTTGTAGTATGGCTGAGGATGTAGCAACTGAGATGCGTAGTGAGGTGTGCGGTGTGACTGTTGATGTTGCATGCATCATCTGCTGTTATCGTCCTCCTAGTGGTGATGTAAATTTATTTTTTAATTCAATAAGTGCAGCCGTTTCAAAGGCATTTCAGTTTTATAAATATGTATTATGTCTAGTGTTTATTATTGTAAAAGCGATTATGTGATAGGGTAAAATATAAAAGACAGCGTAAATACTACTAGAGGTGTCGATTTGTCCAGCAAAACAATTGCAAAAACTTTAACAGCCTCAAATTCCAAAAATAAGCCAATTTCTAAGATATTCTTTAAAATTTTGGTATGAATTCGAGATGGCGAAACAAAATAGGGGGTTAATAAAATATTTTAAAAATTCTTATTCGACTGATTTCAAATTTTGCGTAAAAATTGGGTGTGCTATAGGGATAAACTGGTAAAATGGGTACGAATTCAACATGGCGAAACAAAATGGTGACCTAATAAATAAAAAAAAAACCGAAACTTTCCCCAATATTAATTGTATTAGAAAGGTAAAACATAATTCTATTTAATATCGCATATAGTCATTTAGTAGTTTACATGTATAAATTGCTTTATAGCTCACTTTTTTAGTCAATTCCAAGGAAATTCCCTGCTTTCTTTTGTTTACAAAAGTGAAAGAAAACACAATTAATATATTGTGTGCGAAACTCCTATTCCTAATAAAAGGAAATATTTATAATAAGGGAAGTTCCGGGTAAAGAAAATTTACCGATTTTTTTTGCTATTTGCGTCAAATTAATAGCTATATTTATTTCTAAGATTTAGCCTTAATTGAATAATTTTTTTTCAGTGACTTGTTTTGGAACATATTTTTTTAAATAATGGCAGTTTTTTTCTACTTTTCATCTTTTGCCTTAAATCACAACTTAAAATATCAAAATGTTTCACTATTAATAAAAATATGTTTCAAATCAATTACTTACTTAATTGAAAAACAATATTAATCTCAGAAACCATTATAGCAATCAGTTTGGTGCAAATTATATAAGTATTAGAAATAGACGTAGATTTAAAGCTCCTACAAAATCTTGTCTATTCCTGGCGTCGCGACGCCTATACTGATGATGGCGTCAATTCTGTTTTAGCTTTTAATAGTTACAACTTACTCAAAATTACTGTTTACCAAATTTTGATATCCCCCGTACATTTGCGCGAAATCAAATTGTGGACTGTATAGGATGACTTAAAAAAAATTCAAGTTTTTTTGCTTTCGGTTAAATGAAAAAAAAAATATATATATATATATATATATATATATATATATATATATATATATATATATATGATCATTGAATGTTTCTTGAACCATTGTAAATATATAAGTCGACTTTAATACTCGTTGTCGTTCTATGTATGTGACTGGTGTATTATATTTTCACGTTGTGTTTGTTTTTAATGTAATATACAAAATTTCAGCTTCGTGTTATATGTCTCATATGTGTTACACAATTTGTTATCGCATCTGGAAAAAAAAATAAAATTATGTAACTGCCCACTATCGAAGTTTATTTTACTGAACCAAAATTCCCAAGAAAACTTTGCTGAAACTTATATATATATATATATATATATATATATATATATATATATATACTGAAATGTTGTGTTAGGTGGAACATACTGTATATTCCTCAGTACATGTTGTAGTAAAGTGGGGGAAAATATGTATAAATGTAACAATTTATTTATATTTAAAAATACACTTAATATATGCATCAGGCATTACATTTTTAGTTTTAGTCGTAAATTTAAGATTTACTATTAAATAAGGGCCAAAATGGAAGGGAAGAGGGGTTAAAACATGTAAGAATACTTTACAAATAACTTTCAAATTAAATAATTACCTTTGAAGGGATAGATTATATTCACAATCAAAAGCACGCACAAAAATTTTGTAGTATAGCCCACAAAACAACATAATAAACATATTAAAGCTATACAATTTTTAGGAGTGAAAGCATCTAGGAAGAGAAATGAAGAGGGGTGACACACTTTTTTGTTACATTTGAATTTTAATGAATGTCCCTAAAATATTTTGACAGCCTTGTGTTAGATATACATTTCTCGCCAATATTAGATGACTTCTTGGTATAACGACCCACATAGTATTTCGCTTTGTTAGACATTTCAGAAACTTATGCGTTTTATGGTTCGAGGTTTTAGAGTTTCAAATAGCGCCAAAGACGAAGCCTTATGATATTTATTATCAAACCATTTAAATCAGGTATGGGCAACCTTTGCTTAGCTGAGGGTGTAATTTCAGGACTTAATCAAGTCGCGGGCCGTAGGTAAGAAATAAATAAGTAGGTAGTAGTGAATAAAAAAGCGATAGAAATTCAGAAATTTTTTTATTTATTAATTATAATAGCATAATAAAACATATAAAAAACAAATTAACAAAAACAGATAAAAAAATCAAATGAAAGTTAATGAAAGAGTTGAATTTGAAGCTGAGAAACAAGATGATCAATATTGGAGTCAATAACACTAGCACATTGATGCAAAGTGTTTTCCAAATTAACATCTGTAAGCCGAGTACGATGCTTATTTTTATTAATTTTTAAGATTGAAAAAAGCTGTTCACATTTATACGTGCTACCCAAAATTTTCAGCTGTGGATACTTTTCTTTGGAAAGGTATGTTCTGTAAAATTCGCTTAGTTCCACATCAAATTTAGACTTCAAATATGAGTCTTCTTGAAGCTCGTCAACTCTATCTGTAGGTGAAGCGGAGCATCTTCGATATTACACTTACAAGGATTTGCAGTAATATTGAAAGTGCTATCCACATTCTTAAGATCGGAAAACCGATCAGTGAATTGCTCTGACAGTAGTTTCAGTTCTTCAGCATAGCGACCGTATTCAATGTTTTCGTGACTGGAAAATGTTAAAAAATTAAAACAATTTTTACTTCTCATCTATGTTTTCCGCAAAACGAATTTTGTTTTAAAAAGCTTTAAGATAACTGTACAGCTGATTTACCAATTGCCATTTTTTCTGAAGCTTCAGGTGGTTTAAGTGTCCTGCGAAGTCTACCATGCTAAATCACAAAGCCATGTTGGATCACAAATTTGCGGCAATGTTTTCTCTTTCGTTTCTATAAAGTCAGCTATTCTAAGGCCATGAAATCTTTTTAGCATTTTACCTTTGCTTAGCCACGTTACTTCGTGTTCTGAAGAGAGTTCATCCAAAAATGCTATAAACTGGCGATGGTTAAGACCGCGGGATCTAATGAAATTGGTACTTACTACCACATACATAACGTTCTTCAGTCGTATAGACTTAGAGCACAAGTTTTGTTGGGGAATAATTCAATGCAGAATAATTCTTGTACATTCATAACGGTTGTTCTTTCCTTCAGAATTCCGATACAACTTTTTCGTGAACCGACAATTGAAGGTGCACCATCTGTGCACACTTGAACTAATTTACACCACTGCAAATCATATTGCTAAAAAGTACTTTAAACCCAATACCTACTAAACAACGACGTCACCACATCTAGGCCTGAAGTCGCCTCTCGTAAGAAATGCATTAAAGTATAGACCAATACATTTTTGCTTATGTCGTATAGTGATAACTGGCCATTAGATGTACTGGCCGACAACCGGCACTTGCTAACCAAAAAGAAAACAGTGTCATTTTTATGATGTCGTTGTTCGTGAATTAGAATAAATAGAGTAGTTTTGTCTCCATTTTTGGTGAAAATTTAATTATATTTATTAGTTTTTGTACGTTTAAATTCACGTAAACATGTCGTTTAAGTGTTGTGCGCCTAACTGCCTGGGTAATTACAAAACCGGACCAAAAGTTCACGTGTTTAGTTTCCTGAAAGACAGTGATTTGCAAAAAAATGGCTACGACCAATTCCGCGGGATGATTTAGTGGCCAATAAAAACACTAAAGTGTGTGAGCTACATTTTTCTAAAGGTAGTATAATTTGGGATATTTCAGAACAGGATCCGAGAACAGGTAAAATTATTTCAGTACTTTAAAAAAAACCGATTAAAAGAAAATTCTGTACCAACGGTTTTCCCAAATTGCCCCAATTATTTGTCAAAAAATGTTCTTGACCGCAAAAGTAAAAATGAAAAAAATAACAATCTTGTTGAACTACATCTTTTGCAACCCATAGAGCAAAGTAAAGAAGAGTTTAATTTACATAGAGAGGCTACATGTTTTCAAAGTTTTGAAGAGTTTTTAAAAGTATTTCTAATTTTTAATTTAAGGAAAGGGTGGTTTTGGGTAAAGGATACAGATAAAATAACTTTATTTGAACTTGAATATACTCCTGGTCCCCTAATAACTTGGGCAATTGTTATAAATAGAGATTTAAAATTAGAAACATTTTTATATGGTCAATCTGTCTGTGCTTCAATAACAAATTTAAAATCACCATTTTTATCTAGCAGTTTGGATGAAATAGAAAGTTTAATTGACACAATTGACAATATGATGATGTCAATACCCATAAATCTTGATAGCGACATTCCTGATAGTGAAACTCGTGATTTACACCATACCTAGTCAAGTCAACTTTCCAGTACTAGTGAAACTCCCTCAGAAACTCCCAATTCAAATAAAGTTGAGTCTGACAATGACAATGTAAAAAAAAATTTAAATTTGTGACTGATATTCTTTTAAACCTAAAACGTTCTGACGAACTCACTTAAAATCTAAAAGTTCTCTCACAACAGTTAACTTTGTTAAGTACTTCAAAGGTATCGATATTCACCAAGCACCATTGTGTTATGTTCAATTTTGTTTACAATAAGCCCTGATTGCTATAAATATTTGCGAAGTCATGCTCGTATTATCTTATCTCATCCTAACACAGTAAAATCTATTTGTAATAGATTTTTAACAGATCCTCATATCGATGAGGACATAACTCGAGCTCGTAACATTTTTCATTATTTAACAGATAAAGAAAAATATGTTACATTACTTTTTGATGAAATTCACATCGAACCGTATTTGGATTACAAGGCAGGCAATACCGTAGGAACATCAGTAGATAATAAAGATACCTTAGCGTCATCTGCAGTAGCATTTATGACTACTAGTCCTTGCTCAAGCCTTACCTTACTTTTATCGTCCAGTTAGTGACAATAATGCAGTAAACAGTAAAGCAATGAATAATTTTTTCAGCCCTTAATCAACTCAGTATAGTATTCCCACATCCTTTTGATCCAGTAAGACCTTTATTTTACCTTTTTGACACTGTTCATTTACTGAAATGTATCTTTAACAACTGGCTTAATTCAAAACCTGACTAAACATTTTCCTATCCCGATTTTGAGACAGGCCAAAAAAAATGTGCTTTCTTTTCTGTGATCAAAAACCTATACGAACTAGAACAAGACAAATTATTGAAGCATGGTTATTCACTTAGTTTAAAAGCTCTGTTTCCATCATCTGTTAAAAGACAAAAGGTAAAATTAGCTGTTGAAATCTTTAATCCCTTTATTATAGAGGCTCTAAAAGCTTTTGTTAAAAATTTGTAACATTCACAAGATACCGCAGACTTTATTAGTATAATATAGACATGGTGGAAAATTGTGAACGTAAAAACTTCTCTTAGGGGAAAATATTTGTTAGATAAATATCGGGAACCTTGATGAAACAATGATGATCCTAAATTTTTTTTTGCTAAAAATGCAAAATTGGCTAGATACTTGGAGTCCAACTAATTTTACAAATACACTAGCTCGACAAACCCACACTGCATTAAACCATACCATTCATGGGCTTCTTGAAAATACTGAATATTGTTTAACTGAGCTTAATATGTATTATGTATAACTGGGCAAATTTCAAACAGACCCATTGGAAGGGCGTTTTGGAAAATATAGGCAATTAGCTGGTGGTCATTATCATATCTCAGTTCGACAGCTATATGAATCAGAAAAAAGACTTAGAATTCAGTCTATGTTATCTGTAATATCTAGACATTATGGGGACATTAATATAAATCACTTCGAACCTCCTGAATGTGAAACATAGTCATTAGACACCAATTTAAATTCTGAACGTGTTACACAGTCTGATACCGAAGCTATACAATCAGAACTCCCACTAATAACCTATTTAAGCAGATATTGCTGCTATATTGTTTTTAAAAAAATTAGTTGTACTTTTTGCAAAGAAAACTTAACTCTCAATGAACCTTGCGTTGTAGACGATTCTAATATTTTAATTAATTCCTTAAGTCGAGGTGCTAATTTATATCCTCAAGAACAGGTAGTAGATGTAGTTTCAACCGCATATATTATATTTAAAAAGCTAACTGATGAATTTGAAGACACATTTTTGGATATTTACAACAAAAAATCTTTTCTTTGTGATTTGTTTTTAAGTTATTTTAATAAAAATACAGACTTTTAATAAATAACAACCTATTATATTCTTGATCATATAGACTCACCACAGCACATGCATATATTACTTACCCAAACTTGAAACCGTACCCGATTTTGACAAGTTAAAATAATAACCTATTATATTCTTGATCATATGGACTCACCACAGGCCTATACTACTTACCTGAACTTGAAACCTTACCCGATTTCGACAAATAACTCGGCTTTGACAATTTACTAATTGGCTAAAATAGGACAATTAGTAAGCAAAAATTCATACCGACATCTGTTTGAAATTTTGCGGTAGATCCGGGCAAACGCTGTCGGGTAAGAATAGGGAGGGGTTTAGTGGGTAGGGGCTTTACCGAGTCCCACACTGTTCTGGAGTGCTTGTGCATAATAATTCGTGGGTAAATGCATTCCTCGTCGTGTAACAAAAAAAAATAATCGTTAAGACAGATTCAAAAACTCATAAAATAAACCTTATAAATTGATGTTTATTTGCTGAAATTAAAAAAAATGCTCATTTAAATATGTCCCTGTAAATAACCCGTACCTTCTAATGAAGGTATTGAAATACATAGGCCTAAATGGGATGACGTCACGCGTAAGCTTCGTTGTTTAGTAGGTATAGCAAAAAATATCTTTTCCAGTGACAGAGCAATTGCTGACTTTACGGCCCCTACAAGAGGTGGTCCCCCCTGGTAAAGTCAGTAATTGCTCTGTCACTACAAACTCTTCATCAACACCTCGTATAAAAATACCTAACTGGGCTGTGTGAGATAAATCGGTACTCTCATCCAAAGTAATCCAAAATATTTGAAAACCAGCCAATCTATCAATCAATGTTTTTCTAATATCACTAGCCAATATATCTATACGTCGAACAACAATACGTCACGATAAGCTCACTTCCTCAAACTTTTTCTTTTCTGCGCACAAAAGTTCTGCAACATCTACTAGGCACTCTTTAACAAACTCGCTATTTTGGAACTAACTATAAAACTAGCTTTAACAACACTGTCTAGATTTTATTTTGGTGAATAGAACATTTGTTGCTGTTTTTCTAAATCGGTAATGAGAATATGAAAAAATAGACTAACATATAAATTAAACGAGCTAGATCTCAATGAATGCGATGTGGAAACCTGCTGGAATGAGATCAAGAAAGCCATCCTCCAGGCCGCTGGAGAATCCATCGGAAAAAGGAAAGTGAACACTACTACGACCAATTGTACTAAACCTTGGTTTTGTCAAGAAGTGAAGGAACTCGCAGAACTGAAGAGAAGAAGCTACCTAGCATACAAAGGATCCCCAACCCAACAACAATATGCGGAATACATAAGAATAAGAAATAGAGTCAACTCACGAATTAAAGCTATCAAAAGGGAACACTGGATTAAATTCACGAGCGATATGGACCACGACATATATGGCGCCCAAAGAAGGTGTGGAAGATGCTGAAAAATAGGAAGAAACCGGTAAATGAGTTCGTCCAAAGCAAAGGAGTCCCCATAGAAGCGTGGGAGGAGTACTTCGAAAGACTACAGCGCCGAGGAAACACACGAAATGCAGGAATACCAAACGGCAGCCAATGTGATAATTTCAAAGGAGGAAGTTAAAGAGAAACTGGGGAAAGCCAAAAACAGAAAAGCACTAGGAACGGACAATATTCCGAACGAACTTTTAAAACACGGTGGCCCTGAGCTCATAATAAAACTGACAACTTTGTTTAATAAAATCCTTAACACAGGGGAAATACCGAATGAGTGGCATACGAGCATAACAATCCCCATCTTCAAGAGAGGTCAAAAAACATCACCTGATAACTACAGAGGAATAACCCTATTGTGCACAACAATGAAACTGATCACAGGTCTGATAAAGGATAAACTGGAGAACCACATAACCAATAGAGAAGAACAACAGGGATTTAGAAAGGGAAAATCGACAACTGACGCCATATTCACCACCAAACAAATAAAGGAAAAGGCAATAGAATATAACACACCGGCATTTATCTGTTTTATCGACCTAACTAAAGCATTTGACAAGGTCCAATTGGGCGATGTTATCAACATCCTAATAGAAAAGGAAACACCAGCCAACGCAGTAAGGGTGATACGCAATCTCAACACCGCCAACTCCACTCAAGTCAAATCAGGGCAGCATATCACGAAGAGCATCTCGACCCCAGGAGGAATCAGACAGGGAGACAGCCTCAGCCCACTCTTATTTAATCTTCTTATGGACAAAATTATAGAAGAGGTGGCGTCCTTAAATATAGGATACAGAATGAATAACAAACGTATCAGCATGGTATGCTATGCGGACGACGCAGCAATTTTCGCAGAAAACGAGAACGACTTGCAAAGGCAGCTATTCAAGTTCTATCAAGTGAGCCGACAACTAAATATGACCATATCCATCGACAAAACTAAGAGCATGACAGTTTGCAGAGAACCACTTCGATGCAAGCTTGTAATTGAAGATAAGCCCATAGAGCAGGTGATGCAGTTTAGGTACCTCGGCATGAATATATCCAGTAACCACGACCCAATAAAAGACCTAAGGGACCAAGTCAATAAAGCATCAGTAACATCAGGCTGCCTAAGAGAGATTGTATGGAACAATCAGTACATACGGAAGGACAGTAAGATTAAAATCTACAAAGCATGCGTAAGACCCATCATGACTTACGCGATAGAAACAAGAGAAGACACGAATAAAACCAAAAGCGTGCTGCGTGCGGCAGAAATGTGGGTGCTGAGAGCAATAGCCGGCAAAACCAGAAGAGACCACGTAAGGAACACTGATATTAGAGAACAGTGCGGAGTACAGGACATAGTACGATGGGGCAGGCAGAGAAGACGAGAATGGTATAAACATGTCAAGAGGATGCCTGAAGATAGGTTACCACGCATAACACTCGAAGGAGTACCAGTAGGAAATCGACCGCCCGGTAGACCACCAAAGAGATGGAGAGACAGCTGGTAGTCCAGATCACAAGAACTAATCCAACGGCAGGCCCGGAATTGACAGATCACCGGATCTCAACTAAGTAAAAGAAGAATTAGAGGTAATGAGTTTTTTAAATTTTCATCGTTTCTTAACTGGCCCGTAAGTAAATTATATTGAGCGAAATGCTTTCTGGAGTAATGCCGCTTCATACTGTATTTTTTTAAAACAGAAATTGTTTCATTGCACAACAAACACATAGGTTTACCACTATGCATTAAAAAAAAGTATTCATCAGTCCAGTTGTTTTGGAATTAAGGATATTCTGTGTCCACTTTCCGCTTGTTTAAACCAGACTTGATAGATTTTTTTTCTTCTGAGCTGAATTTGTTTGAATATTTCCCGCGTCTTTTCTTATCAGTTGATAAGTAATGAGTTAACACGTGCGCTGAGCGGTTTATATATTACCCGCAATAATTAACTAGAATACTCTCGAATCGAAAGTCTCGATCGTACGCGAATATGCGATGCGAGCGCTCAGAGCGGACTGTTATTCATAACGCATCGCTCGGAGCGCTTCAAGGTCATCGGACGGTTTCCCGAATGTTTATCTGTTTGTCTCTTTCTAACGACTATTTCTAACTCGATCTGTGGCGTTTAACTGCATACGCTTAATACAATTATTTATCAATTTTAGTCTTTATGAATTGAAGACTACAGGTTTAGATTGATTGACAGTAATTAGAAATAAACTATGTGTGCTAAATCTTGAATTTTTTTTGTGCGTTATTGATAACTTGAGAATATGTAAGTAGATTTTTAACAAGAAAAGTGGTGTAGGTAAATATCTTGATGCACAAATTATGACCTTAGCTGGCGCAGATATCCATCCTACACCAATCTGAACCAAATTAAGAAAAAAAATTGTATAAATACATATCTAGACACCCCTATTTTATTTGAATTCGGCCCAACTTTGTTTTGTTAAAACTACAATATTTAAAAAAAATCATATTATCTTAATACACTAACAATTTCAAAAGAATGAGAAAATAAAGTGAAGGTAATTGTCCCAATTCTATAAAATTGTCTAAAGCTAACGGCGTAAAAAAAATGTTATTCTAAAAATATAGATGTTGATCTTGACCAAAAGGTTTATGTTTTAAGTGGATCGGATAGGCATAGGGTTTCAATATTTTTTAAAGGTACAAAAAATGTTATTTTAAAAAGCCCCATCAACCATATTTAAAACAAAAATAGTGAAGATAAATGTGTCGGAGCTTTTAAACTGTTAGTCATTGGAATAGACCTTTTATTTTATTATTATTTTGTTTATTATTATTTTATTATGGACATTGAAAAACTTTTCTATTAATGTTTTAATTCTTATTTAGTTAGACTACCGTTTCATCAACATATGATATTATTTTTTCACAAATAATTTTGATATTTGTTAAGATTTTCTAATTTGAACATTCAAGAAGTCACTACAAACATCTCTCGCTCTCAGCGTCTGACTTCTGACAGCCAGACACCTCTTGAAAATCTTCGTCACAATGCCGCGGACTTCACTGGTTTCTAAGAAGAGAAACATGCGTCACTGTGTCAAAGGCTCTCGTAAGATCGAGAAATACTGAAATGCATTTCTCTTGTCTGAGATTGTTCATGTGTTTTGTAAGTAAGTTTGCATATTCTGCCTGTTGTACTAAGCTCGTTATATAAAACACCTGACTCTTTGACAATATCTTGTTTTTGTTTAACCAGACAGTCTGTCTCTTAAGTAAATTCATAGATTTTGGAAATGTTGGTTGGTAGTTAGCGTTTTTAGTTTAAAACCCGCTTTGTAAATAGAAATGATAATAGAAGCTTTAAAATATATAGAAGATAAGTTTTAGAATATAAAACAGTACCTGTATTGCAATATGAACTAATACATTTTAGACGTCCAAGAAAAAAATTATTAAATATTTTAATAACTTTCGAAGTAATACCACTAGGTCCCGGTGTAGCATTATTGCTTAGGGATTGAATCTGTTCTGTCAGTTCTTCCTTGCTCCATTCAAATCTTCTTTTTCTTTTTGGATTAGAGGGGAAGAGTAATTGTATCTTAAAGTTAATTTTATGACTGGTCCTTCTTTAAGCGTAACTGATCCGTATTTAACGGCGAAAACTTGGAAAAATGTGTTACCAAATCCAAAAAGTTATTTTAATGAAGTTTAAAGCAAAAAACAGTTGACTCCAAGATTTAATTATTCCGTCTAAATGTTTAAATAATGAAAGTAAACCAAGTTTTTCTTTTTGAAGTATTAAGAAGGTATTAATAAGCTGGAAAAAGATGTACTTATGTACAGGTGTACTTGGAAAATTCGCTATAAAATTATAAAATTACACTTACATTATATATACATAAAATCCTAAACATGCGATCGCAACTTACCTGAATTCGCAACAATTGATTCTTTCTTGATATCCACTTGGACTTGTGGGTGCGACTCTATAATAAGAAGATAACAAATTATTAAACATGTATTACAAAAACACACACAATAAAAAGACGTGTTGAGAGGTTCTGTGTTGTGATAAATTCGTGGCAGCTGTTTTGAGAATATTAAACCTAAATCTCTAATGGTTTTTGCTCATTTGAAAAAGAAAAAGGTAGTCAACATTAAAGAAATAATGCTAGGAAAAAAATGTCCTTTAATTTGTTTAGTTAGCCAAGTCCTGTATGCTTGATTTCCTGTGAATCGAGCCAGAGGTTATTGAACTTTCCACCGGCGGTTTGCAATTTTTGCATTTCAGTCGCGTGCTTTAAGTGGTGGCGGAAGCTATCGTTGGAGTAGGTTCTTTATTTGAACGGCTATCCGTGTGTTGTGTGATACGTACGTCGCGTCGTGCATGTTGCGATTTGGAAGACAATAATACGGACGTGGATATGCAAATACCGTCAACTTCGGCTGTCGGTAACAACATTGAAAATGTTGGAGAATTTAGTAAGAAGAGTGTGTGTGAATGTGTGGTGTGTGTCTTAAGAATAAAGGGATTTTCAACATTAAACTTCGCTGATTAGCTTCAAGTAATTTCCAAATGAAGGGCAAAACCGTCTATGAAAAATTTAACCACAAAAATGAAAAACTGTATTAGACATTTTTATCCGGAAAAACAGTACGAACAATTTAAATGGCTAGCAAGGTGTGAAAATATAAGTAAATTATTTTGTTGGCCATGTTTACTATTTGAAAATGAAAAAGGTCTCTGGAATAAAACTGGTTTTTCCGATTTAAACCATTTCCATAAAGCTGTAAAAAGACACATCATGTCCAAAACGCATTTACAGGTCGTCATAAAAGAAAAAGTCTTCGGCAAACCAGAAAACACGCTCTTAAATGGAAATTAGTCACCGCCAACACAATGAACTAGTCGATAAAAATAGGCAAATATTAAGAAGACTTATCGATGTTGTTTGTTTTCTAGGACAACAATTCTAGTTTTAGTAAGTTAGTAAAAAATCGTTTAGAGCAGTCTAGCGTTTTTCGCGGAACGTCGAATCGAATCCAGAATGATTTAATTTCCGCTGTTGCAACCATTATTCTAAAAAGAATTAAGCAGGAGATTGGCGAGGCGCGGTTCATTGCTATTGTTCTGGACGAAACAACTGATATCACTAATTTTAGCCAATTATCTATCTAAGAGCGATTTCTAGGTTTTAAGAATGTGTCCGAAAATCGTACAGCAGATTATTATATACCGTAGTTTATATCATTACTAAAGAAATTAATGAAGAGAAAAAATTAGTTGCTCAAAGCTATGATGAAGCTGCAGTAATGGCAGGACAATTAGGGGGTCTGCAAGCAAAAGTTCGAGAAACTTTCCCAAGTGCTGTGTTTGTCCATTGTTTTGCTCATTGCTAGTTCTATCCGAGTCCATCAATCACATTAAAGAGTGTAAAGTATTTTTCGTTACTTTAAGTGGCATGGCTGCCTTTTTTTCCAAGTCAACAAAACGTACACAAGCTTTGGACTCCATTGTCCACAAACGATTGCCCAAAGTAGCTCCTACTAGGTGGAACTTTAATGGAAGACTTGTGTTAACAGTATCTGAAAATCGTGAATCAGTGGTTGAACTATTTGAGAATATACTAGAAAATAATGAAACGTGGGACTCAGAAGTTAAATAGTTCGAGGGGGTTTTTGGACTGTTTGAAACGAGATTTTAATTTTAATTATTTGTTGAACATATTTTCAGAAATATTTCCATTCTCGGACAATGTTTTTAATATATTACAAACTAAAACAAATTATATTGCTTTTTGCCTAAAAAAAGTGGATGATTTTAAGTCCATGTTAAGCCAAAAAACAGATGACTTTGACCCATTTTGGGAGAAAACGATGACGTTAAATGTAGAGCCACAAGCCAAGCGTCTTCGAACAGACAAGGTGTGAAATGTTCAAACATCATACAGGCGCTTCTTTTATGAAATAATCGATCAAATTCAGCAACAAATCAACTATAGATTTAACGGTTTAAATGATTTTAAATTTCTCGAGCTCTGCAATTTTGATGCATTTAAAGGAAAAACTTTTTCAGGAAATGCGTTTAAATCTCTTCTTCTTCATTATGGCCAGTTCTTCGACCGAGTGTTACTGCGATCTGAACTAAAAGTGATTTACGAAACTGACGACATTAGCGCAAAAAATAACGCTAAGGAACTATTGCAATTTTTGAAAGAGAAGGAGCTTGTGTGAATTAATATTGACAATACCTGCCACAAGTTCATCAGTAGAACGCAATTTTTCAACACTTAAACGTATAAAAAATTTCGTGAGAAATTCAACGGGGCAGGAGAGACTGGTTTTCTCTGAACCGCGAAGTTTTGCTAAAAACAAATGGAAAGTAAAAAAATGAGCTTGGGCTTTGTTACTTTAAATGGAATACCCTGTATAATAATAGTTCAATGAATGGGTTTCGCCTTGCTGCTTATAAATATACCAGATATGACATCCTTATCTTTAAAAATTCTGCCATAAGAGGCGTTGTGTTAGAAAGAGACAGAACATGAGTAGTGTTAATAGGAATAAGATAGGTAAGGGTATGAAATCTAGTATATAATCAGAAAGAAGCTACCTATTTAATTAAATAATAATATACAGGGTGTTCCATTTAAAATAGAAGTCGATACTCATTTATTTAATCTATAATTGTCAATGGTTATTTTTTTTAGCAAATTCTCATGATTTGGAGGAATTCAGAAAACTTACGTATATAATATCTCTTGATATCTCTAAAATTTAAGCTTGTATATTTTCAAGGGGTTCTTCAAGCTTAAATTTGACAGATCGAAAAAATATATTAAATACAAAAGTTTTAAAGCTTTTATCTGAACCGCCAAGATTTGCTAAATAAGTAAACACATCACAATGGGAAAAAATAAGCGTCAACATTGTGATTTTAAATGCAACAACATATTACATAATACTATTTCATTGAATGGGTTTCCTGGTTCTGTTTATAAATATATCAGGTTTGATATATTTATTACCTCCCTGGTAAAAGGGAAGCATTGTAATCGTGAAAAAATCACCCTCTGAGATTATTTCAGATCTTCGCGTTTCAACGTCCCTAGATACCGAAAAACACGTTTTCTCAATTCCTCCGGTCTGTATGTCTGTCGGTCTGTCTGTTCGCGGCATAGCTAAAAAACTACTTACTCGATTGACTTCAAATTTTGGTCAAAAATTAAGGGTCATATGGGGATAACCTGGTAACATTTTGGTAAAAATCCAATATGGCAAAACAAAATGGCGGCCTAGTGAAATGTTTAACTATTACTAAAAAACTACTTATCAAATGTATCTGAAATTTTGCACAAAAATCAAGTATTAGTAGGAATAAACTGGCAAAAGTTTGATACGAATCCAAGACACCGGTATAAAATGGTGACTTAATAAAATATTTAAAAATTCAGCCTGAAAAAAAAACTTAATGGACTGATTTCAAATTGTGTGTCATAACTATTTGTGGTATAGAGATCACCTAGTAAAACTGTGGTATTAATTCATGATGATACAACAAAATGGTGGTCAAATAAAATATTCCGTTGGTCTATCTATATGTTTGTCAGTTCGCGACATACCTTAAAAATTACTCATCAGAGTGTCAAAAATTAAGGGTCATATGGAGATGACCTGATAATATTTTAGTAGGAATTCAGTATGCCGGAAAAAGATAGCATACTAGTGAAACGTTAAAAACAGTTATTAATAAAAAAACTGGATAATTCAGTTTCCTTAAATTTTACCGAAAAAAGTGTTACATAGAAATGAACTGGTACTAGCATTTTGGTATGAATATAAGATAGCAAAACAAAAAATAAAATATTTAAAAAACAGCCTAAAAAAATTACTCATTAGATTAATTTCAAATATTGTGCAAGCATTAAGTGTGATATAGAGATAAACTGGTAAAGTTGTGGTACGAATTCAAGATGGCGGAACAAAAAATGGCGACCAAAATTTTTTTTAGAAAATTCAACGTAAAAAAATCTTATTCAATTGATTTGCAGAAATTATTAATTAAATGTGATAAAGGGATAAACTCTCACGAATTCAACATAACGTAACAAAATGGGGGTGTGTCTCAATATAAAAACTATTTATTGAATTTATTTTAAATTATATCCATAAACCAAGTGTGGCATAGGTAGAAACTGGTAAAATATTGGTAGGAACCCAATATGATGGAACAAAATGGCGCCCAATAAAATATTGTAATGAACTAAATTGGGTCACACTTCGGTATTCCTAACAGCGACGTAGACGGAGGGGCATGGGGGCGCCGCGGCTCCACTTTTTATCCTGTGGCCCGCCACTGGCCACCCCATTAGCCTGTCTAAATATACGGTGAGCGCACCGCACAACAACACAAAATATCTCTACTAGTAAGAATTCCAAATATAATCTGTCTCTTACCTAATTAAAACAAAGAAAATATAAACAGTAATAATCGCTGTAACAATCCCGGTCTCTAGTGCTTCATGTGAGCGGACTTTCTCTTGTTTAAGAATAATAAAATCATTTTTGAGAAACAAGAATTGGAAATGACAGACTATCAAACTTGGCTATTTTATCAATTGAGAAGTCATTGGTAAAAAACATAGAACTTCAAAAAGTAATAGATAATTTCGCGGAAAATAAGAGAAGAATAAATTTAATATCATGAACTGTTTTTTTTTTGTATTTTTTACTTAACGGTTTATATTATTCATGTTTATTGTTTATTAGTTTTAGTAATACTTCCATAACTGTACATTAAATAAAAGCGAAAAAATATGTTTCTTCAAATGTGTTTAATTAAGTTTGTTTTGTATAAAATTTGTTATTTAATTCAAAAACCTAAAATAAATGTAGAAAATTCGTTTTCATATCACACATTTGTTACAGGATCCATCATTAATATAAAAAAAATCTTTAGTAGGAAAGTATGCTACTTTGACAAACTAATGACAGACCCTGTCTATAGGCCCCTCTAGAACTATTTGAGCCCCCTACTGGCCCCCCCAAAATGAATTTTCTCTCTACGTCCCTGATGCCTAATAAAAGAAAACATTCATAGCAAGAGAAGTTCCGAGTAAAGGAAATTTACTGTTTTTCTTTAAAAACAACTGTTAAAACCTGGTTTATTTATAGCCAGCAAGAAAATACTCAAGTAAACCGTATTGACAGGACAGGAAAAATATTGAAACAAAATATATTGAACACTTCTTTCTATAAAACCGTTTAGAGTTTATTAAAATCTAGATAAACTTTTGAAAATAAGCACCTTCAATTATAATATAAGAAGCAAAGAGTTAAGGTCTTCCTGTTTTTGGATAGGAGTAGTACAAGTTAGGGATTTTAGTTAACCCCTACAAAAAAACCTAATGGATTTAAAACAAGGGACCTAGGACGCCATGACTGATTTTGTTTTTCAGTACCGTGCCAAATCCATCCATCTCAAAACATCCTATATAAATATTCGATAGTTATACGGCTTAAGTTTGTTGGACAGCCGTCATGCAAAAACCACAATTTGTTTCGTAAAATAGTGGCACGTTATCCAATAAGACAGGTTGCCCTTCTTCAGGAAACCTCCGATATAAATCACCATTAAGTCCCATCAGAAGAAAAAGAGGCCTAACTAACAAATTACTTGTGGGATGCCCATTTTATTCACTTCAAATTTGATTATTATGAAAATAGTTAATAGAGTTTGTCAAGAAATCGTTGTAGAATTTGTCCTTAACCCACCTCTAAAATTGTAAAAGGAATGGAGAGCTAGTGGTAGGATTTGTACCCTACTAATCTTATTGTTGGAATTTCTTAAATATTTCCTGGCCTAGCAAAACAACCCCTTTTAAAGCATAGATGACGTGAAGATATCTTTGGTAAATACCTGCGACCAACTGAATTTTGCTTAGATCAGGACAGTGTTAAGGATATAGTAGTGTAATAAAAATATGTTTATATTTTTTTATGAAAATAGTTTTACAGTAGTGTATAGTGTATGGAAATGTTTCAATCTCACTTTAAAAAAACGTGTAAAATAAGTAAAAAAAAACAGCTTAGAAATGTATTTTTATGTAACTATAAAAATTAAGTAACAAAATATAGAAAAGGTGAGTGCAGTGGCGGCTCGTGGGGAATTATATTGAGAGGTCAATAACAAATTTAAAAATAGGCATACTTACAATAAAAATAAATATCTTACATTTAAAATGAGCTTTAAATTCTCTTGAAGTTCAGGTCTACTCTTAGTTCTTTAGAATTGGAAAAATGCTGAATGACAGGTTCGTTAAAATTGCACATTCCATTTATAAACGATTTCTCGATACTTAACATTGCTAAAGCGGATAGTCTATCTTGGCCCATGGTGTTGCGTGGAAAAGTCTTTATGCTATTTAAGGTTTAAGTTGTTTCAGAAAACGTATCACTTAGGTTATTATTTATAAAAAGTTGAAGCATTGAAGTAGCTCCAGAACTTACACGAAAATCAGCACGATTATAAATAACTTGCAGTGCAGTTTTTAGTTTTAAGTAATTTATATAACTTTTAACTAAATTTAGAATATTATCTGGAAAATTATTGTTGTAAATTTCAAACTGACCGCTATAAAATAGTTGGGTGATCACTAAATGATCACTGAAACTAAAGCGATGGCGCATTTCAGAAATTATTATGTCACAGACCTCCAAAGCCACTACACGTTTCGAATCTTCATTTTTACGTAGCCGTTTACTAGCATTAGATGAAATTGAAGGCATTTCTGAAGATAGGTCGTTTAGAATTTTATCGCGAACTGCTTGGATGGAACGTTTAAAGGAGTCTATATATTTTTTTACTGATAAAACATCGATAACCTGTTTTTGAAGTTCATTAAAAAGTATTTCATAATGGGGCATTATAAGATGGAAGAAGTTCAACTAAAATAAAAAATCTACTTTTTGTAAAAAGCCTTTTAAACCAAAGGCTTAGTTAATGTGTTGGCATCTTCTTCCATTTCAATTATGTTTTCTAAACATAATACAATGTCTGCCTGATAAACAAACACAGTTTCTACACAACGTACATTGAAGTACCACGTCGTGGGAGCAGCTTTAGGTAAGCGAACTTTAACTAACTCATCAAGAACTGCTGTGCGCTTTGGAGATCGACTAAAGAATGTTGAGAAACCGTGTAAATTTGCAAAGAAAACTTTTACATTTTTTTTATCTTGACATGCTGCTTTCTGTAATATTAAATTGAATTGGTGGGCGTAACAATGCATTCAATTAGCGGCAGGATAATGCTCTTTAATTTTTTTTGTACGCCTCCTAATTTTCCACTCATAGTGGACGCCCCATCGTAACTTTGCCCAATTAGTTTCTCGGGAGTATTATTAATGATTCATGGAGAATTACGTTTGTAAGGTGTGAAGCTGTGGTCCCTAAAGCATTTTCAAATTTAACAAACCGTTCATGGAGAATGCCAGACATAATATAACGTATTATAATAACCATTTGGGTTTTTGTGGAACTGTCAGTTCTTTCGTCTACTTGCACAGCAACATATTTAGCTGACTGAATGTCTTGCTTAATATGTTACAGAGCCACAGCCAGCATAGAGTCAAGTAGGTCATTTTGAATGGATTTAGATGTTCCTTTAAAGACTGTTGCATTCTGCACGTGCTCTTTAAAAATTGAATCTAACTCCTCAACAAAATTTATAAGCCCTCGAAAAACCCCTGAATTTTCAGATAAAGCCGTTTCATCAAGGCCACGTAGTGCCAGCTCGAATGCCCCACAAAATATTACACAATCTATAATTTTGTTTAAAATGTAACAATTTCTGGATACATTTTCATTAAAATCTCTAACGGATTTTCTATAAGCTGTGTCTAGCTGAGTGCGAATATCAACACTTCCGACCGTAGCATAGTTCACAGAACATTTCATGCGATCTGCAGAAAGCGCATGTTTTTTTTTCAAGTGTTTTAACTCTTTAACACCGGTTTTGCACCATAACGAGTCCTTAGAAAACAACAAACAAACATAACAGTAAAATGAGTTAGAGACTTCACAACCACGTATCCAGTTAACTAAATCGTATATACTTTTGCGACGTTTCGATGAACCTCTTTAATTTTGTCTTTACTAGTTTGTCGTATACTAAGTTCTGGCAAAGGGCGACCACTTACCTTGAAATCGGTTATTGTCTCAAAATTAAGTTCGTTGGCACTCTTTAGTTGTTTAATTTTTTGCACTACCGACATTTTATTTCCTCTACATTCACAACTCAAACATAGACCATCTTGAAATTGGTTATTTTTGCAAAATTAAGTTCGTAAATACTGTTTAGTTGTTTATTTTTTTGCACTAGTCACTACCAACATTTTATTTCCTGTATATTCTCAACTCACACATGGATCATAAAAATAAAAAAATATATATTACAAAAAACAATATCGAGTTAAAATATCGACCGCGCGACCTCTGAACAATTGAACTGCTGCATGCCGACGTGATACCGCGACTGATCGATCGAATTATGAGAAGAGACCGGCTGATGATCCAAATCGCGATTTCATATTCCATTTGCTATCACGTTCGGCTGCCGCTCGGTAGCCGTGAAATCTTCGGGTACTTTTGTCAAGCTTTAAGGCAATCAGGGCAATTCGGACTGCCAGCCTAGCTTAGTATAGCGTATTTTATCATGCCTAAGAAACGCAACGAGACCATTCAAAACGCCGCGCGCGGCTAATAGTGTAGCGTATTTAACTTTTCCCAAGGTTCGCGTTTTATTGCCACTATTAGGAAGGACGGTCAAACGAATTTAAAAAAAAAATATTTTCGGAAATTTTTTGGGGGGGTCATTGACCAAATGACCCTATGGAAGAGCCGCCACTGGGTGAGTGTATATATATATAAGTTAAAGTTAAACTAAATATATTAGATGTTATATAGGTACTGTATTATATGTATTTCGATTACCTTTAACTGAACGTTTCCTCATGCTAGACACGTTTTAGCGAAGTACAAGTGCCACAGAAAACTGAGGTAACTCGACGAAAAAAATTTGCAAAAAAAGGTGAACTATCTCAAAATGCTTCAAGTCAAGTGGTTAGATAGGTTAGTAACATCTTTAGATATCATTGTTTGCTAATATAATCTCGGCGGTTGCGAATATCTTATCGCTTTGATTAGTTTACATTGATTTAATTCATTATTTAAAAAAAATTTGCTTATAATGCTTTTCAGGAAATCAAAACGAAACCATTGACAGATAATACAGATTAATTTTTACAGTATAAGATAAAAGAAAATCTCTCGAGTCTGTCAGTCATCTTTATAACACTTAGCAATATCAAGATAGAAATTTGTACACGTTTGGGTAATCCTAAATCTCATATTAGAGCAAAAGATCGCTGACTATTTTCTTTTAGATACGAGATTAGGGAGAAGTTGCTCCTCCTTTCGTTGGGAGACATAATGTGAAAATATTTTTGTTTCATTACACCAAAGCACTATAGAAAATATGAGTCTGATTCATATCAAAAATCTATAACTTGTCTTATCTTGGAGAAATTGCTTTCAAACTTTGCATGGACGTGGTATTATATAGAATCAATAAATATTATTTCCCACCCGGATTTATTTTTAATATCAAAGGAACACAGTATTCCTACTTGAGAAAAATAAGAAAGACCGCACTTTTATAATGTGTAGCCAATTCCTGTTAAATAGTAAAATATGTACAGCAGCCATGTCAAACTCAAAATCACTGGTTGTGTCTTCGTGTGCTTGTGATACACTGTGAATACAGTGTATTAAATTTACAATAAAAAGGACATTATAAAAAACTACAAACATTAAATTCTTTTGCCAAATATTTGACATATTTTGTCGTTAATTAAAGCCAATTTGCGGAAATAATAATTATCAATCGCAATCTTGGGGGAGATTTGTTTCCTTTCATCAAAGAAAATAGTTGTTCACACTTTTTTACTTAACATTGACAGGATTTTACAGGCAAATTTTCTCATTTCTTGGTATTGAACAGGCAAGTACTTATAAAATTCGAATGTACCAACACTATCAAATTTTTGTTTTAAATGGGTCTGACACTGAATCTCAATTACTTCCATTTGCAAGTGAGGGGGAACTTTATCAATATCGATAGTGAAAAGACCAGCAAATAGAGAAAAATTGTTTTCTTGGGTCTTAAAATCCTGAAAACGCTTCTCAAATTCTGCCAGAAGGCTTCTCATTTTCTCTGAATATATTTTGTATGATATTGAGATACTTGTGCTTTCCTGATATGCCTTACAAGTCAGAAAATGTGACAGATTATCTTCTGCTAACTGTTTTTCCCACAACATCATCTTACACTTGAACGCTTTCACATGATCATGCATATCTGTAATAACTTGACTTGGTCCTTGCAATTTCGTATTTAAGTCCGACAAGTGTTTTGTGATGTCTACAATAAATGAAAGATCTTGTAAAAAAGGTACATCGCATAATAAGCAGACATCTTCTCATGAAAACGCGTATTTCTTCTTTGAGTTTCCAAAAACGGTCGAGTACCATAGAACCCGAAAGCCATCGCATCTCTGCATAATACGGTAAACCAGTGTACTCACTTTCTAAATCACGTAAAAATGCAGAAAACTGTCGCTGATTAAGGCCTCGTGACCTTATGAAGTTTATAATTTTTTTCATTGACTTTAAAACACTTTCCAACTTGATCACTTTTGAGCGGCCTTTACAATGCACTCTTTTATAAATTCACCTTCAACAAATAGTTTTGAGTGTTTCGCGATCAACTTCGACAGTACGTAGCTCGCTTGAAGGACAGATTCATTCTCTTCCTTTGGACGTGTAAACATAAGCTGCTATACTTGTCAAACATAGTTTTACGAATATCATAGTGACGTTTATGTTATATAATTTTGGGACACCGACTGTACTATTACAAATCAAACAAATAATTTTTTCTTTCACTGCACAGCAAAAAAACTCTAATTCCCACTTTTCTTGAAAGATACGATGCTTATCTACAAGTTTCCTCTTACTTCTACTTGGTTTTGAAAGAGACATGTTAAAAACTGTATCCGAAATAAATTATAATAAGTACTGTTAAGTGTTGTAACAATAAGTTCGCAACTCAACTCGATACTTTATGGCAACTGACTCATAACTGACTAAACACTGAACGACTGAACTCAATCCAACACGGCTTTCCAGAATGTTCAGATAGCGTTATCTGTGTTTTTGCGCGATAGCATTTAATGGAACAAGCCAGATAACGTTGGGCTTTAGGTTGAGTATGTGTAGTTCATCCTCCTAAACATAGATGGCACTATGTACAATTGTACATTTTATTATACCAATCGTTATAAATATAAATAAATAAATAAATAAATAAATAAATGCTTTATTGTCAAAAAAATTTTACAATTTTGTGGACAAAGCTGTTGTAAAAAAATAGTTTACAAACATCAAAATTAGCAAACAAAACAAAACAAAAACACATCATAAATATTATAGAAAAATAATATTTAAATCAAGAATTTAGAATATTAATATTATAGAATCCTAAAACAAGTACATTAGAAATGTACTTTGTCAGTCGTACTATGTTATAAACATTTTCATAAATATAATGTAAAAAAATAAAAAAGCAAAGTAAGAAATAAAAAAGTACGAAACAATTAAAAAAAATACATATACAAAATTCGGTAAAAATGGTTGGTAATGGCAACTATCACACTAGGGGTTCATAAGGATAAAATTATGTGTTGTAAAACTCGTTCACGGTGTAGAAGGCTCTTTCCAGTAAGAATGATTTCAAAGCCTTGCGAAATGAAGTCAGAGATATTATGGATTTGATGTTAAATGACAGGTGATTATGCATTTTTTTTGCATTGTAGATTACTGATCTTTTAATTAACTCTGAGTGTGGGGTTGGAAGATAGAGATCGTGCTCAGTATTTCTGAGAGGGTAGTTGTGAGAAGGTCTCTCTAATAGAGCAGGTGCGTGCTTACGAATTAAGCAAACCGATTCCAAAATGAATAAGCAAGGAAGGGTTAGTATTTTATATCTTTTAAAGAAATCTCGGCAGTGAGTTCTACTGTTAAGTCTCAATAGGTAACGAACAGCTCTTTTTTGTAGTATAAAAATTCGATCAAATTGAGTCGTACAACATGTACCCCAGAATGGAATAGCATATCTGAGGTGCGACTCAACAAGAGCAAAATAAACAGTTCTAGAGGTAGAAAAGCTAAGCTCCTCGGAAACAGATCTTAACGCAAAGCAAGCAGAACCTAACTTCTTTGATAAAGCGTCCATATGTGGATCCCATTTTAAAGAATCATCTACAAGAAGCCCTAGAAATTTTACAGAGTTTACGACATCAATAGTGGTGCCATTAAGGTCAAAAGGTTGCAGCGTGTTTTTATAAGACAAGACTTTCGTTTTAGAGATGTTCAAACATAGGAGATTAGAATCGCACCAGGATTTAATGGTGATTAGGTCATTAGATACAATCCTATGTAGGTCCGTGACATCTGGGTGGCTCCACGTAAAGCTGGTATCGTCCGCAAAGAGACATATTTTTCCACTAATGTTTAAATTAGCCATGTCGTTTATGAACAGAAGAAACAAGATAGGGCCTAGTACAGAGCCTTGAGGCACTCCACATTCCATTGGCCTACAAGAAGACATCCTGTTGTCAACTTTCACAACTTGATTTCTGTTGCTAAGATATGACTTAAACCAATTGAGAGGAGCCCCTCTAAATCCATAGTACTGCAGCTTGTTAGTTAATATATTATGATTCACACAATCGAAAGCTTTGGAAAAATCACAGAAAATTGTTGCCGTAGCGTGATGGTTGTTTAGGCTGGAGTAAACTCTATTAAGAAGGGAAAACATGGCATCGCTTGTGCATTTGTTACTTAAAAATCCAAATTGATGTTTTGTAAGTATTTCATATCTAGACAGAAATGATAAAAGCCTTTTTTTAACCAGTCTTTCGATGATCTTAGATAGCGTAGGGAGAAGTGCAATTGGGCGATAGTTCGAAGCTTCTTCTGAAACACCTCCTTTGTGAAGAGGTATGATTATTGCAGTTTTAAGGCAGCTTGGAAAAGTACCATTTTGGAAAGACATATTTATCAAAGTAGTCAGATGCTCTAGTGTGCATTCCGGCAGACTTGAATACATTTTTAAAGTAAGCCCATCAGTTCCCGAAGAAGATTTATTTTTGATATCATTAATTGTACTACGAAGTTCTGATAAAACTACTGGTGAAAAGAAGAAACTGTGCAGGTTTACCCTATGATTAGAGAGATATGAAATTGGGTCATTAGATTGAGATACGGATTTAGTCAAATCTTTGCCTACATTTACAAAATAATTGTTTAGGTCCTCAGGAGAGGTAAGGATAGTGCTGGATAAAGGAGTTTTGTTTCTTAAATCATTTACGATAGACCAGGTTTCGTTGTTGCAGCGGCTTTCAAAAACGGTGTTCAACTTGTTCGCGGGCCGCATTATCTGTTTGTTTTCAAAACTGATTTGGGCCGCAGAAAAACGCTCACTGGGCCGCATGTTTGACATGGCGGATGTACAGTGTGTACAGGGTTGTTCCTCATATTTTGACAAGCTCAGACGGTTTTGTTATAATATATATGAAATAGGTATAAATACACTACTCGAACTTTGAATTGCACCAAGGAAATTTATACTGGAAATTCAAAACGAAACATTTTCAATACGGATGACGATTCTGAGTTACTTTCGTTTTCGGCCTTTGTTTGACACGTAGAGTATACAGCCCGATAAGCACAGCCTCAGGACTTCATCGCAACCGTCTTATACACGGTGTTATATAAGACCCTGTCATTTTTTTCAAAAGTTTATTCGACCAGAACTCTTACCGTGGAAGATTCCTTTTTCTCTTCGTGCAACGAAAATAATCTAGAGCTAGGCAGTGGCGGTTCGTAGTGAATTATACTGGCAGGTCAATAACAAATTTAAAAATAGGCATACTTAAAATAAAAATAAATATCTTTAAAATGAGCTTTAAATTCTCTTGAAGTTTAGGTCTACTCTTCGTTCTTTAGAATTGGAAAAATGCTGAATGACACGTTCGTTAAAATTGCACGCATATTCCTTTTATAAACTATGTCTCGATACTTAACATTGCTAAAGCAGTCTCGATACTTAACACTGCTAAAGCAGATAGTCTGTCTTGGCCCAACTTCTCAACAAAACTTATAAGACCTCGAAAAACCCCTGGATTTTCAGACAAAGCCGTTTCGTCATAGCATATGGAACATTTCATGTAATCTGCAGAAAACATGTTTTTTTTTCTTTTAAGTGTCTTAAGCTTTTAACACCGGTTTTTCCCCAAATGAGTCCGACGAGTCCTTAGAAAACAACAAACAGACATAACAATAAAATGAGTTAGAGATTTCACAACCACATATCCATTTAGCTAAATCGTACAAACTTTTGCGAAAGTTTCGATGAACCTCTTTATTTTTGTCTTTACTAGTTTGTCGTATGCTAAGTTCTGGCGAATTGTGAACTTGAATTTGGTTATTTTCTCAAAATTAAGTTCGTTAGCACTCTTTAGTTGTTTAATTTTTTGCACTACCGACATTTTATTTCATCTACATTCACAACTCAAACTTAGACCACCTTGAAATTGGTTATTTTTGTAAAATTAAGTTCGTAAGCACTTTTTAGTTGTTTATTTTTTTGCACTAGTCACTACCAACATTTTTTTTCCTGTATATTCCCAACTCACACATGGATCATAAAAATAAAAAAATATATAGTACAAAAAAAACGGTAGAGAAGAGACCGGCTGATGACCCAAATCGCGATTTCGTATTCCATTTGCTATTACGTTCAGCTGCCGCTCGGTAGCTGTGAAATCTTCGGGTACTTTTGTCAAGCTTTAAGGTAATCAGGGCAATTCGGACTGCCCAGCCTAGTTTAGTATAGCGTATTTTATTATGCTTAAGGAACGAACGTGACCATTCGAAACGCCGCGCGCAGCTAATAGTAAATAAATAAAATAAATAAATAACGACTTTATTGCAATTAATTAATGATTAAATTAATAATTACAAAGGCGGAGTCTAGCCTAACGGCCATTCATACTCAACCTGAAAAAATAACTATTTTAGTAATAAATTTTACAGATTATAGTGGAAAAAAAAAGAATAAAATAAAAACGAACATGAACTTACTGGCGTGAAAAAAGGTGATGAATCAAGCCAACAATGTTACTGCTCAGAGAGTTAAATTCCTTGACGGCATTATATGTGAAGGTACGCCGAAACATGGCTGTCCTGTGGTGTGGCATGGTAAGTTTTACAAGGTTTCTTAAATTAAGCGTATGTACATTTTCTCTAAAAACTAGCTTATCACGTAAATATTTGGGAGTAGATGTATTTAATATTTTAACAGTAAAAATAAGATATAGTAAATAGATTACGTATATAGTGTAGTGTATTTAACTTTTCCCAAGGTTGGCGTTTTATTACAACTATTAGGAGGGACGCCCGGACGGTCAAACGAATAATTTATTTTCTGAAATATTTTTGGAGGGTCATTGACCAAATGACCCTATGTAAGAGCCGCCACTGGAGCTAGGTACGCAAATAGGTTTTTTTTTAGAAAAATTGACTTTTTTATAAATGGTCTGCTGAACAAAGCCCAATTATCGCAATCAGATTTAGTATTGTCTATCAGATTATGAACAGAGTTGGCACACTTAAGTATTCCACCATGAATATTATATACAGGCTGCACCAAAAACTTTACGGATTTTAACCTTTAACAATGTTGAAGTTCTGCTTCTCAAGGTAGGTAGTATTCCAGTTAATTTGAAATGTTGGATAAACAGATTAAGTAAGTCTGTATAAACAAAAATATAGAAGCAACATCGAATTCAAGGTTGATAAAAAAACCAAACCCAATAAATCACTATTTAACGTCCACCTCATAGTTTTTGGTGAATCCTGTATACAATATTCATGTTGGAAAATTTAAAGGTGCCAACCTTGTTCATAAATCGGATAAATATACCTTTGATTACCACAAGTGGGCTTTGTTCAGCAGATTATTTTAAAAAATCAATTTTTCGAAAAAAAACCTGTATGTCGGAAACGAAAAAAAAATTTCAAAATCGCTAAAAATTGTTTGTTCGTACCTAGCTCTAGATTATTTTGGTAGCACAAAGAGAAAAAGAAAGTTTCCATAGTAAGAATTCTGGTCGAACAAACTTAAAAAAAATGGCAGGGTCTTATATAACTCCCTGTATAAAACGGTTGCTATGGTGTCCTGAGGCTGCCCTTATCAGGCTGCATCCTATGGATATTGGTCAAACAAAAGCCGAAAACCACAGCTCAAAATCTTCATCCGTATTGAAAATATTTCATTTTGAAAATTCTTACTTGCAAAAGCTGTCAAAAATTGACAATTTTGATTTTTTAAATTTTTGATTTTTGAATTATGTACCTTGACTTTGAGATCCCTCATAAAGAGTCCTTTCTTTGGCCTAGAATAGTAAAATATTTTACAGGATTTATATATGTAACTACTAAATTAATATATGCGAAACTAAACAGGATCAAACTTTACTGTTCTTAATAAAAGAAAGAATTAATATCAAATGGAGTTCTGCGTAAAGGCAGTTTATTAATTTTTTATGTTGTTTTTACAATCATATTTTAATGGGCCGCCATTTTGTCCCACCATATAGGGTTCGTACCAAAATGTTGCCAGTTTCTACTATAGTTTAACGATTACGATAGTTTAATAGTTTCTACACATGATTTTTGGACAAAATTAAAAATTACTTTTTTTACACTGATTTAAAAAAACATTATGCTGTTATTTTATTCTGCCGTGTTGAATTCATATGAAAATTTTATCAGTTTATCCCCATACTACATCTAAGTTTTGTGCAATATTTAAAGTCTATTGAATAGGAAGGTTTTTTTGACACTGATTTTTTAAACATTTTATTTGAGCGCCTTTGTGTTCCTTGAATTCCTACCAAAATTATCAATTCAATTATATATTCACTTAATCCTTACGCAAAATTTCTCCTTACTCAATGAATTAAGTAGTTTTTCAGTCTTTTTAAGTATTTTATTATTTGGTTTCGCCAGCTTGGATTCACGTTTGATTTTTGTGCAACAGATGAGGTAAACTGGAAAAATAATTTTTTTTGAAAACATTTTTTTTACATTTCTCTAGGCAGCCATTTTGTTCTGCCATATTAAATTTTTACCAACATGTTGCTATTTCATTCCCTTACGACCCTTGATTTTGACCAAAATTTGAAGTCAATGGGGTACGTAGTTTTTACTTACTTCGTAAAAGGGAAGTATTCTAATCGCGAAAAAATCAGCCTCTGAGATTTTTTTAGATCTTTACGTTTCAGGGTCCTAGATGACGAAAAACATGTTGTCTGGATTCTGTCGATATGTCTGCTTGCGGCATGGCTAAAAAACTACTTAAGATCATTAAAAACTCAAAACCACCGAAGTCGAATCTCTCCGCAATCGAAAAAACAGCGACGAAGGCCTTAAATGAGGATGAAAACATTCTGGTCCTTCCAGAAGATAAAGATAACGCTCCAGTGTGTATATAAAACCGACGCATACAAATATATACTTAAACGCAAATTCCCACCCTCATCCAGCGCAAAAGAAATCGGTTATTAACTCACTACTATTTAGAGCCATTTCGAATTCTGATTTGCATTGATTCTCTAACATCCGAAATATCAAAGTTCTGAGAGGGAATGGCTATTGCTCTGAAGATATTACGCGTTCAATTAAAAGATATAGTAATCCGACTCCGCGAAAGGTGAATGATAAAGAGCCACCGTTCGGTAGTGTTGTTCTTCCCTACATGCATGGCTCTACAGACAAAATATTTCAATAACACTGAAAAAATTAATATAGTACATTCTAACAATACGCATTTGTTATCGAAAATATGGTTAATTTAACATTTTTTTCCAGTGAAACTTACAATTTTACTATTTATTAAATAGTCAGTTTAGTATCACTAACAAGATAGTTAAAATATATTTTACGATATATTTGTGTCATATTTGTAATTTAATATTGTTATAATAACCTCCATTCTTGACAGTAGTTGTTGTCGTTATATTCTGCTATGTGATTTTAGTTAAATTAACTGAATGATTTTGTTACATGACATGGCCAACTAGAATTTTTGAATTTCGCGGTTCAGTGCTGCCATGTCTTTGTGTCGATGTCGCGTCAATCGTAAAGTTCCGATGCGCGTTTCCAGCATTTGCCTCTTGCACGTTACAGGCGTATCCACAGCGTATCTACGTAACCTACTTCGAACCTTTGTAGATTTCCACAATCCGCCATTTTATTGTGTGTGTCGTACATTGTACTCATTATCATCAACTTTTTTCTTTGCTCATTGTGTGAGAATGGAGGAGGTTAAGCAAATATTAGATGAATAGAACCTTAGACAACTGTATAACATTCGAGGGTAAGTAATAAGTATTGTTTCATATGCTGTTCTAAATTAGGTATGCTTTTTCATAGGGTTTTTATCCACTTTTAATGCGAAAATAGAATAAATTCTATTGTTTCAAAAGTCATTGATTAGTGAATAATAACATTGCAAAGAGAATGACATAAAAAATCGACATTTGATATTTGCTCTATAAAAATCAAATACCTAAACCTATTAAAAATAAAATGTTAAGGTGGGTTCATGTATCATTTTCCTTTTCTTTCTTTAGTTTTATATTTTAGTCTAGTAGTAATAAGGATGAGTTAGTTAGTTAATTTATTAATATCTTTTACGGCTGAGGGTTAATAATTACTAAAATTTGGCCAATTCCGATTACGACTATCTGTTTACATTGACATTTGACATTTTTAGGAGGGGAAAGTTTGCAAATTTAACTCAACTTTTTTTGGTTTTTGGCGGGATCCAGGCCAAAGGCTTGATTTCTTTTTTACACAAATTAGGTAATTTGCCTTTTTCTGCAAGGTAGGTAGTGTAAATTATCCAAATTTAGTTTTTATACCATTAATTTCAAGAACATGAACAGGGTTAGCATTATGGAAAAAGTTATTATTAAAGTTACGGAAAAAAACTAATGAAATAGTTAAGTTATAGGAAGCTTTATTACATTTACCGATATTTCTAATAAAAACCTTTTTTGCAATTTAAATCTGGTTGGATATACATTTTTCTAAAGTGTTAATTGTATAGTGGACCGTTAGCCTATATAAATCTAACCAACTTACTAATTACAAAAATCTATTTTTGTTTGTTCTTGTCATAAAAATGTCCATGATTACTTTGATCTGCACCCTAAAAAGTAGATAATGCCCAAACCTTAATGGATTTTTCTATTTCTGGGTTTAGTCAGAGTTTCCTCTTTTTAAATATTTACAAATTAGAGAAAGTTGCTGTAGCAGTATGGAATAACTTGTTTTTAATTTGAAGTTTATACTATATAATATTTTTCTAGTTTTGAGGTTGTTAAGAATTTAAAATGTGTTATTCCATACCACTTACAGTTACTGTCATGAATACGTTTGTCAGTTTACTGTTTTCAACTTGTTCCTAACTTGTACTTAGTACTCCATTAGAGTTACTGTCAAAAATCCGTTTCTCAGAGCTAATTTTTTCAAATAAATATATTTGTTATACAATTGTGTATCATATGTTTTAATATTCATATGAAAACTTTATAATTCAAAGTCAACTTCTTCATTACATAAAACACTCCTGGCTTTATCAAATTAAAAATATGACATATAGAAAATCTACTTTATTGTTTGTGTGGATGTGTGTATTTACCATTAGCTAACTGTTTCTAGTAACGCAAATTTTCTACAAAAGAATGTTACTATAATAACATACGATGGTAAAGGTGATGCTAACATTTAAAGGGATCTTTCTTCAACAAGTTTTAATAATTTAATGTCAAACCAAATTTGAATGATAAAGGAATTTTAACAAGCAAAGTCATACTGATCCTGGAAGTTTAAAAAAATGGAAATTATCTCCCTGTATCCTAAGAACGTGATTTTTTTAGAAAACATTGTATTCATGTAAACCCTAACCAAGTAAGTTTAATATATCGGTTTATTATTACATAAATATACAGTATTATATTATTAATAATTTACAGAATAAATATTCACATAGTAAGTTTAACAACCTGATATTGTAAAAATGGCAAATATTATTTTGGAATGAACCATACGGACAGTAAAACTAACTTTATTCAGTTAGTAAGTATAACAATAAAACATTGTAATTTCGACAATTTAATATTGTCACAAGCGGCAAAATTACGATAAAATAAATAACTAAAAGAAATATTTTAAAATTAACAATTGCAAATATAGCAATAATTATTTAACTATATTGATTCTGCAACAATAACTATAAGTTCTGCTGTGCATATACTAAACACACTGTACAGTTACTTTAATTTTTTTTTTGCTATTTTAACTGATTTTTTTTTCAGTGAACAGAGAGGCAACAGGAGCAGTGTTTCTGGGAATCGAGAGAGCCTTAGACAGAATGTGGCACCATGGCCTGGTCCACAAAATGTCTGTAGCTGGATACGAGAGAAGAAACATAAAGCTTATCAGGAGTTATCTGAAGGACAGATCATTCACAGTCAAAGTGAATGATTCACACTCAGCTTCAAGAGGACTAATAGCTGGAGTATCACAAGGGTCAGTGTTGAGAACCATACTATACTCCACCTTCACTCACGGTGTTCCAATTGGAGAAGAGGACATCCTGGGTAGAAGATCTGCTAGTTGATAACCTCCATGACTAGTGAGTCAAAAGGAAGATTAAGATCAACCCCTAGAAGTCACAAGCAATCCTATTCCAACGTAGGAGACTGACTCCAAGAGCCAGAATCCGAGTAGGAGAAGTAGAAATTGGTCCGACGACGCCAAGTACCTTGAGATAACCATGAATAAAAGCCTAATATGGAATAAACACATCAACGCAGCGAGGACAAAGACCAGACAGGCAATGAATAAACTATATCCATTGCTCTGTCGGAAAAGCCAAATGGGACTGAGGACCAAACTGCTACTGATCCAAACAGTAGCAAGGAGCCAGCTCACCTATGGTTCCACAGCCTTGGAATATGCTTCTAAATACCATCTTATGAAGCTGAAGAAGACTCAAAATAAACTAATTAGGATGGCAGCAGATGCTCCGTGATTTATCAGGAATGAGGACCTGCAGTGTGATCTTCAATGGACACCAGTTGAAGACTTCATGATGCAAAAGGCCACTCGCCACATTCAGGGCAGCCAAAAACCACCCCAACGCAAACTTACGTGACCTTGTAGACTACGAACCACTAGCTCCATCCATAATAACTGGACAATGTACAGGAGACAACGACATAGTCTCCTGCACTAACATACTCAAGGATGGATGTGGGCAAATCGAAATTTCTGAGTCCTTGTGCTCCTCAGAAACTAGATATTAATCACAAAAACCCTTAGTGGCCAAGAAGAATTCCATGAAAAATATTCCCAGGTATCTCAGCTGTGTCCGGCGTGAGCTGCAGCAGAAACTAAGGTAAAAGAAGAGGAACCCCAGTACCTCAACTGGGGAGAAAGAACACCCCGCCTCAACCTCAACAATGCCGGATCACGGAACAGCAGTGTCACTGAGGACCAAGAAGAGGACACAAACGAGGACCACCAGGGAGACTGGACCATGGATAGTAGGACGTAGGCAGCGGCAACCGGACAGACGAAAGGAAGACAAGAGAGAATAACATTAACCTGGTAAGACGATAGTAATTTACTAATAATATTTTTATTTTCAGAGTACAAGCAGTATCGAGAGGTGGCACAAACATCCTGCCAAGCGAGGGCCCACACTCACCCCCCACCCACACGTCACAGTGAGGTCCGCGTCCTTTATAGGAGTTTCTCCCGAAAGGACGGCATCAATCCTATCAAAGGATCCTTGGCTTGTCCAATGAAAGTCTATCTGATGGGGCCCGTTGATGTTTAGTGGGTACTGTTTTCTCTGATAGGTGAAAACCTGTCAGAGTAACGAGTCCCACACTGTTTTCCCTTCCACTGGAACGGAATTCGTGCGCAAAAGCATGCCCTATCGTGAAGAAAAATCCGAACTCATTAAGTGTTCAAATCGCGTGGAGTAAAGATCCCTGAAGATGCCCCGTGCAATCGAAGGCGAAACGTCGGATAGTAATTCCAATTTAACACAGTCTAATCTCAAGAACTATGATTTGTTAAAAACGTTATTATTAAAAAACTACTTATCCAATGTATCTTAAATTTTGCACAAACATTAAGTATTGTGAAATAAAATGGTAAAATTTTGGTATGGATCCAAGATGGCGGAACATGACAACAAAATCTTCAAAATTTAGCCTGAAAAAACGACTTCATGGATTAATTTCATATTGTGTGCCATAACTAGTTGTGGTATAAGGAACAAACAAAAACAGAGGTTATATGTGGATGACTAATTATCCAGTTTACCTGAAATTTTTATTTTTTTTTCGATTCGGTTTAAGACCCTTATTAATTCCGGGAGTAATTCAACTTTTTTCTTCTCGGTTGAGTTTCTATGTTACGCACAAACAGTTACTTTTTCATCTCAAAACATCACTTTAATCAATACACCAAATTAAATAATTAATACATTTTCGTAATAACAAAATAAGAGATGGTATCAAAACTTAGGAAAAATTTCGATTTAATAGTTGTGTAATATCGGCAGTGCTCTGACAAGTGTTATGACACGAAGAAATTTATTGTTTACATTACTTTTCGCATTGAAAAACAAAACTGGAGTTGTGGCAACAATTTTTTTCCGTCTGTTAGTCCAATGTTGATATTGAAGACAGTGGCGTATTTAAGATTGTAATCCAGGAGGGAGGTTGTCCAAATATCGTAAGGTCACACAATATGATAAAACAATACCTTACTGTAAATAGGTATAGGGTTTTTTTTCATAAAACGTCCTCCTTTAAGAAAGTTTTTATAATTTATTTTAGAAAACGTTTATTAAATCTAGTAAAATATAAGATTTTGTACCGATTTTTCCATTAAAAAAGTGGGTATTGGTTTGCACATCATTTTAAACTAGGCTTAAAGTTAAGCCTGGTTTACTTTCGCAATTGCTTTGCACGATTGATAAGAATGTCTAAAACCAAGCTTTACTTTAAGCCTATGAATTTGGTGATTTATTCTAACTAAACTGCTGGTCATTTGAAACATTTCACCTGCATTTTTTTGGTAAAATTAAAGTTCGAATATTTTTAAAGCGAGATACTGAGGTACGGTTTTCAGCTGTATTTTGCAAATTTTATTACATATACCAGATTTTAGGCGTAAAACTTACTTAAGCTAAAAAGTTACTTATACAGGGTGTTAAACAAGACTGCAAATTTTTCAATTTTTTATTTATTCCGAAAATCTACAAAAACAATTTTTTAGTTCCAATTGTTAGATTAGCGTGATCCTTGGTAAAATTGTAAAGAACAATTTCAAACTTTTTTTAATATTTTTTGATTTTTATGATTTTTTTTGCCAAAAAATTTAATTTATCTGCATAATAAGCTGGAGCTTTTTATTAGCAAATTGATGTAAAATTTTCTTGCTAGAGTGCCTTTAACTCATATTTTTTTTATAATGTGCAGGGTCTGCACTACCCAGAAAATGCACAGGGTGTGAAAAAAATGTGGCAAGGTTAGTTAAAAACATAGCAATCCTAAAGATCATGTACGTATATTTCAACAACCTGTAGCATACAAAATAATTTGAATTTAAAAGTTTTTACTTAAGTTTTAAAGAGTACCGAGTATTTTCTCCAAACGGTTTTATAATTTTCTCTCTACCCTTTATTATTTTAAAAAATACGGGTGTTGATTTTACAGCCACAGTTACATGCATATATATATATATATATATATATATATATATATATATATATAATGTGTTTTCATTCCGGGTGTACATCCGTTCACTACTGTCGTTCTGAAAAGAACAGTTTTGCTGACGTTTCGCCAAAATCACATTTGGCATTTTCGAAGCTTTCTTTCTCGCGTCCGAATAGAGACTGAAGTGTTAGTGACTGCGACGCTTCCTTTTATACCCCCACTCGGGGCCGAAGGTTATATCTGCGCAGGCGTTGGTCGTTATTTATGTTTTCCGGATGGTGCTGTTGTTGTTGCGCTAACTGCGCTTGAGTTTTTGCGATTTTAGATTTGTCGATTATTGTCTTCCATACTGTTGGTAGTTTTAATGATTCGTCCCTTTTATTCAAATCACCTCGTTTTTCAATTTCTATGGCTTCTCGGATTATTCTGGTCTTATAATGTTCTATATTGGCAATCTCCCTACACCCATCGAAATTTATTTTATGGCCGGTTTATAAGCTGAGGTTGGTTGTTTATTTCTGATGCTGAGTTTATGCTCTTCATGATATTCGCTTGTTAGTTTGCCCTACGTACAACTTTTCACAGTCCTGGCACGGAATACTGTACACTCCGTGGTTTTGATTTTATCTTTTGGGTTTCCGAGTAGTTTACCTATAGTTGTTTGTGGCTTGTGTATTGTTTGTATGTTATGTTTCCTCAGAATTCTTCCGATTCTGTCTGTTGTGCCTTTTACATATGGTAAGACTACTCGTTGCTTTCCCGGCTCATATTTTTTGTTGTTCGTTGTTCGGGAAACCTGTGCATTAATAGCTTGCTCTATGGTGCGATTTGTGTAGCCATTTTTCTTTAAAGCACTAGATACTACCTTAAGTTCGTTTTGTCTCGTCTGTGTTTCAGTTAGTCGCACGGATCTAGATATTAGAGTATTTGCCACAGCTTGAATTTGTGCTGGGTGATGATGTGATTTTGCATTTAAATATCTGTCTGTATGTGTTGGTTTTCTATACACGGTGTATTCGAAATGTCCGTTATGTAGTTTTGTGACCAAAACATCTAAAAATGGTAGTTTGTTGTTTTCCTCTAGCTGTAGAGTAAATTGTATTCTGGGGTGGATTGAATTTACGTGAGTCAGAAATTTTTCGAGCTCTGCATGACCATGTTGCCATATAATAAATATGTCATCCACATAACGAATCCATAATTTGGTTTTTAAACTTGCTTTCTCAAGAGCTTCTTTCTCGAAGTATATCATAGCTTCTTTCTCGAAGTATATCATAAATAAATTCGCGACTACTGGTGATAGCGAGGACCCCATTGGAGCACCATCCATTTGTTTATACATTTGCCCGTTGAAAGAAAGATAAGTATTTTTGAGGCAATGCTCCGAGAGTTCTATTATATGTGCCTGGAAATCCTCGTTCATGAATCAGCTTTTTCTATAGTTGGTTGCATAATTTCAGAAAGGTATTTCTCCAGTTTTTGTAGCGTCGATATAACAGCACTAACAATAGGTCTGATAGGCTGAAATTTTAATTTTGGATAATGCAAGATTTTATTTAAATACCTTCAAGATTTCTTAAATTATATTTGTAGTAACTTAAAAGCTTAAGTACCGAAATTATCTTGACAATTTTACTTACATTTTCTTGGATTGGAACTGTTTCTGAAGAAGGCTGAAGAGTCTACGGTGAAGGTGTTTTTTACTCTATCTCCCAGAGTTGCAGAATACTCCGGAGAAGATTTTTGGATGTTTAAGAGAAGCTGGGACAATTTTTCTTCTACCGTGTGTTGATTAGCTGTTATCCTAGACGTTTTGTGTTGGGAGTTTTTCACTGGCTAGATTCCACTGCTGTTTGAGACGCATTTGGAACGTCTAGACTTCGCAAAATTGCTTAATTTTATTAATTTCTTAGTCTTTTATGTAAAATATAGCTTATTGAGATACTTGGGGTATTGAGATCACTGTTTACTGATAAATACTATAGTTTTCTAAATCAAGGAATAAAGCAAACAGTACAGCCAGACAAAATTTATAGCACCGCTAATACTTCCATTATTTTACATATAAGAACTAATCGATACTCGAGTATTTATTTTCTTTTAATTAGCTTACGGATTTAATTTTTCATATCTCCAAGAATGTAACTCTGCTTCAATGTTTTGTTAATATTTTAGTTCAAAAACAACCAAACATATATTAAGTTCTAAGTTATAATTAGCCTTTGGCATTCAAATAAATTAGATATAGATTTCTTACAACTTAAAAGTTTAACTACTTTTGAGTTCAGCCTGATGAGTTGGTTTGTGTATTTTTGGTAAACCATAGAGTTTAGGACATCTGCTCGACTTTTCCCGTGGTATGATTTTTTGTTGAATTTCGGGGTTTATTGGTGAACTTTTTATTTTATTTTTAGTTGTTTTTTCTAGGTACGTTGTCGGGTCCCTTGGAACAGGCCTATAATAATTGTCTTGTAGGATATCCTTCATTTTTTGTACGTAATCTTGAGTATTCATAACCACAGTTGCGTTTCCTTTATCTGCTGGAAGGATTGTGATGTCTTTATTTTTTCGAAGGTTTATTAGGGCCCTTTGTTCAGTGGCATTTAGGTTTTGTTTTGGTCATTGTTCTCAAAATTCTTGCCACCTCTTGTCGAATATATATATATATATATATATATATATATATATATATATATATATATATATATATATATAGTTATTAGATTTTTCTTGGGTTATAAGTTCATAGCATTAAAACAATTCTCAAAAGTTATTAGTCATCTATTCATTTTAAAATTTGACGTTTCGGCAGGTGGCTCCGTGCCTTTTTCAAAATTACTTTCTAAAATAATTTAAATTAGAGATCCTACACACTTTAGTAAAACAAGACAGACTTACCATGAAACGTAATTAAATTATCCAAAGGTGTTTAAAATCACAAAAGACACGACGCTGATCGCGTTATTTGGACAAACATTTTTAACAATAAACATATGAAGGACGACGAACAGTTATTGACTGAAGAGCAGATACGTATGATAGGTAGGATGTTATGGTTTTTTTGTTTTTTGACATTTTTTAAGTTTTTACCGGGCGGTTCAGAAAGTAATTTTATTTTGTCTAAGATTAATATTTTTAAGTTTTTCAAATGTATGTGAGAAAATAATTAAATAATGTCAAAATAAATTTTGCTTACAAGGTTGATATCTTTTTTGTCGTTTACTGAGTTTTTATTTTTCTTAATTTCAATAGACTCGTAAACTTCCCGCTTGCGTTTGTTGTTTTCGGTTTTTAGAATTTTAGTTTCACTAAAACTAAATTTATGTTTTTTTTGGATTTCGTGTTTAGAAAGGGCAGTGGGATTCCTTTTATCATATTTATGAGAGTTAATTCTCGAGCCTAAATATTGGCTGGTTTGTCCAATATAAACTCCATCGCAATCTCCACACGGGATCTCATATATAACATTGCTTGTTTTCATTTTAGGTGTCTTGGTTTTTAGAGAAGTGAAATTTTGATTTAATAAATGGAAGCCTTTGTGTGCAACATTTATATTATATTTGTTAAATAGATGTTTAAGTTGCTCAGATAAACCTTTTATGTATGGTAGTGTTAAATAGTTATTAGTTTTGTTTGTGTTGGCTTTTGAGTTGTTCGTTTTATTGTAAAATTTATTAATTCTTTGTTTAAATACTTTATTTACTAATTGTTGGGGATATTTATTTTCGAAAAGAACTTGTTTGGCTTTATTAATTGAGTTTTCCCTAAATTCGACATCTGATAGCTGAATTGCCCTATCGGCTAATGCTATAATAACTGATTTTTTTTGAGAAAGTGGATGTTGGGAATTATAGTTGGTATACCTTGAGGACCAAGTCTTTTTTGTGGACCATTCTGTTCTGATAGTATCCTTTGTTTTATGTAAGGTGACATCTAAAAAGTTTATTTGATTTTGTTTTTCGACTTCGATGGTGAATTGCAATTTATCGTGATAGCTATTAAATTTATTTAGAGTTTGATCTGCATTATTTTGCGGAATCGCAGCAATGCAATCATCAACATAACGGTAAAAAAAGGGTAAATTAAAATTTAGCTGCGGTATTATGGTTTCTTCTAAATCCTCTAAAATTAATTGGGCAATTGCGCTTGAAATACTTGAACCCATGGCACAACCATCAAGTTGTTTAAAGATATCATCCTTGTAAAGGAAATATGTTGAGTTTAGAGTTAATTCTACGGCTTTTAGGAATTCGTTTAACGGCAAATCAGTATATTTTTTAATTTCATTCCACTTTTTTTCGATAATGTTAGTTGCAAGATTTATAGGAATATTTGTATAAAGAGATATAACGTCTAAAGAGATTAGTATGTGGTCATCTGGCAACTTAATATCTTTAATTTTGTTTTTAAAGTCAAATGAATCTTTAATATAGTAGTTGTTTTTATTTATAATATTTGATAGAATGTTTTTTAAAAATTTTGATAAAGAGTTTAAAGGGGACTGAATACATGATACTATAGGTCGTAAAGGTATACCCTCTTTATGGAGTTTTGGTAATCCGTAAATTTTTGGTGCAATTGCATTATTTATTTTTAGTTTTTTGGCAGTATCTGGGGAAATATATCCTTTTTTATCCCATTGGTCTATTAGTTCGTTGTTTTGTTTTTGTAACTGTTTGGTTGGGTCATTTTTTATTTGTAAGTAAGTTGTGTTGTCTTTAAGGAGGTTGTTCATTTTGGTATCATAATTATGCGTGTCCATAATAACTGTTTTATTTGATTTGTCTGGCTTCAATACGATTAAATTTGGGTTTTGTTTAAGAAACGTTTGAGTTTTTTTTATATTTTTAGTTAGAGTTTTATTTTTATTTTCAAAGATATTTTTATTTTTATAGTTTGTTAATATATTGCATGTTTTTGTTCTTATTTCAGCCTTAGTGGTATTGCTTAATTTAGTAATAGAATTTTCAACGTTACATATGATATCATTTATTGGTATTTGATTGGAATTTTCTAACGGTGCTGCAAAGTTGGGCCTAAGCTCAATATTTCGTTGGCGTAATCGGGAATTGTAGTATTTGTTAAGTTTTCAACCCAATTGTTGTTAATGGTGGGTTCGATATTGTTATTTACGAGTCTATTGATTTTTTAAATGTTTTTCTCCCTTATTTTTAAGAATAAGCCTTCGGTTTTTTTCTTTGTTATATCTTTAAACTTGGTTAAAAATATTAGTGTTAATTAGTTCATTAAGTTTTTGTTCGTATTTTGATATTTCCTTTTCGATATTGTTTATATTTAGAGACGTGTCTGTAATCAATAAATTAAGTGTTTTTTTACGAAACTGCTCTATAATAGATGTTTTAAATTTACGTTTCATGTTTACATTATTAAAAGAGATGTGTTTAAGGTTAATATTTAAAAAGACAGGTGTGATATTGTCATTTTTACATCTTAATAAAAAAATTCTTCTATTTTTTTGAGTTACGTATTTTGTCTGGAGTTTAGAGTATAATTTCATGTGGGAAACAGCATCATTTCCATATGTGGCTCTAATATTTTGGTAGGAAAGCATATTTTCACCCATGCTGATATATAGTTTTGAGTTAGTTTTTCTTGAACATCCGTGTATATATAGTTACTAGATTTTTCTTGGGTTATAAGTTCATAGCATTAAAACAATTCTCAAAAGTTATTAGTCATCTATTCATTTTAAAATTTGACATTTCGGCAGGTGGCTCCCTGCCTTTCTCAAAAATACTTTCTAAAATATATATATATATATATCGTATAAAAAATTTGTATATATTTTTCCGTGTTTATTTTCAATTTTCCTTTTCATTATGGACAAAATACGGTTAAAATTTTCATCTTTTGGCTTTTCCTTGCCATATTTATGCCGATACTAGAAGTAAAAACTGCTGAATACTTAATCAAATAACTGAAACCTGAATCAAATAACTCTTACTATTTCGGAATTACTAAAGAAATGATAATTTTTTGCAAAACTTTAACACCCTGTATCTCGAGAAACAAACATCTGCATACTCATATTTATATAACATTTTCGTCTTATTTTCTTACAAGGAATCTCGTCTTAAAAGTTGGCGCATGTTTTTTGAAACACCCTGTATATCACATTAAAATTTTAAACTGTAAAAAAAGAGAACAATGAAATTTAGAAAATGTAAAACTAAGTTCTTATTCTTAAAAATACTATTTACATACGATATTCAAAGGGCTCCAATATATTTCAGGCACATGTATCCCATGTTGATAAACAATAGACGACAAATATTGGAAACTCAATGAAAAAATAAAAAGCAATTTAATTATTACAAATATGATTTAAAAAATGTAAACCAAAAGGCACTTACTATCCTTCTCTAATCCATTCATTTCCAACGATTGTTCCATGTTACACTACACAACTAACCGGCATTACTTGCTTTTTAACACTAAACAATCATTTAAAAAAATTAAAAGTTCTCGTATGGTTATCGTAAAAACAGCGGAATTGTATCTTTAAGCCAGTCACATTATTACTGATCTACCGATTTAAATAATAAAAAAGATTTCATCAAAGCAATATCACAAATAATAAATAACGGGATTTGATAACCTATACGAAGCCGGGAATATATTTAATTAACTATACGTCTAATAATAGATGGAACCGCCGCCCGGTAAACAAAATTCTGAGCACATGGATATTATGTTTTCTACGGATCAGGGTCAGTTAGGTCAAGCAGATAACTTAAATTACATTTTTTTTTCTTAACTTCCTACTTAGAAGGAGCATCCTGAGGAGGCAGTGGCGTGCACCTCTACGGGTCAACATAAAAACTGAGGCACCCAGTATAAAACCTCGCACCCCGAACATTACTCTTGATTTACTGGCTGCGGGAGCATCCCCTTCTAAAAATACCTACCGCCTTCACGAAAAAAAAGCATTTTTTTAATTATAAACAAAAATTTAAATAAGGTAAAGGGGGGTAAGTGCGGTCATGTTTTTGCATAGTATCAAATTAATATATTATAGTTCCCTTAAAAATAAATGAAATATACTGCAAACGTTTCTCAGAAGACAGTAGGTCTTTACCATTATAAAAAATAAAAAAATGGTCTTTGATTGCACTTTCCCTTCAAAATAGGGAAAGTGCAACCAACGGTTTGTCCCTATGCTAGTGTACCTATTATTTGGTTAGGGTTAGTGCAATCAATTATAAAAAAGCAATTTCAAAGAAATATTAAGAAATGTTTTTAAAAAATGTATTAAAATGATAGTTTTTCATTTGGATTTACAAAAACAACGGAACTTATTTAAAGAAAAAATATATATATATATATATATATATATATATATATATATATATATATATATATATATATATATATATATATATATATATATATATATATATATATATATATATATATATATATATATATATATATACGGGGTGTCCCACGACGAAATGCGGCGATCGATTTCTCAGGCTTTGGAAAAATTTGAAATTTTGGCAGCTAACTAAAGTCGATGGGGGCAATTCGCGCAAAATAGTTTCAAGATGGCGGCACTTCCGGTTATACCGGAAGTAGACGTCAACTATCTTTTGTTAGATAGAACACCCTGTATATTATCGAATTTTTGGATTCCTCGAAAAATTCTAGTTATATTTCATGTATAATATCCTATACCTAACTTGAACTGTTTTTGAGATATTTTGAATTTTATGTAAAAAATGACGTTTGCATGTCTTGACATAACTATAAATATCTGCTTATCGAAGTCTCTATTATTTATTTGCGGGTGGCTTCCTTGTCCAAAAGGATCCATTTTAGTGGCCTGTGCTGATATTTTTATAATAAATAAATATAGGGTGATCAAAAACTTACATTATAAATATACTTTAAAAAATCGTCAAAAGTTACTTTTTTCAAATGGAAACCCCCGATTTTTATAATTTTATCTTATTTAACACTTAAAATAAGGGTGACTTTGTATAAAGTTGTCTATTCCAAAAATTTGTAGTTTTTGAGTTATTGACGATTTAAAATTTTTTATTCTAATAATACCAGACGGCTTCTAAGTTTTCTTGTTAGTTGGCCATGACGGGCAGGCCTGGCGAGAACAAAACTAATTGGTTACCATAGAAATATAATATTTGTTGTCGTTTGACAATTACCTACTAAAATATTATTTATTAATTATAGTAATTATTAAACTAATAATCATGCCGGAGCGATTAAATTACCCACACGAGGATTATTTCAATTTGTTTATTATCTATGGAGAATCTAACAGAGTTTTAACAAGAACATGTCAGATATTTGCTGATAGATTTTCAGATAAACAGAAACCGTCACCGAACAGCGTTAAACAAATGTTGGAAAACTATAAAAATTTTAGAAACGTCAAAGCAAAAATTAATAAGAGGAAGCTGATTGTTGATAATGAAAATGTCGAGATTGCAATCTGGGATATCAGGAATCTCGAGGGACTCAGTGCATAGGATTCTGTTAAAACATAACTTCCAACCTTATTTAATATCATTGGTTCAACATCTAAAAGACACTGAGTTGCCAAAAAGAGTACAGTTTTGCGAGTTTAATTTAACAATAGTACAAGATAACCCTAGATTTTTGGACAATATAATTTGGATCGATGAAGTAAAATTTACTAAAAATGGCCTTTTCAATAGACACAATTCCCATTTTTGGAGTGATTCGAATCCTTATGCAGTAAGATCGCGGAATTTTCAAGAATTTTTCGTTTCAATTTAATGTATTTTGTGCAGTAAGGAACGATGGAATAATAAAACTGAATTTTTACGAAGAAAATTTGAATGGTAAATTATACATTGCCTAAACACAAGGACTTTTTTAATGAAAAATAATCCATTTAGGTAATATTACAATAATTTAGCGTCAATCCAAAATTAGATAAGTCATTTAGTAAATATAGTTACAAAAATAAATTAAATTAAATTATTTATGCAGGTCACACTACACTACTTCTTACAAATACTGGTCCACATACCGTCCCAAGTTTTATAGGAAAGTTATCTTTAGTTAGATATTTACAAGCTATTTATACAGGGTACTTTAGAAAGTCATAAAATACTAAACCTTTTTTTTTATTGAGCACTCTTCAAATTAAATTAATTGAATTTGATGTATTTTGTTTCTTCCTAAATCAATAAATCGATAAATATTATCAAAGCATTTCTTTCCGTAAAATTATGTCTATAAACTTTTGTAGGAGAAAGATATCTGAATATTCTTGAAGAGTTGGACAACGAATATTTAATAATTTACCTTTGGCAGAACATAGTCAAATATTCTACCAACACGATGGCGCCCCACCACATAGAACCGTTGCAGTTACTAACTTTTTACAAGCTACGTTTTACGACAAGTGGATTGTCAACAATGGACCTTTTCTGTGGCCTCCTCGTTCTCCCGATCTGACAGTCTTAGACTATTTTACATAGGGAACGATAAAAGGAATCGTTTATTTTAATCCAGTAACAACGAAAGAGGACTGTATGGCAAGGGTAAGGGACGCGTTCGAAAGTTTATCTCCAGCTTCAATTAGAGCGGCCACCCACGAGGGATTTATTCGGAGATGCGAAAAATGTTTGGAATTACAAGGTGAACATTTCCAACATTTATTGAAAAAATAAGTTGTGCTCTTGTGTAGACTAGACTATAATGGGAATAGGCTTTCTTTAATTAATTTTTGTCTTCACGGTTTCAACATTTTTATAGTTTTCCAACGTATGTTTAACGCTGTTCGGTGACGGTTTCTGTTTATCTGGATATCTATCAGCAAATATCTGGCATGTTCTTGTTAAAACTATGTTAGATTCTCCATAGATAATAAACAAATTCAAATAATCCTCGTGTGTGTAATTTAATCGCAAATTAAAGGAAACTGCTTTTCACTTTTGCAAGGGGTGGCTGGAGTAGGCTTCTTCCACCTTGATCGTCCTCGTCACTTTTAGATTCAGTGAATGTTTTTGTTTTTGAAAAATTCATAGTTATCGTCAGTGTCCATATATTCAGGTTCAGTTAAATTACTCTAGGAATCGCTGTCATTTATGTGTTGTTGTCTCTTCAGTTTTATTTCTTTAACTATATTTACTATTCTTTTGCACATTTTGGATTGTTTTTTTAAACGCTGTTTTTCATGCACCTGTAAAGCGGTTATAATTTCCGCTCCTGTTCAACTATCTTTGTTTTTGTTGGATTTGTACAGACACTAATCATCCAAATTCCAAATTAAGCTGGGCTTGTCGAATAAATTGAGACCTTTCAATTGTTTGTACAGAAGATCAAAGTAGTTTTGGATTACAAATGGATCAGTCATCTTTTTCCTAGAATATTCAACTGCTTGTGTTTTTTTGACAACCAGGCCGTTTCTTAAAATTCGAGAATCAATCCTCCAAGTGTCTTTTGTAATAAACAATCTTCAGAGAAAAGATCACCGCTAAGCCACCCTTGCAAAAAAGAACTATACTCGGCGCGTTGAGTATGGAGAGTCGGGATTTGAGGAATAATGTTTATATAGTTGGTCACATTCAAATGAATACTTATATTTTTAAATTTTATTTTTTATATAGTGTTAAGACAACGAATAGGTTGTTTCTAAATAAATATATTTTTTTACATTTTCAAAAGATGCCCCCCAGAAAAACGCCCGCCCCGGGGGAAAGCCTGGGCCCCTAATACGGCCTTGGGTGTTACTGATCGGTTTAAAAAGATCATTGAATGTCACTGATGTCTGTACTGTCAATCATATCGATTAGCTTTATCGATAGCGCCTTTCAAGACTTTTTGTTTATGACCACTAGATACTGATTCAGCTTGTGAACATTTAGATAAATGCAGTTTTAGATATAATTTAAATGTAATCCGTTAACAAATAAATTTTGGCTTGTTCACACAGTAAACAGATTAATTAGATTGTACAGTCTTGCATAATTTTTAGTTGTACAACAACTTCTTTCAAAAATATGTAAGCAATGTGTTATTTTATTACCTTTTCTCCTTGCCTATTTTTGAATTAATTTTTGATAATATGTAATAAAAATGTTTATAAAAAAATGAAGTCGGCTAATTCTTAATTACTTAATCACAAACAGACATTTATATATTGAGTGTGTACAGGGTGTCCCATTTTGGGTACTTTTGCGGGGTATCTCCCTTATTTTTAAAGACAGAAGGTTGCGGTTTTCGCGACATTGTGCTACTTTTTTGTGAAATTTAAGATGGAGCCAGCAGCATTGCCATAGCTTTTTTGGTTTATGAGATACTGGGCGTTTTTGAAAGCATTTTCAGGCACCCCTCGTATCACAGATATCTGATAACTTTTCGAAAAGGCGAAATCTGTTCCTTATATAACTTTTTCCGTAAAATTCAGTGCCTCTTTCGGAATAAGTATTACTCTTTATTTTTATTAGTTAAAATATAAACATGTATGCAGTTATTTTGAAAAGCAACCTCAAAATTTGAGATTTTCCTAAAATTTTCTTGTGTGTTCAATTAATAGCTAGTAAGTTATGACTGAAATGTATGAAAAACAAAATTCATGTAAGTAATTATTATATTAAAGATGTAATACTTTCAAACTTAAATTCAGTTTTATTTTGCTTGAAACTCCATAAAAAAATCTAAAATCGAAAGATCCGGAGATCGAGAGGGCCATCTTGCAGGTCCGTGCAGTGGCGTGCCGTTGGTCTAGGGGCGGGGGGGGGGGCAAGCGCAATTAAGGGCGGCATTGACCCGGATTAATCAGCTATATATTCCATCCCTCAAGATGGGTACCCACGGTAGTATTTAGGGGCCATATGTCATCGTAGTGTGTCACAAGATAACAAATCGTAAAATATATTAGGAATCCCATACATAAAAAATATACGAATATCAAAAAAAAAATTAATACATATACGTAATACAAATCCTACGGGTGTAAACTAAAAATTATAGCGCCAAACGTCTCGTTTTTACGGACTTGAGAGAATCGATAACTTCATCGAAATAAGTTGTTGTGCCTTCTCAGCTTCAATGCTTCATAATGCCAAGTTACTTGTTCTGGTTTGGCTGCTGGTACATCTTTGATAGTTATTGAACCTCGCAAGTCTACTAAAAGAGCGTTCAGCACCAGCGCTGTTAATGGCTATTGTAACAAAATAAATTCTAAAAAGGTTACACAAAGATGGGTATGATGGATCTAAATTATTGGAAATTAAGAAAGATAGATATTCTTGGTATTTTATGGCTTGCTCTTTCTGTACTTTACTTATTAGGACAGAAAAATGTTTATATTCATCGACTATAGACGTCCCGATGTCTTTATTATAAAATATTTACTTATACTAAAATATACTTTTTCGATTTTCATCATTATCCTCCAAATTAGTTAAACAACTAAAATTTTGAGATAATTTTATAAAATCTTCAAAACGACGGTCCAATGTCTGAATAAAAACGTCTAAAGTTGTATAAAATACTGACACATTAAATTTGTCTTCAGGACTTTCATGTACATAATCGGGTTGAACCTCATTAAAAAACTTTTTGGACCTTCTAATACGTTTATTAGCAAATGTGGTTGATGTACCACATTTTTCTGCAAGAGTAGTTGCATGGTTTTGAAATCTTCTAAAATTCTCATTATTTCTAATACTCATTAGATCATTTTTTGTAGATACAATCATCGCTGCCCTGCATATAGCATATAATTTGATAATATATTAATTTTCTGCAAAAGAGTTTTCCAAAAAGACAACAGAAATTTAAATTCGAAACTTTCTATAATATTTAATATTCCCGATGCATCTGCTGTTTGTTGAGCAGTAACGTTTTTTAGTTCGCCGGTTAGAACTTTCTGACAAGTTTCTTCAATGATATGAATATTAACGTAGAATGAATTAACTGCTTTAGAATGACTCGCCCACCTAGTTGTTGAAAGTTTTTTCAAAGATAATTTTGCCTCTAAAGTTTCTGAGTGTTGTTGTTGGGATTTTCTGAAAAGATTTAATCGAGGAAAACTTTCTATAAAAAAAAACGTAAACCTTTTCTAATATACCGAAGAACAACATAACCTCAGTATTAGAACTTACTGCATCTATGAGAACGAGATTAAGGTTATGCGCATAACAGTGTATATAATTAAGGTTATGCGCATAACAGTGTATATAAACAGCTTCTGGAACAATATTCTTAATTTTAGACTGAAGCCCATTTAAATGTCCAGACATTACACTAGCTCCGTCCTATCCCTGACTACGACAAAGTTTTATGTCAATATTAAGGTTCTTCAGTTCATCAGTTCCTATTACATTTAATCAGTATTCGAAGAACAACTTGAATCTTGCTCTCGATTTGTGGGTGTGGGTCTAGACAAAACCAAAACATTTAAATAAAATGTTTCACGTTATTGCGATCAAATAAAAGATTAAAAAAGAAAAACAAAATAGGTACGCTTTCAATTTATTATAACATATCAAAATTACTAACAATAATCATAAGGTAGGTACTTACTCCAATTTTTCTTGTAACAGAAATTTTTGTTGAATATTTTTATCATTTCTTTGTGCTAAACCAGCAGCAAGGAGCAACTTTGTCGTTTCTCTCTGCGATATGTAGCTCCTGACTTTTTTATTTTAGTTTTATTTAAATTGCTCATTTCAAGTACTTTAAAGAATTAAAGCGGAACTGTTCACGATTAATATTTTAAAAACAAAAATCCACCAAAAATAAATGCGTTTATAATAAGGAAACCTAGAGCATACAATATACAGTAAATTTCGGTTATACGGACTGAACTATCTGGATTCCCGCCCCAGCCACAGTTGAGCAATGTTGCCGCGTGTTTTTTTTATTTCATAGATGAAGGGCGCCGGTCGTCTAAAGGCGGAGGGGGCATTCGCCTTTAGACTGGGTCCGTGGATACCAGTCCATCTTAAAATATGTTACGCTTATAAATATAATTCCGAACCTTCTTGGATATTTTCGTTAGACTGTATGAAAAAACAGATCCTACTTTTCATAATTTTCGTAGGCCGCCATTATTGCAAAAAAAGTAAATTAAACATAGTATATAGTTAAATAGAAACATCATAACAACAAAAATATTTCATTAATAATCAAAAACTGACAAAACCACAAAGTTTTTGACATTTTGCCTTTTGTTCCAAACAAATTAGCCATAGCCTAGTTTTAATTGGACACACAAAATAATTTTGTAGAAAATCTCGAATTTAGAGTAAATATTAATAAAGTTAATATACATAATTCGTTTGTTCATTTAGTAAATAAAAACTACCCGGGGTTTTGTTCTGGTTTTAAAATTTAAGAGAAAATCATAAACCATTATGAAGGGTGCGGGGCACCAGAACTAAAGAATTTTTAAAATATATGCAAAATCTATCTGGCAGCAAAATTTTACTTAAAGGCCGTTTTATATGCTGCAATTCTTCTTTGCAATATGCAATAGTCTTGAACAAAGGCGCGCGCAGTTTGACAAAAGCTACAAATGTCTTGGCACTGCGCATGCTTTTGTTCAAGACTATTGCATATTGCAAAGAAGAATTGCAGCATGTAAACCGGCCTTTAGATTTATCTGTGTTTTCAAATAGAGGAAAGGCGTCAAATTATCAAGTGTTTGCCGTTGCATAATTAATTTAAATATATTTAATACCGTTTTAGTTTTATGCCGAGGCATAGTTCATCATAAGCTTTAGACCAACCCTCGGCTCCTCCCAATTAAAAATGTTAAACAGAAAAGAGGTTCAAATGCAACCTGGTTTGAAAGATTTTGAACAGCCCTAGATTTTTGACACGTTTCTCAGTTTAATACTTTATTATTATTATATTAAAAGGTTTTCCGTTATTTATTTATTCACTAGCCAGGCAGTTATGCAATGCGGAACAATTTTTATTTTCATAAACTGGTTGCCTAATTACTGATGTAAAAATGGGGTATATTACAAAATAAACTCAGAATTTAGCATAACTGGGCATTTTAATTTTGTCTTCCACCAATATAATATATTATAATATTAGTATTCTTAAAAAAAGCCAAACATTTTGGAAACAAAAACATTTCAGATTCCTGGTCAGGGCTCCAAGTTCTGTACCAGTGTACCAATAATCAATAAAATTTAAGTTTCAGCAAACATATTGACAATGTTGCTTTAAAAGCATTTCGAATGTTTGGGTTTTTACGACGTACTTGTTCAAACATCTGGGATATAAAAGCAATTAATTAATTATATAATAGTCTTGTTCGTAGTGCCAGCTGGCTGCTACTAAAAGCTTGAAAGTACGAAGACAGGAGGCTTTAGCATTATTTTTGCACAAACTTGTTCACTGTTTGATTGATTGTATAGAACTATTAGCACTTGTATAGTTTAGAGTTCCACAAAGAAGGACAAGATTAAGGCAACCTTTTGAATGTTTACCTCATCGCATAAATTATGGGACAGAATGTTTTTCGAATAGATTAATAACTATAACTACATTGACATTTTAGATATAGTTTTAATTCTTTCCACAATAATATTAAGACCACAGTATTGTCATGTTTAGAACATAGTGTTGCCTTATAATCATTAAAGGATAACTAACCAATGCCAAAATTACCAACCATTTTTATACCACCAAATGTGTATTTCTTTTCTAAATTTCGCTTTGCTTAATATTTACGTGAAACGTTAAGCGAGTTCCATTGTGTTTCAAGCGTAATGCGTGCTAAAATCCTTGTTTATAGATAAACACATAGATACCATACATAAACAAGCCTAATATTTTATGTGTTACTTGTTTCAGCCAACTGCAACGTTGCCACATTTCGGTAATGACTGTTGATATTAAAATCACTTTTCAATGACTTATGTCTTTATTGTCACTTTCTCACTGCTTTTTAATAAAAAAAAGCTAACCTAAGAAGAAAGTGGATAGAAAAAATTTTATAGTGCTTTTTATTTTTCTTAACTAAAAAAGCTAACAAAAATGCAAAGCGCTACCAGAATAGCAGTTAGATCTTCGTTGAGGCAATGGAGAAACCTTCATAGAAGGTAATTTTTTTGGTACTATTGCTATAATTGTCTGCTCTAAATAAACATTATATTTTAGTACTCCAGCATTTCAGAGCGCTGAAGCTCAAACGGCTCCAATAGAAAAGCTCGAAATCCCGCCTCCTCCCGGCGTAGATAAACCAGTTTCTCCTAAAATTGATAAACTGGCCATTGAAATTTCCCAACTTAACCTCATCGAGGTTTCTGAACTGAGCACTTTGCTGAAAAAAAGACTAAATCTTCCTGATGCTCCTGCATTCCCCGTTGGTGGCTTTGTTGCCGCTGGTGCCCCCGCCGAAGATGATGAAGCTGCAACACCCGCAAAAGTCCAGACAGCCTTTACAATAAAACTTATGAAGTTCAATGAGACAAAAAAAGTAGCCATAATCAAGGAAATTAAAAATCTCATGGAAGGTATGAATTTAGTACAGGCAAAGAAGTTTGTTGAGAGTAGTCCCACCGTGGTCAGGTCCAATATATCAAAGGACGAGGCTGAAAAACTAAAAGAAGCAATAGAAAAAGTGGGAGGGACATGTGTTATTGAATAAGTAAGTTTATTTACATTTAGCTATGTATTGTAGGTATTATTGTTGTAATAAAATAATTAAGTATGGAAACAATTGTTTGAATTCAATATATGTACAGGGTGTCCAGATTTGGTTGCAAAAGCAGGGTATCTCGCTTATTTTTAAACATAGAACCTTGCGGTTTTCATGAACCTGAGCAAATTTTTTGTGAAAATCATGAAGCCGTAAACAAAATTTTCATAGCCTTCTTCGTTTATGAGATACAGGGCAAAATAGAAAATTTTGCATTTTGGGACCCCCCTCGTATCTCGGTTATCCTTTAAATTAACGCAAAGGGAAACATTGCTGCTTATGCAGTTTTTTACGGTGGATCCAGTGGCGTAGTCATATTTTTCATTTGAGTTGTTATTTTTTAGATATGACCCAAAGTTGTGTTTTTGTAAATGGGACATCCTGTATATTTGTCCAGAAATTGATTTGTCCTTTTAAAAGCTTCTCAAAAATATATAATAGTATGGGTCTATTTTAATAAACAACAACAAAAATCCTAATTTTTATAATTATCATCCCAAATTTTGCAGTAGGCCATGCAAAAGATGCCGTTTTCTTTTGTTTTCTTGGAAGCAAATGACATTTCCCAATTTTGTAGGCGTATAAAATATAGTGCTAGCTTTTTGTGTTTATTTATTGTGTAAAAATATATTTGTATTATTATGGAAGAAAACCAAACTTTTGAACATTATGAAAAGTACGATATGTTAGCTTGTTTTATATTAAGTAATGAAAATGTTGAAGCGGCTTCTGAGATGTATTTTAACAGGTAAATAGTTAATTTTTATGTTGAAATACTATTGCTTAGTTTTTATTTAGATATCCAGAAAGGAGGCAACCTAATATATCCACTTTTTATCGGATAAAAAAGAATTTACTTAATCACGGATCATTTATCAAACCTCTTACGAAAACATATAATAAAGAAAATCGGTAGGCTGAGGAAATTACGGTTTTGGCTAATGCAGAAACTTACCCTACAAACTCTTGTAAGGCCAGCGAAAAGGGCATAGGGATTCCAAAAACTAAAGTTCAAGAAATTCTAAAAAAGCACAAATACCACCCATACAAATTTAGGCTCGTGCAGCACTTACAGCCAGGGGATGCAGAGCATCGGGTAGTCTTCTGCAACTGGTTTTGAGAAAGATGCGAAATGGTTAGAGATTTTGAAAGGAAGGTTATATGGTCAGACGAAGCACATTTCAGTAATTCTTGTATACTCAATAGGCACAATAGCAGATTCTGGAAAATCAACACCAAATATTTCCCAGAAGACAGCAGAGCAGGTTTGGTCTGAATGTGTCCTGCTTCATATTAGGAACACATAAAATTTTATATATTTGAGGGAAATCTAACAGCCAATCCCTATATAGAAATTTTAGAGGCAGCTGTACCTGAATTACTTGACGATGTTCCTCTAGCGCAAATTAACGAAGTTTATTTTCAACAGGATGGTGCTCCTGCACACAATTCTGGAATGACAAGATTATTTCTGGACAATAATTTTACCAATCAATGGATCGGAACAAATGGATCTATAAGATGGCCCCCTAGGTCCCCAGATTTGTCGATTTTAGATTTCTTTCTATGGGGATATCTGGAAAACAGAATTTACACTATGATAATGTCCAAGATTTAGGAAATGCAATAAGAGAAAATTTTCGCTATTTACAAAATAATCCCGTTATTTTGCTTAATTTCCTAAAACGAATACGAAAATTGTGCGAAGCATGCATAGAACAAAATAGAAATCAGTTTGAACAGTTCTTTTCATTTCCTTGGTTACTGTAGTTCTTATACGACAGTTGATTTTTGCTGAAAGGCTTGTTACATAATAATTTATTACTGTTTTGTTCTTGTGTTACATAAATCTAGGTAGGTGGTACTTTTTTGGCCCGAAATTATCAATACATATTTTGATAAATAGATTTAATTTCATATTTATTTTGATTTATTGTTAGGATGTAGATATTGTTAACGACTTTAAATAAAAGGCAGCATTGTTTTGCATGGCCTACTGCAAAGGGTTGATAATTATAAAAATTAGGATTTCTGTTGTTGTTTATTAAAATAGACCCATACTATTATATATTTTTGAGAAGCTTTTAAAAGGGCAAATCAATTTCTGGACAAATATACAGGTTGTCCCATTTAAAAAAACACAACTTTGGGTCATATCTAAAAAATAACAACTCAAACGAAAAATATGACTACGCCACTGGATCCAGCGTAAAAACTGCATAAGCAGCAATTTTTCCCTTTGCGTTAAGTTAAAGGGTAACCGAGATACGAGGGGGGTCCCAAAATGCAAAATTTTCTATTTAGCCCTGTATCTCATAAACGAAGAAGGCTATGAAAATTTTGTTTACGGCTTCATGAGTTTCACAAAAAATTTGCTCAGGTTCGTGATAACCGCAAGGTTCTATCTTTAAAAATAAGCGAGATACCCTGCTTTTGCAACCAAATCCGGACACCCTGTATGGAATTTACCGTAACGAACGTTTAAACGGTTCTAGACTACAAGCAGAACTCCAGATTGGCAGCTTAGATCCTTAAAGAAATAAGTACTATATTTGACTTCCCTCTCAATTTTGTGTCAGTGAAATATAAAAACCCTCTAATGGAACCAATAATATAGTAATAGTAACTTGCCATATATATATATATATATATATATATATATATATATATATATATATATATATATATATATATATATATATATATATATATATATATATATATATATATATATATATATATATATATATATATATATATATATATATATATATATATATATATATATATATATATATATATAATTGATGTTTCAGATAAAGTTGTTCAATTTATATTTATCTAAATTGTCATCAATATAACGCAAATATAAAATTACAATTTTTTTTATGAATTTCTTGAGTGATAAAAATAACTGAGAATTGAACTTTAAGTTTTTGGATAGCTACAAACCAGTAAAATCATATCTTCCTATACTATCATACATTTATTACATATATTACAATTTGTAGATTAGATTCTTCTCTTAGATTCAAAATGTTAATAGATATATAGTGTGACAATATGACGGTGAATGTTGAAATTCCGGTTGTCCTTATTTTTTCATTTATTGTACTGCTTCTACAATATTTTTCCTGGTGTTGCTACATTTTTGGCTAAGATGCAAAACCATGTAACAACCGAATATGTAAACTCTGAAAAAAAAAATGAAAATTTATGTTGTGTCTCTTTTTTACGCTAGTGAAATACAATAAATATTTTTTTTATTATTTTAAGATGATTATTAAATAAATCTTCAAGTTGCTAACCAGTTCAGTAAAAAAATATGTACTGTAAACTCGACATAGGCAAATACGAGTTACATGGTTTTACATCTCGTTTGATAATGCATGATATTCTTAAAAATAATAAAGCCTTTAGTATTCTTGCTATAAATTTTCCAAAATTATTTAATCATCACACATTTCAGCAGAACCCAGCCAGACTAGTTTTTAAATTGTTGCTGCTTTTTGATTCTTTGTTTTTTACTATTATACATTTTTCGAAATTAATTAATCAACAATATTGGAAATTTTTATTAAAATTGAAAACTCTCTTCACTGGGAACCTCTCACATTCTAGGCTAACACTCTGCCTAGTGAAATATAAAAACCTTGAGCTGCTCATCACCAACAACGACGTTAACTTATTCAATTTTATGTCAGTGGAGTACTTTATGGTATTAACTTTTTCAGTTTTAATAAAAATTTGTCTGCATGCTGATTAAATAAGTTTGGAAAATTTATAATAATAAAATACAGACATTCAACAAGCAACAGCAATATTCTTACTAACCAACTGTAAAAGGAAAAGTGGGGAATCTAAACCTTCTTCTCATTAAGCCAATGTCCTATATTAGTTATTAATTATTAAAATTCAATGTAAAACTAGGAAAACTGGAATGTGTGTAAAGTTTTTGGCTTTTTTTCTAAATTCTCAAATTGTAAATATGATACTGATTAAGGGCAATAAACACCAGGAAAATACTTCATATTTTAAAATTATTCATAAAGGTAAAGTGCCATGATGTTTTTCATTATAATAAACTATTGAATAATTAAAGTATTGCTACTTACTCTTTTTTTTGTGTTATTTAGACCCAACATGATATTCTCCGAGTACCTCTCTTGGAATAATTTCTCCTAATTTTTGATATTTCTGTGCCCTATTTCTTAAAGTTATTGAAAAGAATAGAGGTTTTCAAAAAAGTTTAGCCAAATAATCTCTATCAAGAACCCAATTTTTAATAAAATATTAGACATGATGGTCTAAATAGGCTAGGTATATTGACTCAATTAAGGTATAAACTGTTTTTCTAATGAATAAATACTCTTTGTTGTTAAAGCCTTAACTACTCTTCTTTGTTTTGGTGAAATTTGTTTTTTGTAAACTTCCTAATACATCAGAATTTAATATTCACTAGTCTTTTCATCCCTTTGCACCCACCACAGTGTAAATAAGTAATTTGTTTGTCTTTGAAAAAATGTCAATTATAACTAACTGTCTATGTCTATATACCTTCTACATCAGTATTCAAATTTATTGTATCCTGTGTAATTATTTGTTATCTTTTAATATTTATGTATAGTTTTAGTTTTCTGATTACATGTTATGGAGTTTTTTGATGTACTTACTACTTTCTGGGCTTAGAAGTAGCGGGGTGTCAGTTCCCACATTGTACCTAGCACTTTCTTCTATGTTTGAACAGTCTTCCTCCATATTACCTATTCAAATTTTTGTTGAAATCTACAACTAATGTCATATAATTAGAAGGTTGTTTATTTTTCATTCCTTTGTTAGGTTGTTGGGCAATAAAGCACATTATTTGTGTTATCATAATATGTAATTAATTCTAATCTTTTGGCTGACTGAGCAAATAACATATACTAAATGTCCGGAATGGTGAATGCGCTGGATAAATGTACACTTCTCGCTGCATTTGTTCACAGTGAGAATTTCTATTATTTTATTATCGACATTATATAAATTTATAAGATAAGCAGGTGTTTTAAGGAAGTATAAAAACAGGGGCGCAGTCCCGTTTAAAATAATGTTCTATTCTACTCAAATCCCCGATTTTCGTTTTATAAATATGTCTTAATTCCATGCAGATAGGCGAGTAATGTTAGGTTAACCAAAAGAAAAATTTCCTTGGGGCGTGGACGCCAAATCAGAACGCCAGTCTTCCAGATACGAACCCTGGTTAAGGACGTACAGGGTGTCCAATTTTGGGTACTTTTGCGGGGTATCTCCGTTACTTTTACAGATAGAAAGTTGAGGTTTTCGCGACAGTGTGCCACTTTTTCGTAAAACTAAAGATGCCGTTAACAAAATTCTCATAGCCCTTTTAGTTTTTAGGATACAGAACTAAATTGAAAATGTTGCATTTTCAGACACCCCTCGTATCTCAACTATCAGATAACTTATCGGAAATACGAAAACTGTTTCTTATATAACTTTTTCCTTAGAACTCAATTCCGCCTTCGGAATAAGTATACAGGGTTAGGTCAAAAAGTTATCAGACCCTACCTTATTTTTTTAAATGGAACACCCTGTGTTGAAATGACAATCCAAATATATAATTTCACTAACTGACACGTATATGTAGACACTGCTTTAATTGGTAAAAAGTAGAACTAGTGAGGTTATGTGGATATATAAGTTCTCTCTGGTGGTAATGTAATGATTTATTGTGTGGCTTAATAACATCACAAGCTTAGTAGCCTGCTTTCAAATTATTACACCCTGTATATTTATAGACTATAAAATTTATCTTTTTTTTACCTTCTCAAAAATATATAATAGTATGCACTTTTTTTTTCAGAAAGACGCAAATTAATGACAATTTTCTGAAATTAAATGCATAATTTAATAGCAGGCTATGGCTATTGTTTATGACAAACAAAAATAAATGTCAAATATTTGTATATCTCATTTCATTTTTGGTTTATAAAGCAATTTATAAACGTTCTTTTGGTATTTTTATTTAATTGATATTTATCAATTCCTGTGAATAATGGCACTATATGAAAATTATGGGTTCTGGTGTGAAATCACATCTCGATTTTTGACCTTTTTTTGGTTTTATTAGGAAGCTTACCTCAAATTTATAAATAAATAAATAAATATAAATAAATAAATGCTTTATTGTCAAAAAAATTTTACAATTTTGTGGACAAAGCTGTTGTAAAAAAAAATAGTTTACAAACATCAAAATTTGCAAACAAAACAAAAACATCATAAATATTATAGAAAAATAATATTTAAATCAAGAATTTAGAATATTAATATTATAGAATCCTAAAAGAAGTACATTAGAAATGTACTTTGTCAGTCGTACTATGTTATAAACATTTTCATAAATATAATGTAAAAAAAAATAAAAAAGCAAAGTAAAAAATAAAAAAGTACGAAACAATTAAAAAAATACATATACAAAATTCGGTAAAAATGGTTGGTAATGGCAATTATCACACTAGGGGTTCATAAGGATAAAATTATGTGTTGTAAAACTCATTCACAGTGTAGAAGGCACTTTCCAGTAAGAATGATTTCAAAGTCTTGCGAAATGAAGTCAGAGATATTATGGATTTGATGTTAAATGGCAGGTGATTATGCATTTTTTTTGCATTGTAGATTACTGATCTTTTAATTAACTCTGAGTGTGGGGTTGGAAGATAGAGATCGTGCTCAGTATTTCTGAGAGGGTAGTTGTGAGAAGGTCTCTCTAATAGAGCAGGTGCATGCTTACGAATTAAGCAAACCGATTCCAAAATGAATAAGCAAGGAAGGGTTAGTATTTTATATCTTTTAAAGAAATCTCGGCAGTGAGTTCTACTGTTAAGTCTCAGTAGGTAACGAACAGCTCTTTTTTGTAGTATAAAAATTCGATCAAATTGAGTCGCACAACATGTACCCCAGAATGGAATAGCATATCTGAGGTGCGACTCAACAAGAGCAGAATAAACAGTTCTAGAGGTAGAAAAGCTAAGCTCCTCGGAAACAGATCTTAACGCAAAGCAAGCAGAACCCAACTTCCTTGATAAAGCGTCGATATGTGGATCCCATTTTAAAGAATCATCTACAAGAAGCCCTAGAAATTTTACAGAGTTTACGACATCAATAGTGGTGCCATTAAGGTCAAAAGGTTGCAGCGTGTTTTTATAAGAAGAAGACTTTCGTTTTAGAGATGTTCAAACATAGGAGATTAGAATCGCACCAGGATTTAATGGTGATTAGGTCATTAGATACAATCCTATGTAGGTCCGTGACATCTGTGTGGCTCCATGTAAAGCTGGTATCGTCCGCAAAGAGACATATTTTTCCACTAATGTTTAAATTAGCCATGTCGTTTATGAACAGAAGAAACAAGATAGGGCCTAGTACCGAGCCTTGAGGCACTCCATATTCCATTGGCCTACAAGAAGACATCCTGTTGTCAACTTTCACAACTTGATTTCTGTTGCTAAGATATGACTTAAACCAATCGAGAGGAGCCCCTCTAAATCCATAGTACTGCAGCTTGTTAGTTAATATATTATGATTCACACAATCGAAAGCTTTGGAAAAATCACAGAAAATTGTTGCCGTAGCGTGATGGTTGTTTAGGCTGGAGTAAACTCTATTAAGAAGGGAAAACATGGCATCGCTTGTGCATTTGTTACTTAAAAATCCAAATTGATGTTTTGTAAGTATTTCATATCTAGACAGAAATGATAAAAGCCTTTTTTTAACCAGTCTTTCGATGATCTTAGATAGCGTAGGGAGAAGTGCAATTGGGCGATAGTTCGAAGCTTCTTCTGAAACACCTCCTTTGTGAAGAGGTATGATTATTGCAGTTTTAAGGCAGCTTGGAAAAGTACCATTTTGGAAAGACATATTTATCAAAGCAGTCAGATGCTCTAGTGTGCACTCCGGCAGACTTGAATACATTTTTAAAGTAAGCCCATCAGTTCCCGAGGAAGATTTATTTTTGATATCATTAACTGTACTACGAAGTTCTGATAAAACTACTGGTGAAAAGAAGAAACTGTGCAGGTTTACCCTATGATTAGAGAGATATGAAATTGGGTCATTAGATTGAGATACGGATTTAGTCAAATCTTTGGCTACATTTACAAAATAATTGTTTAGGTCCTCAGGAGAGGTAAGGATAGTGTTGAATAAAGGAGTTTTGTTTCTTAAATCATTTACGATAGACCAGGTTTCTTTAGCTACATTTTTGGCGTTAGAAAGGCTATTATTGTAATAAATATCTTTGGCGGCTTTAATAGTCTTATGATAAATTTTTCTGTATGATTTTACATAATTATGAAAAAAGACACTGTCCGAAAATTTCTTTAAATGAGATAGTGACCGCATGAGAAGATATACGTAAACCTTTAGTGGACCAGGGTTTACTTCTTTTATTTTTGATAGGCCTAAGAGGAAAAGATTCAGAAGCTATATTAGTTAGAGTTTTTATAAAACGAGAAAATTCAGTGTCGACATCATAAGTGTGAGAGTCCCAGTCAGTTATTTGACATAGGTGTTTGAAATTAATGAAATTTCTAACCGAAAAAATACGGCCTACTTGTCTAGAGGAATTTTTGGCTTTGGATGTAATTGAAAATTTTGTGAAAATTGCTTCATGATCGGAGAAACCTGGACTTAAGACATTACATTCGACGGAGCTAGGATCGAAAGAAGACACAACGTCACAAAGTCCTTTGAAAAAATTCAAGAAACTGGAAACTCTATATTACTCATTGAAAGTATATCAGTTAGACTTGCTACCTGTTCTCGTTTTGCCAGAGTTATGCCTCGCTTGTCTAGGTCAAACAATTACTATATATATGGGATATATGGCATTATTCTTGCATCACAGGTTGTAGCAAATTATAGATAACAGTTTACAAAAAACATGGGCTATCTTGTAACAATGTGGAAATCAATCGTTCTGTTTAGAGTATTAAGTTGTTGAAATTTTCTTTGTCCCAGGTCACATACTAAAGTTACATATTCTTGTATGAATGAGACATTAACTATGGTCGAAATAAAATTTACTTCTTAATCACTTAAACTTATGCTGTTTTAATGATATTCATTAATCAAAGAACTTAGCCAGTGGACATATACATATTATTTATTTTTACATGCTATGGTCAATAATAGGGCGAAAAATTGTTGAGAAAACAATATTAATTGTTTTCTCCTGTATTACCTTTTTGTTTCATATCGAATCAATTAGACCCCAATTATTAGCAATAGCAGTTGCACTAGTTGCAGTCATTAACTATTTACCAAAAATAAAATACAAACAATTTTGTTATTGTTTTGTGTGTGTGTGTCACTGTACACCAACCAATGAACAAGTGTTTTACTTTTTCCTTTGTATATACGGTTGCCGAAGAGGTAGAATCAACGACATATATTTTATACCTTATTGGGTAGAATATACAAGCGTGTAACCATTAAGCCTTATCCAGAATAGGAGAATGTCGACCGATTTCTAAGAGCCACTAAATATCATACCAATCCGTGACTGGAATATAAAAAAGTTCGTTGTTTTTGGCGTGAGATCTGCTAGCTTACTAGTAGGGCATTGAAATAATTTTGCAAAGTTGATGTGGTTTAAATAACGTATTCCGTTTTGGTTAACCTCGTTTACGTTTTTTTTTGGGTTGATGTAAAAACCTATAATTATAATAAAATAAGTCACGGATTGATTTGAGATTTAACTTTGGAAACATGCTAAATCGAATTACATTTTTATATTATAGCATAAGGAAAATGTAAATGTAAAATAAAATTTTTCGAATAAAATCTTTTTATGATGGAAAATAACAAATGACATCATTTATTGTTTATATAATATTATTTAAATACAGTTATAAAAACTAATAATAACATAAAACAAATTTTATATGTTTGCCTTTACATACAATTTCCCTCGTACATAACTGAACTACACAATGTGTTCAGTATTTATTAAATAAATATTTTTGCTCTTTAGTTTATGGAAAGGTATTGTCTAATATGGAATATAAATCGGATGCCTGTGTTATTTTTCTTCCACATTTTTTCGCATAAAAAAACTACACTAAACGCTTCGAAGAACCCATCATAGCCAACACATTTTAGTACTTTTAAACTTTCCAATCGTCTCAAGATATATGAAAACTCGTAATTATATTTTGGTTACATCTCGCAGTAACGTCCGATCTGCAAGAAATAAGGTAAGCTTTAGTGTAGTCCGGGCATAGTCATTCTTATATTTATTATTTGTTGGCTTTCATATTAAGGCCACGCATTTATATTGTCGTTAGTGACCTTAATTTTTGAGTATGACCTTTTAAAATTTCATATAAATTACACATTAAAAATACAATACACTTTTTTCTCCCAGATCCCGAGCTAAGGTGATCACTTTGAAAACACCACATTTTATAAACCCATATAGCTGTTTGATAATACGTTAAAAAATTAAATAAAATTTCCATTTGTAGAATTTGATCAATCCTCAAATATAAAATTAAAAAATTATATTGCTCATCAATTTTTCAGATTTCCAGTATTTTGAGCTACGCTTTAGTCAGGGACGTCCCGAAGAGAAAATATTGGTATCAATCAAAAAAGAGGTCATTTGCCAACTCAACCCAAACTTATTCATATTTTCTTTTCAAAACTTAAGTTTGTTTTTCTCAGCTTTCGAAAGCTAATTTCCCAACCCGAACAACTTTGGGGTGGCTCCCCAACCCCCATACTTGCGTCCTTGGTCTGAATTAGTTTACGGAGCTATTTTGCATTCAGACAAAAATTTTAAATAATATGAATATTTGGAAATGTACAGGGTATTTAAAATAAGGTGTCCTATCCCCGTATCTGAAGCACCATAAAAAATAGAGGACAATTATTTCTTCACTCCTTTTGAAGTTTTATTTACCTTTGTTTTTATTTATACAGGATGTAGCGTTTTTTCTGGGCTGATATGATTTTTCTTATTTTAAATAGGACATCTTATATATTAATACAGATTATGATAGTGCGCCCAAAGTCAAGTTCAAGGATATATAATAGTATCGGTCTGTAAAGCAACGGTTCGGATTTACTGACATTTTTCTTTAGTTTTTTCAAATTGACAGAATTATACTAGTTTTAAAAATTTTTAAATTTTACTAGAGCCAAAAAAAGTTGAAATTTTCTTTTATTTGCAGTTGTTTACTCAAGTTTTAAAACTTGACAAAAATTACAACGTTGCCATGTTTTGCGTATTGTAGTTTAAAAAAAATAATGCGACCTCCTGTCTATTATAATTAATTTAAATAGAGCTTTAAACAACGATTTCAATGATATATATCAATGCGGGTTTACGCCTAATGTTGCTTAAATCTATAAATAGAAATTACAATATCATATAAAAAACATAAATTAATTAAAAGCTTTAAACTAAGTAACAAAGGAATAATTAATTGTACACTTCCACAAGTTTTTATCGCTTTGTTATGAAACCACTCTGACTGAGTAATTGAATTTGTTCACTATTTTTGGCTTACATTTTTTAATATCTTGGCATCTATTTTTATATACTTTTTATTTTAAAGCTCCCTTAAAAATAATTCTGACCAGAGCAGGATTCTTCGGATAGAAAAGATCGGTAAAATTGTTGTTTATATATTGATTTATGTCCTCGCCACTGTGACTTGGAGCATAATCTAGTCAAACAAATAATATTATTTACTTCTCCAGCAGAAAATTATAAACAATCCTGCAGAACTTATTGGGCCAAGAGAAAATCTTCTCTGGTCAATCAGGAACTCTGATCTTATCCCCTTGGAATATGTTTATGGGGAGCTTTAAAATATAAGCTTTATAAAAATAAATGATCTTGAGCAACTTAAGCAAAAAATTAGTGAAAAAATTTAATTACTCAATCAGAGATGTTTAACATAACGAGATAAAAAAATGTGGAAAATTACATTAAAATACTGCACAGAACGGGGGATACGTAAAAAACTTGTTTAGATTTTTTTTAATATTCAATAGTTTATTCTTTTGTTACTTATTTTGAAGATTTGAATTCTTTTAGGTTTTTTATATTTATTATAATTACAACAGTTGATAAACAAAATATATTTTAAGATAGTTTCCTATGAGGTTAATGTTGGGCCGAAATATCAGAATTAATGTACGACCATAAAAATATCAAAGTTTTTTTAATTTACTGATTGTAGTTAATACAATTTTTATTAAATAATGGCTAAAGGGTAAATAAATTTAATCTATAGTAACTATTAGTGCGCAAATGTATTTTTTTTTAAATCTCACAAATTGAAAATTATTTCAACTAGCACTTGAAGATATTCAAACAGAATAAAAATACGCTGATGACACAGCAATACTAGCTGAGAAGATTCAACCTTCAAGTGATCATAAACGCCATCAATATAAAGGAAGTTCCCCTGGATCTTCACTTGCGAGTGGTATAATGCTACATGTGGTCAATACTGTTGTATAGAGTGGAAGTATGGTCCCTTAATTAAAATCCCTTAACAGAATAGACTTTTGAGAGGAGGACTTTAAGAAGACTTCTGAAAATATCATAGACAGATCATATCACCAACGCAGAAGTACTGCGACGTGCTATCTCTGAGCGTCTGTTGCTGAATATCGTTAAGCAACGAATATCCTACTTAGGACATATTTTACGAGGGCCTAGTTGTAACCTATTAAAGACAACATTCATAACAAAGATCGAAGGAAAATGAGGACCAGGTCGCCAACAACATTCAACCTTGTTTAGAAGAGCAGAAGAAGGAAAACGTTGCATGGTTCACTAGCAGACATACGTGAATGCCTGCACGTCATTCTAAGCGTTTGGCACAGAAAAAAGAAGAAGAAGAAAGCTTTGAAATGAAAAAATAAGTTACATGTTAAAGATGACCGTCTTTAAATCTGAAACGGTGAGTCGTAGACACATTGTTATATATCGTGGAAATCGTTCAATCCTCTAATTAAAATTTAATATAATATACAGGAGGTTGCTTTTAAAACGTATAGCTATTTTGTTACGTAAACAGAATCTAAATATTGCTTACAGGACAGACGATAGTTTAGCTAAATATATAAAAAATAATAAAGGCAAAATAAGTAAAACAAAACAACCATGTGTCTAGAAGTTAACCTGCTGAGACTGTCCAAAAACGTGCAAAGGTCAAACAGGTAGAACGTTTAACAAACGCATTTCAGAGCACCAAAATAGTTTTTTGAATAAAAAATCTCATTCAGCCTTTACAAATAATTTTTTACTCGAACAGCATTCATTTAATCATAATTTTGGAGTTCTGCATATCGAAAATAAGGACATAAAACTTAATATGCCTGAATTTCTGGAAATAAACGAGTTAAAATCATCAAACCTTTTGCTAATGAGCAATTAGAATGTCAATAAATTCGAAACATTGCATGATAGGCCTCATCTTTAAACGCACAGCCATAATCTGTATTAATGTACACGGTGTCCCATTTAAGATAAGAAATTTTATATCTGCCCAGGAAACATGCAACACATTGTATAAATAAAAACAATATAAAATAAAACTTCGAAATAAACATAGAAAAACTTCTCTTTATATTTTTCCTCTCTTTCTTATTGTTCTCCAGATAAGGGCACAGGATGTTTTATTTTAAACACCCTGTAAATTCCTTAAAAAGTGAAACTTAAGTAAAAAACAGAAATCTATTTCCTAACCTTACTACCATGCTTCATGGTTGCCTCATAATTGTTACAGTAACAAATCTTTTTTTTTTATCAAAAGTCACAACACAGAAATAGCTTTTGAACGTCTTAATGTATAAATAATACGATGGCTAAACATTACATAAAAATTAACATCAATAACTGAACATAAATTTATTTATAAGCGGATGCATATCTTCCTACAAATTTCACTTTTGTATGTCATGTGGGTCGATCAAATGATAAAGAGAATATATTAATAAATTCCAAGATCATGGGCGTAGGAATTGAATAAAACACTACACACCTCCCATTGAAAACAGGAATAATGCCTTTTTATACAGCGTCTGCGCTGTTTTGGTTTACAAATAGGTAACTTTTTTCTCATAGATTTCGCGAAGTAATTGTCCTACTTTATCCGTAGTGCCATGTATGTAGAAAGAACAACACTTCCTAACGGTGGCTCCTTATCATTCTCCTTTGGCGGGGTTTGATTACTATATCTCTTTCTCTTAATTGAACGCGTAATATCTTAAGTACAATAGCCATTCCCTCTGAGAGTTTCGGTCAGTTTCGATGTTTCCGATGTTAGATAATCTTGATCAGAAATTGAAATAGCTCTGAATACTATGAGCCCAAACAACAAAAGTATCATCTACATATCTGACCCAGTGTTTTGATTTCAGTGGAGTGGATGTTAGAGCAATATCCCCAATCCGAGAACCATGATTTCTTGATTGACCAAAGCCGTGAAAGCCTTCATTCTATGTTAGCTAACCTCTATGGGGTGGAAACCAAGAAGGATACCAAAACTTTTGATGAAGTTACTCTGCCTGTTGGCCTTTCACCTTAGATTCTGAGATGAGGATGTAGTATCGAAGTCACTACAGGTGGGGCATCACATTACTTCAAGAACTGCTAGGAATATTTATAAGTGTGCCAGCAATGCAGTTAGAGAAAGAATTAAGGCAATACGTCTTGATTTAGATACAAATGTCTCTAAACTACTTAAAATTCATTTGAAATTAGCTTTTAGACTAGAAAGAACCATATTTACAACTTTGGACAACACCACCAATGCATAAGCAGAAAAAATCCTTCAAGAGATTACACTTAAGCAGCAAAAGAAGTTTGAAGCGGTCCTGAACAGAAAAAATCCAGTGAAACCTCCGCAGACTACAGTTATCAACTTCGAAGCCGTTAACCGAAGCAAAACATTCCGTCTTTTCCAAAGGCCAAAATTTCGCTACGGTACCAAGTAACATTCCCGTAGGAAACACAGTATCTTCCGTTGAAACAGCAATCAGAAGATTACCAGTGGAACAAGCCGATGCAACCGAAAAAAACAGCGATAAAGACCTTAAATGAAGACGCAAATATTCTGGTCCTTCCAGCAGATAAAGGCAATGTCACAGTCGTCATGGACAGAATGGGATACGTGGAAAAGATAACTCATCTTTTGGGCAATAACATCTAGAAGGCTATGCAGGCAGACCCTACAAGTAGAATAGAAAGATGCATCACTAATCTGATTAGTGCATCCAGTCTACCACCAGCGGGGAAGAAATCATTAAAACCATATAGCTCCAATATTCCCAAGACTCGTCCACATACAAACTAGGTAAATATCTTTCAAATTTTCTTAATCGATTTACTGGGAAAACAGATTCTTTTATAAAAAATTCTGCAAATTTCGTGGAAAAACTTAAGGCAATCCATTTGGATCCCGATGCTGTTTTGGTCAGTTTCGATATAGAATCATTATACACAAATGTTCCTGTCAACGACTTAATTTCCATTATATCAGACATATTGAACCGTAATACTTGATAAGAACTTAATAGACCTAGTGGAAGCTTGTCTTATATCTGCTTATTTCATTTTTCAAGGACCTTTTTATGAACAAACTCCAGGTGCAGCTATGAGATCTCCTCTATCACCTGTAGTGGCGAATGTCTTTTATGGAAGCCTTTGAGGATATTGCTTTAGCATCCGCTCCACTTAAACTAAAACACTAGTTCAAATATGTAGATGATACTTTTGTTGCATGGCCTCATGGATAGGATAATCTCCTCATATTTCTGGACCACCTTAATCAACACCCTCATAATATCAAGTTCACAATGTAAATTGAATCTAATGGAACTAGATCTAGGTGTTCAAAGGAAAGAAAATTGTACTTTAGGACATTTTGTGTATAGAAAACCGACGCATACAAATAGATACTTAAATGCAAATTCTAACCACCATCCAGCACAAAAGAAATCGGTTATTAACTCACTAGTATTCAGAGCTATTTCGATTTCTGATCAAGATTCTTTAACATCGGAAACATCGAAACTGACCGAAGCTCTGAGAGGGAATGGTTATTGCACCGAAGATATTACGTGTTCAATTAAACGATATAGTAATCCAACCCCGCCAAAGGAGAATGTTAAGGAGCCACAGTAAGGTAGTGCTGTTTTTCCGAATATACATGGCACTACAGCCAAAATAGGACGATTGCTTCGGCGGTCCAACATACGTACAATCTTCAATACACATAAGCGATCCCCGAAAGATATTGTACCTTTTCAAACTGAAATTTTCCTGATCCCTAGCTAGGAGTTCTGTATTTTGGGCGTTAATTAATGTCTGGGGGATATTTGTCAATATTTGATCGGGAGATACTTTGCATGATTTAAAACAAAAAGTTTCTATAAATATGTGTGCTATATTACTTCGTTTTTCAAGACACAGGACGTCCACATTTTAAACATTTCTTTGTTACAAATTTTCTATCCCTTGAAATTTTTTCATATCTTAAACCGTTTTAAAGTAATTTAGGAATACGTTCTGACGCATTACCTTCCATTATGCCTTCCTTAGTCATACCTAGTAGGGAGACACGAGCAGTGGCGAGAGCAGGTTTTTAATTTGAGAGAGGCTGGACAGAGAAGGGTTAAGGCTACCTTGAACCTCAAAATGTGTTTTGCAGTGGCGGCTCGCGGGTGAAAGAGTAAGTGAAGAGCAAATGAAGCAAGAAAATATCTCAATCATTTTTTTCCAGAACTTTTTTTATATGTGGAAGGGGTAGTATTTTTTTGTACGACTTACTTAAATTTTGTATACTAAATCAATTCTCCTATCCTTCATAGCAGCAAGACAATGGACAAATACAGCCTGCTGTGCTTTTTCTTTTTTTTTCTTGAAGGCCATTTAGATGGCCAGACATCACACTTGCGCTATCGTAACATTGCCCTATTAATTTATGTTTATAGTCAAATTGGTCCAAAATTTGATCCAATAGAGAACATAAATTCTCCGACGTTCTATCAGAGCTGACATTATAAAATCCTAAGAATCTCTCGACTACTGAACCTTCTGAATTAACTTATCTTAAAATTATGGAGCACTGGGAGGTTTGCATAATATCAGTTGTGTCATCCACTTGCACAGAAAAAAAACTCATTATTTCATTTTTTACATGATCATTTAAATAATCAGAAATGCATTCAATTATTTCGTTTTGAATAAATTTCGAGTCACCAGTAAAAACATTTTTAATTTTTTCGTGATAGTTCTTGGGGACTTCTCGATACTAATAAACCTAAAAGCTTTTTAAAATTCTCCCTGTTTATTGACTCGTTGCTCTTATCATGGACGCGAAAGACTAACTCTTGTTTTGTAAGGTACAAAACTGCGTCAATTACCAAGCACAAATAATCTATTTAATCGGACGTTTTTGTTAAAATGTATTTTATATAGTTTAGCATTTTCTTTTAAACTCTCAGCTATAGTGCTTTGATTTTTTACGAATGTTTTTAGCATTAATTCGCATTTTAAATGCTTTGCCGAGTCTTCATGTTTATGTAAAGACCTACATATATTTAACATACCTGCAAATACTTCCTTATTCCACACTGAATATTTATTGGAAATTAATAAACAAGGCCAGCAAAACGATTTTTGTAATATTTGACTACTACATAACCATATGTACGCCGAAAACCAGGATGACGATTAAAACTCTGATCTTGTTCCTTCCATCGATTAAATGGAGTTTCCAACAAAATGCAAACCACATCCGTGATCGGATTCATCAATAATGTAAATTAATAAACCTGACACCAAATAAAGTTGTAACAACACCATAAATAAATATAACACAAAACAGTGAAGCAAACTGCAAAGGAACTAACCGGTTGCAGCGAAATCCGCGAAAATAAAAGTAAACAACCACCTCAAATTGAACGACACGCGGGTGTAGTGTACTGCGTTAGCAATTCACCGATAGCGTTGTATGGCGCCGGTTAACATTATTCTTCCATGTGCTCGACGTCATCGAGTACGCGTTGTCATGGCAACGTAGTAGGAAAATCGTAAACTAAACATAGCATCTCCAGCAAAGTCAAAGCGGTTTGCGCCACTGTTATAGTCATAATAAAGTTCGATTGAAAGTTTTACAAACACATACCGGCAACGGTCAAGTGAAATATTTATTCGAGATGTATAGTTTATTTTTTGCCAATTAGTTGAATAAATGAATGTAAAAACTTAAATTTTAAGAGATATACAATAAATATAGTTAGATGTTTACTTGTTTATTTTCCCTGGTGAAGCAGTACTTCACCTACTTCACCTGAATAACCGTCACTGGTATTTTGACCAGAAAATATTTTAGACAGTTATGTTTGTCAATGAATAGTAAAATCAAATCTGCTCTCCAGAAGGGACATTATAAATGAAAATGAGGAAAGAGGAACGTAAAAGTCCAATCAGCCTTCTTGTGGTAATTTTTTTTATTTATCTAATTCCTACGCGTTTCGATCCTAGCGGATCATCATCAGGGGACAACTGATTGTAGGAGGCAGGACAAAAAACTTTTCACATGAGATAATCGTTTACACATAACCACAGATATTTAAATAAAACTATAACAAAGGACATAAGAAAAATATGTAAAAATACGTTGTACTACTTATTCTTATTTGTTCAAAACACAGTCGTCTCAGTCGATATTAACATATGTTAATATCGACTGAGTTTTATTTAAATATCTGTGGGACTGTTATGTGTAAACGTTTATCTCATGTGAAAAGTTTTTTGTTCTGCTTCGTACAATCAGTTGTCTCCTGATGATGATCCGCTAGGATCGAAACGCGTAGGAATTAGATAAATAAAAATTTTACCACAAGAAGGCTGATTGGACTTTTACGTTCCTCTTTCCTCATTTTCATTTGTCAATGAATGCCGTTTGGTCACGATTCTATCTTTTTTGGTTTTTGAGATATTTTGAAAAAAACAAAAAACTAGATTTTCGAAAACCCCTCATAATTTCTTTATTTTAAAATATTTCTAATCCGTAAAAACGTTATTAAGGCAACTTTTTACGTAGAATGTGCCTGTTTAGTCAGATTTTATTGGGCCACGTTTCGGTTTTTAGGTTAGAACCATCATCAACTTCGCATATTTTTAGAGCCAGTATATTCGATTTCAAGAGTTTCTAAAAGAGTATTTTTTCAATTTTTCAGCGATGTATCACACTTTATAACTAAGTTATTAAGATATGCGCATTGAAAATTAATAAAAATTTTTTTCAATTGTCCAAATAAGAAATTAAAAACTAATAAATAGCAATATTTTTTAATTCAACATTAACGGGTATTTTTTAGCTTTTTAGCGATTTATCACACTCGACAATTAAGTTATTATTAAGATGGAAAAAGTTTTTTTTTAATTATCCAAATAAGAAATAAAAAAATAATTGGGTTAAACAGCAAATACAAGAATATTTCAAATAAAAATTCGATTTCATCTACAAGAAGAAGCGAAATGAAGCTTCAGATCTGAAGTCAACCGTCTGTGACGTCTTAAAAGTAACTAAATACAAACTCTACAAGAATTACCTACCTACTCAATGACATTAATTACATAATATTATGAATAAAAATGTTGACCATTTTGTTAAATGCACTAGATGCATTTCTTCTCAATTGATCTGATTACTCGCTAAATGGTATTTCGATTGATATTTTCTAAAAAATTCGAGTTCGCTGCTCAAGAAGTTGCCTATTTTTAGAAGGGTCAAATTCATATATCTCATTTTTCACATATTCCCATAAATAAGTATCTAATAGCCTACAGGACTACTATTGGATATTACTTTTTCACCAAATGTTTCCTTTAAATAGGTTTGTACATCCCTGGTGTTATGTGCGCGCAACCGTCTTGTTGAAATGGTAAGTTGTTAAACTGATCATTTGGGAAAACTTCTCGAATGTCAGGAACTATCTGGTTCTACAACATGGCAAGATATCTTGGATCTGTCAGTGTTTGATCAGAAATAAAAAGCCCAATGAGACGATTTGCTAAAAAGTAATGAAAAATACTGAATTATTATAAACAATTTAATTGGGTTAATACCACTGTCATTTATTGAATTTAATTCGGGTTTCCAGATTAAACTTACCAATTAACCCGCACCACATGTTAAAATCAAATCGCACTTGGAGTCTGCGTGGCTCGCGTAGTTGCGGATTTTCAATGGCCCAATAATGGTGATTCTTTTTATTAAAAACTCCACAGTTGGTAAAATGAGTCTCATCTGACCAAAGGAGTTTATTAAGAAAAGTGACATCTATCGATATAGCAATTGCAAGAAATAATTCATCTTCTTTCGAAATCACCTGCTTGAAGTTCTTGTACAATTCTTGGCTTGTAAGGATGGTATTTCGTTACTTTTAAGACATAATGAATGGTTGACTTCGAAATGTGAAGTTCCGTTTCGCTTCTTCTTGTAGATGAAGTCGGATTTTCATTAAAATATTCTCGGATTTGCCTATTGCGTTCCTCGTTGTGCTTTTCATACTTCCTCGTGCAAGTCTTATTAAAGCTGCCAAACTCAAGAAAGTTTCGAACCAGCGTTTTAAAATAAGTTCTGCCGGGCTGTCGTCTTTCGGGGTGCATGTCAAAATATACATCCATAGCCCTATTGGCATTTCTTTCGTTTTTAACATAACATATCGAACATTTCTTCATTAGAAAAGTTTAACGCCATTGTAAAGGTTATTAAAATATTGACGGAAGCTAAATAAAACTTCAACGACAGATGACAGATTGTAAAAATTCATTTATTTCAAAAGCAAAGCCTACTTCATCCAATGTGGTAAATTAGTGTTATTTACTGATGGTAATTCGAACATTCGACATGTGCATGAATGCTGTTGAGTAGTTCTTAGTGATTTTCTATAAAATTTAATCTTGAATTAAAAAATATTCCTATTTAACAAATAATTTCTTATTTGGATAATTCAAAAAAAATGTTTATTGATTTTCAATGCCCACTTTTTACATCTTAATAATAACTCAGTTATAAAGTGTGATACTCGCTGAAAAGCTAAAAAAAAATTTCTTTTAGAAACTGTTAAAATCAAATATACTGGCCATAAGAAAATGCGAAGTTGATGATGGTTCTAAAAAAACCGAAAACGTTGCAAAACCCCTCATTTTTTTGGTTTTTTCAAAATATCTCAAAAACCAAAAAAAAGATAGGATCGGGAGTAATATATAATATATACATATATGCAATTTTAAGAGAAAAAATAACATACTTTAATCAAATGGCTCTAAAAAAGGGACGAGAATTTTGGTCTACTGCTGATAAACTTAATTTAACGCGTAACAAAAAATTTAATGAACTACCGGAACAACTGATCAGTCCCTCAGATATACACGATTTTTTTCAAATAACCAATAACCTACCAGATACGACTTCCGAGGAATTGATAAGATTTTACGAACACAATCGGCTCTCTGATAAAACATTTGAATTTCAGCTTATAGACGAAATGACACTGCACAAAATTATCTCTTCTATATATTCTAATGCTGTAGGCGAAGATGGTCTATCAATCAATGATATAAAACTTTGTTTAGCTTTTTGCACAAATCCGTTAATTAATATCATAAATACATGTATTCTTGAGAACAAATACCCTTCATTATGGAAAAAAGCTATAATTAAACCAATTGCTAAAGTTGAAAACCCTAAGAACTTTACAAATCTGAGGCCTATCAGCATTCTACCAGCTGTGTCTAAGATAATTGAAAAGCACATTTCGATTTAACTCTCTCATTTTGCAGAAAACCAAAATATAATTCCTGAGTGCCAGTCGGGCTTTAGAAAAAGTTTTAGCCCTTGTACAAGCTTAGTAAATATACTTAATAATATTCGTCAAAACGAAGAGAAAAAAAATAGTACCTGTATGGCTCTCTTAGACTTTAGCAAAGCATTTGATACCACAAATCATAGTATGTTATTGGCTAAGCTACGCTACTTTGGTCTATCAGAAAGCGCTCTTGAATTTTTCAAAAATTATATCAATAATCGAGAAAGCCGCGTGTTAATCGCGTAACCTAAGTTCAGATTTTCAACCAGTCACTCGGGGAGTGCCTCAAGGTTCCGTCTTGTTATTCTCAATATATGTGGCAGACATGGACACAGCCGTGAAACACGCGAGACTTCAACAATACGCGGACGATTCTCAAATATATTTACCAATTAACAACAATAACATCGACATAGTGCATGAACTCCTAATTTCCGACCTAAAAAACATTGACAACTATGCAAAGGATCACAAATTAAAACTAAATGCTTCAAAATCTAAATATACATTTAAATAACAGCATAATTCCAATTGTCGATCATGCAAAAAATTTAGGCGTAACTTTTGACAGTTCTATTTCATTCGATTTACATGTAAAAATCAAAATAAAGGCAGCATATCTTCGTCTTAGGAAATTATATAAATTTGAAAAAGTACTTCCTTCCAAACAAAAATATTTTTTGTGTGAAACTCTGGTATTATTATTGTTTGATTACGGAGATGTTGCTTACGGGGATTCCTTATCATCTCGTACTAAACAAATGATACAGAAAGTTCAAAACTCATTATGAGATTTTCCTACAATATTCCTTATAGACACCATATTACCCCTTACTTAACTAATGAGAAGATATTAAACATGAACAATCGCAGGAAGTATCATATGTATTCTTTTATTTATCGCGTAATTAAGACAGGCATGCCCAGTTATTTGTCAGCAAATTTTTCAACTTTTACACACACGCATAGTACTAGATACAATCAGCAGTTTGTAGTGCCGCAGCATAGAACTTCTGCCTTTCAGCGCTCTTTTACATTTGTCGCTACTCAAATGTGGAATAAGTTATCGGAAGATGCAAAAAATCTTTGCCTTAAGGACTTTTCAAAACATGTTAAAACTAACTTATTATATGAACAACACTTACTATAGATTAGTTATCCAATATCCGATAGTAATTAAGTTCTATATTAACTATGTTGTTGCTGTTGTGATTTATCATTCTTAGTAGAAATCTGACCGATTGTCCCATCCAACAAGACTTATTGACTCCATCTTCCACACCCCACCGCACTACGTCGACCGGCTTTCGCCTTCTTCTCAACCTCTCATTTGTCTCACTCCATAAACACATATTTTTAAAGAATAAATAACTTACCAATATTTAAATTTTTGCTTGCACAATCATATACATATATTTGTATTAAGTGATTAATTATATATACTAATTATTAATATTGTTCATAAAGGTTTTTCTTTAGGGTAGCCTCACATTGTGCACCTTGTTTAGGGGCGCAATGTAACCGTTTTTGTAATCGAGAGGCTGTCCAATTTGTGGAATAGGTTAAACAATTTTTTTATATCAATACCATGTTAAAAATTGGTGTATCTATTTGACAAATAAATGTTTTTTGACTTTGACTGTATATATATATATATATATATATATATATATATATATATATATATAAAATAATATAGTAAAATATTGTTATGAATCCAATATGATGGAACAAAATGGCAATAAATAAAAATGTTTAAAAAGACAGTATATGTTGGTATATGTGTTACTAATGACTATTTGTGAAACTAAATTGGGTCGCATTTTACTATTTCTAATAAAAAGAAAGATCAAGATTACGAGAAAAGTTTCGGGCAAAGAAAATTTACCGATTTTTTACATTTTGTGAGGCCGCCATTTTATTCCGTTACACTCCATTTTTACCAAAATGTCACCATTTGATCCCCATATGACCCTTGATTTTTAAATTGACGTAAAGATTACACAATCTAACTACCCGATATATAGGTAAGACCCAAAAACTCCAAAATCTGCGAAAATATCCGAAGATGATTTTTTCGCGATTTCAATATTTACGAGGGAAGTAAAAATGATTATCTATGCTACAACTTATAAATGGATCACCAGATCACCCTGTTTATAATGAAACTAGTGCAGAAAACCGCAAATTAATAATTCACTTTACATTTTTTAGCGTTTTGTTTAAAAATAATTACTTAAAATTTAATACAGTTTGTTTAAACTTTCACTCATACATATGAGACTTGAATAATTAACATCTTAACAATTTAAAAACCATAATATTTCCATCAACGTTTGTTTTTGTTGAAATTACAGATAATATAAAACACGTGACAAGAAAAAATTATGTCCACCAATTAGCACGTACTCGCTTGAAAATGCGTAAAGCAATGTCAGTCCAAGTAAACAAGGATTATATACGACTACCTAAATATTACGAAAAATACATATTGAAATAGAAAGTGATTAGTCAAATGAAGCACACTACACATAATGTAATGTGTTTTATTTGGATAAAGCACCTGCGGATTGTTGTCGTAATTGCATTGATTCTTTCAGTTTATGAGGAATATTTCTTTTATTCAATATATCTTCAAATAGCTACATGTTCTATAGTGCAGAAGGTGTTACAGCCCATACTGCTGGAGACACACTTTTTTTTGCAGATTTGAAAAGGCCTCCAAGATCCCCGGTTCTAAAAACGCCCGACTTTTTTCTAATATGAGAATTCTTGGACTAATCGAGAGAGAAACGGCAGTGAAACGGGGTAAGCGGGAAGCGGCGCGGCCGGCGGTCGGGTGTCACACACAAACTAAGGGCAAGTAAAGTGCGAGACGGAAAAATAATAATCTTTGCTTGCATTGAAGCTGTAGAAAGCAGAAATCACCACATCTGAGAATGTAAATAGAAACATCGATAGAAACCATGACAGAGGATGACAAAAATGTGTTAAGTTGTAAGTTGTTGGTTTCATGATTGTAGTGTTTTTGTGTATTTCGAAAATTTTTTAGGTGGATATGTTTTAACTTCTTTACTTAAAGTGATCCACAGACTGACACCTATATAAGAGAATGACTTTTGGAAGTTAGTGGTTCTATGCTGAGGCATTTTAAATATTTGGTTACTGGTGTTATGTTGATGTAGTAGAGGCGAGAACTGCTTTTTTAAATAAGCTGGTTGACCTGTTTATATAATTCTATAGATGAAGGAGTACATATGGTGTATTCTACGATTTCTACGTTATGTGCTCTCTGTATTAAAGATCATAAGTCATCTCATTCAAGAGTTTTGAACTTTTTAAAATCGTCGCTGAAGGCTTACAGTCAAAGAATCCCCATACTATCGCAGTAGTCAAAAAGGGATAATATTAAGCTATCACAAAGAAAATATTTTGTTTTTGAGGCAGAGATCAGATACTTTGTATAGTTGCTTTAAACGTATATAAAATGTTTTAATATTATTTTGAATAAGGGGCAAGAATGTTAATGAGGTGTCCAAAAAAAGCCCAAATTTTTGGTTTCTTTCACGATAGGGACCAAATTACCTTCTTTATTTATTTATTTATTTATTTACAGTTAACTGTCTTACAGGAAGATCCCAATTACAAGACAGTGAAAAACTATATATTCAAGCCTACTAAAAAATTACATTTTACACATAAAAAGAAGCTTATAACTAATAATAACAGTAATTATTTTCCAAATTCTGATATTTGAATTATATGATTCTAAACTATCAGAAAAAAGATCCAAATTAGTTTTTTTTGTTAAAGTTATCGCACAAATAGGCGAAAATTTTAAGATGTTTGTACGAGGAGTCGGCAAGTAAAAAGCACTGCTTGTGCGTGAACTTAAACGAGGCACGTTAAAATTTACCTTAGAAAGTAAACAGGGGCAATTTATCTTATTATTTAATAGCTTATACAAATTAATTTTTAAGTTTGTCAGCGAAAATTTATCTAAAAGCTCTTCTTGTGGACATCCTTGAGCGGGATAGCGACCATCTTTTATTTGTTTAAAGCTTAGATATTTTACAAATTTTCGCTGTATACTTTCAATACCAGACACATGTATATTATATCCCGGAGACCATACAACTGCCGCATATTCAAGTTTGGATCGGACATAACTATAGTACAGCAGCTTTATGGCTTCCCCTTGGCTAAACTCTTTAGTAGTACGAACTATAAACCCTAACATTTTAGAAGAATCTGACCTTATAGCGCTGTAATGTGAGGTAAATGATAATTTTTGATCGAATGTAACTCCCAGATCACAGAACTTCTTGAATCGGCCTACAATTTTCTGACTTTGTAGTAAACGACATAACCTTGCATTTTCCAATATTTAGCTGTAGACAATTTCCCTGGCACCAGTCAATAATATGCTGTAAATTTTGTTGAATTTTTAAGCAGTCTTCCATAGACTTAATGTTAGCGAACAGTTTGATGTCATCAGCGTAGACTAAATAACCAATATCCAATGTCGTTAATAAAAATGTTAAACAGCAAGGGTCCTAAAACGGAACCCTGCGGTACCCCCGAAGATGCTATATAGTTCTCCGATTGAAAACCATTTATAGCCACATATTGTGTGCGATTTGAAATGTAACATGTAAAGAGCCGTAATAGGGAATCCGAGGATCCGATATTTAAAAGTTTATTAATTAACAAGTAATGATTTAACTTGTCAAATGCTTTGGAGAAGTCTAAATATATTACATCAGATTGCAGACCCTCGTCAATCGGGTCCGCAATGTATTGTGTTATAAGGGCCAGGATGGTAGTTGTGGAACGATTTTTAAAGAAACCATGCTGTTCAGGAACAATTTTATTTTGCACCAACGGAAAAATGATGTCGTGCAATATGAACTCAAAGACTTTTCAGAAGTTGCATATGATGGAAACAGGTCTATAGTTTTGAATGTCTGACCCTTCTTAAAGGACATACTTTCGACTTTTTCCATATATTTGGTAATGTCTGTTGTTCAATGCACATGTTAAATAGGATTTGAAGAGGTTTTATTAACACAAATCGACAGTCACGTATCAAAAATGCTGGAATAAGGTCTGGTACGTCAGTGTATTTAGGTTTAAGTTTTTTAATAGCACAAATAATATCCCGTTCACTAACTGTAGATATGTTTATATTTTGATCACTACACGAGAATGAATTATTTGAAATTTGGATATTGTTAGAAACTGAATAAGATTGCTTAAAAAATGAAGCAAATGAATTCAAAATATCGGGTGGATTATCTAGATTCTGACCATCAAAGTGCATACTGTTTGGAATGCCTGTTATCTCTCTCCGGCCTTTGACAAAATTCCAAAAGCGTTTGGGATCTTTTTTGATATCCGTTTCCATTTTTTGGATATATTTTTTATATGCTATACTTATATCAGTTTTGAGTTTTGATCTTAGAGTCTGAAATCTTTCGAAAACCTGTATGTTGCCATATTTTTTGTACTTTTTATGCAATTTATCTTTAGTTTTTATATTAATAACGGGGAACTGCTAGGTCAAATATGGAGTATATTAAGTTATAAAAAGTATTACAGGCATTTTCCACCGTTGTCTGATTTTCCAGCAAGGACCAGTCCTGCTGAAGGAATGAGTTATAAAGCAAGTTGAAATCAGCTTTACGAAAATTGTATAGATTATTCATATTTAAGTTTATAGAGTTTTTAAAATTATTTGACTTTGGTCTTTTAAAGGAAATCATTAAAGCAGGATGGTGAATATCTTCTCTGATAAGAATATCAAGTGATCGCTCTACGTTACAATTAGAGTTGCTATTCGTCAGAATAAGGTCCAGAAGCCTTTGATTGTTATTTTTAATAAAGTTATACTGCTCGAGATTAAAGAATTCCATAAATTTTTTTAACAAATTTATGCAGTTACTATTTCGTTAAGAGTTTCCGCTTAAAAAACCCTCATAATCTGGTAAGTTAAAATCTCCTATAGTGTATATATTTTTACTGTAGATATAGTCCAAAGTGACAAAAAAATCAAACAGATTTTCAAGATCGTTTTGTAAAACCGGAGGCGGAATATATAGGATGAATACAAAAACCGTACAATAGGCAAAAGCCATTTTGATACCTAAAAAATCTATATTAGGAGAAAAATTTAAAGTATAGTTTTGAAAGTCTAAAATAGTGCAATTAAAATTACGATTCGCCGCCAACATAACACCTCCTCCTTTGGATTTATTCAAAGCCGCAAAATTTCTATCCGCACGAAAGACTTGAAAATTATTTGAAAACAGTTCACTACTGCATACTGAAGAGTCGAGCCAAGTTTTAGTTATCGTAATCAAATCAAAATCACAACTCATGACGCCTTGCTACTTTAGCTTGAAAGGTATTAGTTTCTCTGTCCGAGTTTAAAAACTATAATAATGCATTAAGTTTTAGGTTATGTTAGGATGCAAATTTGTAAATGTTCCTTAGGTCAGCTTCCAAACGTTCCTCAGATAGGGATAGATTATTTCTTGTAAAGGCCAAGAACAACAAAAAATCATCTGCGTACTGATGTAGTATAGAGTAAAATGTGCAGTTATTTATGTCCGCCACATAGATAGAAAATAGAAAAGGAGAAGGTATTGAGCCTTGCGGTACGCCCTGTCTGATGGGGATGAAACGTAATTTTTCGGCTGAAGAATTATTACTCATTGAGACTCAAGAATATCTGTCATTTAGTTAACTTTAGAAAAAACGCACTGCAGAGTCTGAAAATCCGAAATATTTTAGCTTATGTCATGATTTACAATGTCGAATCCTTTGCTGAAGTCCAGCAATGCCAGGCTGGTGGATTTGCCAAGCAAGTAGTGGTACTAAAGTGTTTCCTAAAACTTGACTGACATTGGAGAATAATATATAAAGCCATAGAAGATGTCAAGACGAAAGAAAACATCATATGCCTGATACAAAATTTCGCAATAACTTAACTCCGAAAAATACAGTTTAATTTGTAACTTGGAAAATATCTAAATCATTCTTCCTATTTTCATTTTTTTTATACTTAAACCCTTTTTTATACCACTGGTAATGTTTTTAGATCTGCCCCTGATCTTAACTGATGTCCTTAAACCCATCTGTAGGTAAACCTACTACATTGGTACTCTTAATTCCAATTCGCATCAGATTCTACTGCTCTAGAAACTAATTTTAATTAATGAACAAGCTAATTTTTATATTCTACAATTTAATTAAAAAACTACTACTAGTACTACTACTATCACTATCGCTCTTACTAATACATAAGATGCAATCATTGTAATGTAAAAGAAAGTAAATTACGCAAATAATAAAAAACTTCCGGACTAATAACAGTGGCTTTAATAGATTTTTTGTCGACGAGGTGTGCCCGAAATTTTAATTGAATTTCGCATATTTTCCAAGGACGTTGTCAATATTATAAGAGTATTAAACGATATTACGGAAGCTATTGCATATTACACTACACGTAGGCAACGGTGTTTTAATAACCCTGCTGTACAGCGCCTTGCTTTAGTAGCGTATTTTGCATTAAAGAATTCTTATTTAATGAGTAACTATATGTAGTATTGTTTTTGGTTTTATAAAAGTATAGTCAATTCAGGAAATTGCATTTTTTTACCTAAGGGGATCATCAAGGCCGAAGCAATTGTAGTAAGTGGTAACACTGCCGTGGTGGCGAAGAAAGGGGTGGTTTATCGACGTAGGATTTAAAGACTAGCAGTTTAGGGAAAGAGAGAAAAGCCTTTTCTGGTAATACATTTCATAATCACTCTGGAAATAAACTAGTTAACAAAGTGGGAGGTCCTTGGTTTTTGCAGTTAAGTCAATGTTCGTGAGGGGTCTATGGGCCTATATATAATTTGTGTTCATTTGTTTATTCATAATAAATGTAATGTAATACCATAGAAATTCTTATGTCTATGTGATCGAAATTTAATGTCATAATCAGTGCCGTTTCTAGCGAGCTAGGTAAATAGCGCCGCAGGCGAAGATTTTTCTTGGTGCCACGCCCAAAATGGCTATTTTTTGTATCTTTTTCATGATGTTAAATATCCGTAGCTTTGGAGCGTTTTTTAATCTTAGGAGAAATAATATGAAGTTATAAGATTTTAAATATATTTTTTTCTTCTTAAAAAAACAGTTATGTACCTATATCTTAAAGTTAATTTCGATTCGATTCGATCGATGCAAAACTGTTTCCACCTCAGATAATCCGAGCACACTAATTTACATTAATTCTATGACAAGCGAACAAGCGCCTGCACCCTGCAGCAACAATTTATGCCGCTTCCATCTCCATTTGGCTTATGGATATTCACATATATTACATATATATATATATATATATATATATATATATATATATATATATATATATATATATATATATATATATATATATATATATATATATATATATATATATATATATATATATATATATATATATATATATATATATATATATATATATATATATATATATATATATATATATATATATATATATATATATATATATATATATATATATATATATATATATATATATATATATATATATATATATGTATATATATATATATATATATATATATATATATATATATATATATATATATATATATATATATATATATATATATATATATATATACAGTGTAACCTCTATTATCCGAACATGCGATTTTCCGAATATCCAGTTAACCGAACTCGAACAAACTGATGCCCTTATCCGAACAAGCCTCGATTAACCGAACAACGCCGCACCTTCGATCTAAAATCGTCGTCCACACCAATCGAATATATAACTGGCGAGCCGCGCGGCGTCGTGTAATCGGTCACGTACGCATCTTAGTTATTCTGTCGAGCCGATGCGTGTTTGAGCTGGACATACGTTTTTGAAGATTTTAGCGTTCGCGATGCCGAAAAGAAAGCGTACTTGTTTAAAATTGAGTGACAAAATTAAAATTTTAAAAAGTTTACAAGCTGGTGAGACTGTCACAGGGGCGGCGTTAAAATACAATGTTGGAAAGTCTACAATATCCGATTTAAAAAAAATAGCCAGAAAATACTTGGATATGTCGCCACCTTAGACACTGAAACTAAACATCGGAGAAGTCTCAAATTAAGTGCCTACTCTGATGTCGAAAAGGCTGTTTATAATTGGTTTTTACAGGAGAGGTCTAGAGGTATGTTAGCTTACAAAACATTATGTATCCGTTTTTATGACCTAACCGCTAAAATTATTTTAGGAACCCCTGTGTCTGGTGAGCTCCTTTGCGAAAAAGCCAAATTTTTTTATACACAAACGTATAAAAACGACAATTTTAACGCTAGCTCTGGTTGGCTTCAAAAGTTTAAAAATCGTGATGGTATCCGCCAATTATCCATATCAGGGGAAAAGTTATCTACTGACCCTACGGCTGTTGAGCCTTTCAAACATCGGCTTCTTAAGAAAATTGAAGAACTTAAACTTACGGCAGATCAAATTTACAATGCGGATGAAAGCGGCCTCTTCTGGAAAATGTTGACGCAGAAAACACTGGCTGATGCGGGAGAAAATTCAGCACTAGGAAGAAAACAATATAAAGAGCGAATTACATTTATGCCATGCTCTAATTCTACAGGTACTCACAAATTAAAATGGTTAGTTTTGGGAAAATCAAACAAGCCATGTTCATTTGGAAGCAGTACCATTCCAGCCATCTACAAGGGACAAAATAGGGCATGGGTAACGAGGGAAATCTTCACGGAATGGTTTCATACGTCTTTTGTTCCTGCCGTGCGTCGAGATGACGGAATTAAACTTGCCACCAAAAGCTGTTTTGATTCTGGATAATGCACCTGGTCATCAAGTAGAATTAGCAAGTGACGACTCCCAAATTTCTGTTATGTTTTTGCCGCCCAACTGCACTCCATTAATTCAGCCAATGGATCAACATGTAATTCAAGCAATTAAACTCCACTACAGAAAAAATCTTTTGAAAAAGATTGTTGAGACGTCGGGAAACATTTCAGAAGAGCTAAAAAAATTACATTGAAAGATGTTGTGTTGGAATTAGCGCAGGCTTGGCAGCACGTAAAAACTGGTCTGATAAAAACTTCTTGGCGGCAACTTTTGCCTCCCTGTATTTTAGATCAATGGGAAAATGAAGACGTAATTCCCTTTCTGCATTGGCCCAAACAAAAAGATCAGAAACTACTGGAACTGAAATTAGTGACATAATAGCTCTTACAAAACAACTGCCAGAAGTTCCGACAGATGAAGAAATTCAAAAATGGGCACTTGGAGATGAGGATCCTGTGGAAATGATGAACGACAGTGATATCATAGAAAATTTGAACTCGGAAGAAGAAGAGGAGCATGAAGAAGAAATTAGCAGTGGACGCTTGACTCACGGGGAAGCAGTAAATTATTTTGATAAATGCATAGCGTGGGGAAAGCAGAATGGAGAGGAGTCTTGCCACATACTCCCTTTAGAACAGATGCAGAACAGGGCAAAGCAACTGGAAAGGAATACTCTCGTTCAAAAAAAGATTACGTCATATTTCGTAAAAAAGTGAAATGTTCATTATTATACGAGTTTAAGTTTATTTTATTGTTTAAGTTTATTTTATTATACATTTTAGATCTGTACCTGTATAATTATCGGTAATTACACACTTTAGACTTCTCTTTTGTATTATTTGCCCCATATTCGATTATTCGAACAAAAGGGTTAACCGAACAATGGCTTGCAATAAATAGTTCGGATAATCGAGGTTGCACTGAAGTGACATCCTTAGTGTTCACGCTAACTAATATAAGTCATTTATATGTTTTTCGTCAAGAAGCTTGTTGGTGAAATAGTAGGGTTCTTAGCACGCGTCGTATAGCATGTGGGTTCGAATCCGGACAAAGACGAAAGTTTTTTTATTTTTTTTTAAAGAAAATTTATAATTAATAAAAATTTGGTTTACTCATTTTCTTAAAGTTAGGTTAGGTTATGATTGGTTAGGTTTTATCTAAAGAAAGCGCACGGTTGCGCGCTAACCGAATTCCGAATCTATATTAAATTAAGGATATTTCTAACAAAATCTCTGCTGTTAAGTGAATTCCCCTATTAGGTTAGTACAAGTTTGTCAAACAAGCCGTCATTCACACGTTTTTCTCATTCAACTTAAACCGATTTTCCGACGATTCGTTCACTTTGGTTTTTTTTAGTTTTTCAAATTTCAGAAAATAAGGGAAGAACAATGAAATAAGAAAATTAGATATCTCATTATTATTGCTCGATGAAGAAAATGTGGAAACCCGTTGATTTTTATCTCGAAGAAGCCTTTTATGCATATTTTCAACTCTGTCACTTTAACTCCCCGCAGGGGTGAGCTTCAACCCTTAAATTAAATGGGATTAAACTTCATGTTAACTCGTTTTACTGGTCAGCAAATTCTCTTTTCGACAGATCCAACATACAAATAAGGAAATGTTCTTTATATTTCTCATTACGTTTATCACTCAGAAAAGTTAATCTAACTTCCAATTTTATCGTTTGAAGAAGAAAGTAGTAAATACTAGTCTTTTTGCAATTAGTCAAATCTTAATAAAATTTTTTGTACTGTGTTTGTGTAAAAAAATTATAAATATTACATTGTCTATCTTCCTTAGAAATGAAGGAAGGCTAGAGAATATTTACATTTAATTTATTTAAATTGATTATTTCTTAGGGTTTTGTCTGTGACTATTTATAAATTTATTTTGGTATATAATGGTTGATTCTACTGCAGAAGAGTATCGCTCATTGAACTCTATTATGAAAATGGTAGATGTGCTAATATTGCAGCACAGGTATTTAATCAAATGAATCCAGATAAACATGTTCACCGAAATACATAATTGAACTGGTAGCAAAGTTTAGGGGGGATCAATGGCAAACCGAAAACCAATCGCTCCAAATCGAATGATAGTGAGAAACGAAGCAGCAGAACTTGCTGGTTTGGGTGTCGTCAATATGAACCCTACATTAAGCACTAGGCAACTATCTTTAGTGTGTGGCAAATCTCTTACGAGGAAGACATATAAATATCAGTCCTACAAAATTCAACTTGTACAACGATTAAACGAAGATGACTTTGACCGACGTTTGAAATTTTGCGAGATTATGAGTGAACGAAAAATAAATAATCCGAATTTAGTGTTCAACATTTGTTTGTCCAATGAGTGTTTGTTTTTTGCTAAATGGGACTTTTAATGGTCACAATTGTAGATATTGGTTTGACGAAAATCCATATCTCTTCCATGAGGTTCAAACTCAATATACTGAGAAATTAAATGTCTGGATTGGTTGCTGTTCGTGAATATTTAAATAGGACGAATCCTGTTGGTTATGAATCGGCCGAAGAGGAGCAATAGTTACCTGCAAGATTACCTGACTTAAACCCCCTTAGATTTTTTATGGGGTCACTTAAAAAGTAAGATTTATAAAACTCAGCCAATAAATGATTTACGTCGGCGGATCATTGAGAAATGTAATGTCAATGAATAAACAAAATGTACATCTTGTGCCTCCTCTTTCTTTGTAAACCCAAACCATAGCCATACCGCAAAGCTAAACTCAAATATAATTATTTTTTCCAGAAAAACAATGTCATTACATAAAATTAACGTAAAGATGGATACAAATTTATAGTTTTATCAATGTTGACTTGGTGATAATTTTATGACCTTTGAAATGAGGTATCACTTGACCTTTAACCCCATTTAATATTTTAAGGATTGCAGTTTACCCCTGCTAGAGGTTAAAGTGACAGAGTCGAAAATAAGCGAAAAAAAAACTTTCCATAAAAAACTCAACCGATTTTAACATAAAACATAATTTATTCTAGGATAACTAGATTTATGTGTTCAACAAATAATTTTTTTTAAAGAAAAATCCGTGGCGTACCATTTTTTTCTCCGAAAATAGTCAATACAAAAACCCGTATGGATGCCACTGGTCCAAATAAAAAAATATTTGTACATCAAAAAATGCCTTTTGATGCTTAGAAGACGTGTATCAAATTTCATAAAGATATCTACAATAGCTTATTATTTTAAAAAAAGTTTTTTTTCGGAAATTTTACTACCCTGTATCACAAAAGTTAAGACGTTTAGAACATACGTTCATAGGAACTTTTTTTCTTAAAATAGGTCCATGAATCACCCTCTTAAATATTAGCATGCCATTAAGGAACACCCTGTATATACAAGGTGTTAATTAATGTTGTGGACATATTTCAGCGGGTGATAGTACTCGACAAAATAGGAAAAAATGCCAAAATATACATGGTCAACAACGCACCATTTTCGTTATACAGGGTGTCAAAGTTTCAATTTTTTTCTCGTTTTTTGCGATTTTTTCCGGTTCCTTCTGAGACAATTAGTTCAAATTTAGAACATGTATTACCTTTAAGAACCTCTACGATAAAATATCAAAATCGTGGATGGTAATATACAGGGTGTTACATTTTTTTGCGTTACCTACAAGTTTATCTTGCGGAACTTTTTTTTCGAGCACCCTGTATGAATTCTGATATAAAATTTAAACTCTTTGTTTATTTTTTAGCTTTTTCCTATTTTGCATTATTCTCGTATCTATCACAGTTTTCGACTTATTTGCAATAATTGCCATAGATGCAAATTAAGTGTAGGATAAATAATGAAATTAGAAAAAAAGGTAGTAGGCTGAGGCAGGTCATCTGTTAATTCTGTTCTTTAATCTGACATTTTGTAAGAAATATTTTTTTGTTTGATGTTTCCTTAGTTGTTTCGAGTTGTTTAATGATGGTTGAATTCACAAATCAAGAATATGCAGAAATTCATTTCATTTATGGACTTGCCAACAGCAATTCTTATGAAGCCAGACGACTTTATGAACAGAAATATTCCAATCGCATGGTGCCCAATAGACAAATATTTGCAAAGGTACATAATCGGCTATGTAAAAATGGACCATTCATTCCCTCATTTAGCAGGAGCAAATAGAATCCAGGCAGAAGAAGATTTAAGAATAGAATATTTGACTGAGTCTGTCAGTCCATGAGGCGAAGACTTAATTCTTGCGTCCTAGCAAAAAGCGGGCATTTTCAACAACTTTTATAATTTTGTTTTATTTTTAATTTAAATGTAATAATTTTATCTGATTGTTTATTATCATGTCGGTTGATTAATTTTTTGCTTAATTTCGCCCACATGCCATCGATGCAATGCATCGATTATTGCAAATAAGTCGAAAACTGTGATAGATACGAGAATAATGCAAAATACGAAAGAGCTAAAGAAATGAACAAAGAGTTTCAATTTTATATCAGAATTCATACAGGGTGCTCCAAAAAAAAGTTCCGCAAGATAAACTTGTAACACCTTGTATACTACCATCCACGATTTTGATATTTTATCGTAGAGGTTCTTAAAAGTAATACATGTTCTAAATTTGAACTAATTGTCTTAGAAGAAACTGGAAAAAATCGAAAAAAACGAGAAAAAAATTGAAACTTTGACACCCTGTATAACGAAAATGGTGCGTTTTTGACCTATATATATATATATATATATATATATATATATATATATATATATATATATATATATATATATATATATATATATATATATATATATATATATATATATATATATATACATATACATATATATACATAGAAAGTTTATTTGAGAATTGTTTTCAGTTTCGATAGTGAATTTCAGCTTTTCATGAAAATTGTTAAAGGCGTTTAAAATATAATTGCATTTGTCTCTGGGAATTAAGGTTATACAATCGTCGACGTACCTATAGAAGAATCGAAGAGGAATATCTAATTTTTCGATTATATTGCGTTCTAACTCCTCCATAACTAATTGTGCAACCACACCAGATATAGGGGAACCCATTGCGCATCCCTCTACTTGTTTATAAAAATTATTTTTGTACATGAAAAATGTGGACTTTAAAGTTAATTCGATAGCAATTAGAAATTCTTCCATGGGTATATCTGATATAAAGAGACCTCTTTATACACAAATGTACTAATAGAACTAGCCCTCCAACTTATTGAAAAAAAATGGTCTGAAATTAAAAAATTTACAGATATACCCATGGAAGAATTTCTAATTGCTATCGAATTAACTTTAAAGTCCACATTTTTCATGTACAAAAATAATTTTTATAAACAAGTAGAGGGATGCGCAATGGGTTCCCCTATATCTGGTGTGGTTGCACAATTAGTTATGGAGGAGTTAGAACGCAATATAATCGAAAAATTAGATATTCCTCTTCCATTCTTCTATAGGTACGTCGACGATTGTATAACCTTAATTCCCAGAGACAAATGCAATTATATTTTAAACGCCTTTAACAATTTTCATGAAAAGCTGAAATTCACTATCGAAACTGAAAACAATTCTCAAATAAACTTTCTAGATATGACATTACATAATAAGAACAACATTATCGAAACAGAATGGTATACAAAAAGCACATGGTCAGGCAGATATGTAAATTATTTTTCTCAACATCCAATGAACCAAAAAAAATCAGTTATTATCGGGCTAGCCGATAGAGCAATAAAATTAAGCAATGTAAAATATCAACCACAAGCAATAAGAAAAGCTAAAAATATCTTAATTCAAAATAACTATCCAAAAAAATTAATTAACTCTATATTTAATTCTACATTGCATAAAATAAACAGCCCAAATCAAATTATACCAACCGAAAAAAATACAGATAAAAATAAGTTTCTATCAATCCCATACGTACAAGGCCTTTCAGAAAATATAAAAACTATTTTTGATAAACCCCAACTCCAACCAATCAAAAACATACACCATATATAAAATACCTTGTAAAGACTGTCCTGGAGTATACATCGGTCAGACTACACAATACCTCAAAAATCGCTTAAATGGGCATAAATATGATAAAAAAAATAAAACTTCATTAACAAAACATGAGAATGAAACATCCCATAAATTTAATTATAAGGACACACAAATCTTAAAAACTGAAATAAATCAGAAAAAAAGGGAATTCTTGGAAATGATGTACATTAAAAAACACGAGAATTCAATTAATGACAAAACGGAAATTAAAAACTTAAACCAAATATATTACAACGTAATAAAATAACTGCATATATTCTGCAATTTTCTCGTAAATCTAAATTTAAATTTTAAAATTAAATGGCAATTTGCAAAAATAAAAAAATTGTTCAATTTTCTACATTTTATCTTAAATGAAATAATAATAGGTACACTAATTACAAAAATATAAAATAAATGCGCTCGTTCCACATACCAAAATAATAACAATATAAAACACCTTGTTTTTTAACCCAATAAAAACAATATATATGATAGCAACAGCAGCAAAATGAATTTTAATTTCACTCAGTCAGTAGTTTTAAGTATGTATATATGTATATACATATATAGAACAAATTTTAAGTGTATATGTCCCATTTGTGAATGGATTAAAAAAATTTACCTCCTTAGGTGAGTTATAGTATAATTATACATCCAATTTGAACGTTTTGTTTTAAAAATAAAAAAAAAAGTAATATTAATTAGGTTATACGTGTTTATTAAATTTCTGTATATATGTATATATATAGGGGTGTACTTATATATGGATGTATATGTATATAAAAGAACATTTTTATCCTCTTACACAAAACAAAAAAAAAGAAAAAAGTAGACATGTTTATATAATATCCAAAACAGCATTGTTTGTTAGTTTTAGTAACCTGTATTAGAATCCACTGATGAAGGCATGTTGCCGAAACGTTTGGGAAAAAAAAAACAAATTAAAATGATTTCCGAAGAATAAACAAGTTTTATTTTTCAATTTTATTTCTCACGTTGAGGTTCTTATGAAAAAATATAATAAAATAAATTGTCATAGTTTATTTATTACAAGTTTGGCATTTCTTTTAAACTGGTGCATCTTAAAATATTTTTTTGTTATAAAAATATTCAATTTTCAGTTTCTCATAAAAAATCGCTTGTCCCACTTATTATGACTAGATTTCAGATGACAAGTAATTTGGACTTTAATATGTTAATTCTATTTTAAACTGCAAAAAATTCTTTTTCAAAGTTAATAACGAATTTTTTTGTTCTTTTTTAGGAGGGTAAGTCAGTCAGGTTTGAATCTTGTAACCTTGTCTTCTTGTGGAATTTAAAATTTCAACTAAATAGCTAAATACGTTTTTGGCCAAGTAATAATCGATCACTCCTACGATCTCCTAAGACGTTCTTCGTTCACACCTTAGAACCTTAACATTTGAATAGATATTGTTCGGTCGGATAGCTAAACCTCCTGACCTTGCTTTTTCTTCTTTTGACAATCGACACGGAACAATGCGACCAAGATAAATGGACTGAAAGATGAGCTTGCAAAATTAAAATGGTTCAAATGTTAAATCGATGAAAAACTTTCAGTTAGGTGAACAGTTAATTGACTTCAAAATCGATTAATGTATAGACGTTCCTACAAACAAATGACCTCTCGTACAGGATCGTGCTCTTGAGACTTCTTTTGAGGGCACAGCATCCTCTTTTATTTCTGTTGAATTTAGAGATTTGGACATTCCACTCACACATACTTAGCTCTATTGACAAAACAATATGGAGAATATCAGCCCTTTATAGGGCGCAGAATATTTCTTTTCAATTGGATCTACAAAAGTTAAAATTGGTACATACGGGATCTTACAAATTTGAAGTAGAGAAATTGGAGTATACCCGTCCATTTTGCTATCATTTTTCGTTTAGAAATATTTAAAAAATCTGAGACATTTCCGAAGATATTGACAAAAAAAACGAAATTTAGCCGAAACATATTTTTCCGTTTTGTGATAGTATTAGAGCTATTTTAGAATCAAAATGATGCTTTTATGGCAATGTCACACCCTTTACCGTTTTTTAAAAATATTAATAGTTTCTGAAATTAAAAATCTGTTTTCGCTTTTAAAAATTGTTATAATCCTCTCCCAAGTAACATTTTAAAAATTTTTTAAAAGGCTTCCTAGAGAAACTTGGGTATATAAACCGTTCTCGTAGTTTTTTCGTGCCACCTTAAGTCAACATTTGGTTTGTAATAGGTTTATAATATCCTGACAACCTATAGTTATATTGTGCCACTTGGAAAGTTTTTATAGGTAGCATGCAAGTAACTTTAAGCACTAGAGGATATATAAATTGTGTTTTATAAAGGCCTATATAACTATTTTATAAGCAGTGACCGTAATTTGTATACCTTATGTTATATTATTTTAACTCAGAAGTAAAAACTAGACCCGTATATCCTTTTAATCTTTAAAGTTTTATTAAAACACCAATAAAAAAAATAATTATTATTAGTGATTTAGCTAGGAACCCTACTTTTTAGCGTTACTTGAAACTTTTTCGGTAGGGGTGAAAGAAAAAAATAAATTAGGGTTTATCTATAAAAATACAAGAGTTCTAACCACATTACACCACAACTTATTACGTTCTGGACGCGCGTTTCGCTAACCAAGTTAGCATCATCAGCAGATGATATAAACTAAAGTAACTTATCCTAACCGATACTATTTATAGGTAAATGTGGTTACACTTGGTTGGACCTGACTGCACCATTGTCAAGTAAGAAATAGAGGGGACTATAGGGAGTAGGCCCTGTGTCTTTGTTTAGTGCTTTCTTACTACATTTAACTATCTCTATACTCTCAAATGCGTCCAATTAACTATTATTAGATACCTTTTTAATTAACTTAAGATTATTTATTCCTATTTGGTGATTGTTTTCCAAAGCATGTTGGGCAACGCTTGACTTGTCTGTTCTTCCGTGTCTCAAATGTGCCATGTGTTCTTTAAAACAAATGTTTATGGAGCGTTTAGTTTGCCCAACATATTTTAGATTTAGCTAACTTTTCTAAACCTCTCGTATATCTGAGATCATATGGGATTACTATAAGCTTATTGGGAGCCTGAGGTGCTTGAAGAGTAGTGGCATTTTTTAACATTTTCTTATGCTTATGTCTATTTACTAATTTATGTACAAAATTATCATTATATCCATTACTTTTAGCTATATTTTTAATTCGATTCATTTTATTGTTAAAACATTCTTTACTTAATGGAAAATTGACTAACCTGTGAGTTAAGAAATGAAATGCTGCCATTTTGTGTTGATGGCAGTGAAATGAGTCGGATGTTATATACCTATCAGTATTAGTATATTTCCTATAAATATCAAATTATAATTTATCGTTATTTCTAATAACTAACGTGTTGAGATAATTGTCCATTGTTCTCCTTTTCGTACGTAACATTAATGGAAGGATATTTATTGTTTAACCTTTCTAAGAAAGTGTCCAAATTTTCTGTTTTAGTATCAAATATAGCAAATATATCGTCTATGTATCTATACCACACCCTTGAGAAATACTTGAGTTCTTTTTTGAATTGGGTTTCTAATCTACCCATAAACAAATTTGCAAGGAACGGAGATAAGCAATAGCCCATCGCAGTTCCCTCAAATTGTAGATTATTTATTGTTGAACTGAAAAAAAATTCATTCATAATTTTGTGAGAAGCAAATATTCATCAATAATTTCTTTCTTCAAATTATTGAAATTAAGTAGTTCCTTTTAATACTCCAAAGCTAGTGGTATGGGTACACTAGGAAACAATGAGCTTGCATCAAAAGATATTAAAATTTCACTTCTTGTAAGTAAATATTCTTAATTTTATCTAAGAATTCTAATGAGTTAGTAACCTCAAAGTTATCGTATGAGATACTTAATTTGCTGAATTCTTCTAACCATTTTGAAATATTGTACGTTGGTGATCCAACAGCTGAAACAATAGGTCTCACGGACTTCCCAGGTTTATGGATTTTGGGAAGGCAACACAATTTAGATAACTGTGGGTTACTATGTGTTAGTTTGAATTATAGTTTATCGGACACAAGGTTTTTATACTGTTGTAAGGTACTTTTTACTTCTGTTATCATTTTTGATAACGGGTCTTTCTCAATTAAATCGTAAGGACCAGTTTGAATCAATTTGTCTACTCTTTCAAAATAGTCTGTTTTGTCTAGTTTAACAACCTTATTTCCTTTGTCAGCTTTTAAATAAAAACATTCTTTTTTCTTCAGTCCCTTGATAATTTCAGTATTTTTAGGAGAAACATATTTTGAGTTGTTGTTAACTTTTTTTTTTGAGATTTGATTTCTGCGAGCTTCTCTAATGAATCCTTTAGTTGACTCTGGCACGTATTGAATGGAATTTTCGATATTTGCTATAATAGTTGGTAAACTGTTATTTACTGGAGGCTCTGCAAAATTCAAATCTTTATTTAAAAGGGCGATTTCTCCATTTTCAGAGGACTGAGAAGAAAGGTTTTCTACAATGTTCTCGACTTCCGAAGAAATTTGTTTTTGTGGTTTCAACTTTCTCAGTTTATCTTTAAGTGAACACATTTTCTTCAAAAATTTGGTGATGATGATATAAACTAAAGTAACTTATCCTAACAGAGACTGTTTATAGGTAAATGTGGTCCCACTTGGTTGCACCCGACTGCAACGGATGCATTTGAAAGTTTAGGAATGGTTAAATGTGATAAGAAAGCACTAAACAAAGACAGAGGGCCTATTCCCTATAGTCCCCTCTATTGCTTACTTGACAACGGTGCAGTCGGGTGCAACCAAGTGTGACCACATTTACCTATAAATAGTTTCGGTTAAGATAAGTTACTTTAGTTTATATCATCTGCTGATGATGCTAACTTGATAACAAGTTGTGGTGTAGTGTGGTTAGAACTTTTACATTTTTATCTATCTTCTACCACAGGTTCCAGTGTTAGGACTTAACATAGGGTTTATCTGCCGGGATGTATCAGAACGCTAATTGAAAAAGCATGTCCGTATTTGAGAAAAATAGTTGATGATTCCATAAAAATGAAAATATATTGAAAGAGAGGAAAAAATCGTTTGGAGACGTAACTAACGTCACAAAACGGATCAATGTATTTGGCTAAACTTCGGTTTTTTTGGTATATTTTCGGAAGTACATATATATTTTGACCAAATCTGAGATTTCTGTACTTCCCTTCGAATTTGTAACATGTCCCTTTAAGGGTTCCAAGGCGCAGCTCCTCTTTTCAACTGAATCTGGAAAGTTCAAAACCAGGCCATAAAATCTACTAAAATTTTAGCTCCAAATCACTATTTTGGGGAAGGAGGGGTATAATACCCTATAAATAAATAACTTATGAAGAAAAACGAGATATGTAAAAAACGAGTGCTTTTATATTTAAATCCTTCTAACGACAAAAGTACAGAAAATTAAAAACAATTTTTTTATTAATATTATATTAATAATAATTGCACTAAAAAGCAAAGTATTTGAAAATATCTTTTTTTTTGAGGTTTTATATTTATGTTTGTTTTTACTCCAAAACACTTGGAATGATTGGTAATAAAGATCTATTTCCCATGCTTTTTTGTTTAATTCCTAGTGCAATAACCCAGATGAGGTGTGATGTACCAACTTATTAACAAATTATTGTTATAGTTACTAAATTTGTGATAATTACTCTGACATTTCCCTTTCAATATACGACAAGGAACTTTAAATAGGGGTCAATTTTACTTATTGAAAGGTGTCTTCCGTATGCTTGTTTTCTCATAAGCCAGTTAACGTTTACCAGTATGTCTTTTTTTCATAAATTTTTGTTCATATAAAGGCGATGATAACAAAAAAATGATAAATATAAACTTCATCAAAAAACCATTGTCAACATTTCCATGCTATCCAAGTCCATAGTCATCAAAGAAACCTTGGGGAGTCTCCTCATCTTGTACAAGATCTTGAGCCGCAATGGCTTTTAGTACATTCTTTTTACTAGTTTCTTGTACTTCTCCCCCTAGCACAAGCTCGTCCAGTATGAAGTACGCTTTTTCAAAATTAAAAATGATGTCGAGCTCACACACACTGCCGAAGTACTTGTCAAGTAATTCAACATATCGATGAATCAGCTCCAATGTAAGCAATTCATTGTCGCCTTGTTCAATTGCACAACAGAAATACAAACTGGTGTATCTTTTATAGACTATTTTTAGATCCCTCCACTCAAGAAAATTACACATTTTCTGTTTTCTGCCCAGAATAATTGTCATTAGTTCCCTAGTAATTTTCTTCATCAGTTTGTCCGGATGAGGAACGTACCATTTTTGTAACCGCAGTCTTCCTTGACGGCTAAATATTAACAAAAATTCCATCATGTTAGCAACTGATTATCCAATCCTATCTAAACAATTTGAAATTCAAAATATCAGCAGATTTAGTCCTTTTATATTTGTAAGTAAGACTTTTTTTTATTACATCTTGTCAACGTCACAGCTGCGTTTTGTGTCAGACGGTACAGGGCGGTACTTTTTTGACGAACAGTTGGCGCCAGATAAATACGTATAGGCTCATTGTAAATTGTACCATCGTCACTAAATGTAACTGGGACAGCATCATACTAGCTCTTGAACTGTTATATGATTTATCCTGTCCAATATTTGTCAAATTATGAATTTCAGGTAAAAACAATGAGTTTATGCAGTATTGGATTGAAAAAACTGGCAAAAAGTATGTTTGGCAGCAGCAATTGTTCTTATTTCTTATTTAATTTTTATTTTCTGTATAAGCCCACCTTTAGTATCACTTACGAAAAGTAATCCGATTATAAGTCGAATGCGGTCTTATAGTGCGGGTCCAAAGGTCACCAACATTATGAATTAAATCAGAAAACACAGTGAATACCAAAATGTTGTGTGATTCTTTTATCGAGCTATTAAATCTCGATGGGCTATTTACAAATATACAGGGAGAAAAGAAACAGTTTTTTTGTTATATTACGCAATATTATTAAGATAGCCACTTAATATTATTTACATATTAAATGCCGGGGGACTAAATAAGAAAATTCGCTCAATACGTATTTGGTTAAAATTTTTTGGTTGGCAAAAACAAAAATACACAAAATGGCAAGCGCCTTAATAAAGTCAGAAGGCGGTTCGAATCAGTGGAACAATCAGAATATGTTCTGTTTATACAGTCATTTAATGAAAGTGAGATTTTTTATCAATCACCAAAAATTATGAGCCCCTCTTGATCTAAAAATTTAACCACTTATACAGTGTCATTTATTTAAATGCGGGCCACCCCTGTGCAAAGAAAACTTGTTTTTTTTGTATTGTGGTAACAAAAAAATTTTATTTTGCAAAAATATTATACACTTTTGTTAAAAACACAAGATAATTAGGTATTACTTCCCTCGTGAGATTTTTTCAGATCTTTACGTTTAAGTGTCTCTAGATGCCGGAAAACATGTTTTCTCAATTCCGTCTGTCTGTAGGTATGTTTGTCCGTCAGTCTGTCTGTTCGCGGAATAGCTAAAAAACTACTTATACTATTTTTTCCAATTTCAATCTAAAATTAAGGGCCATGCATTCAAAAAATACAGGCTATATATATATATATATATATATATATATATATATATATATATATATATATATTTTATTTACCGATTTTTATATATCAAATTTTGTTTTATAATTAATAAAAAAATTTACTTATTTTAAACACGCTTTAAAATTGGAACAAGTATTCTATAATTATTTATTTATTGCCTACAAAATTACAAATATACTAAAAAAGTAAGCAACAAAATGGTGTCAAATCTAATAAAAAAATTTTGAATTAAAATTCACTGGCTAATATCCAGGAGCCAGTGGCAAAAGCTCTGAGAATCGCTATAAGGAATGTACAGAAACTTGTGCATGAAAAAAAAACATAATTTACTTCGGAAGAAGATTAAGAAATGTACACGAAAAAATCCAAAAGCAAAAGACTTACTTTACAATGTAAAAATGGATGTTCGTAATGCAATTTATGATTTAGACACGTCAAAGACTAATATAATCCTTCAGAAACTTTTTAATATTATAGACTAAAAAATATCGTCATCACTTAAAAAGTCCTCATCTTCTGAGTCGTTCTCAAATGATCATTGGTGCTATTTCGACATCTAGAACTCGTTCTCGATTCCACCAATCCCATATTAATTTCTCTGTATGTTCCACAAATTTCTTCCAGTACTCCGGCGTAATATAACTTAATGAATCTTGCCACTCAATTTGCACTTCATTTGATGTAAGACCATCGTTCACGCGTTTTTCGTAATATGATTTTGCCCCAGCCCATATTAATTCTATTGCGTTAAACTGGCAATGGTATGGCAGCAGTCGTAAAACCTCATGTCCCTTTTCCCGTAATATTTCATCTACGGCATATATTGTTGTTTTCTTAATAGATTTTGCCATTAAAAGAAGTTCTAGTTTCAGCATATTGGGTAAAGGATTTTGTTTTTGTTTTATTAGCCAGTCAAAATATCACTTTTCTTCCAGGATGAAGGTAGTTGTTTATTTAAGATTTTTAAATGATAAGATGCATTGTCCAGAATGATTAAAGATGGAGCATCTAAATTTGGAATCAGTTGTTCTTTTAACCACTTTTCAAACAGTTTACAGTTAATTTTATCATTGTAGTCCATATTTTTGGATTTTGAAGAAAACAGTAAACTTGCATCTGGGAGAAATCCTGTTGAACAACCTGCATGCAAAATGATGAACCGTTTTTCCGTTCCACATCCCTTTTTTCTTTTGACACTTTTTACAGACTCGTCCTGCCAAGATTTCGAACCATTTCCATTAGAAAATATCCAAGTCTCGTCTAAAAATACTACTTTTCAAAATTTTGAATTAATATTTTCCGTGTATTTCTTTAAAAACTGGATACGCTGACTTGCTATATGTTGCAACTCGCATAAAAATATCGCATATAAATTACAATCCTTTTTATATCGAAAACCCAACATTTTTATTAATTTTGACAGCGATTTTAGTCCAATTTCCAACAAGCCTCGATTTTTTAAAGCTTCTTTTAAAACTTGAAGGGTTATATTAGTTTTTGATGTATATAAATCGTAAATTGCATTACAAACATCCATTTTTACATTGTCACTTAAGTCTTCTGTCTTTGGCTTTTTTCGTGTACATTTCTTAATCTTCTTCGGTAGTAAATTATGCTTTTTTTCATGCACAATTTTCTGCACAGTCCTTATACCGATTTCCAGAGCTTTTGCTACTGTCTCCTGGAAATTGGCTGGTGAATTTTCATTTTCGTAATATTTTATTAGATTTAACACCATCTTTTTCGCTTGTGGATGCAAAAAACCCGAAAATTGTTTTCTATTACTCATTTTGTCACTGACTTGTCAATCTGACTTTAAAGTGACATCGCTCAAAGATTTTTGCAACTGGTGGTATTTATATGTTTATCCTCTTTTTTCATATGAAAATATCATAGGTTTATCTAATTCATCTTCCGGATTTTATGCGGAGGATATGATTACACGTAATAAAAGAAAAACAAACTTAAAAAGTGTGTCGTTGATAAATCGTATGGCCTGCACGATAACACTGCTTTTGACTATATTTGCTTTCAAACAAAGATAAATATTGCTTTTAAAACAAAAACAAAAGACAGTGTCATCCAAGACATCCAATCTTAGATTAACTTTGACATTGCCATTCTAGGTTAACTTGGAATAATAGTTCTTGAGAGTAAAATGGGTAATTTTTATTCCAGTTACTTTTGGTGACGATGGTACTTTGTATTTTTTAATCCACCTAAATTACCTTTAATATGTGACGCATATATCAGTACAATGATTACTTGTTGACGCTACAAATGTTGACGTCACTTTTTGTTTATCAAGTGCAAAGTAATGGCATAGAATAAGCTACATTAAAGTATTTCCGCAAACACTGCAATAATTACACCGACAGAAATACTAAAAAAAAAAACTGGAGGGACAGATTCGGCATAAAAAATTACAAATTATGGATTTATGAAAGGAAAAAATTGGAAACATTTCGAAGACTAATTTCATTTACCACTGTGGTAATTTTTCGGTTACCCGATTTTTGGTACAATCGTAGATTTTGGGCTGCTGATCACGAATCTGAAGTCATATTTTATCGTTTCGTTCTTAAGTCATCTACCCTTCATAAAAAATATTGTAATCGTGAAAAAATCACCTTCCGAGATTTTTTCAGATATTTACGTTTCAGGATCCCTAGATGATGAATTTTCTTGACTCAGTCGGTCTATATGTCTGTTTGTCTGTCTGTCAGTCGGTCTGCTCTGTCTGCCTGTTCGCGGCATAGCTAAAAAACTACTTACCCGATTGACTTCAAATTTTGGTAAAAAATTAAGGGCCATATGGAGATGACTTGGTAATATTTTGGTAAAAATCTATTAGGGCAACACAAAATGGCGGCCTAGTGAAATTATTACTATGAAAGTGCTATCCAGCTAATCTCAAATTTTGCACAAAAATCAAGTATTATGTAGGAATCAATTGGTAAAATTTTCGGGGATAATACCACGAGTGCTTAAAAATTTCCGATAATTTTTCACGGATGGGTGTTTTCTTATAATTTCCCGAGTCCGAAGGATGACGGAAATTTGTAGAGAAAACACGCGTGAGTGGAAAATTATCTGGTTAATTTTTAAGCCCGAATGGTATTTAGGAGGAATATTCCACGAATCAAATACAGGGAAACTAAGCTTTATTAACTGAATATTAAGTACATACCTATTTCAAGTTCTGAAATTTGAATTTTTTAATAAATTGAATACAAATTGAATAATAATATACTAATAAAATTATTTGTCTAAATATTGAAAAGTACTTAATATAAATCTAAATATTCAATTTTAATTATTGATTGTATAATAAAAGGTACAGTTCTGATAATTATTAACCATTGTTTTGCGACGACGTAGAAGATGCCGTCAGACCACTACTTGTACTTGTGCTGGGTGATGCTGCTACAGGAGCTGGATGCACGTGCTGTTGAGGTGGTTCTTTTCCAGGTTCTCTCATTTTTTCAATAATTTTTTTGTGGTGATCTGGATCCATTTGCAAATAACTTGATAGGGATTTCGCATTCGAATGACCTGTAATTTTTATCATGTTTTGCTCCGACACTCCGCTTTTGGCCAGCTTGGACACGGCAGTAGCTCTGAGGGAATGGTTGGTAAATTTTTTTGTGGTTTTGAGGCCTGATTTCTGTGCTTGTTTTTTTGTCCAAGTTGAAATCTCGTTTTCTCCTACTGGGCTGTTTTTGAACCATTTTCCGGAAATTTTCCAATGGGGGTTTGACGTCAAAAATAGTCGAGTGTTGGAGATACTTTTCCTTTTATCTTGTAATTCTTTATAAATTCCTACTGGGCAAAAGCTGGGACTTCTCTCGTTTCTCACCAACCACTTCGAATCGGTAAGTTTTCGGCCACCACCTTGACATGTTTTAGAAAAAACAGAATTGTATTGAATTCTACCTGTTTTTCCTCCGAAGTTGTCCGTTTCTTCTTTGAAAAAAGTTGTTTCGGCTGTTGCACCTTCTCCTCCGCTCCAGGCTAATTCATAGGGCAACAGAAAAAAACACTTCTTTTGTAAACCCTCTGGAGTTGATTCATAACAAGCTTCGATTAGATTTTTTAATTCATTGTATGTTAAAAAAACGGCCCATTCTCTGCGTTTGCCTTCAATACCTTGCAAATGTCTCCTTTTGGCATTTTTTGCGTCTCGGGCCGATTTGAATTCGATGTGCTCGAAGGGATTTAATTTAATTTTGTATTCATTGAAATACCTTTCCATCAATAATTTCGCCGTCACATTCCAAAGAATTTTTACCGTGCCTTTTTTATATTCCTCCCCGTTCATTTTTCGCATATTGTAGGCCCAGCTTTTCAAAATCATTGCTAGTTGGGATACTGGAGTATCTTGGTCAAACGTATAGTTTTTTTCATCGCAGAATGACATAAACTGTCTCCAGATGCTCTTGGATTTAGGCCGTGTTTTCACGGGCCACATTTTGAAGTTGATAGCGACGATAAAAAGTGGTTCGTGTGTAGCTGTTCCGACCACTAAAGTGGTCCGACCCAGCCACATTTTGTAGTTATGCCAACGTCGAAATGTGGTCCTTATTGGCCCGGAAATTTTCAATGTAGGCAATACTTCCTAGGTGGTAGACATGGTTTCCGATGAAGAAGCTTTATTGCTTTTGTTGCTTCAACGAAGATGTAAGCAAAAAAGAAAATCCGAGGTTTTGGGTCCATCCCATTCTTAGCAGTCGGCTTCAGTTTGGACAATTTCATACGTTATACCAAACACCTCGTAGCCATCCAGATAAGTTTTTCCGGTTTTTGAGGATGTCAACGCGTTCCTTTGATGAGTTATTACATGAAGTTGGGCCAATAATATCAAAGACAGATATTGTAATGAGGAGGACAATATCAGCTGAAGAAAGACTAGTAATTTGTTTAAGGTAAGTTTATATTTAGTTTATTACATTTCTTATACACCAAATTAAATTAATTAAAACAAGTCGGTAAGAACAGAGTCTTGAGAGTTTTCTTGACCTCCTGCAGAATAATGGTTCGACGAGCCAGGTGACGATACACTAGAATAATAGGAGATAGTAACGGAGTGCTTACAGTTACAGGTAATTGGCTGGAAGAGCGAGGTTGGAGTTCGGACAAGAAGGGCGTAAAATTGTCATTTGGCTTTAACTGACGGGAACTATGAGGATTAATTGGCGTCGTATAAGTAGGACACTGCAATGGAAAATTTGCGTTAGTTTGCTGCGTCTGTGTCATTCGTGGCACAGGAGTATAAGTCTCTGTGTGGCTTGGCTGTAAAGGATACAAGTTAGAGTATTGAGGGTATACAAAGCTATTTTGTTGTGTGTGCGTTGAGCTGTGTCCAGAGTGAGAAACGCTTAGTCTTTTATATTTGTTCAGTACTTGCAACACTTCACATTTTGCGTCATTTTTAAGATCATCCACTATTTTTCTCATGTCAGTTACTAGTGACAAACAAAATAGAGTGTCCTCATCTTGTGACATATTTGTGGCTTTACTTTGCTTCTTACTGATTTTTTCTTTAAGAATTTGTATTAACTCATCGTTCTTACTAGCTTTGTTCTTTTTTGGTCCATTATTTTTGCGTGGGAGTAAAACCTCCTCGGCCGTTGTTCCGTCGACTATATCTGACAAATCTTCTCCATCACCTTTGTCATCTAGGGTCGAAGTTGTCTCTTTTTGCTGTGCCAGTGGCTCGAGAAATGAAAGTTGATCAAAATAAAGGTATTTTTTCCTCTTAGAAGCACCTTTTCCTGTTTCTACTTTCTTTAAACTTTTTAGCTCACGGTTAAAGCAATCCCTTAAACTTTTCCATTTTCTTTGCAGATTGGTAGCTAAAACAAGAATAGTATGTTATGAATCTCTATGGAATATTTACTTTGTAAAAAAATTATATACACTGAGAAATCGGCGCCAGTAAAGTAAGACAGAAAGTAAGCATTTTCTCAGTATACATTGTAATGATCTTGAGGTTGGTTCCTTGGAAAACATGTTGATAATATTTTTGCGTACAAAAAGCTAATTTGCTTTTTAATTGTCCAAATTCTATTCAGATAATAACATTCTCTACATGTTTTGGCTTATTAGGCTCTTTTTTAAGTGCAATATACAATGCATTCACTTTTTTTTCAGATACTTGGGGACTGGCTGTACATTTGTAGACCTACACTTTACATTCAGATGTGGAATAATAACAGCTACTAAGATAGTAAGAGAAACCTGCCAAGTCATATGGAGTAAACTCAAGAGCAGAATAATTCCTACACCCACCAAAGAAGCGTGGTTAAAAATTGCTGACGGTTTCCAACAGCGAACCCACTTCCTTAACTGCATCATGGCTATCGATGGAAAGCACGTTAGAATAATTAAACCAACAGAGAGTGGATCATTATTTTTTAACTACAAAAATTTTTTTTCTTTAAGTATCTTAGCAGTTGCGGATTCAAATTATGAATTTGTTTACGTTGATATAGGGTCATATGGAAGATCGTCAGATTCTACAATTTTTTCTAACTACTTATTGTATCACAAGATGCAAAATAATGAGTTAGATATTCCAGACGGAAGATCTTTGACAAACACAGGAAATGCTCTTCCATTCGTTTTAATAGGAGGTGAGGGATTCGCCCTATCAAATAATTGATTACGCCCCTATGCAAGAAAAAATTTAACTGAAAAGAAAAAAGTTTTTAACTATCGTCTGTCAAGTGCTAGAAGAACTGTAGAATGCGCATTTGGCATTCTGGCAAATAAATGGCGAGTATTTCACAGGCCATTAAATGTGTCAATTGATTTTGCAGAGGACATAGTCAAGGCATGCTGTATTCTGCATAATTTCGTATGTCGTGTATGTTGAGATGGGTATAATTATGATAACACTCTTACTTGTGAAGGTTTATACGACATATAGGCTTGCCACGATAGAAGCGGTAGATCCGTTAACACTACGCGCGAAGAATTTGCTAATTTCTTTTTATCCCCAGAAGGGCAAATTCCCTGGCAATGGAAACGAATCTAAACAGGCCTTGTATATGTATGTAAATATAATACTATTCCAAACAATAAAATATTCTATAGTACTTACCTATATCGTTTTTTTCCTTACTACTTAATTCCTGAAAGTTTTCGTGAAATACTCCACATATTTTCTCCCAAGCTTTCGTCTTTTGAATTCTATTACTGTATACATCACTTTTATAGTCCCAAATTGCAGGTTCTGCCTGAATTTCGGCAATAAACGTGTCCGTTTCAAACGGTTCCATCTCGAATACTACGACTTGACGGCGACAAGAAAGTGGTCGCCTTGCAAGTGGCCCGTGAAAAAAGGACCGCGCTGCAGTTGGCTTGTGGTTAGTGGACGGGCTCGATGACTCACGGCGGCAGAAGTTTAACTGTGGTCGACAAAACGCTCGTGTAAAAAGCACTAAACTTTTTCCACTGCCGTAAATGGAACTGCAAGCTGGCGACACTAGACCACTAACGAACCACTTTTTATCGTCGCTATCAAAATGTGGCCCGTGGAAACACGGCCTTAACGGTGTTTCTTGGTTCGCTTTCAATTATATTTTCATCAATTTCCTCTTCTTGAACTAGCCCAGAGCGATTATTCATATTGACAACTTTTCAAAAATGTTTGAAAGATACTTAAAAAAAAAAAATCAGTTTCTAGGGACTCTAGCCTCTCTCAAAAGCAGGTTTCATATTGTCAATTTTTCGTTTTTTGGTTAGGTATGTAACCACACCTAACCATGTAAGTGGAAACACCATGTTAACCATATAATTTTTCGAAAACACTACCAGTCTTACAAGAAAATTTGTACATGAGTGGAATATTCGTACAAAAATATTTAAAAATTCAGCCTGAAAAACTACTTAATGAACTGATTTCCAATTGTGTGCCACAACTAATTGTAGTATAGAGATGAACTAGTAAAAGTGTGGTACTAATTCAAGATGGCGGAACAAAATGGCGGCCAATTAAATTTTTTTTAATCTGAAAAAATCACCCTTTTAGGTTTTACATATTTTCGAGTTTTAGCGTCCCTAGATGTCAAAAATATGTTTTATCAAGTCCCTCAGTCCGTCTATCGGTTTGTCTGTTTGTCAGTTTGCGGTATAGCTTAAAAACCAACCATCAGATTGACTTCAAATTTTAGTCAAACATTAAGGCGCATATGGGGATGACATGGTTATATTTTGATAAAAATCCAATATGCCGGAACAAGATGGCGGCCTAATGAAATGTTAAAAAAATGATTATTTAAAAAAGTAATTATCCAATTTGTACAAAAATCAAGTATTATAAGGAATCAATTTGTAAAATTTTGGTATGAATACAAGATGGCGGAACAAAATGGCGGCTTAATAAAAAATTTAGAAATTCAGCACGAAAAAACTACCCAATGAACTGATTTCAAATTGTGTGCCATAACTAATTGTAGTATAGAGATGAACTAGTAAAACTGTGGTACTAATTTAAACGGAACAAAATGGCGGTCGAATTAATTTTTTGTAATCTGAAAAAGTCAGGTTTTACGTATCTTCGCGTTTTAGCCTCCCTCGATGCCAAAAGATTTTTTATTTTTTTAATTAATTTTATCGATTCCGTCGGTCCACCTGTCGGTTTGTCTGTCTATCTGTCAGTTCGCGCAATAGCTACTACTCTACTACTATTAAACTACATTAGATTGATTTCACATTTTGGATAAAAATTAAGGCTTATATGGGGATGACCTGGCAATGTTTTGGTAACAAGATGTCGGTGTAGTGAATCGTTAAAAAATTATTACTAAAAAAACTAATTATCCAGTTTACCTCAAATTTTGCAAAAGAATCAAGTGTTAACTGGTAACATTTTGGTATGAATATAAGATACCAAAACAAAATGGCGGCCTAATAAAATATTTAAAAAATCAGTCTGAAAAAAACTACTTTTAAATTTTGTACAAGCATTAAGTGTGATATAGAGGTAAGCTGGTAAAATTCAAGATAGAGGAACAAAATGTTACCAAATAACATGTTATAAAAATATCGACTATAAATTTTGGAGAAAAATTAAATATAATATAAGGATAAACTGGCGCAAATTCAACATGACGTAACAAAATCGCGGTGTGTGTCAATGTAAAGACTACCTATTGAATTAATTCTAAATTATGCCCAAAATCAAGTGTGGAATAGGTAGAAAATGGTAAAATATTGGGAGGGATCCAATATATTGGACAAAATGGCGTCCAATAAAAATGGTTGATAAGATAGTATATCTGTGTTTCTAAATAACTAAGCACTAAACTAGATTAGTTGACGCTTCACTATTCTTAACAATAGGAAATATATATAATGAGGGAAGTTTGAGGTAAAGGAAATTTACCGTTTTTTTTCTTAATAAATACATCTTTTTTTTACAAGATAACTCTAGAAATATGAAGCAGTCCCCCAAAATACGAAAATATCTTGTTTTTAAGAGGTTTAGTAATTCCAGAATAGTGTATAGAATATTTGTTTTAAATCGTGAGTCTGCCACAACAATTTCGCAATTATTCTAAATATATGTACAGACAGTACTAACTGCACAAGTGATAAAATAATTTAATGTTTAATTTTGTAATTATGTAGAGTAAAAACTTTAAACAATTATATTTTCATTCAGTGTTTGAATAATGAGATTTTAAACAATCTGAATTTCATATTTGAAGAGCGTAGTTGTGGAATTAAATTAATGCCAGGTCGACATAAAGATCAATGTCACGCGATGTTACTTATTAAAATAGATCCGGTAGACTTACTTATAGATCCATTTCAAAGTCACTTTGAATTTAACTTATTTAACATAGGTTGCAACTGAGTCATTTTTGCTAGTCTTTAAGCCTACGCTCAAATACACAAGCATATTTATTTATTTTTATATTTATATTTTATAACAAATGACCGAATATCTCAAAACCTAATTTCTAAATATTATATACAGGGTGTTAAAAAAGTTCGCTGCCAAACTTCAAGGGACGATTCCTTACATGCTTTCAACAAAAGTTCATATAAACATAAGTCCGAAAATGAATAGTTTTTACGATACAGTGTGTTAAAATTACATGAAAAAAACTGTTTTTCTACCATAACTTTTATATCACTCTGGATATTTTTCTCAAATTTGGTATACATCTTTTACCCATTAAAGGGCCGTTTTTTACAGAGTAGTTTTGTTTAAAGTTCTTCCGGCAGTGGACTGAATATGTAAAAAAATGGTACGGCACTGCTTTTTCTTACGACAGACAGTTTTCGCGTAAAAAAGTTACTTGTTGACTTATTTTCGTACGACAGACAGTTTTCGCGTAAAAAAGGCATTTTTGTGGATCTACTGCAATCCTAATGCAATTTTGCAATGGAAATTTTATGTAAAATCTGTTAATTTTTTGTGAAACATACTTATTTGATACTATGCACATGTAATGCTGTGACTAGTGAACATAAAAAGAAATAATTATAATTTGGAATAATCTACTGAGTGATTCTTTTTTCAGGGTCATATCCATATCCCCTTTTATATCCCGAACGTTTTCTTGCTTATTGGGCCCTACTTTTTTTTCCGATCGCCCGACAGGCGAAATTTATTTGGACTTTCTTTAGATAGTGGCGTGCGGTGAAATTTTAAGAAAGGGAAGCAATTTTTAGAAACTTACCTATTTGAAATGTAATTTGATTCTTCGATCATATTTTGCAAATTCGTCAATGACATCATCATAAAAACGTCGATGCTCCGACATATTTTGGAGAAGTTTATTTTCAAATGACAACAGCGATGTATTCGAAAGTCTCTCCTGCCTCGTTGAATTTCTCACGAAATTTTTTATACGTTTAAGGGTCGAAAAATTGCGTTCTAGTGATGAACTTCTGGCAGGTATTGTCAATACTAACTCACACAATTTCGACACTTCGGTGTAGGCATCTTCCAGCTCCTTGTCTTTTAAAAATTGCATTAGTTCCTTAGCGTTATTTTCACTTTTAGTTCAGATCGCAGTAACACTCGGTCGAAGAACTGGCCATAATGAAGAAAAAGAGATTTAAATGCATCTTCTGGAAAAGTTTTTCCTTTAAAGGCATCAAAATTGCAGAACTCGAGGAATTTAAAATCATTTAAACCGTTAATTCTATAGTTTATTTGTTGCTGAATTTGAGCCCCACCTTGTCTGTTCGAAGACGCTTGGCTTGTGGCTCTACATTTAACGTCATCGTTTTCTCCCAAAATAGGTCTTTTTTGGCTTAACGTGGACTTAAAATCATCCACTTTTTTTAGTCAAAAACCGATATTATTTGTTTTAGTTTGTAATATGTTAAAAACATTGTCCGAGAATGGAAATATTTCTGAAAATATGTTCAACAAATAATTAAAATTAAAATCTCATTTCAAACAGTCCAAAAACCCCCTCGAACTGTTTATTGCTTCTGAGTTCCACGTTTTATTATTTTCTATTACATTCTCAAATAGTTCAATCAGTGATTCACGATTTTCAGATACTGTTAACACAAGTCTTCCATTATAGTTCCACCTAGTAGGAGCTACTTTGGGCAATCGTTTGTGGACAATGGAGTCCAAAGCTTGTGTACGTTTTGTTGACTTAGCAAAATAGCAGCCATGCCACTTAAAGTAACGAAAAATACTTTACACTCTTTAATGTGATTGATGGACTGGGATAAAACTAAATTTAATTTATGAGCAAAACTCTGGACAAAACAGCACTTGGGAAAGTTTCTCGAACTTTAGCTTGCAGACCCCCTAATTGTCCTGCCATTACTGCAGCTCCATCATAGCTTTGAGCAATTAATTTTTTCTCTCCATTAATTTCTTTAGTAACGTTATAAACTACGGTATATAATGCATTTGCTGTACGATTTTCGGACACATTCTTAAAACCTAAAAATCGCTCTTGAATACTTCCGTCAGTTTTAACGTAGCGTCTATAGTATTAGATAATTGGCTAAAATTAGTGATATCAGTTGTTTCGTCCAGAATAATGGCAATGAACCGCGCCTCGCCAATCTCCTGCTTAATTCTTTTTAGAATAATGGTTGCAACAGTGGAAATTAAATCATTCTGGATTCAATTCGACGTTCCGCGAAAAACGCTAGGCTGCTCTAAATGATTTTTAAGCAATCATCATATTTAGCCATTAAACTAAGTAAACCTTGAAAATTTTCTCTCTTTGAAGAAACCCTTGTTTCGTCATGACCTCTAAAACCCAATTCGTGCTGTCCTAGAAAACAAACCACATCGATAAGTTTTCTTAATATTTGCCTATTTTTATCGACTAGTTCGTTGTCTTGACGGGGACTAATTTCCAACTGTTTATTAAGGGCGTGTTCATTTCTGGTTTTGCCGAAGACTTTTTCTTTTATGGCAGCCTGCAAATGCGCTTTGGACATAATGTGTCTTTTTACAGCTTTATGGAAATTGTTTATATCGGAAAAACATTTCATTTTCAAAAAGTAAATACGGCTAACAAAATAATTTACTTATATTTTCACACCCTGTTAGCCATTTAAATTGTTCGTGTTGTTTTTCCGGATAAAAATGTCCAATACAGTTTTTCATTTTTGTGATTAAATTTTTCATTCCTTTGAAAATTATTTGAAGCTTATCAGCGAAGTTTAATGTTGAAAATCCCTTTATTATTACACTTTATTATTCACACACACTCTTCTTACTAAATTCTCCAACATTTTCAACGTCATTACCGACAGCCGAAGTTGACGGTGTGTGGCTGGATCGGAGTCAAGGCCGCATTTATTATGGGCTTGATAATTAAGATAATATCTTAGCATTTTTAGGATAAACTAAATTAATGGTTTGCTATTTCAAAAATTACGATTTAGAAGATGTTTCGTAATTTTTTTTTGGGGAACCACTGCTTCCCTTGCTTCCATGGCACGCCTCTCTCTTTAGATGTGAGACGGAATATGTGATTTCTACATGATGGAACTCCGCCACATTTTAGACGCGAAGTGGACCCATTTCTTGGCCTGCACGCTCCCCGGATTTATCGCCTTGTGATTTTTTCCTCTGGAGCTATTTAAAATAGTTGGTTTTTGATCCATTTTGTTTTACCATATTGGATCTTTACCAAAATATATCATGTTATCCCCATAAGGCCCTTCATTTTTGACCAGAATTTGAAGAAAATCGGATAACTAGTTTTTGAGCTATTCCGCGAACAGACAGAAAACAGGTTTTTCGGCATCTAGGGACTTCCGTCTCATGAAGGAAATAAAAAATAGAAACAAAATAAGATTTTGCAGCTTGTCTGTCTTTATATTTATTTATATACAATACAAAGTGCCTTAATTTGAAAAGAAATATTAAAGAACAACAAATATAATAATGGCGGCGAGATCTAGCGGCGCTACTTATATCTAACCGCCTAGCATAAAATTAAAACTATACGCATATAGTAGGATTGATAATAAGTTGTAACAGAAAATTAACTTTAAAACAGTAACATTAACCCTGTTAATAATAATAATGAAAATAACAAATATATAGTCAAAAAATAGAGTAATAGTAAAAAAAAACAGAATAATCGCATTTATGTGACCTCTCCCTCGGTAAATAAACGCAATCTTCTTTTAAATATACTTAAAGTACCTGAATTAATAATGCACCTAGGTCAGGATTTTTTTTGTTGCATTATAGCTAAATGATATCCGATACATTGCTGTTCTATGCCGAGGGACAACTAAACGGTAGTCACGAAGAGTATTTCTGTTCGTCTCGACCACCCACGTACTATATATTAACTCTAAAACTCAAACTTAATCAGATCTTACTTTAAACCATTGGCATGCAATTAATGAATCCCCTGTATAGTCCATTATCGATTTAGAAAGAATCAGTGATGTTCTATTATCTCAATGGACTACTCGGAATCAAATACTTAAAAACATCCGCCATTAATAATTGATGAAAATGACTTCCAAATAAAACTATTTCAATTAATTCTATTTAGTTATTTACATTGAGATGAGACATCACGCACGTACATATTCAATGAATCCTTGGAATTCCACAGGATTGAGGATGCTAATATGAATTCTTTTTACGCAAATGCCGAAAAGTACATAATTGCGGCTCTCATCGAATATCGTTATTGGTCATCAAATTGCTTCCCGTTCAATTAGATTTTTAACGATCTTTTCTACGTCCAAGCTATAAGGAAAATAATGATTAATTCTTTTTATTGGAATTATTTGAAGATCTGCACGTTTCCGTATTACATTAGCACTGGTCTTTTGTTCTGCGGTCAATAAAACTTTTTTCGATTTTATAATCCCCTGAAGGTATTCACGAATGTGTTAGAGACCTAATAGGTAGCAGGAAGTGCGAAAAAAACTCCAAATGTGTATAATAAGTTTTTTGGTTCTGCAACAGGGTTATATTTATTGTCTTGCAACATTTACGAATAATAAAAGGGTAATGATGCAAGAAAATTTACTTTACGGGAACCTAAGGTAATTTGCGCTAAAACATAGTGGTCATAGACAATTGCAATGAAAGGCGCCTTTTTGATGTTTACCGGTCAGAAGTATCTATGAGCATTTTTAATATCTAATACGTTGGACGATGGGTTATTCGGAAGAAGAGAAATTCGACATGATAGAATTATTTTATTTACATGGTAAAAATGCATCGATAGCTCGTAACGAATATCATGGCTTAAGACGCTTTCCAGATAGGAAGAATGAAGGAAAAACACTTAAGCGTGGAAAGAAAAAATACCATAAAAAAATCAATAATATTTATAAAGAATAAAATAAGAATATTTCTGCTAAATTTTCTGTGTATGGATGCGTTGATAAAATGATGTGATTGGGTGTTTAAATTGTCGATTGTTTGGACTATATTTTGCTCTAAAGCTTGGATGGTTCTTGGCCTGTTGTAGTATATCTTGTTCTTCAGATAACCCCACAAAAATATGTCCAATGGAGAGAGATCGGGACTGTTTGCTGGCCATCTTAATGGTCCATATCTTCCAATCCAAAATGGATACCTGTCATTTAAAAAATTGGTGACCTGCTGAACATTATGAGGAGGGGCACCATCTTGTTGCCATATCAAATTAAGATATGAATTAATCGGTAGTTGTTCAAAATGCCCCTCGATTTCGTTTTCTAATAACTTCTGATACCTTTGTCCGGTTAAATTCCCATTTAAAAATATAGATCCAATAACATGATTGTTAAGAAGGCCACACCAAACATGTAGCAATCTTCTTCCCTAAATTTTGACCGCCTGAAGCGCGGGTTTTATTTTGACCAAAAATGTCTTTCTACTTCTTGGCAGAAGTGTAATCGGTCTATTTTATTTTGATCGGTTAATTCTTAAGTAGGTAAAAACTTATATGGCTTATATTTATAATGTTTTAGAACTGAGTGGACTTTATGCCATGATTTGTTAAAAAAAGTAGCCGCATCGGGAATTGAGCGCTCAGGATTTTCTAAAACAAGAATAAATAAGACAAATAAATTATTTTAATACAAAAGTTTCAAAATTACCTTCAAAATATAATAAAATATTTAAATCTTCTTCAGCGCTTCTTTCCACTATTCTAACTTTTCGCTTAAGTGTTTTTCTTCATTCAACTGTTTAGTGATGTTTAATATTGTCCTACAAGTCGGTGTTGGTCTATCTGGAAACCGTTTATGATATTCGTTACGAGCGATCGACGCATTTTTACCATGTAAATAAAATAATTCTATCAGGTCGAGTTTCTCTTCTTCTGAATAACCCATCGTTCAACGTATTAGATTTTAAAAATGCTCGTAAATAATTACTTCTGACCGGTAACCGTTAAAAAGACGTTGTTCATTGCAATTGTCTTGACCATGGCTCACTATGTTTTAGCGCAAATTACCTTACCATTTCTTTAATGTTCAAACGCTTATATATCCAAAACTAATTGAAAAAATATATTAAAAGTATATAAATTTGAAATTATAAAAAAAATCTTCAAGAATATGATTTAATATACAGGGTGTTTCATTAAAAAAAAACTTACAGTGTAAATACAAAATGTGTAGAGTAAGCAAAACGTTTTTTTTTAAATAGAATACCGAGTATATTGTCTGTTTTTATGAAAGGTCATTCTCTACAGATTCAAAAATATATAATTTAATAAATATTATATTGGCGTAAAGCGTTTGTTAATTATTTTAGTTTAACTGCGACATTATTTCCCATAAAAGTCTAAGGTAATTTTATAATATAATGCAAAACTTGTTATAGTTAAACCAAAATAATTGAAAAACTGGTGGCACCAAAGTAGTCAAACTATATACTTTTGAAATCAGAAAAAAAGAACATTTATAAAAATTATAAAAATACAGGGTGTTCCATTCAAAAAGACGTATTTCGTCATATTTTTAGGGTATATAGATAGGCATGCGATAGTCGTTTGTTGTTTCCATAACGGATTCTGGCGGTTTAAAAGAAACCCTAAAGCTTTTATATTTACACTTTTTCTCTATCTTCGTTAATAAACCCTGTAGGTAGGTGTGAAATATAATGACAACTTGTACATTTTCGAAACAAATCAGTAAAAAAAAGTAATTGTCACTTTTTTAAATTAGGTAATCAAAAACAAGCTAAATACTTTTTCTTACTAAACACAACGTAAATAAGATAAGTGGGTTTTTTTATAATCAGCAAAATTTGGCGAAAACAATATAAATAGCAAAATAGTTATTTTTATAACAAGTAACTAAAATCATATTTTGGGACGAATTGTTGCCATTTCCAAAGGTTAATTTATGGTTAATAAACGTTAATATTTATATTCAGTTGCGAAAAAAAATTTTGTTTGTCAATCTTAACGCAACAAATAATCTAAACACATTAAAAAAAAAAGGTTAATATAGCCGCCATAGAAAAATATATACATCGTGGATAGCCGCGAATAGTATTTGGCAAAAGTCTGCGGTCGCTACTCTCGTCTGCTGGCTCCCTCAACACACTTGGCAACAATGCGCGTAAATTTCCCGAATTTAGGGTACCTGAAAGTTGCCGTGTCTTGTTCGATCTACTGGGCAGCTATATTGATCTATTGTACTACTAAAATCAAATACTATTAAACAGATGAATAGGCATAAGTGAATATATTAAGACACATAATTAAACAAACTCTTGGAAAGGCAGACGTTATCACACTGTAAATAAAGTTTATAAAAAAATATTCAATTTCTTAAAAGTGCTGTGTTTATGCAAGGTTCATGGTTTTTTAATTTTTAGTTCAATAATTTTTTATAAAAAAGCTTGTTTTAAAAAAGTATTTAACGGTTATTTTACTAACACAATTTTCAGATCTTTATATTATATTATGCCTTTTCACGGCTTTATTGCTTCGAAATGTAGATTCACCTTAAAATATATTTTTCTCTAAGAAGTTCAGAAATAACCCTATTCCCTTATCATTAAGGGACAAAATTTAACACGCTTTTCAAAATCTCCACCGTGTAGCTGTTGGTTTAATGTAATATGAAATAGACAATATTCATATTTCCTTGTACGAAACGTCAGATTGAAAAACTTACCTCACCAATTTGTAGACGAAAAAAAGTGACAATGATAATGTGGAAATTATTTTCGCTTGTCATTTCAACTAAGCCTACAATTTCAGAAAAACTAAATAAACAAAAAATAAATTTTCTGGTTTCTCTAAAATTGTAAGCTTAGTTGAAATGACAGATGAAAATAATTTTCTCCTCATCATTGTCAATTTTTCTCCCCTACAAATTGGTGAGGTTAGTTTTTCAATCCGACGTTTCGGTTTCGGGCAACCATCAACAACTTTTTTAATTTAAATGCGGACCTGGATTGTTTATTTCACTATTCGATATCTTTCATAACTTCAAATTAAAATATGACAAAAAAATCATATCATGCTATTTGATTTTTATGCAAAAATCTGTATTTTGAAGAATTACAAAAAAAACGCCATCTAGTGAGTATTAATAGAATCATTACGGTGCAGTTAATAGCTCTACGTGAAGAGAAAAAAAAGCGTTTTTTCCTGACATTAAGTTCAATGTAATCGGTTCATCCAAAAACAAATGTGAAAAATTGCCTGAAAAATACAATGCTTATATTTTCGACAAACTTTAATTAAGAAAATTCAAGAGAAAATCGGCATTCCATTTTTGAGTTGCTGTTACGCCCCCTTGCGGCCATTTCTCGAACTTGAAAATAATGTCCAGTTATTTTTCTTGTCCGATTTACCTACAAATACTTTTTCTCCATAATTGTGTGATCAATGGTTACCGACTTATGGCCGTAGGCCATTCTTATGGATCGCCCTGTATAACAGGTTCGTATTATCTATTATTTCGAAAATTAATAAAAAATAGATCATCGCTTGCAATCATTTTTACGAAAATTTCTGATTGAAATAATCTATTGAAATGCAAAAATGTTTGCTAGTTAGGTCATTTATATTTTTTATTATCTTTATGTTATTCGTGGACATGCATTAAAGTGGCTTTTATTTTTTCTTGGAAAAACCAGGCCAGATGGGAAAATAACTCAAGGGACAAAAAAGTTGTATTTTTAGTTATTAAATTAGTCACAAATATCGAAATGTAAAAAAGTTAGTCAGTGGCGTACCCTTATTTTTGTCAATTATATTTGTTAAGAAACCTCCCGGGACGCCACTGGACTTTTTAATTTTAATAGTTAGAGTTAAATTAGCTCCTTATTACATTAAATAACGCTGCCAATTCCCAACAAAATCGGGTAAAGCGTATTTAAGATAATAATAAAAACCTGATTTAAAAAAAAATGTTTCCAAAGTGCGTACTATGTATTATAAATTTGTTTTAAATGTATTTTTGTTTTTATGATCGTTGTTTGTTTTAAAAGTAATGTTTTTTGAGTGATGTTTTTTCAGTAATGTTTTTAACCATTTTAAATCTTAAATATTAACTATACATGTTTTTATTGTAGAAAATAAATATCTTGAGAAAGCTCAATATAATGAACGAAACGTTGATTGAATTATAGTTTTACTTCTCAATGAGTTAACCTATGCCCAAGAAAATAATTATATACGGTTAAAGAAAAAAAATGATGAAATGAAAACACATTATACATATACAATAATATATATATATATATATATATATATATATATATATACGTGAGAAAGAAAGTTTCGAAAATGCCAAATGTGTATACGTGAAGGAGTAAAAATCAACATATATATATATATATATATATATATATATATATATATATATATATATATATATATATATATATATATATATATATATATATAAATATATATATATATATATATATATATATATATATATATATAATCCAAAATGGCGACACGAAAACCCATATAACATATTTCACGTTAAATTACGTTTCCAATAATGTGCCGCAAGTTATTCTTTTATCGTTAAATTACAAGAATATTTCGATTTTTCCTCTGAGCTACATAATTTTTTATCGGGGAAACTACTAAACAAAAATTTACCATTTTCATTAGTTAAACTATGTTAGATTTATTTACCCATCATTCTTAGTAGACCATAAAAGTATTCTATTTAGGGTCAATATGTGTTAGATTTGTTTATAACATTTAAACTTAAATGACCAGGCCTAGGTTGGCCATTTTATACCCATACCTGTATAAGCATGTACCCTATATGTTCTGTGTCACTCGGTATATATATATATATATATATATATATATATATATATATATATATATATATATATATATATATATATATATATATATATATATATATATATATATATATATATATATATATATATATATATATATATATATATATATATTAGGACATATCTAAATATTTAAGCCCCCTTCTTAATACCATCCTAGGTCCGCCACTGGTTTAACCGAATTTCGGGTGATTGTAAAAACATCTTAAAGAAATCGAAAGGCAATTTCGTGCCCGGTCAAAATCGCATACCGTCAGGATTTGTCAATTTGTTTTGGCGACGACGACATTACAACACTACGCTCGGGGCGGGACCAACTGAGCGGTATCGCCGCGGTACGACTTTCTCCGCTGATGGGCTTCTTCACGTGGTCCTGACCGTCGTCTTCCTCGGTACCACCGACGCCGAGAGTTGTAGTTTCGTACCCAGACGGTCTTGGTGATCGGTCGTTAGCGCTTCTGCCTGCATGCAGCATCCGTCGTCAATATAATCGGTCTTGGGCTGCCAGGAGACGAGTGTTTCGGTCGTGTTCGGGTGGAAAGAGTGATTTTTTTTTAAATAATAAAACGGATTTGTTGGTGTTTCGTCGATTTCTTGTTTGGTGGTTTGGACAGATATGGGGGTTTTAGGGTAAGATTAAATTTTTTTTTGATAAATCTATAATTTTGAAAAAAAACAATATTTAATTTACTTAATTCATAAAAATTTTGCCAAGTTTAGCTCATTTCTTGCATTCAGCTAGCATTTATATAAGATAGGTTTAGGGAAAAATAATTTGATAGTCTTCAATTCGATTCTTCGATTTCTTTTGTTTTTTTATGCCTCAATTTTAAAACAACCTGTAGAACAATTGAGCAGTGGTATAATATTGAACTATGTTTCAAGTTCAAGGCACATGCATTCACTTTATTTTGCTGTTTTTATTGTGGTGGTTTGGGCAAATATGGGAGTTTTAGGATAAAATTTTAATTTTTTTTAGGTAAATCTGTAATAGTATAAACTGCAGGACACTTGAAATGCATAGGTAATACATTTTTTAGGGGTTTTGTAATAATTTTCGTAATGAGAAGATATATCAACTACTATTTTATTTTTTTTGCTACATTAAAATATTACTTACTAAAAGTGCAAAAAATATTTTCAACCGTTTTTCCAAATTCTGATTTTTTCGCGATATTTGAATTGTTTTGAAAATTTTTGATTGTTTGTAGAGAATAATCCAAAGGAGAGTCAAACTACTTACTATAAGACATACAAAAAATATTAAATATAAAAAAACTGGGATTTTTAAGAAAAGTTTGAAGTTATTTTTGAAAAAAGGATTTAATATCAAATATAAAAATCGGTAAATTTATTTTACCCGGTACTTCCCTCCTTATGAATCTTTTCTTTTATTAGCAATAGTAAAGTGTGACTCAATACAGTTTCATTATATATATATATATATATATATATATATATATATATATATATATATATATATATATATATATATATATATATATATATATATATATATATATATATATATATATATATATATATATATATATATATATATATATATATATATATATTGTTTTACAATTATTAAAATGTAGTTATACTAATTAAAATGCAAAGACAATTTTGAGTGAATTTTCAGAAGTTGTAAAATATAAAATCGTGTAGATTTTTACTACTAAAATTTTGGTATTATTTGACAAGAAATAAATAATTTAAAACCAATTGTTTTTTCTTTCAAATAATTACAGAAATAGGTTAGATATGTCAAATGCATAATATAAAAAGGGGGGTACGTTTAAAAATTTTGTATATGAAACAAAATATTCGAGGTAATTTGAAAAAACAATATTCATGATTTTTAAGGAATTATTCGTAGTCTAAATTTAAAATATAAGAATAAATAGAACTTAAGTTTTCAATATCAGTTTTTTATTTTTAAATTGAGACGACGAATGATTCCTTAAAAATCATAAATATTTCTTTTTCAAATTACCTCCAATATTTTGTTCAATATACTGTATAACATATTATCTAGTTTTAAACAAAATACATTACAAAGCATATGAGGATAAAGTATCAACCACAAAAAATGTGGAAGTGAAATAAGATAAATATACACAAAAATGATTCGGGACAGTGACCATTTTCAATTCTTTTAATATCATGAACTATGGATTCAACGTTCAATTTAAGCTAGAATATTGACCAAAAAATAGGGGAATGGCGCCACTTTTGGTGTATGAAGTAGAATTATTTCAAAAAGTAATTAGGGGATCTCTTAAGGTATATTCTGGTTAATATAAATTTTAATGTTTCCCGGCAATAGTAGATACCTTTATTCTTAGCAGAAAAAATTTTATCTGTCGATAAGTTAAGTGTATGGCGAAAGTGTAGGATGGAAAAAAGAGTAAAATCTGCATCAATAAACATTGTGATCTCTAATATTTAAATATACAATGTTTTTACCTAGTCGGTAAATATGTTCTCAAAATAAGATGTTTTTAAATTTATGATACTGAAAACATCAGTACCAATGGCTCTGCAGTGTTATGGCTTAGGTACATTACGTTTAATCTCAAGCAAATAATAATAATAATGATTATTTAAAAAATAGATTAATATTATTAATTGTAAAAATCATTAATATTGAAAATTCCTACAATTTGTCTTGCATGGTCTCAACACTGTCAACTAGCGTCAACACAAAATGTTTTTAAACAACTTCAAAATAATCATTAAACTATTAATCCCTTGAAATATCACAAAAGTACATGCACAGTCGCGTAAAAAAATCGTCGAAAAAAATTAATACATTTTACGTACATTAATACACCGAAAATAACATATTTCCTAATTATGTGGCCAAATTATAAAAATGGAACTCTAACCTGTCGTATTGCCTATATCTTTTTCGATAAACTTGCTATCTTTTCTGCTTGCATGATAGCGATAGAGAAATGAAAAATACCAATAACTGGACAATGAATATCAAAAACCATCGATACTTATTGGTAACTAGCGGAATATTGATAACTATCGATATATTGAAATTATCGATAGTTATCGATAATTTAGATGTAACTAACTTAACTATTGATAGATAAAATCTAATATCGCCCGTCACTAGTTCTGATTGAAAAGTTCGTGTTTTTTAATAGTAAACTCGGCATTAATGCACTATTTTTGAGAAACCCTGTATAAATCTTCTGATAATCGACGAAAACTGAAGATTATGCAGGAATTAGTCTCAGGTGGCCAAAAACAATCGAACCTTTTTTTTTGATGATTTGGGTTATGTTTGATTTTTGTCAATTTTGTCACTATCTTCTTAATTACCATGTCTAAGTTAATTTTGGTGACTTTTTAAAATCAAGCGCCCGAGGGTTTAAAGACATCTAATTTTTCGTTTTGGAAAAAAAGTTAACAAAAATCAGATGAAAATAAAAACAAAGTAACTTTTAAATCTCTATAAAAACGAGGTACCTACATACGTTTGTTGATTGATTTAGTTAAAAGAAGCAAATCTAAATCAAAAATAAGTAATTTGAAAAAGTTAAATATGTAGTAGAAATAACTTATTTCATCTTGATAAGTATTTTGCGATAATAAATAATAGCTAATATAATTACAATAAACATAAATTCGTTATAAATCTGGCTGTATATCAATACCCAAATTTTCCCTATTCATTAATATGTAAATACTTATAGGCATTTTAAAACTAGGCATAGTAATATTATTCAGAAATATTTAAATAGCGAATGGATTAATATTAGCTTAATAAAAATTCTGATATACTATCATTATTAAACATAAAGAGACATAAAGCTGCTACTAAAACATAAATATTCATATTTACATTTATTTATTATTTATTATAAGTATTATAAAGGTAAAATAAAAATAAAATATTTTGTGTATGTGACATCATCTATATGCTAGTTTAATGCTGGTAATAATATAATCATTTTACTGCTAATGTCTCCTTTAGTTAATAATAATATATCATAAAAAAACGGGTGAAAATACTCTCACAATTATTATAATACAAACTATATATGATTCAACATATATTCCAAACAATTAAAAACAACGTAAAGATTATATTCTAGACAATATGCATTTTTAAATTATATGTAATTTATCAAAAGATAATTTTCCAACAGTGTTTTCTACAGTTTGTTTGAGATTTAGCGCATGGCCACAGCATGCTGATAATTATGACGTCTGATTTAAATGTGGAAACTGGAGAAAAATTGTAAAAAATGTAAAATAAGGAAAATCATTTATTTCGCAATGACATCAATAATTTATTCACATACATACTGAAAAAAAAAATGCAACGCAGATCAATTAACAAAAGTATCATAACTGTTTTGGTTACACTACTACACAAACTAATTCTGTGAAGCGTAGCAAAAAAATTCTTCTAATATAATAAGACTTTTTGATTTTTTGACAAGGTTTTAAACAAAGATTCGGGTAAAAGTGATCTGTATCAAATTATATTACAACCTAGTAAATTAGCAGCCTTTAAAAAGCTCACCCTAAATGTAATTTGTACTTTGAATTACTTTACTACTCCAGTAGATTAATTATATCATATAACTATGTTTTTGTTTGTTCTTAGCTCAATAAACATTCAGGTAGGAAAACAAGATCATTACTTCTAAATTAGGAGAGTAAAGAGATTGAAAATTACTTTCTACCACAATTGATTTATCGCTTAGGAGCCAAAATATTTTTGGTGATATTGATTCATGGTTTCTTTCAACATTTTATTTCCTTTTTCAGTATACCTAATATTGTTATGGCCCAATAATCCTCATTACTTGAGCATATTTTTCTGGTATTTCACTCAAATAATATCAGTTTTTTCACGAAGCAATGTAACTTTGTCAATAATTCCAAATAATATTTTTCCCTTACTATTTTTTTTCTTATTAACTGCAATATCTTTTTTAATTGTTCAAAGTATTACTAAAAACTAGTAAAATAATTTTAAAAGATCTGGCAATATACCGTGTCATCACTAACAAAACTGTATAACAATTGTCATATTAAATTCAAATGTTTTATCTCTTATCATTCGTATGTTATAAAAGAGTGTATATACATTTGGTCTAAAATATAAATGGCATATAAATAATATCATTATGCTTATATTTTAGATACATTAATATGTAACAATTTTTGTATAGTGTTGATCATATTAAAATAGTTTTGTTATATACGAGTAGCTGCAATAAAAGAAGAGAGTTGATATCTCTTAGAGATCAACAGCCGCGTAAGTCAGAAACTCAGTCAGAATCTATCAACATTTTTCTGATTTTAATTTATTTTTATGTAATGATCTTAAATTCACTAAAATTTAAATACTAAACAAATTTTATATAGCATTCTATGCAAAAATACATCCGTTTTCGAGATTAAGAAATCACGGTTCTTGCGATTAGAACAAGGAATTACTATACAGATTCCGTTCCATGTTTTCGAGACGTTTAAGTTTAACTATCCGGTTTTTTATTAAATCTAAACACAAGTTATGAAGAATTGATACCTAATAGAAACAATTGAAAGGCATATTTCTAGCGTACTATTGTATGATTTCTCTAGAATTTACAAAAAAATATAATAATGAATATATACATTTCAAGGGAACTTGAAATATTAGTACAAATGTTAATACGTACTATTTATGACTTTTATTTATTAAATAATATATTTTATTGCCTAATAAAATACAAAAGATTGAGATTTGGGCTTCATTTGTTTGACTTTTGATAACGCGTGTTTGAGTTAAAAAAATGGTTATATTTGGTATTAAACATTTCTTCTTTGTCTTTGTCTCATTACAACTGACATATCAAGTATTTGTACTCTTTGTATTCCCCTGTACGTAAACACTTATTAGCTGAAACTTCCATCCCCTAATTAATCAACATCACGTAGTATTCTTAAGGTATGTAAGGCAGATTAATTTAAAAAATATATCATTAATGTTGAAAGTATAAATGCTATTTGATCAAAAACAAAATTAAAGTGTTCTTTTAATTATTTTGGATACCTTCAAAGATTATGGAAACTAATTTTGTAAGGGCCGTAGCAAAAAAATCTTTCTTATGTAATAATGCTCTGTACGAGATTTTTGATTTTTAGACAAGGTTTCAAACAAAGATTCAGGTAAAAGTGATCTTGATCAACAATATATTATACCCTAAATGGAATTTGCACTTTTAATTACTTTACCACTCCACTTACTAAAACTTCAGGTAGAAAAGCAAGATCATTACGTCTAAATTAGGAAAGTAAAGGGGTTGAAAATTACTTTCTAGAACAAAATATTTTAACATTCCCAGTCTAATACCATAAATTTATATTCTAATTCTTTTATTATTTTATTGTTACAAATTTTTGTATTGTTTACTTAGGACCCAAAATGTTTTTGCTAACAATGATTCATGGTTTCTTCTAACATCTTATTTATTTTAGTTTCCCTAATATTGTTATTGCCTAATAATCCTCGTTACTTAAACATATTTTTTGTTATTTGACTCAAATAATATAAGTTTTTTTCATGGAATTTCAACCTATATTTTTTCACTTACTATTTTTTCTCTTATTAACTACAATATATTTAATTGTTTATAGTACATTTTAATTAATGGCTAAAAATGAAAAGCATAATTGTTTGCCTTATTTTAGGACTAAAAGTTTATATAATATGTGTTCGTAAGGCCTCCGTTTTTCAGATACAGGGGGTCAAAATTTAATTTTTTTAGTTTTTTTTTTCATGGACCTCCTACATTTCTAGAGATAAATCATTCAAATTTGACACACACTATACCGTAAGCAATGTTTACGAAATGGCTATAATACATTTTATAAAAATCTGCTGGGTGTTACTTTTTTTCTAGTTCGCGACCCCTTTTTTGCTCATTTTGTTTTTTAACTTCTTGTTTTTAACAATTAAAACAAAAAAAAAGATAAAAATAACATACAATTTCCAATATCTAGGACCTTAGCATTTTGCTAACTAATGTAGATTTTTGTAAAGTATGCTTAATTTTGGTTAATGATTTAAATGGTATATTAATATTATCTTTATGCTTATTTATATAACAACCTTTTTATTGATACAAAAAAACATATATATATATATACATACAGTGTGTCTACTTAAGTTCTCTACTTATAGGAAACTTTTTTATTAGTAGTTTTACGGAAAAAAGTTACTCTTTATAAAAAGTTTTGCTTTCTGCCAAAATAATATTAAAATATTCAAACTTGAGATTGCATATACAGGGTGGTCAAAAACTCTAAAAAATCGAAATTGACTCAAGAGAAAAGTACCTTTAATTTTTATATTATAGCAAAATATAAAACAAAATCTTACTTAGAATAAAAAAACAAATCTAGCACTAGATTCGTTGCTTCCTATCTGAAATCACTTCTTAAGGAATGTAAAACTTTGGCTTCTTACTGGCAAGTCCAGTTTCTTACTTTTGTTCCTACCTACATACCAGCAAAATTTCCTTATTTATCGATTGTTGATAATGGCATTGTCACTGCCATTGTCAACCACAATATTGTATTGCTTTATTGAAACATCAGTTTGAATATTATAGTGAAAAGAAATGCCGCTGAAATTAAGCAAAGAAGATAAAATTGAAATAATTTTAATTGTTGGAGAAAATTATAAAACATTTCGAGAAGCTACAGACATTTTTAACAACAGACACTGCGATAAAATTATACATTTCACAACAGTGGGGAATATTCTAACTAAATTCAAGACTTTTGGAAATGTATAAAATAACTTCACTAATTTTAATTCTAATAAACAATACATGTAAATAACTTAATTAACAATAAAAACTAACTGTCCCGTCACTGCATATTTGCCTCAACATCAACATATCCACCATCTCTTTCCATACGGGTAACCGTTCTTACAGAAAATTCTCTTAAAACGTTTCTAATCATGGCAGGCGTTATGGCCTGTATCTCTTCCCTAATTACCCGCTTCAAATGATCAACATTCTAAAATGGCCTCTTTAGATACACTTCTCTTTTAAGTAGCCCCAAAAGAAATAATCAAGAGGGTTCAAGTCCGGAGAAGTAGCTGGCCAGAAAATATCAGAATACCTGTCGATTACTCGTCCATTAAAGATAAAATTTAAGTATTGTCTTACATCCCTTGCTCCGTGGCATGGTGCGCCATCTCTATCTTTATAAATTCCGCACCACACATTTGTTTTGAATGAATACTGATCACAAATGTGTATAACAAAATTAGGATTAACGTCACTCTACCAATGACAGTTTTGCGAACTTACAGTCCCATTAGAAGTAAACGTTGCTTCATCGGTAAAAATAATGCGTCTTGCCATAAAAGGATCATCTTCTAGCTCCCCTTGTATCAGACAGCAAAACTCGAATCGTCGCTCAAAGTCTCCTGGTCTCAAGGTATGTATACATTTTGGTTTGTAAGGTCGAAAATTGTTTTCTATCAATATTTTGAAACTGTATCTTTACCTACGTTATTTGGCAATTTTGCTGACCTTTTGCTTAGGGATTTTTTAGGGTCTTCTATCACAGAGAGCATTACTTGATTTGTAGTTTCGTCATTCGCAACCCTTGACCTCCGTTTCTTGTTAAAATTATTTTTTACATTTCCAAAAGTCTTGAATTTAGTTAAAATATTCCCCACTGTTGCGAAATGTATAATTTTATCGGGGTGTCTGTAGCTTCTCGAAATGTTTTATAATTTTCTCCGACAATTAAAATTATTTCAATTTTATCTTCTTTGCTTAATTTCGGCGGCATTTCTTTTTGCTATAATATTCAAACTCATACTTCAATAAAGTAATACAATATTGTGGTTGACAATGGCAGTGACAACGCCATTATCAACAATCGATAAATAAGGAAATTTTGCTGGAATTAGGTAGAAACAAAAGTAAGAAACTGGACTTGCCAGTAAGAAGCCAAAGTTTTACATTCCTCAAGAAGGGATTTCAGATAGGAAGCAACGAATCTAGTGCTAGATATGTTTTTTTATTCTAAGTAAGATTTTGAATTACATTTTGCGATAAAATAAAAATTAAAGGTACTTTTCTCTTCAGTCAATTTCGATTTTTTGGAATTTTTGACCACCCTGTATATGCAATCTCAAGTTTGAATATTTTAATATTATTTTGGCAGAAAGCAGAACTTTTTATAAAGAGTAACTTTTTTCCGTAAAACTACTAATAAAAAAGTTTCCTATATGTAGATAACTTAAGTAGACACACTGTATATATATATATATATATATATATATATATATATATATATATATATATATATATATATATATATATATATATATATATATATATATATCCTAGTGTAGCTATATCACAACGCATTAATATTATGTTTTTTTTTTTTGTATCAATACTATAAAAAGTTGATACATAAATAAGCATAAAGATAATATTAATATACCATTTAAATCCTAAACCAAAATTAAGCAAATCTATTGGTTGTTACTTTTTTCCAGGTCACCACCTTTTTTTACCCCCCCCCCAAATTTTTACTGCGACGTCACTGGCTAACCTCTTAGTTTCTTACTTTTATATTTTGAATCTTTTAGACATTAGTTAGCAAAATGCTAAGACTCTAGATATTGGAAATTGTATGTTATTTTTATCTGTTTTTATTTTAATTGTTAAAAACAAGAAGTTAGAAAACAAAATGAGCAAAACAGGGGTCGCGACCTAGAGAAAAAGTAACACCCAGTAGATTTTTATAAAATGTATTATAGCCATTTCGTAGACATTGCTTACGGTATAGTGTGTGTCAAATTTGATTTTGAATCCTATAAATGTAGAAGGACCATGAAAAAAAAAGTAAAAAAAAATTAATTTTGACCCTCTGTATCTGAAAAACGGAGGCCTTACGAACACATATTATATAACCTTTAAGTCCTAAAATAAGACAAACAATTATGCTCTTCATTTTTAGCCATTAATTAAAATGTACTATAAACAATTAAAAAATATATTGTAGTTAATAAGAGAAAAAATAGAAAGTGAAAAAATATAGGTTGAAATTCCATGAAAAAACTTATATTATTTGAGTAAAATAACAAAAAAATATGCTTAAGTAACGAGGATTATTAGGCAATAACAATATTAGGGAAACTAAAATAAATAAGATGTTAGAAGAAACCATGAATCATTGTTAGCAAAAACATTTTGCGTCCTAAGTAAACAATACAAAGAATTTGTAACAATAAAACAATAAAAGTATTAGAATATAAATTTATGGTATTAGACTGGAAATGTTAAAATATTTTGTTCTAGAAAGTAATTTTCAACCACTTTACTTTCCTAATTTAGACGTAATGATGTTGCTTTTCTACCTGAATTTTTCGTGAGTGGAGTAGTAAAGTAATTAAAAGTGCAAATTCCATTTAGGGTATAATATATTGTTGATCAAGATCACTTTTACCTGAATCTTTGTTTGAAACCTTGCCTAAAAATCAAAAATCTCGTACAGAGCATTATTACATAAGAAAGATTTTTTTGCTACGGCCCTTACAAAATTAGTTTCCATAATCTTTGAAGGTATCCAAAATAATTAAAAGAACACTTTAATTTTGTTTTTGATCAAATAGCATTTATACTTTCAACATTAATGATATATTTTTTAAATTAATCTGCCTTACATACCTTAAGAATACTACGTGATGTTGATTAATTAGGGGGTGGAAGTTTCAGCTAATAAGTGTTTACGTACAGGGGAATACAAAGAGTACAAATACTTGATATGTCAGTTGTAATGAGACAAAGACAAAGAAGAAATGTTTAATACCAAATATAACCATTTTTTTAACTCAAACACGCGTTACGAAAAGTCAAACAAATGAAACCCAAAACTCCATGCCGATAAAATACAAATTGTATTAGAGTTTAAGGTGTTTTGAAGTTATATACAGGGTGACTCAAAGAACAGTAAAATATTTAATTTAAATTTAAAAACTAGGCAAATTGCATATATCATGTTCTTTTAGGTTTAAATTAAGGCCAGGTCTAACTGGACAGTTAATAAATATAAGATGATATATGTAATAAGAGAACAAATACAACAACAAAATAGTCTGAGAGTGACATAAACAAAACATATCCAGCTAACTCTGAGCTTAAATGCCATGGCATCTAGACCTGGTTAATAAACTTTAGTGCAGGTAAAATTAGGTTTATTTTAGGTTTGATGATGACGTAAAAAAAAGCGAAGTATGTCACCAGATACATAAATTAGTTAGCGAAATATTTCTGCGTATTATAGGATTTCCAAGTTATTTTTACTCGTGAATTATTTTACCCAGAGTAAGTTAATTGCAGCTAATACTAAATATGCAAGGTACTAATTGTTCAAAGTTGTTTTGTACACAATGGTTATATAAACATTTTATAATTAGTTAGACAAATATTCGGAATTATAAAATACTTAAGTCTTGATGACACTCCTATTAAAATGAAAATGTGGAATCTGGTATTGTAAGAACAAGTTTTTATGGTTTTTAAACAGAATTATTTTTATCAAATGAGTCAACATTGTGTAGATCAGTTTCATTGCTTAGAAGCACATGGATTTTTGGCTCTAAAAAATATCTTCCAAGTATAGTAGTTTTATTTTGGATTGACAATATTTCATTTGGCCTTCAATATCTGTTTAAGGATTTTGCATGTTTATCTTCGCAACAAATACTCACATAAATAAATACGTCCATCCTTTCATGTTAACATACGCTTAGAATGTTTAAATTACAATCCAATTTTTAAAAAAATAATCTCAATTTTACATATTCCTACTCTCAAACTTTTGTTTCTTTTATAATATGTTATAATGAATTCTTCAATCAATTTTTATTCTCACTTTCATTTCTCTTGATTAAATTATCGTTTCATTTTTCGAAGAGATTTTTTTGAATTGTCAAAGTCAATTAAAAAATTTTGGTTCTTGGGTATTGAGCGTGTCAACTTTGAATTATTTTCCAGCGTTTTGTCTACGATGCACAGTGCTTTGAGCAATGGACAATAATCACAAAACAAAGTAATAATTATTTATATTTTTATAACATCAATATAAGTATAAGTATCTAAAACACGCATTACAAAGTTTAATTAAATCAGGTCATCCTTGATTAGCACTGTAGAGACAAATGAATTTCGATCAATGCCTAGCTGTCAGTTTAACAATAATTTGCTTGCGTTCAGAACGGAGTTTTCATTAACGAGTTATTGTTGAAACTGTTCACTCTAAAAAGAAAATCGCTATGGATTGTCAAGCTCCAGGTAGGTTTATTAAATTTTAACTATATATTTAATTGTTGAGTCCAAATGTACGATTTTACCTGATATTTCAATTAGCAATAACAGATTAGTTGTTAACACAACTATATTTGAAAACTTTGGTAAAGGTTTACAAAATATCTCTAAATATCTCTTTCTGATACTGTTTTAGTTAAGTAGGAGAAAATATAAGGTTTCAGATTTTGTATCGATATTCTGCCCCTACCTGCCACCACAGGTAATTTCAGATATTTTATTTCAGAGTGTATTTATATCAAAAATGCTGATCTGGTAGATGTTTGGATAACTAGTTCACATAGTCATCGCCAGCAAAACACATTTAACAAAATATGTGAAATACTTGATTTAACAGATTGTTCGGAAGAATTATCGGCACGAATTTCAAAGATGGGTAGAATTTTTTGCATGAAAATGACTAAACTGTGGCAGGAAAGCTCTAGAACTCGAGAAAGATTTATAAAGAGCAACAAAGTTGGCTAAGCAAACCGGTAGCCACATCAAAAGATTTTGTGGCTTTTAAAAGACCTCAAGTGCAACCATTACAACCGTTGGCGTTGCAACCACGATCAAGTCAATCTCGAGGAAGACCCACCATCCCTTTTGAGGAAGCTTCTACAAAAACAAAAAAAAGACGCGTCTTAGATTTAATACAAAGCAGATCTCAAGCTGAGCTTAACTTTGCTGCTAATTTGGCTGGTAGCTATAATAATCAAGATTCCTTAGATAAGGTTTTTACACCACATCAGGCTTTAGCCCTGTGCTTGGACCTAGACTTATCCGAAAGAAAATACTTAGCTTTAAGGTCAGTAGTTAATGCTTTGCACAAGGATTGCTTTCCAAGTTTGTACGCTTTAAACATTGCAAAAAAAGCACTTTTGCCGTCTCAAATTAATACTGATGAAGTCAGTTCTGAAGTAAATTTACAAGATCTTCTAGATAAAACCGCAGAAAGTATTCTAAATGTTTCAAGCGTAACGAGTGGGAAAGAATTAAAATTAATTTGTAAGTGGGGCTTTGATGGCAGTAGTGGGCATAGCACATATAAGCAGAAGTTCAGTAATGACCAACATACGGATGAATATATCTTTCTAATTGCACTAGTGCCATTAAAATTGATTAATACTTGCACAAATGAGGATGTATGGGTAAATATGACAAGTTCCTCGACCTTGTTTTGTCGACCAATAAAGTTTATTTTTGCTAGGGAAAATGCTGAGTTAGTGCGATTGGAAGAGCAAAAAATGATAAAAAATATCAATTTGCTGAAAGTATCGACAATAAATATGCACAATCAAACTTATAATTTAACTTTCGAATTAATTTTCACTATGATGGACGGTAGTGTAACTAATATTCTTTCCGGCACCAACTCAGCATCCAAGTGCATCATTTGTGGAGCCACCCCAAAGCAAATGAACCACGAAAACGTTGTCAATCGGTCTGTAAATAGGGAAAACTTTCGTTTTGGTTTATCCACACTTCACTGCTGGATACGTTTTTTTGAGTGTCTTTTGCATATTGCGTATAGACTCCCAATAAAAGTATGGCGGGTTGAAGGAAATGAAAATAAAAAAATAGTAGAAAATAATAAAAAACGTATCCAGTCAGAATTTAAATCGAAGATGGGACTGATTGTGGATAAGCCAAAACCGGGATATGGCTCCACAAATGATGGAAACACCGCAAGGCGTTTTTTTTTTAATCCCGATCTCAGCTCGGAAATAACAAGTATCGACAAGGAACTTATTGTTAAGTTTTCGTTGATACTTAGGATATTGGCTAGCGGGTACCATGTTGAATTAGAAAAGTTTCGGAGTTTGTTACAGGAAACTCGTAATTTGTATATAAATTCTTACAGTTGGTATTATATGCCTGCAACTGTCCACAAAGTCTTGATTCATGGGTGTGAGATAATAAGTGCTTTCGACTTACCTATTGGACAACTGTCAGAAGACGCCTTAGAAGCAATGCACAAGGAAGTTAGGAAAAACCGATTATCTCACACCCGCAAATCATCACGAACTAATTGTAACAAAGATTTGATGAACATATTATTGCTGCCATCAGAGCCCTTACTATCAATAAACCGAAAAGTTATGAAACAGAAAACTAGCAAATATAACAATGAAATTAATAAATATCTAAAAAAAAATGATTTAGTTGTTTCAGAAGATTTAAATTTGGAATTCAATGTTTCTGAAATATTAAGCAATGAAAGCGATTCGGACTAATAATTAGCTCTGAGTTTAACGTTTGTTATTTATTTTATGTTTAAACATTTTAGTAATTAAGTGTTAGTGTAGTTTAAATAGTGTTTGTTAAATTTTAATTTTGTGTTTTATAATAAAAACAAGTTACAATGGCTTATAAACGCACATTTTTCTTTTTGACCCTCTATGTCTATGTTACAAATCTTAGTTGTAAGTTTTTCTGGACACCCTGTATGTGATTAACTTAGAAAATTATGTGCAAAATGTTTTCGCCTAAGTAAAAAAATAACAATTTTGTCAGAAATTGTATTATGACCGCCAGAGGTAAGTGGTATTATTTTTGTCCAATAATCTCTACTACTCGAAGCACTGTGCGATGGGACGAGGCATTTTCAGATGCGTTTTCAGAGTTTGCACTCAGAATGAGTTACAAATGTTACCGGGAACTTCTTCCGTATTTCAATGAATTTTCGGGAATCCAATAATTCCTCGAGTACTTTAATTACAATAAGTAATTAAATTGCTTTTAGTGGCTGAAATTACTTTAAAGTATTTTAATTACAGGAAGTAAGTGAATTAAATAAATACTTCAATTACTTCACTTTAAAAAATTCAGTTACTTTGGAGGACTAATTGATATTTCAATAATTTTTTACAAATAAAGTAATTGGTACTTGGAACTACTTTTTATCGGAAAGCAATTGGTAATTGAATTATTTTGCGTCTGTCATTGGTTTAAGTCAAGTGGTAAGTGAGCCTACTAGATTTAATATATCAAATAATACTAGTACTTTTATAGACGTAATTATTAAGTCAAAATTTGCCATACACCACTGTCAGATCACTTAGTATGCCAGATACAATTACTGACCATAATTTGGTATTTTGCTTGCTTGAATTTCAAAACACTAAATATCATTATTTTAAGATACAATGTAGGAATTATAATGGCGTTAAAATGAATCTATCTGAACAAGGTGCCGTTGCATTAGATTGGGTAGCTATTTATCAATCAAACAATATTATTGATAAAGTTGACATGTTTAACAAACACATTTTATATCTAGTATAGATAGCTATACAAAACATGCCATTCTGCGAGAAAAAATATCACATTTTAATACTCTTTCAACAAAAAATATAAATTTTTGGACAATTACTAATAAACTTCATCTAACTAACATTAAAAACCCTGATTCGCCAGTCAACTTCAACAACCCTGAAATTTCAAATAATCATTTTTCTGAAGGGGTTAATCAAACTAACAATATATCGCAAACTAAACTTAATTTTTATTTGGAAAACAAATGAAATAATACTGATGCTGGGCTAAACTTAACTCTCCTTAATGAAGAAGAAATATACCCCTTTATTAATAGTATCCAAACAAATGCTAGAGGGGCTGCCGGAGTTTCTATTAACGAGCCATTAGGTAGTGTTGTTCTTCCCTACATATATGACACCTCAGACAAAATAGGACGATTACTTCGGCGGTTCAACATATGTACAGTCTTCAATACACATAAGAAGACTGGAAAATTTTTGCGATCGCCGAACGATATTGTACCTTTCCAAACAGAAGGAGTATATAAAATTCCTTGCTCCTGTGGAGAAGTGTATGTGGGAGAAACAGGTCGCTTAATATCAACTAGACTTAAGGAACATGAACGATGTATTAAAAAGAAACAAATTGTTCAATCTGCTATAGCTGAACACCAGCATAACACTGGCCATTTCATAAATGTAAAGGAAATCAAGGTTCTAGCATCGGTTCCAGGTTTTTATAAACGAAAAATTAGAGAATCTATTGAAATATTTAAACATACAAAAATTTTCAATAGGGATACGGTTTACGGTCTACATCATACGTGGAAATCGATCTTAACACAGGGTCACGATTCGGCGAGCACAAGTCGGGTATATCACCTGAATCTTTTCGAGCTCATTCAGTGTTCAGATTTCGTGGAGTAAAGATCCCTGAAAATGCCTCGTACAATCGAAAGCGAAACGTCGGATAGTAATTCCAATTTGACACAGTCTAATCCCAAGAACCATGATTTCTTAATTGACCAAAGCCGTGAAAGCTTCCGTTCTATGTTAGCTAACCTCTATGGGGAGGAAACCAAGAAGGATGCCAAAACTTTTGGCGATCTCCGGAACAGCAAAAAGAAGTTACTCTACCAGTTGGCCTTTCTCCTTAGATGCCGAGATGAGGATGTAGTACCGAAATCACTACAGGTCAGACATCACATTACTTCTAGAAGTGCTAAGAATATTTATAAGCGTGCTAGCAATGCATTAATTAGAAAAAAAATTAAGGCAACACATCGTGATTTAGATACAAATGCCCGGAAACTATTAGAAATTCATCTGAAAAAACCCAAATTTACAACTTTGGATAACAGTACCAACGCACAGGCAGGAAAAATCGATCAAGAAGTTACACTTAAGCAACAAAAGAAGTTTGAAGACCTCTTGAACATTCCGCAGAACACAGTTATCAACCTGTCATCGAAGCCGTTATTCGAAGCAGAACATTCCGTCCTTTCCAAGAGCCAAAATTTCTCAGCAGTAGCATTCCCGTAGAAGACATAATATCTTCTGTTGCAGCAATCAGAAGATTACCAGTGGAACAAGCCGATGAAGTCAGATATGAGACAGCGAAGATCATTAAAAATTCAAAACTACCGAAGTCGAACCTCTCTGCAGCCAAAAAAACAGCAATGAAGACCTTAAATGAAGACACAAACATTCTGGTACTTCCAGCAGATAAAGGCAACGCCACAGTCGTCATGGATAGAACAGAATATGTGGAAAAGGTTACTCATCTTTTGGACAACAACAACTATAAAGTTATGCAGGCCGACCCCACAAGTAGAATAGAAAGACGCACTATCAATCTGATCAACGCATCCAGTCTACTACCAGCGGAGAAAAAATTATTAAAACCAAGCAGCTCCAAGATTCGCAGGTTCTACGGTCTTTCGCAGATACACAAAGACAATGTACCACTTCGACCGATCGTCAGTGCAATAGACTCGCCCACATACAAACTAGGTAAATATCTTTCACGTTTTCTTAATTCATTTACTGGAAAAACAGATTCTTTTATTAAAAACTGCACATTTCGTGGAAAAACTTAAGATAATCAAGTTGGATCCCGAAGATATTTTGGTCAGTTTCGATGTAGAATCACTTTACACAAATGTTCCTGTCAAAGACTGAATTTCCCTTATACCAGACATACTGGATAATAATAATCTTGATAAGAACTTAATAGACCTAGTGGAAGCTTGTCTTACATCTACTTATTTCATTTTTCAAAGAACTTTTTATGAACAAACTTCAGGGGCAGCTATGGGATCTCCTCTATCACCTGTGGTAGCGAATATCTTTATGGAAGCCTTTGAGGATATTGCTTTAACATCCGCTCCACTAAAACCAAAGCACTGGTTCAGATATGTAGATGATACTTTTGTTGTTTGGCTCATGGACAGGATAATCTCCTCATATTTCTGGACCACCCTAATCAGCAACATGAAAATATCAAGTTCACGATGGAAATTGAATCTAATGGAACGGTTCCCTTTCTAGATGTATGTGTTCAAAGGAAGGAAAATGGTACATTAGAACATTCTGTGTATAGAAAACCGACGCATACAAATAGATACTTAAATGCAAATTCCCATCACCATCCAGCACAAAAGAAATCGGTTATGAACTCACTAGTATTCAGAGCTATTTCGATTTCTGATCAAGATTCTTTAACATCGGAAACATCGAAACTGACCGAAGCTCTCAGAGGGAATGGCTACTGGAAACTGACGATATTATAAGTTCAATTAAAAGATATAGTAATCCAATTCCGCCATTGTAGAATCATAAAGAGTCACCTTTAGGTAGTGTTGTTCTTCCCTACATACATGACACTACAGACAAAATAGGACGATTACTTCTGCGGTCCAACATACGTACAATCTTCAATACACATAAGAAGATTGGATTGTACCTTTCCAAACAGTAGGAGTATATAAAATTCCTTGCTCCTGTGGAGAAGTGTATGTGGGAGAAACAGGACACTCAATATCAACTAGACTTAAGGAACATGAACGATGTATTAAAAAGAAACAAATTGTTCAATTTGCTGTAGCTGAACACCAGCATAACATTGGCCATTTCATAAATGTAAAGGAAACCAGGGTTCTAGCATCGGTTCCAGGTTTTTATAAACGAAAAATTAGAGAATCTATTGAAATATTTAAACATCTAACACAGGGTCACGGTTCGGCGAGCACAAGTCGGGTATAAAAGCCCGCCTGAATCTTTTGGAGCTCATTCAGTGTTCAGATCTCGTGGAGTAAAGATCCCTGAAGATGCCTCGTGCAATCGAAGGCGAAACGTCGGATCGTAATTCCAATTTGACCGGGTCTAATCCCAAGAACCATGATTTCTTAATGTTAAACTTTTTTTACCGTTCTGTATAAAGCCTTTAGTTAATATTTTAAATACCTGCGTCTTAACTAGTACATATCCTGACGTTTGGGAGAAAGCTGTTATCAGACCTATTCCAAAAATTAATAACCCGAAGGAACCGAAAGATGTAAGACCTAGAAGCATTTTGCCAGTAGTTTTCAAAATTCTAGAAAAACACATATACAAACAGCTTTATAATTTTGTCAATTGATTAGATATAATTCTAGATTCCGATTGTCAAAAACACTATGGAACCTCGAAAGTATGGTAAATAATATAAGGTATAACGAGGAGGGATGCGTTCGGTACAATAAATCATACTACGTTTCTTGTCAAGTTAAGATATTTTGGTTGTTCAGAGCGCACAATTTCTTTTTTTAATTCTTACCTCGAAAAAAGATTTAGGTTAATTTTTGATTCTAGCCTTAGCTTTGAGGTCTATATCAAGAATAAATTAAGTATTGCCTACATTCGTCTAAGAAATTTATATTAATACAAAAATGCCCTTGGTAATAAAACAAAATATTATCTTTGCGATAGTAGTATTCCTTCATTGCGATTCCCTAACTTTGAATCTTTCTAGGTCTATACAGAAGTTAGAAAATAGTTATATGGGAACCACATTACGCCTTATTTAAATCTAAATTCCATTTTAACATGGAGAGACGTAGAAAATTGCATATGTATACTTTTATTTATAAAATTATTCAGTCAGTTATGCCATACTCAGAAGAACACAACAATTATCAGATGGTTTGCCAAACAATATTAAAGCCCTTACGCTGAGAAAGTTTTATTCAAGTTTATTCTTATTGGGGCGCACAGACTAATATGTTCTGGTCACTTAACAACTATTAAAATATTTGAACTGAGCTATTTAGATTTTTATCTCTCCTCCCCCAACCCCAGATCCACCGATGTGCCATACATCGAATATGCTTTCATTTTCTTTAAGCTATTTTTCCCACACACTATGTGGATGTTGTTTGTAGTATTCTAGGCTTGCCCCACGAGAGACATTTTAATGTCTCTTATTTTTAGATTACAAAATTTGTATAATTTTTTGGTAATAAATCCTTTTGACTGACTAATTAAATGCATTTTTGTTTTCGTTGCGTATAACCGTCATTTATCCGAGCATTCCGGAACTAGTGATGGTACATGATGTCATAGAAAGATTTTATCTTAGAAAATAATTTTACCCTGTCAAACAGGAGAGATAAATTGTACTTAGTTATTCAAACGAAAAATTGTACAACTGTTACGAAATACCGACAAAAAGTGAAAGACTTTGCACGTATAATCGCCAGTAAAAGTTAAAATTTAAATTTCAAATTAAGATATGATATTTAATTTAAGTTAATGTATGCCCGTATATAAAATATTCAATTGGTGTATTTTTACTTGCAATAATTTCAGCGGTGCTACATATTCATGTTAAACAATTATTCGTTTGTAGCAAGAAGACAAATTTAATTGATTACGATAAATACTATTAAAATACATGTTGTATATTAAAAGCTGTCATTTCAAATGTACTTGCTGGTACTTAAACCCATTTATGCCATTGCATTTTTGCGTGGTGCTTTTTGTAATATTATTTAGCTGACAAATAAAAAATTTCTAAACCATGTTCAGCTGAATAAAAATAACCCTGAATACGTACAGTCAGGGTGGTCCAGTATTAGATGACGTCGGCTGTAGCTCGGAACCGTTAATGACAGGACTTAAGGAAAAAAATATTTATAGGTAAATCGGCCAAGATAAATTGCTGTAAATTATTTTCATGTTCGAAAGTTGGCCGCGAAGGGGCGTAACAGCAACACACAAGTGTAAATGCCAATTTTCTCTTAAATTTCCGTAATTGAGGTACGTTGAAAATATAAGCATTGCATTCGTCAACCAATTACGTACTTTTTGCTTATGACCATTTTTGTCTATTGTGGTGGGGGAAGGTCAATTATTCAATTTGATCAGGAGCGTGCGGTGAAATTTTAAGAAAGGGAAGAAATTTTTAGAAACTTACCTATTTGTAACGTAAATCGATTCTTCGATCATTTTTTTGCAAATTCGTCAATGACGTCATCCTAAAAACGTCGATGCTCCGACATATTTTGGAGAAGTTTATTTTAATTTTTTAATATATTTTTTAAATTTTTTATACGTTTAAGTGTTGAAAAATTGCGTTCTACCGATGAACTTGTGGTAGGTATTGTCAATACTAATTCACACAATTTCGACACTTTGGTGTAGGCATCTTCCAGCTCTCTCTTTTAAAAATTGCAATAATTCCTTAGCGTTATTTTTTGCGCTAATGTCATCAGTTTCGTAAATCACTTTTAGTTCAGATCGCAGTAACACTCGGTCGAAGAACTGGCCATAATGAAGAAGAAGAGATTTAAACGCATCTTCTGGAAAAATTTTTCATTTAAATGCATCAAAATTGCAGAACTCGAGGAATTTAAAATCAATTAAACCGTTAAATCTATAGTTTATTTGTTGCTGAATTTGATCGATTATTTCATGAAAGAGGCGTCTGTATGATGTTTGAACATCTCCCACCTTGTTTGTTCGAAGACGCTTGGCTTGTGGCTCTACATTTCACGTCATCGTTTTCTCCCAAAATGGGTCAAAGTCATCTCTTTTTTGGCTTAACATGGACTTAAAATCATCCACTTTTTTTAGGCAAAAAGCCATATCATTTGTTTTAGTTTGTAATATATTAAAACCATTGTCCGAGAATGGAAATATTTCTAAAAATATGTTCAACAAACAATTAAAATTAAAATCTCGTTTCAAACAGCCCAAAAACCCCCCTTTATATTGTTTCTGAGTCCCACGTTTCATTATTTTCTATTATATTCTCAAATAGTTCAATCTGTAATTCACGATTTTCAGATACTGTTAATACAAGTCTTCCATTATAGTTCCACCTAGTAGGAGCTACTTTGGGCAATCGTTTGCGGACAATGGAGTCCAAAGCTTGTGTACGTTTTGTTGAGTTGGAAAAAAAAGCAGCCATGCCACTTAAAGTAACGAAAAATACTTTACACTCTTTAATGTGATTGATGGACTGGGATAAAACTAAATTTAATTTATGAGCAAAACACTGGACAAACACAGCACTTGGGAAGTTTCTCGAACTTTAGCTTGCAGACCCCCTAATTGTCCTGCCATCCCTGCAGCTCCATCATAGCTTTGAGCATCTAATTTTTTCTCTCCATTAATTTCTTTAGTAACGTTATAAACTATGATATATAATGCATCTGCTGTACGATTTTCGGATACATTCTTAAAACCTAAAAATCTCTCTTGAATACTTCCGTCTGTTTTAACATAGCGTATTACTATAGATAATTACCTAAATTAGGGATATCAGTTGTTTCGTCCAGAACAATAGCAATGAACCGCGCCTCGCCAATCTTCTGCTTAATTCTTTTTAGAATAATGGTTGCAACAGCGGAAATTAAATAATTCTGGATTCGAAAACGCTAGACTGCTCTAAATGATTTTTTAAGCAATCATCATATTTAGCCACTAAACTAAGTAAATAAAATTTCCTCTATTTGAAAAAACCCTTGTTTCGTCAGACCTGTAAATTCCAATTCGTGCTGTCCGAGAAAACGAACAACATCGATAAGTCTTCTTAATATTTGCCTATTTTTATCGATTAGTTCCTTGTGTTGGGGGTGACTAATTTCCAACTGTTTATTAAGGGCGAATTCAATTCTGGTTTTACCGAAGACTTTCTTTTATGACGGCCTGCAAATGCGCTTTGGACATAATGTGTCTTTTTACAGCTTTATGGAAATTGTTTAAATCGGAAAAACCAGTTTTATTCCAGAGACCTTTTTCATTTTCAAAAAGTAAACATGGCCAACAAAATAATTTACTTATATTTTCACACCCTGTTAGCCATTTAAATTGTTCGTATTGTTTTTCCGGATAAAAATGTCTAATACAGTTTTTCATTTTTGTGGTTAAATTTTTCATAGGCGGTTTTGCCCTTCCTTTGGAAATTATTTCAAGCTTATCAGCGAAGTTTAATGTTGAAAATCCCTTTATTATTAAGACACACACCACACATTCACACACACTCTTCTTACTAAATTCTCCAACATTTTCAACGTTATTACCGACAGCCGAAGTTGACGGTATTTGCATATCCACGTCCGTATTATTGTCTTCCATATCGCACCATGCACGACGCGACCTACGTATCACACAACACACGGATAGCCGTTCAAACAAAGAACCTACTTCAACGATAGCTTCCGACCCCACTTAAAGCACGCGACTGAAATTCAAAAATTGCAAACAGCCGGTGGAAAGTTTAATAACCTCTGGCTCGACTCACAGGAAATCAAGCATACAGGACTTGGCTGCACATAAGCTAGCGGCGCATAGGTTCTATTCCATTTTCTATTGTCGCTCGGTCGGAGTCAAGGCCGCATTTATTATGGGCTTGATAATTACGATAATATTTTAGCATTTTTAATATAAACTAATTTAATGGTTTCCTATTTCAAAAATTACATTTTAGAAGATGTTTTGTAATTTTTTTTGGGGTAGCAATGCTTCCCTTGCTTCCATGGACTGCACGTCCCTGAACTTGATGTAGAAAAAAAAATTGCTTTATTTGCTCTACTCGTAGATCCTTAAACTGTACCGTAATGACTTTCTTAGTGGTCATTAGATGGAGTTGTTCGGAATTCTCCAACTAATGCTTAGTTTCTCAAAAAAATCAAATGGTGCGCTTTTAATTTTATATCACAATTTATTTGGTAGTTACGAAGGGCATTGAATAGTGAAATAAAAAATCCAGCATTTAAATTAAGAAACTTGATGATGAACGGCGCATTGGAAAATTAACCTTGCCGTTTTGTAGTGGAGAAAAAGTGACAATGGCAAAGTGGAAATTATTTTCATCTCATATTTCAATGAATCCTAAAATTCTATAAAAACTAGAAAACTGTATAAAAACAAGGATCCAATAGAACACATTCAGTGTTCAGATCTCGTGGAGTAAAGATCCCTGAAGGTGGCTCGTGCAATCGAAGGCAAAACGTCGGATAGTAATTCCAATTTGACACGGTCTAATACCAAGAACCACGATTTCTTAAGTTTATTGTTAGTTGTTAATTCATTATAGTGGCAAGGTAGAACTCGGGTTAATCTTTTTGCCCAATCCGAGTCCTGCTGTTTAGCTATTTAATTACGAAGCTTATTTGATTATAACACTGAGTTTTAGTAATTTTTATTTGGTCCCTTGTTTAAGTTTTGTTCTTTAGAGTTATGCAAGATTACTAAAGTTTCTATTGGAGTCTTGTATCTTTTGTTCAAATTTTTGCTTTTACTAAAATTTTGGGATTAATTGAAATGAGAGACGAAAACAATTTCCACCTTGTCATTGTCATACATTCTTCTCTACAAAACGGCAAGGTTAATTTTCCAATCCGACTTTTCGGATTCGTGATACCATCATCAACTTTCTTACTTTAAATGCGGATCTTGATTTTTTATTTCACTATTCATTGCCCTTTATAACTACCAAATAAATTGTGATATAAAAGTCATTTTTGATTTTTTTGAGAAAATCAGCATTATTCAGAAAATTACGAAACAACGCCATCTAGTGTACAAACTAGATAATTTCTTCTTCTTTGAGATACAGTTGTAAGTTAAGACTGTAAAAATTAACCTTTACTGATGATGGAATGTATTAACTGATTCCTGTCATAGTGTACCAAAAAATAAAAGCTTTGGCTCAAGATTCGTTTACCTGAAATTGGTTATAAGGAAAGTATCTAGTTTTACATATTCTAGGAGCTTTTCTAAATAACGGAAAATAAGAATTTTGCTGCGGAAATGCGTCATTTCCGTTCTGCACAGTTTAGTATACCTGAAATCAGTTACATGAAAACTTTGCATTGCATCTCATCCCAAACTCTTTCCCAAGCACGAAAATGTTAAAATGTGTCTGCGGAAATTTGTCATTTTCATTTTCTGCGGAAATTTTGTATAGTTTAGAATATCTAAAATCAGTTACACAAAAAAAAAACTTTCATTTACATTCTAAATTCTTCTACATTTTTTAAGTAACGAAAACGAAGGCATGATTGCGGATGGAGGCAAAATAATCGATGGCATTATTGCGGAATGCTCGTATATATTTGTTCGATTGCCTGACTCAAGAAAGGATCATCCTTCTTTGTTTATATTCCTTGAAGTTCTCAAAGATATGCAGACAGATACTTATATGAAACTTCGTGACTCAGACAAATTATTGAGATTATCTAAAAAAAATTTCGGGCTGTCACGTATACGGGTATAAAATGTCGCTGACAATACGATGCGTTCAGCCGTTATTTTTACATTCCGCAATCGTGCCCTCACTTCATTTTGTGAAAAACTGAATACTAATGTTTCGTCCGCAATCGTGCCGCGCCCTGGAAAAGCGCTCAAAATTTCCGTGAAAAATGTAAATGACAAATTTCCGCAGACAAATTTTTACATTTTTATCTTGAGGAAAAAGTTTAGAATATAAATCAAAGCTTCTTTTTTATGTAACTGATTTCAGGTAAACTAAACTATACAAAATTTTGTCGGAAAATTAAAACGACAAATTTCCGCAGTAACATTTTGGCATTTTGGTGCTTGGGAAAGCATTTGGGATGAGATGCCAAGCAAAGTTTTCATGTAACTGATTTCAGGTATACTAAACTGTGTATGAAAATGAAAATAACGCGTTTCTGCAATAAATTTTTTCATTTCCGTTGTTAAGAAACACTTCTAGAAAAGATTTCTTTTCCCTTTAAAGTATTTTTACCCCACCCAGCACCCCTATTCGCTCCAAGATCCCGCAAGCTTCTAAATTAAAAAAAAAAAAGGGGTGTACAATGGAAATGACGCATTTCCGCAGGAAAATTTTTCATTTCCGTTGTTAAGAAGGGCTTCTAGAAGGCAATCAAATATTTTTTTTTCCAAATAACCCATTTCAGGTAAACAAAACTTGCCCCAAAGCTTTATGCAGCGAGTATGGGTTATTCGTTTAAAAAACCCCAAACTACAAGCTTTGTAAAATGAAAGTAAAACAATTCCACTTCTGAACAACCCTGTATTTTTTAAAGATGTATGATTTCATTTTCTTTGCATAGTCCGAATATTCTCTTTAAATTTGTTGTCAATTTTTTGATAAATTAGGTGATTCCTATGATATAATAAATATTCAAATGAAAGGAAAGAAAGAAACTGAAATCAATTATAAAATGATAGATATTCTCATTACCTAGCTGTGAGTATATCCATTCAATGAACCTTTTAATATAAAAGAACCTTTGAAAAATTTCAATGCCAAATTTCGTTAGATAATGGGGACTTCCGTAATAAATACTTAAACTAAACTTAATCCTAAAAGGATAATAAAATACAGTATTTGTGTGCCAGTATTAGAATATTTTAGAAGGTTAATTAATAAATGTTTATGATTGTGTCAGTCGATACTCGGTGGAAATCCATAATAATATGATGTAAAATGTAAAAAATAAACACTATTTTTTACAAACACTTCCACTATATTTAATTTAACAACGTGACATGTTTCACTACACAGTAGGTTCTTCGGACGTTACATTTCGAATGCACAAGCTTACAAGTTAAGGTGATATTTATATAACTAAGTATAATACAACCATTTGGAAATTTTAATGCCTTAAAAAAGGTCTGGGAATTTTTACGTACTAGCAATAAAATAAAAAGAAATTACCTAAAATTATTGGAACATATTTAACAAGGGTGAATTATTGAGATCTACCTGATCGTTTAGCAAGCAATTTGAATGTTTGCGTTTATTTATTTCTAGAGACTCGAGTATATTCAATTTGTGACCCTTATTTTGTAGGTGTAAAATTTTAAAATTTGTATTAAAAGTATGACCGCTCTCAATTAAATGGTTTGAATAATTAGATTCGGTTTTCCCTTTAATAAAACATTTATAATGCTCCTCTATTCTTTTACCCAAATGTCTGCCTGTTTGACCTATATATGTTTTGTCACAATCTCCACAGCTTAATTGGTATACACCTGATTGTTCTAGTTTATCAGACTTAGTTTTATTATTTTTGATATATCTACTTAAAGAATTATTTGTTTTATACGCTATTCTAATATCTAAACTATTTAAAAATGCACCTATTTTAGAACTAGAATTACCTATATAGGATAAAACTTTGTACGGAGTAGTTTTTTCATTAATATTAGGATATATCAAAGATATAGCTTTTTTATATAATTTTTTTTGTAATATTTTATCAATAATGTTTAATGAATAACCATTGTTAACTGCTATCTGCTTAATGATGTTTAACTCGGTCTGATAATTAGTTTTATTTAAAGGTAATGAGATAAGTCTGTGAATCATACTCTGGAAAGCCGCTGTATGTGTTGGTTTATGATATACCGAAAAATCAAGTTTATTGTTTATTTTTTTAATAGGTAATTCTAGAAAGTTTATGCTGTTATTTGCTTCTAGTTCAATTGTGAATTTTATATTAGGATGAAGGCTAATGATATAATCAAGAAAAATATTTAATTGACGTTCAGTTCCCGTAAAACATGTTAAAACATCATCAACATATCTATGCCAGTATAAAAAATGTTCTAATGAATAAAGCTGATAAAGGCAATACTGTAGTTGCTATTAATAAGTTAGAATATATTAACAAAACATTAGATTTTCTTATCCCAGATAAATATCATATTTTAAAACATAATTTTACAGATATTTTTCAACAAAGAATCAAAAATTGTATCAAAAACTGTAAGAGTTTGTTTAATGACAGAGACATCAGCAAATATACCATTATGAACCCTAAACCACCAAAATTATATTCTTTAATTAAACTACATAAACCGGGATTCCCTATTAGACCAGTAGTTTCTTTCTTTTCAGCTCCATCTTACAAACTATCTAAGAAACTTATAGACATCGTTCAAACATATACGAAGTTCTCAGCAAAATATCAAATTAAAAACTCTCTAGATTTAGTTAATAAAATCAAAGATATACAGTTACCAAATAATGCTAAACTAATTTCGTTTGACGTCACTAATCTATTCCCTAGTGTTCCTGCTAAAGATACCATTAAACTTGTTGAAGGTCTTTTAAACAAAAATTCAGTTAATGTTGTTAAAAAACAAGATATATTGCACCTACTTACCGAATGTTTAGATCAAAACTATTTCGAATTTAATAATAAACTTTATACCAGCAAAGAAGGTTTAATTATGGGAAACCCATTAAGCCCCTTGATGGCAGAGATATTTTTGGATACCTTGGAAAACAAGATTAACAAGCACCCCCTTTTCAAACATTTTATATACTGGCATAGATATGTTGATGATGTTTTAACATGTTTTACGGGAACTGAACGTCAATTAAATATTTTTCTTGATTATATCATTAGCCTTCATCCTAATATAAAATTCACAATTGAACTAGAAGCAAATAACAGCATAAACTTTCTAGATTTACCTATTAAAAAAATAAACAATAAACTTGATTTTTCGGTATATCATAAACCAACACATACAGCGGCTTTCCAGAGTATGATTCACAGACTTATCTCATTACCTTTAAATAAAACTAATTATCAGACCGAGTTAAACATCATTAAGCAGATAGCAGTTAACAATGGTTATTCATTAAACATTATTGATAAAATATTACAAAAAAAATTATATAAAAAAGCTATATCTTTGATATATCCTAATATTAATGAAAAAACTACTCCGTACAAAGTTTTATCCTATATAGGTAATTCTAGTTCTAAAATAGGTGCATTTTTAAATAGTTTAGATATTAGAATAGCGTATAAAACAAATAATTCTTTAAGTAGATATATCAAAAATAATAAAACTAAGTCTGATAAACTAGAACAATCAGGTGTATACCAATTAAACTGTGGAGATTGTGACAAAACATATATAGGTCAAACAGCCAGACATTTCGGTAAAAGAATAGAGGAGCATTATAAATGTTTTATTAAAGGGAAAACCGAATCTAATTATTCAAACCATTTAATTGAGAGCGGTCATACTTTTAATACAAATTTTAAAAATTTACACCTAAAAAATAAGGGTCATAAATTGAATATACTCGAGTCTCTAGAAATAAATAAACTCAAAAATTCAAATTGCTTGCTAAACGATCAGGTAGATCTCAATAATTCACCCTTGTTAAATATGTTCTAATAATTTTAGGTAATTTCTTTTTATTTTATTGCTAGTACGTAAAAATTCCCAGACCTTTTTTAAGGGATTAAAATTTCCAAATGGTTGTATTATACTTAGTTATATAAATATCACCTTAACTTGTAAGCTTGTGCATTCGAAATGTAACGTCCGAAGAAGCTACTGTGTAGTGAAACATGTCACGTTGTTAAATTAAATATAGTGGAAGTGTTTGTAAAAAATAGTGTTTAATTTTTACATTTTACATCATATTAATAAATGTTTATTACAGATGTTTGCCTTATTTTAGGACTAAAAGTTTATATAAACTTGGTCTTTGTGTTTGTTAATTCTTAAAATAAATTATATTTTATAACCAGAAATCAGGTTTTTGTAATAGATTATCCTAACTTAGTGAAAATAAATGTTTAACAAATATCTGTTTTTACAAATGTTTTCCTTGAGCTATTTAAAACAATTCTCTAGAATCTTAGATATTTAAATCCGCAAAGTATGTTGTTGTTTGTTTAAAATATTATCATTAACATAATGAATGCAAATACATAAACACTAATCAGGAAAAGTATGAACATCATTATCATAAAGAAAAACAAAATGCCTTCTTTGAAACCGCAGAGATTTAAATATAATTGGATTTTGAGAATTGTTTTTCATTCGCTTCTCTAATAACAAGTTTTGAAATTTCTTCTTATATGAAAACCATTTAGAACGTAGAGAATATTCTAATTTGGAGTCACATCTGCGGATGAAAAGCGTGTTCGAGAAGGAAATGAGAGCGACCAGGCTAAAAATTGTTGTGTAGTTTGAAACTATATCGTTGTAGAGAAACTATTCTTATTATTATTATAAAATAAAAATTAAATTGGATAATGTTAGGGGTATGTGCCAACATGGTTCCCCTATTTTTCACATTCTATGGACCAATGTTTACGATAAAACAAGAAGTGGGGATGGCGAATGTTTCATGGCCGTGGTCATTTGTTGCCGAATGCCAGTGGCGGCGCGAGGTTTCACTTCCCGCATAAGGAAATATCATTAATCGTGAAAAAATCATAGTTTCGGGTTTTTCGTAAAATCAACTTACTCGATTAACTAAATTTTATTTAATTTTCCACAAAAAATACATCTGATACAAAAAAATGTTGGTATGAATTCAATATAGAGAAAGAAAATGACATGTTAAAATATTTGATGTAAGAATACCTATTCCTTAATGAGGCAAATAGGTATTTTTACAAATATCAAAGAAATAATCTTTCCACACTTCACTATTAAAATCAAACCAATAAGTTAGATAAGTTTAAAAGAAAATTAGTTATTTATATATTATTAAACTTTAGTTTTTAGTTATGTTTGCCTTATGTCACTGTCATTTTGTAATTGTGACATTTAGAAAAATTATTTGTTCAGTTGTTAAAAATGTCATCTTAAACCTGTAACTGTGAAATTACACCTTGTCTAAATTTAAACCTCTTTGGTGAATACTATTGTTTTTGAGTTTTAAACTATAACCAATGCTTTTAACGCGCTTTTATTGGCTTCCTACTCGTCTGATTGTTTGTTTGAATGTCGGGTTCAAATCTTGTAATGGATTTTTCACCACTTCCATTACCGATTATTTTCAAATTTGACATGCATATACTTTGGGATATAAAAAATCCGAATTTTTTTAATCAACGTTTAGAAATCCAAAATGACGGCGCTAATACGGCTGACGAATTTTGTTACTTGTGTAGATTAAATTGAAAATTGATGCCTAGGAAAATTTAAGAGTGTCGGCGGTAAAAATTTAAAATAGCGGTGCCAGAATGACAATGTCAACTGGTCGGACGGATGATTTTAACATTTGTGGGGATTATTTAAGAATGCATAACAAAAATCAAAATAATGGCGCCAATATAGCAAACGAATTTTGTCATTTGTACAGATTCGGCTGAAATATCAGTATCTAGAAGTATTTAAGAATGAAAGTTATGAAATTTTAGTCAATATTTGAGAATTAAAAATGGCGGCACCAACATAGTAGACTAATTTCAAAATTTTTGCAGTTTTGATTAAAATTCGGTATTTAGGGGTTTTAAGACTGCACATCATGAATTTTTCACTTTCTGAGAGACTGTAGGATGATATATTACGCACTAATTTCTCGACATCTACTGATGATACTTGTGGCTGACTCGATTTTCTTAGAAGATTGTCATATTTTTTCGAAAGTTTATCAGTCTTAATATTCTCATTTGATTCTGTTCGCCAAAAAGCCAAAGTTTCTATGCGATTCCACAATAAAGGGTGAATGATGTTACTTAGTTTAAGGTGTAATTTTAAAAGTTCTTTCTCTGTCTCGGCTAGTTGTTTCCTAGTTTGATGGATTTGTTCTTTTAAAAAGGCCTTACTAGCATTTTGTAGTATGATGTTAGTTTTTCTAGTTTTAGTATGATAAGACAATCGTGAGCATAAATTATGGATTCGTTATGTGGATGGCATATTAATTATATGGCAACATGGTCATGCAGAGCTCGAAAAATTTCTGACTCACGTAAATTCAATCCACCCCAGAATATAACTTACTCTAGAATTAGAGAAAAACAACAAACTACCATTTTTAGATATTCTGGTCACAAAACTGCATAACGGACATTGCGAATATACCGTGTACAGAAAACCAACACATTCAGACAGATATTTAAATGCAAAATCACATCATCACACAGCACAAATTCAAGCTGTGGCAAATACCCTAATATCCAGATCCGTGCGATTAACCGAAACACAGACGAGACAAAACGAACTTAAGGTAAAATCTAGTGCTTTAAAGAAAAGTGGCTACACAAATAGCACCATAGAGAAAGCTATTAATACACACGGTTCCCGAACGACGAAGAACAAAAATTATGAACCGGGAAAGCAACAAGTAGTCTTACCATATGTAAAAGGCACAACAGACAGAATCGGAAGAATTCCTAGGAAACACGACATACAAACAATACACAAGCCACAAACAACTATAGGTAAACTACTTGGAAACTCAATACAGCATTACGTGCTAGGACTGTGAAAAGTTGTACGTGGGGCAAACTAACAGGCGAATATCAGCAAGAGTAGAAGAGCATAAACTCAGCATCTGAAACAAACAAACAACCTCAGCCTTATTGCTACATCATCAGGAAACCGGACATAAAATAAATTTCGATGGGTGTAGGGAGATTGCCAATATAGAACATTATAAGACCAGAATAATCAGAGAAGCCATAGAAATGGAAAAACAAGGTGATTTGAATAAAAGGGACGGATTATTAAAACTACCAACAGTATGGAAGACAATAATCGACAAATCTAAAATCGCAAAAACTCAAGCGTAATTAGCGCAACAACAACAGCACCATCCGGAAAACATAAATAACGAACAACGGCCGCGCAGATATAACCTTCGGCCCCGGGTGGGGGTATAAAAGGAAGCGTCGTAGTCACCAATACTTTAGTCTCTATTCGGACGCGAGAAAGAAAGCTTCGAAATTGCCAAATGTGATTTTGGCGAAATTTCTCACTCAACTATGACATCGATCATTGGCGTGCATCAACTAGGTGGAAAAAAAATGTCAAATTTTTAAAAAATATTTTAGCGACTTTTTTATAGAAATGTTATTCTTAGATTCTTATTTAACATCATCAAGAACCCCTCTAAATGAAATTTTAACAAAATATTTCGTTGGCTTTCGGCGATACGAGCTTTCAATAAATAATTTTTTTTTTCGTTTTGAAGACAAAATTCTCGTAATCAGTTGCGTCTGTCCAATGAAACTTTTTCTTCGTTTTTTGTTTATTTTTACTATCTTTGTTGAATTTATAAAAAGAAGACGTTCTTTAAAAAATATCAGAGTTCTTTAAAGTTCTGATATTGTGCTTAAAAATGTCTTATCATTAAAATAATCAGGTAATGTTTTAGAGCAATTTTCTTACCTAGATTAAATAAACATGGTTAAAAAGAAAGAAAAAATGTAAAATAGTTTTTTTTTGGTAAAGGCAATTGTTTTCAAAAATTTTACATGTAAAAAATGCATTTATTGAAAGCTCGTATCTCGGAAAGCCAATGAAATATTTTGTTACAATTTCTAAGAAAAGAATCTAAGATCAAAATTTCTATAAAAAAATCGCTAATATTTTTCACAAGTTGAGTATGTCAAAACAATAACATTTTAAATCCATATAAACCACCAATCTGGTAAATAATTTTGCTGGGGTCTACTTATAAAAAGTGAACCATACTTTATATACAGGGTGTCCCGAATTGCAGTGTCCAAACTTTAACAGCGCATTCTGCATTCAAAATAAGCCCTAATTTTCTATATAAACATATATCGGCAAATGCTTCGTTTTCGAAATACAGGGTGTTAAAGTTTTAAGAAAAAAATTGTTTTTTAGTCCAAACTTTTTTATTTCTTGAGATATTGTTATTAAATTTAGTAAACAGCCTTGGAGTAACAAAAGGCATTTTTTCATTCGAAATATTTTTTAATTTTTCATCAGTGGCGTCCGTACGGGATTTTTTATTGAATATTCTTGAAGAAAAAATGGTACTCTACTGCTTTTTCTGAAAACAAAAATAATTCCTAAAATCCCCACTCAGTTTGGAGCAAATTTGATCCCTTGTTTTTTTTCGTGCGGTGTAAGGATTTCGAGTAAAAAACTACAAACCATTTTTATGTATGGCATAGTTAAAATTTCCATTATTGTTAATTTCAGCAGCAAAACCTTTAAGGTGAGATTGTAACAGCAAGTTTTTAAAATTATTTGGTTTCCGATATTTATTTCATGCATTCCGGGTGAGTTCATAATTTCTGAACAACGTATGTAGGGTTTCTAAAATAAAAGCTTGTCTGACAACTAAGGAGAGATGACGTCATCGACCCGTTGTAATGGAGATTTGCATTATGTTTGGGTTATCAGGGTGACATCGCAGAAGTTAGCAGGCAACCTATTAAAATCTAATGTCCTTGGTACTTATCATCATTTCTTTATGACTCTTGGTATGCCATGATTGCATTTTTGTGATAATTGAACAATTCCTAGGTTCGTCTTTAAAGTATGACAGATGAGTTTATAATTCTAAAATCGTCGATTCATTTTGTAAAACGGTAATTAGAATTAATTCAATTTTGAAGATGATACTTCATTTTACAAAAACTACTCTTTATTAACTAAGTTCGTAATTAATTTTACAAAAACTAGAATTCATAACTTTTATTAACTTAGATCGTGGAAAAAATTTATAGAGCACTTTAAATATCATTAAGGATTAATGTAGGCCTTAAAATTCACAATAATTGCCCAAAATGAGCTCCTCTAACTTCGACACATTTTCGGCATCTGCTCTTAACTGTGTCAGTGGCATGGCGTATAAAATTCGTATTGGCTCGCAAAGTTTCACAGGCTTGCTCTATCCTTAGAATCAGTTCTTCTCTAGTATGAACTGGTCTGGAATAAACTAAATTTTTCAAATAACCCCACACAAAGAAGTCGACAGGTGTGAAGAACGTGGTAGCTCCTAGTCCAATCCACCGTTCTGGATAATTATTATTTAACCACTCGCGATTTACAAGTGCAAAATGCGCGGGAGCCCCCGTCCATTTGAATCCAGAATTCGTTTAAGATTAGAGGAATATTTTCTAGATATTGAAATAACTCATTTTGCAGAAAATCATTAAATAACTGTCCATCTAGGCGTGGTGGTAGAATATGGGGCCCGCAAAAAATTTCATTTATTACACCACACCAAACATTAACAGAAAATTCTTGCTGAAATGCTCTAGTTCGTACAACACGTTGATTGTCATGGCTCCAAATTCGTAAATTATGGAAATTTACTGAGCCGCTTGGGGTAAATGTGGCTTCATCAGTCCATAATTTTTTTTTGAGAAGTTCTCGTCTTCCTCTATTTGGCGCAAAAACCAATTGCAAAAACCAATTGCAAAAACTGACACGTTTTTCGGCATCACCAGGTTGTAAGTTTCGAACTGGCTGCATCTGAAATGGCTTCCTGTGATCTTTCCTCAAAACGCGATGAACCTTATTTTTAGAAACAAAAACTGCGTCGCCTTGTAAATTATGAGCTGCTCTTCATAGGCTTAATGCCCTATCGTTGTCAAACTTATTTAAAATTACCTTTCGATATTGTTCATTTCTCCTACCTTCGTTTCTTGGATTCTTTTTGAGTCCAAAATTCCTAAACATTAAATGCGTTTTAATGAAAACTTATTTGCAAGGTAATCTTCTATTTGGAAATCTTCGTTGGTATTCCCGTACTGCTGCATTTCCATTACAGAAACCATAAACGAAATGAATATCAGCATACTCAAAGTTACTGAATAACACCATTTTGAAGTCACTAGTTAGACTGATAATTACCTTTTTGTATAAACTGTAATGTACCTGACATTTATTTACTCTAAAAACTCAAATGTCACACTTTAAAGACGAAACTAGCAATTGTTCAATTGTCACAAAAATGCAGTCATGGCATACCAAGATGTTAAAGGTTTTGCTACTGAAATAATTAACAATAATGGAAATTTTAACTACGCCATACATAAAAATAGTTTTTAGTTTTTAACTCGAAATCCTTGCATCACACGAAAAAAAGGCAAGGGATCAAATTTGTTCCAAACTGAGTGGAGATTTTAGCAGTGATTTTTGTTTTCAGAAAAAGCAGTAGCGTACCATCTTTTCTTCAAGAATATTCAATAAAAAATCCTGTACGGACGCCACTGATAAAGAATTAAAAAATATTTCAAATCAAAAAATGCCTTTTGCTGTTTACAAAATTTAATAACAATATCTCAAGTACTAATAAAATTATGACTAAATAGCAATTTTTTTCTTAAAACTTTAACACCCTGTATTTCGAAAACGAAGCATTTGCCGATATATGTTTATATAGAAAATTAGGACTTATTTTGAATGCAGAATGCGCTGTTAAAGTTTGGACAGTTTGTGTGATCAGTACGATGGTAAAATTCTGCTCGAAGGAACTCCGGGGCAGATGCAAATATACCGATATTTTTTTTGATATTTATTTCAAACATATTTTTTACTCTTTCGTTTTCACTATATACATTTCATTGAGTAAAAACACACATTTTACTTATTTGTCTTTATTAACATAATTCAACGAACCTACCACTTATTTATAACATTATGTAATGCGTGGGAGTATTCATGGTTTATAAAGGAATTGCATTAACGCTCCGATTTCATTTTCTACCCAATTTGGTCGACTTTCGAGTGACAAGTTTAAATAGTTGTTTTATTTATGTGTTTTGCCTACTTTCAGCACAATATGTCATTGTAATTTAATTACAAAACCGACGTCGTTTCCAGCACTATCGGCCATACGCCAACAATTTATGCAAATAAATTTACTTTAATTCACAGATAATCGTCCAGAATGCCACGCGAGCAGATTTTTTTCTCCTACATATTTTCAGAAAAAAAATGAAATTCTCTTTAGTGATCAGTGGAGGTTAACCAGTTGGAGTGCATATGTTCGAGAATATATGCCAACCAACTGCGAGTAAATGATGGATGTTTTCAAAATTATGTAATAGCTACCTACTATGAAAACTTACGAAATTTAATTAAATTTAAAAATATTACATTTGTATCGAGGAATACAGACGGGCACGTATTTGCAGCCGGGCTGCCGGACAATGCCGGTATACCTTTTTTACTTTCCTTAACAAAATAGTATAGCTAGAATTTAAATAAATGGTATTTTTTGTACAGTATCCTTCGAGAATTACACCATCAAAAATATAAAATTTATTTAATTATAACGGCCTATTTGCATTTTCACCCACATTGCGCGAGTCTAAAGTTCTCTTTGTATGTTCGCTTAACTGTTCACTAGTGGAAAGTGGAATTATTTAAATTTTCGCAATTCATGTCCATGAAATATCAAAATAATGGCCATGAAAACCAGCAACGTAACAATGAAAAATAAATGCCAATTTATTTTTTATTTAAAGTATCATTAAAACGGAGCACATTAATTAAAAAATAATATCATTAAGTTGTTTTTCGTGTAAAACTTTTTTTAAGTTTTTAACTAACCTTATGCTTGCGAATATATGCCAACCAACTGTGAGTAAACGATGGATGTTTTGAAAATTATGTAATGACTTTACTATGAAAACTTATGAAATTGAATTGAATTAAAAAATATGGCACTTGTATCAGTGGATACTGGTCGTTACAATAACTGTCAAAAAATTCAAGAGAAGGACATAACTACTTATTAGGAATTTATTTTTTAAGTAACTTTTACTTTTAATTATGCGAGGTAATTCATGAACTAGTGCAAAAATTCAATGGCGATTAAATAAACTTCGTATAGTAGACGTTATTTTACACCTAGTATATATACATCTTCAACAAAAAAGTCATTGTTATTATTGATATTTCAATTTTTTATTATTGACTTCTCAGAAAATTTTATTCTTGATTGAAGTTGCTGCTTAAAGAAAAACTAATGTTGACTGCAATCCCAGGTTGGATGTACAGGTTGTTCAAAAAATTTTAAAATATAGCGGAATTATAAAGCACAAAAAGTTATAAATAAAAATTAAGTACAGTTTTTTGATCCTAGTGTAGTTAAAGTTACTCTAAAATCGAAAAATTCTTACTTTTTCAATTTTTGAGTCTAATTTTCTCTTTAATTAAACCAGATATAAAAAAAACTTTACTTAACTTTTATTTATAACTTCCTGTATCCTATAACTCTGCTGTAGTGGTTTTTTATTTTTTTGAATTTTACGAATTTTGAAGTCTAATTTTTAATAATGATAACAACAATAATAATAATAATCATAATAATGGGTTTAGGACTGGATAAATGCGGCGAGATACATTTAAAAAACGGTAAACTTATCAAATTACAGGGTCAAGAATGGATCTTTTACCAATTTGCAGTCTATCAAAGTTAGAAATCTCTGGGTACCAAGCAGGGGATTGACTACTATTGCTTATCTCTGTGCAGCCCAAAAAAGAAGCAAGAGTATTTCCATACTCAAATCATCCGTTACTACAAAAGATTTTATAGTATAAATATGGTAACCTGCATGCTGAAACAGAGGGATTTATTATATGTATTCAGGCTTGTGTAATCCGCAAAAGATTATGAAAAGAAGCATATTCTTAAGAATGCAGAACCAATTGATAGTTGAGTTGTAGAATCTATAACAGACCTGGCGAAACGATAGACTATATTATTGCAGGTTGCTCAACTCTATCAACCTCTGTGTGCCTGGGAAGGCATAACCAAATTGCCAAGATTATACATAGGCAACTGGCACTCCAACATAATTTGGTTCAAAACCCACCGCCATATTATATGTACCTACCATCAGAAGTTGTCAAATTTAATGGCACCATTATGTATTAAGATAGACCAATAATTACAATCAGAGCGGTAGGCTAGAATCATCCAGACATTAATGTTATTATCGACAAATCAAGCAAACATGCCACTGACTGCAAACCTACAAAAGACGGAAAAAGAAAAAAATACCAAATACCAGAACCCAGCTATAAAAAACCAACATATTTGGCAGCTGAATATAGTGCGTACAATACCAATTGTTATATCCGCCACTGGAATAGTAACAATAAATCTTAATAAGAGCTTAGACGAGATAGGTGTTTCTTCCCTATAGAATGAGCCATCCGTTATATGCCTTCACAATTGAGAAGTAATTTTTAGAAATAATAATAATAATAACAATAATAATAATAATAACAATAATAGAGACGATTCCCGAACCATATCCCACCTTCTGTATATGGATGACATTAAATTATATGGAGGAAACTATAACCAACTAAAAAAGCTTATTGACATACACCTTCTCGAAAGACATCCACATGGAATTTGGAATGGAAAAAGGTAAAGCCTTAAACATCGAAAAAAGCAAAGTCATTAATGGTGATGTAGCCCTACCCAATGGAGAAATAGTTCAAGCGATGAATCAAGGAGAGACTAACAAATACCTAGGATTCCAACAAGCTAGACCGCTACAGGATAAGCAAGGAATGAACAAGATGACAGATCAGTACGTTCAAAAAGTGCGAGCTCTTCTAAAGATAGAATTGAACACCGAAAATCTCATTACAGCAATTAACACCTATGCTGTGCCCCTGCTGACCTACAGTTTCGGAATCTTAAAATGAACTAACACGGAGCTAGAGGAACTACAGCGAACTACTCGCCTAATGATTACCAAGTACAGGTCACACCACCTAAGGCCATCAATTCTACGAATAGTCTTACCACGAAGAGAAGGTGGAAGACCCGTTGTTGGCTTGACCAATTCGCACTCCCGACAGCTGCAAAAATTGAGAGATTTCTTCACCAATAAGGCACAAACATCAAGCCTTCACCGCATAGTGACCTTAAGTGACAATTCATATTCTCCTCTGAATCTCGCAAGTGACAACATCATCCTAAAGTCAATTTCAGACCCCGACAAACAAGAACAGTGATCTCAAATAGCACTACATGGCCGACATCACAATGACTTGAATCAGCCACATATAGATGAGGAAGCATCCAACAGGTGGTTGAAGGATGGACAACTATTCCCAGAGACAGAAGGATTTGTAATAGCAATGCAGAATCAAGTTATTAACACATAAAATTACACTAAATTCATCATCAAGGTCCATTGAATGTAGCGAGAGATCAGAGACCATACAGCATATAACATCTGGCTGCACTTGCCTAGCAAACACGGACCTCCAGCGACATAACCAGGTGTGTGACATCATACACCAGAAGCTTGCCAGTAAATACGGGCTCCTTAATAACTTTGTGCCCTATTATAAATACCAACCAAGTTCAATGCTTGAAAATAATGCCTTCAAAATGTACCACGACCGGGCAATTATCACCGACCACACTGGTCGAATTTAATCAAATCTTGGCATAAATAGATTTTTTTTATTTTTAAAAATTAATTACAAAAACGATTATTTCAGACACTTTATCAATCCAGGAATTCAGTAGGCCATGCAAATGACACATACACTTCTGTTTTATTGTTATATTAAATGTCAAAGCTGCATAAAATTACGACATTTTTAGACGCGTTGATAATTAGTTGTTTGGTTTATTGGTTTCAAAGTTCGTTAGATAATATATATTTGAAGTACTTTTAAAAATCAGTTATGGAAGAAGACCACGAAGGTATGTATTTGCCAAAAAATAAAAATGTTAATATTTGGTTGTATTTTAAAACACATATAGAACCATTAAGTAGGTAATGTTATTTTCTTAGGTGACTTTTAAAAATATCAAAATTCAAAAACCAATTTGTTTGTGTTTTCACCACATTTCCATTATCGCATATTTTTTTCTGGATTGCGTAATATCTCTTTTTATTGAATACACAAAAAAAGGTTGCCCCAACTTGCCCATAAGGAATTATACAGTGTTTTTAAAAAGTCTTGAACTGGCTAAATTTGGTCAAATTTGTAAGATTCGCGAACGGTTAAGCTTTCGAAGATACATTTTTCTTTCTATTACATATACTTTTACCAAAAAAAATATAAAACCCTTTTTTCTGCTTCAATTCTGAATCTGAAAAAGAATTATTTTCATAATATTTTGAATTGTAAATCTAATTTTATTGAGTTTTACCGTGGTAGGTCTTAAAATTTTTTATGCTCGGACTTATAAACTCCCTGCTGGAGAGCTAACTTTGCATTTCAATATCTTGCACCTGACAAAGTCAAAGTTAACTTCTTTGTGTAGGGGTAATTTTAATCAATAAAACCGTATGCATTTTGTTTTTAGACCAAAATGAACCAGTGTTGTCAATGAGTTACATGAAGCTCTTTGAAATCTTTATCAGTTTCCGAGAAAAAAACCTGGACAGTAAATTTAATCGCTTACGAGCAAGAATTTTAGAATTTACGGGTTCTTCAAACCTAAGCCATGAAGCTAATAATATTTTAAATGGCTTCTATTATAAATTTAAACAAAAGTGGTCTTCATGTAATAGAACAAAAGATAGGTTTTTGCAGCATCATGGAGAGTGGCTGCATACTGTAGTTCAGTTTAAAACAAATTGTAAAAATAATAAAGGACGAAAAGCGCTGGATTTTAATTCCTATAGCGAGAGAACCAAAAGACAAAAAACCAAACTATTGAGAGAAACATTTTCCCCGCAGCAATTAGCTTACGCAGCACAAATGAGTTATCGAGTCAACCAGGAAGTAGAAGCCTCTAAATTAATAAAGACCATTTGTGAGGAACCTCAAAAAGCTAAAGATTATTCCAAAGCGTTAAAAACGGAAAATTATTCACAACTTTCCTCAAATGAAGCTCTTTCTGTTGTGGTTGAAGCCAGATTAACAAAATTTCAATATAAACTAATTAGAAAACAGGTGCAAGAAAAAAACTGTTATATTTATCCATCGTATGATCATATACTAGAGGCAAAAAGAATGTGTTATCCTGAAAACATACGTGTAACAGAAAGTTCTGCAGAGTTCCTGTCCAATCTTTATTAAATCATACGTGTCAAAGACTTTTACTTTTACAAAGGGATGTTCTCCTTAATGTAAATAGCACAAATAATGACATTTTAAACCTAATCTTAACTTGTAAGTATGGTTTTGATGGGTCATCTGGCCAGTCTGAGTACAAGCAAGTTTTTAATAACGAGTCGCTCTCAGACTCTAGTATTTTTTTTACATCGCTTGTACCTATTCGATTAAGCCGACCAACTGACACCGGAAACATTATAATTTGGCAAAATTCCAGACCTTCCTCCACTCGAATGTGTCGCCCCATAAAAGTTCAGTTTTCACGCGAAACCCGCGAATTAACATTGGCTGAAAAACAACATCTAGACAATCAGTTAACAAATCTGACTCCTTTTAAATGCACCATAGATAACATTAATGTGTTAGTAAGTTTCGACTTACATTTAACAATGATAGATAGTAAAGTAGGAAATGTTTTAGCAGAAAATAATTCTACACAAAAATGTTTTATTTGTGGCGCATCGTCCAAGGAGTTTAATAACATCGACGTTGTTCTTCAGAGGCCTGTAATTAATGCCAATTATTTAAAATTTGGTTTATCCACTCTACATGCTTGGATACGTTTTTTTGAGTGTTTGCTGCATTTGGCTTATAAGTTAGACATAAAAAAATGGCAGGCCAGAAGCGAAGAAGATAAGCAAAAAGTCAAAGACTCAAAAAAACGTATCCAGCAAGATTTCCATTTACGATTGGGGTTAATAGTGGATAAACCAAAACCAGGTTTTGGTTCGTCGAATGACGGCAATACAGCTCGTAGGTTTTTCGAAAATGTAAATGTTGTTGCTGAAGTTTGCCATATCGATGAACAGTTAATTCACAGATTTTATATAATATTGCAGACTTTGTCCTGTGGTTATGACATCGATATAGCTAAATTTCAATGTTATACAATTGAAACTGCACGAATTTTTGCAAATTTATATTCATGGTACCCGATGCCCACATCTGTGCATAGAATATTAATACATGGAGCAGAGACTATTGGTGCTTTTGAAATTCCTATAGGACAGTTGTCCGAGGAAGCACAAGAAGCTAGAAATAAGGACATTAAAAGTTTTCGTTTAAATTTCGCGAGAAAAACCTCTAGGCAAGATAATTTACAGGATATATTTAATCGCCTTCTTGTTTCCTCGGACCCTGTCATATCTGGGTTTCGCAAAACACCACCCAAGTCCAGTAAAAGCCTTTTACCTGATGCTCTTAGGTTAATAAAACCACCTAATATTTGCAACACGCCTTTAAATTTGGATGAAATTTTAGACTCATCAGATGAAGACTGATACTATAAGTCTAAAATTTATTCAAATTTAGGGCTTGTACCATGGAAATAATTGTTGAAAAAACTATTGTATCTATGGTTAGTATTCTCCAGATAAATTTACCCGGATGTAAAAATACTGGCACAAAGTTGTATTGGAAACATTTGATGGTTTTACTGATACTGAAAATACTACTTACCTTTGATCTTATAGAACAGAAATTTGACATTGTAAATTATTTTAAATTGAAACCAAATATTAGGCACATAAAAACTGTCAAATTTCTGTTTTATTAGACTATTATAGTATTCCTACTTACCTGTTTACCTATACCTATCCAGCTCATCTTTCAACAGTGGCATAACTAGAGAATTTTAAAAAATGAATTACAACTTAAAAATTTGGTCAGGGGTAGGGCTTGTATGCTCTGTCTCGGGTATACACCAGTATTAATTAAATAATAAAATAATTCATATAACATGTTATCCATTTAACATGTTGTTTATTTATACATACTTTATTTAAACTTTATTGTAGTTAGACTAGATATTACTGTAATACTGTATACCTTTGGGTTTTAGTATAATAGGTATCAATATTAAGATAGTTATTTTTACTTATAGTCATGGTACAAGGTAATAGCTTCTAGTGTACAGACTTTATTCATAGACCACCTAATATTTGGTTTGAATTTAAATTAATTTACCATGTGGTAATTGGCAAATGTATTTGTTTTTTTTACTGAAGTTGACTATCGTTTTCATCACCCTGTATAATAGATTTTTTGTTAAATTTGAAAAAAATTAAATTTAATGAATAAATTTAAATAAATTATGTAAGTTTTTTAAACTTTTAATAAACCATAACATGTAATTCTATTTATGCCAAGATTTTATTAAATTCGACCAGTGTGCGACAGATGGGTGACAAATAATCGGACTGATGTGGTACTGTTAAATACGGAAACAAAGACAGCTTATTTGGTAGATGTCGCTGTACCCAACTATAAATAAATACTATAACAACTATAATAAATGGCCAAATATGCGGAGCTAGCCATTGAGACACAGCAGATGTGGAGAGTGAATAAGGTTAGGTTAGGTTAGGTTAGAACTAGAACATCGACATCCAGAAAGCAGTCCTGCTGAGTACTTGCCACACAGTGAGAAAATTCGTTCAGGACAACACATAGAACTGACAGAGACTAGCCCACTCCTTTTGAAGCATGCATCCGGGATGAAATTGATTTTCAATTTCGATCATAACAATAATAATAATGAGGCATTTAAAGGTAACAATGAACCAGAAAGGGACAAACTTTATTTATTTGTCCTATGTCAGCCCGCCTTTGAAATTGAAACGTATCATTCTTGCCACTAATTATTAAACATCAACGTTAGTAGTTTATAATTATTCCAGATTCCCTAAATGACTTTCTGTTACTACTAACGGTCACTATTAGATACACCTGCACACCCAGCTCGTCTTACCTAGACCTGAATACCGGCTTCGCTAATGACACAAAAAACATTTCCCAATTAATAAACAATTTGTTTCATTAGCCATAAAATATTTATCGGCTCGAAATACCTTAAAATTCAGTTATAACTTAGCTTTAGTAGTTTACAGACTTATAAGTTTTTATAAAGAAAATGATAATGTAACCCATTTTGTAGAACGCGACTGCAAGGTTGGCAAAAAAGAACATATTGCGAAAGTCCATTTTGGTCTCACCTTTAAACTGCGAATAAATTTCGTTAATTGCGCGGGGTTTGGTAAACCGATTATTGCGATTGTTTAAGCCAACATAATAGGTAAATAGGTCTATTTTCATATTCATTGCACGGCGTAGAGTCAAGTGCTATTTGTCTTTGATTGCAAAACGTATTAAATTGTGTTGAATAGAATTGTGCATAGTTAACCTACGATTTATGTCAGGCGTGCTATTGAAATGCGGAACAAGGATTCCTCAGTTTCGCAAGGAAATCAAAGAAATTATGTTACTTAGCTAACTGATTTGACCTAGACTTTATCGTTTGTGATACTTGCAGATGCGGGGATACTAAATTGGGATGAATCAGGAGCTCCCGAAATATGAAAATAATTCAAACTGCTAGTCCGAGGAAGGGTGGAACTGGTCCTCTATCAGGTTTCTAACACCACACTAAACCACTGACTCTGTTTTTATTTTTTAATGACTATTAATATCTTTACGCAACGAGGCTTAACTAACCCTTAATCTACCCTGATTCACTCTTGACACGAAATAAATGTACTAAACGAAATAATGCACAATATTTGAGATACATGTTTTTATGTAATTAATAAATACTTAACTAATATTAATACATACCTAAAAAATAGATAAAATTTTCATATAGTCATAATGGCATGTCACATACGACTTAATAAAAGTAAACAAAACATTATAATTTTATTCATTCAATGAGAAGGTAGACACTTGGACTTATTGATCATTTTTTTGATATTCGCAGTGTAATTTGACACACCCATTCGAACACCAGATGTTCATCTGTAAGGAGATTGCGGTATTTGTTCTTAATAAATTTCATATTGGAGAAAGAAGATTCGCACAAATAGGTTGAAGTAAATGACTCTTTCACTCTTAAAGCAACACGACTTAGAATTAAACATTTGTCTTTACTTACTATAGGCCAGATACATTTTGTACTTGAAACTAACGATTTCAATGCTAAATCACTTTGAAATGCAATCACTTCCGTTTCAGTTGCAGCAATTTCCATGAAGTGTGAAACAATAAATTGAGCCATTTTGTTAAAATTCTTAAACCGATTTTTGCAGTTATCCTTCAAGTTAGAAACTATTTCTACATGAGATTTACTGTCATAGGGTTCTATTGGATTTTGAGATATCTTCTCTGAAAAAACTGGAAAATGTTTGACATCACGGTTGATTAGAGTTTGTTCCCAAAACTCAAGTTTTTTTATGAATATATTTATATCGGAAATCATTACCGCCAGTTCTTTATCTCTTCCCTGAAGTTGCAAATTGAGTTCATTAATCTTGTCTGTAATGTCCACAAGAAACCCAAAACCTCTGAGGCAAATTGAATTTTCCAGTTCCTGAAAAGTTCGCCGCGTTGTTTGAAAAATTGAAATATGACAGATAGGGTTTCATTAAAACGTGTTAACACTCGTCCTCTACTTAACCATCGCACTTCAGAGTGAAGAAGTAGGTCTCCATACTGACAATCAATTTCATTGGCTAAGATTTTGAATAATCTTTGTAATGCGTGAGCTTGCTTACAATTTTTACTACCAATTTCAATTTAGTTTTGAAAAAATTTTACATAATGCTTGCTAATGAATAATGCAATGGTAACATAGAAATTGTGGAAAGCGTTCATCTTTACAACAAAATGCTACTAGACCCTTATCATAACTGGAGCCCCGTCAGTTGTCAAGCCTACCAATTTTGAAATTGGAATTTTCCCAGAAAATATAAAATTGTTTAAATAAGAAAACAATTTTTGTCCAGTAGTATATCCTTTCAGTGGAATAAACTTTAAAAGATCTTTGATCATAAAATCACTAAAAACCATCCTGTCGAACAAATCTTGGAGGTATCAACCCCATTTGTTGATTCATCCAGTTCAAGAGAGAAATAAACACAGTTATCTGAGGCAGTTTGTAAAATATCCTTGCTCATTACTTACACTCGTCTCTTCACTATATTAGCAGAAAGTTACGTAGATTTTATTGCTGAAACTATCTCGTCTTTATTTTTAAAGTTGGAAAATAAGGAATCTGCAGCTTCAAAAGACGCCTGTTTTATCATTTCCTCGTCTTCATACGATTTCTTTTTTTTTTGTGCAATTATTTCGGACATACACTTCCCTTGCAGACTTATTTTTGTCAACTGTTGTCAACAAATATTGACTGTTATTCAATTTGTCTTTTCTGCTGGCAGCATGTTATGGGAAATATTTTTCAAAATATGGATGTACACTTTTATGATGCCTCTCAATATTTCCTTTTTTAGGAACCGAAACACAGACATTACATAACAAACATATATTTTCCCTCTACCTGTATCGTAAGCAACCTATTTTGACACTGCTTTGACAGACGTAAGTGAAAGTTACTCAACAAGGTATTGGTTGCCCTTAACGACATGATGTAAGTCAACTAACATCCCTAGGGAAATAATAATCTAAAATTATTATAAGTAGCTTTAATATTTGATTTCATCAACATATTACAAAAATACGGACAAAAATCCGATGATATTAATTGAAATGAATATTAATGGTACAATTATTACAATTATTCACATTATTAACAAAATTTGGATACACGATTTCTCGTTTCTTCTCGATGTGTATTACATTTTCTGACTCCACAGATCTTTCATTTCTAACCAATGTTTCTGTCACTGTTGAAGCACTGCAAGAGACTTCTGGCTGGGTCTTATTGTATATAATTTTATTCGCTATTTCCTTTTTATTATTGAGACTCTCAGCTACGTAACTTTCCACAACAGTAGCGGATTCCCATCCACCATGTCGCTTGAGAGCTAATACATCAAATCCAGTATTTGCTAATAAAGTTCTTCTAAAAGAGTATCCAGTATACATTTTTAAGTTCTTAAACTTTAGAAATTTCTCAATTTTACTTGGAATTGACTAAAACGTATTTTTCCCGACAGGCTGGTTTAAGCACTTTCCATTTTGATATAGCATAAAGGAGCGCGGATTATTAGTCGTCATGTGGGATCTTGTATCAATGTACTTTTGAATTATTTTGAAATGACAAACCTGAGTGTCGTCACTTTTTCTCACTGTAAATGTACGTGACATTTCATTTTTGGAGTCAGGAATGGTCACACTTATGATTTCTTGACTTATTTTAACATCGTCCATTTTCATTTCATTAGAACGTCACGCTCCAGCAACTTCCATTACCATTACGACCTTCATCAATAAGTATATATCATCGGGGGCTTCACACATGAACTTATTCACATCTTTCCTGTTAAACACATTCGATTTTTTGGGTCTATAACCATCAATTTTTCTTTTCAAAAATACTCGAAGTTTTGGATACTTAGAAATATCTATATTTTCCTCTATAAAAAGGGTGGATTTCAACATCGAATACTCACAAGATAAGCTAAAAGTTTTTACATAATCGTCAAGAAAAATTTTTTTTTGTACCTCGATTTTTTTCTACCAAATCCCAGATTTGGCCCTTCACTGCTGCCTCTGGAATAGCAATATTTTTTTTTGGAATACCATAAAATTAATCTTTTTTTTGGTCCAGGATTTTCGGGGCATGTTTTCTACTAGCCCAGAGTGGTAGCTTGCGTTGTCCATGATAATTAATTATTTGATATTTAAACCATTTTTCGGAATTTTGATGTTTCATACTATCGTGGTAGTCCTCACTTTTTGTCCCGCTTTTAAAAAGTAAACTAGCTCCCTTGATAAACCCGTTCTCATTGTCGGCGTTAACGACAATGTATCTATAACCTAAAAAAATCAACAGTTTTAACACTGGAGCAAAAGAAAAAATCTGTTTTCTTATATATAATTTAGAAGTCTAGTATGAACATGAATTTATTTCACCACATTTCATCACACGAATTCAAGTTTTTCTTTTGATCAAAATTATAAAAAAACTTAAAATTTTATATTAACATTTTCTCAACAGAATTTAAAACATAAATAATATAGGATGTTGACAAAGTAATTATTTTTGTTAAATATAAAAAAATAAACATTTTTATTTTTTTTGCGGCCAAAAACGGTTGGTTTTTAACCCAAAGCCTGGTCGTGTTTATCAATTAAATTACACTAGCTTTGAAGACTTATCATCCTGATTATTGCGGGGATGTGAAATAGTTATTTATACTATAAGCGATGTAAGTAACATTTACCAGTCGAGGACGAGTTTGCGTCCAAGCGATAGCGAGGGCTGGCAAAAAAGTTTGAGACGGGTTAATGTACTTACATCCCATATAGTATATAACATTTTTCCCCCTCCCTGCATTGTATGTTTACAAGAAAATGCTGGATATATCTTTAGATTTTCATTATCATTACATTCGATAGCATTCTCATTAAATTATGAGGGCAGCCGTGATCCGTTGGCGGAGCAACATAAGCAGTTTTTATTTTATCAACAACGTCAAGTTAACAATTCATAGCGAAAAGTTTGAAGAAGTCGAATTGTTTGATTCTGTGTAGACAAAATGTTTGTTTCAGACACAGAAGAATCAGCGAATATTGTTTGTTTATCTCTACTACCGGAAAAGTCCAAAAAAAAAAGTATGAAGCAGCATATAAATCCTTTAAGAATTGGTGCCAAAGTAAGACGGCTACTGCAGTATCATAAACCTTGTTTTTGGCGTATTTCCACGAAAAAAGTGCTATATTGAAGTCCGCATCAAGCTTATGGTGTGAGTATTCGATGTTGAAGTCCACCATTTTTATAGGTGTTTAACAGGGAAGATGTGAATAAGTTCATGCTTGAAGCCCCCGATGATATATACTTATTGATGAAGGTCGTAATGTTAATGGGAGTTACTGGAGCGGGCCGTTCTAATGAACTCTGTGAAATGAAAATGGACAATGTTAAAATAAGTCAAGAACTCATAATTGTGACCATTCCTGGAATGTCACGTACATTTACAGTGACAAAAAGTGACGACACTCAGGTTTGTCATTTCAAAATAATTCAAAAGTAAATTGATACAAGATCCCACATAACGACTATTAATCCGCGCTTCTTTATGCGATATCAAAATGGAAAGTGCTTAAACCAGCCTGTCAGGAAAAATACGTTTTCGTCAACTCCAAGTAAAATTGCGAAATTTCTTAAGTTTGAGAACTTCAAAAAGTATACTGGACACTCTTTTAGAAGAACGTCGGCAACTTTATTAGCAAATACTGGAGTTGATGTCTTAGCTATGAAGCGATATGGTGGATGGAAATCCGCTACTATTGCGGAAAGTTACGTAGCTCAGACCCTCAATATTAAAAATGAAGTAGCGAATAAAATTTTATACAATAAGACGCAGCCAGAAGTCTCTTGCAGTGCCTCAACAGTGACAGAAACATTGGTTAGAAATGAAGGATCTGTGGAGTCAGAAAATGTAATACACATCGAGAAGAAACGAGAAAACGTGTTACCAAATTTTGTTAATAATGTGAATAATTGTAATAATTGTACCATTAATATTCATTTCAATTAATATCACCAGAGTTTTGTCCGGATTTTTGTAATATGTTGATGAAATCAAAAATTAAAGCTACTTATAATAATTTTAGATTCTTATTTCCCTAGGGATGTAAGTTGACTTACATCCTGTCGTTTAGGGCAACCAATACTTTCACTTACGTCTGTCAAAGCAGTGTCAAAATAGGTTGCTTACAATACAGAGAGGAAGAAAAAGTTATTTTAATCCCAAAAAAATGAATATAAATATTTTTTTATGCTGCAAAATTTACTGATTGTTAGCTATTTTCGACAGCTTGTAACATTTCTATTTTTTAATATTTAATAAAAGTAATAACTTTCCCACACTCTTATATTATTTATCTTTGAAATACCGTTAAAGGGTTGTCTATAATAAACTTAGTTTTTTGTAAATGTAGAAAACACTAAATTAAATGCACAAGAAAACTAAATTAAACAAAAAACAAATATTGTCAAAATGCTCCATAAACTTACCTTCACAGCTTTTTGAAGAGCTTGTGGCTTTTGTATCATCCTGCTAGGTATTTCTAAAAGACCCTTTACTTAATATCCATGATTCATCAAGGAGGATTAGAGTAAAACCGTTTTGTAGTGAATTCATATGTTTTGTGTACTCCCTCAAACATGTAATTCTTTTATTAGAAACATCTGGTAAATCCACGAGATACTTGCGGTTGTCACTTCTGTTCCATCGAAAGCCAATTTCTCTTACCCATTTTCTTAGAAAACTAATAGAATAGTTGAAATTATTGGACATTATCATAATTTAGGTTCTGATAGACAGACTTTATGGTAATATGTTCTTTTTGGGCATACATGCGATAAATGGTATCCTGGAGGTTACTGTTTAAGTAGTCGGTTATCTTGATGTGCTCTTTATTTCTTGTTGATAATAATTCTTTGAATCTTTTGTCCGATTTTAGTTCATTTTTTTTTAAATTAAATATCAATCTTGAACCTACTTTCGTTGCGAAAGCTGTTGTTTCCACTACATTCTGAAGGTCCAAGGCAATTCCTGCAGCTAATTGTTATTTTTCTAGCTTAAAAAAAGCTAATATATTAAGAATAATAAGCTGATTTTGTTTACTTGGTCGTCTATTTCCATTTTTTTTCGGCATTTTCAATATTGACTTGATTTTGACGCATGGATAAACTATTTTAACGTTTAAGACGTGACTTTTTTTAGTAAATTCACTGTTACAAGGATGCAAAAAATGAGGTCACTGCATACCAAAAAATATCTACTATATACGATGGTTCACGGATTTATTTTCTTACAGCGTGCTTTTCAAAGGTGGTTCTGTTATATTTGCCTTTTTCGATGTAAGATAAGGGCTTAAAAATGCCCTGTAATGATGGTATAATGTAAAGATTAAGTTAAAAAAAAAACTCGAGTTTTTGGAACTGGGATAACGGGAATAGTATATTCATTCTATTTCATTGGGCTAGTAATTTCCAGAATTGCAAAATGCCGGCACCATTTATATACCAATATTATTCGCCTTAAATCTTATTGCTTTCCCATAAACTGAGTTTTAATATACCAAATAAATACGTAAATATTGTTAAATAGTACCTAAATAAAACATGGTTAAAAAACTTTATAGTAAATTGATGAGCCTGCAATTGAATAAGCCAAGATGTAGTACTCATGCGGATGTAATTAACTTTTTTAACCTGAGAAATATCAATTAATGGAAGTTTGTGGTTATTACCATCATCTTAAAAAAATCTACAAACAGGATGCGTAGTTATCTCATTCAAGTTATTCGGCGTGCGTGTCTAAAAGACAATGACTTTGTTTAATTTTCACTAAGAAGACAATTGTTTTAGCAAATTGTTTCTTTAAGAAATCATGATTCATGGGATTAGAACGTATCAAATTGGAATTACTGTCCGACGTTTCGCCTTCGATTGCACGAGGTATCTTCAGGGATCTGAACACTGAATCGAAGAGATTCAGGAGGGCTTTTATACCCGACTTGTGCTCGTCGAACCGTGACCCTGTGTTAAGATCGGTCTCCACGTGTGATGTAGACCGTAATCCGTATCTCTATTGAGATTTTTTGTATGTTTAAAAATTTCAATAGATCCTTTCTAATTTTTCGTATATAAAATCCTGGAACTGATGCTAGAGCCTTGGTTTCCTTTACATTTATAATATAGTCAGTGGTATGCTGGTGTTCAGCTACAGCAGATTGAACAATTTGTTTCTTTTTAATTCATGGTTCATGTTCCTTAAGTCTAGTTGATATACATTTCTCCACAGGAACAAGGAATTTTATATACTCCTTCTGTTTGAAAAGGTACAATATCTTTCGGAGACGGCAAGCATTGTCCAATTATATTATGTGTATTGGAAATTGTACGTATGTTGGACCGCCGAAGTAATCGTCCTATTTTGTCTGCAGTGCCATGTATGTAGGGAAGAACAACATTACCTAACGGTAGCTTCTTATTGTACTTCTTTGGCGGAGTTGGATTACTATATCTTTTAATTGAACGCGTAATATCTTCAGTGCAATAGCCATTCCCAAGTATTTTTGTCTTATTTCTATAGTTTTTTCATTGTAAAAGTTTTTTTGCATTTTGTCTTGCGTTAACAATAATGAGATGCCCCAAGAAAAGCTTAATTTGCATCAAAAAATTGAGCTCTTCTTAATACGTGGCAAGGTTTTTACAGTTCCAGAGAAGCAGCGGATATATTTAATGCTAGATATCCAAATAAGAATATCCATGGATCTTCTGTGTTGCGTATTTTAGACAAATTTAAAGCTACAGGTAGTGTAGAAAATCGTTACAAAATTCCACATAGTAAGCCCGTCACTAACGAAGAAGGTACCTTTAATGTTTTTTTATCAGTCACAGAAAATCTACAGATGGCACTATCGGAAAGCCAAACGGGTATATCTGAAAAATCCATAAGAAAAATTTTGAAGAATAATAAATTTCGTGCATACAAACCAAAATTGCATGATTGAAGAATGTCAAAATTTTCCTGCAAAAATGTTATTTACTGATGAGGGCACTTTTACATCAAACGGTACTGTCGGTTCCCAGAACTATAGGTGGTGAGCTGATGAAAACCCAAATTGGATGATACAGACAAAAAGTCAATTTTTCTTCAAAACTAATGTTTCATGCGGCATATTGGATACGCAGATCGTTGAGCCTTATTTTTTCGGGGGCAACCTTTATTCATGAAATTATTTAGAATTTTTAAACAATGAGCTTTTTATTTTTTACATGGATTAACGCTGCAAAGAAAAAATGACATTATTTTCCAACAAGACTGTTAATACACAGTACCCATGAGGCCAGAGCGTGGCTTAACGAACACTTTTTTTATAAATGGATAGGACGATATTCAGAAAACCCGTGGCCTGCAAGATCCACTGATTCTCTATAAACATGAGAATATCGATCATTTAGAAGAAGTAATACGACAACGCAGTAATAACATTACACCACAAATGCTGAGAAATGTGTCCAGAGAAATGAAATCTCGAACATTTACATGTATTGAACATCAGGGTAGATATGTTGAGTAATGGACAATTACAAAGTTTTAAGTATGTATTAAATTTTCTGATTTATAATTAATAACACAGGCCAACACACATTTTTTTGCCTGCGATTTTTTAACTGTTCCTGGGTAATTTTTGGATGCAGAATGTAAAAAATTTCTCAGATTTTGTCTATCAAATCTAGTTTTAAAAAAAATGTGAATATATTTTACATTATAACTGTTATAATATATAATATTACTATTCCCAGAAGGCTCCAGCAGTAGTCCGCCATCATGTGGCTATCTCATCGTCTTTGATAACGATCTTCCATAGTTTTAATATCCTGATGGCATCTTTCCCCCTGTTCTTCACTACAATCACCTAAGTTTTCTGGAAAATGTTCTAGGTGGCTGTAGAGGTAGTGAACTTTTATACTCTACGTAATTCTCTGCTTTATGATTGCCAAGAAAATTTTGTACTACTTGAACAAATGAACACCAAGCGTTAGATTCAGTCTCGTTCATTGATGTGGTGAATTGTGGATATTTAACAAATTGCCTTATTTGAGGACCATCAAATATACGAGCTTTTAGTTTTTCCGTGCTAATGCCAGTAAATTTACGTGACAAATACCCAAAACAATTTCCATCTCGATTTAAAGCCTTCACAAATTGCTTCATTAGGCCTAGCCTGATATGCAAGTGCTCATTTTTAGCTCTGCTGTCCCAATGGCACAAAAAACAAGGATATTTTGTATAACCACTCTGCTGTCCAAGGAGGAAGTTAACCATTTTTAAATCAACACAAATTGCCTACTGATGTTCTTCGTATTTAATTTTTCTCAAAACTAATGCAATTGTTTCATTTTCTTCCTTCATGGTAGTAGAATGACCAATAGGAATTGAGTCATAATTGTTACCGTTATGTAAAAGAACACATTTTAAACTACGTTTTGAACTGTCAATAAAAAGGCGCCAATCATCTGTAGTGTATTCAGGCAAACCCTTTTTTTTTCTAAGAGCCTTGTTATATTGTTACAGAATACCAAGTAATTTTCCTGAGCGAAAAAGGCAGCAGATCCTTATATCTTTTACGATAAAATGTAATATTAGTACCTGGACAAAGTAGATTTTTTTGTTTTAATCTGGATGCAAGTAATCCAGCGGATTCCTTTGAGAGATTTAGGTCTCTTATAAGATCGTTTAGTTCTTCTTGATTGAAACACTGCGGAGTTGCTAAATCTGCTTCAAATTCGCTGTCGTTTTCTGATTGAATTCTTTGAACTCCGTCAGACGTTGATGTTTCTGTATCATCATCTGTCAGCTCGGGTAGACTGCTGAATGATGGAACGGGTATTTCTTCCGAATGCGCTACAGGCCTTCTTGCAAAATCTAGATCAGGATATGTCCATTTGTGTCTGTTGTTTCTATTTATGCCTTTAATATTAACGAGACAAAAATAGCAGTCGTCATGATGGTTTCGCGGTTCTCTCCAAACCATTGGTATACCAAACTTTAGGCACTTCCTCTTTCCAGTTGAACACTGTCGCAAATGTTCAACACATGTTTACATATGAAATGTGGGGCCCAAGATTTATCTCGATCTGCTAAATGAACGCTAAAATAGGCAAGATAAGCTCTTTTCACAAAGTTAGAAATCGTTTTTCTGTTCTCTTTCAAAGTGTATTCACCACACACATAACAAAAAACATCGGGATGATTTACACAGGTACGTCTGCTTGTGTATGCCATTGTTTCAGTTTAGTGTCTTGATACTACAAAACGACCAAAATTTGCACAAAATGATAGCACAACTCTACTTGGGAAAACTCAGGAATATACTAAATCCAGTACAGCCAAGCAGGTATAGAAGGATCGGGTTATAGGCAATTACAGGTATAAGAGTAATTAAGAGCAGTGTATAGTCCTAGTATAGTAATATTAGGTCAGGGACAATTCCAGGTATCCATTTGGTTAATTAGATTCTGGGAAATTTCTATTTTGACGATTAAGTACATATTTATCTCTTTATTTGTTGTCCTTTATCAGAAAAAAATATCAATTAACCTGTAACCTGTATCTCAAAAACTAGAGCTGATAGAAAAAATCTGGTGGCATTTTTGGAACCAGCATATTAAAAACATTTAAAATCAGATGTTGGATTTCCGGCACCAAATTCTTGTTTTCATTTTGTTACCCTGTGTAATAAATAGTATGGAGATTGTAATGTCCTGGATATATTTCAATAACCTCTAATGTAGAAGCTGGCAAATTCACAGACTTCAAATTTTCTCCGAAATAGGTTGCGAATCTTTACGAAATGTTATTTAAAATATCACTGTTGGCTTTACCAATGAGATTCTTGATCAGGACTCTTATGTTTCGAAATTGAATTTTTTTATGGCAAATTTTATCTAAGATTTTTTTCGAAACTCGTGCATAGCTATAAAATGTCATTCTGAACAACTTTTCTGAATAAAGTTTTCTGAAATTTTTTCATATAAGTGTGTTTTAAGACATTATTTTCAATTTTTTAAACTTTTTAAAACACGAAAATTTCTTTTGATGCAGAAACGATTACACGTATAGAAATTTGTAAAAAATTTTTAATAAAAATATTTCCCATATGATGCGTACTTTTTGCCGGCTAAGCAGGGAAATCTAGGTCCCTTTCTAAGAACGTACATTTTGCCATTGTGCAATGGAAATAAAATGTGTAAAAGACAATTCTCATAATTCCTAAATTGTGTTTTTTCCTACTATGTTGTTATTTCCTGCTCAATTATATTTTTTAATTGACATTAATTATTAGATTAGTTTGTAGATATTTTTCTGTCTTGGAAATTTTAATAATATGTAGGATATCCGCAAACGTCTGCATATCATATGTAGTCACCCAGACGAACTATGTTGTTCAAAATCTGCCATTGTATTCAAATATGTAAAAAAACCTCTTTTTTTTAATTGCCTATTTTACATTGGTGAATGGCGGAGTTATTTCATTGTTTATTTGATCAATAATATAATAAAAATTAAAATGATGACGTTTCAGGATTAAAACATGCTTGAATATGTATGAATGTGGTAATATTAACGTATTTTTACTTCCCTTGTAAAAGGGAAGTATTATAATCGTGAAAAACCCTCCTAGATTTTTACATCTTTGCGTTTTAGGGTCCCTAAAAAACATGTTATTGAATGCAGTCGGTCTGTCCGTCTGTATGTAGGTCTGTCTTCTTTCGGCCTGTTCGCGGCAGGTACAGCTAAAAAAAATCTGCTTATCCGATTGACTTTAAATATTCGTCAAAACATAACGGGTTACATGGGGTTGAAATGGAATTTTTCAGAAAAATCAAGTATTACGTAAGAATGAATTGGTAATATTTTGGTAGGAATTCAAGATGGGAAAAGAAAATGGCCGCCTAGTAAAATTGTAGGTAAATTAATGGGGAAATTTCGGAAAAATAGTTTGTTCAAAAGAAAAGGGGGAAGCAGAAAATTCGGTAGAAAATGAAGTGGCAGAAGAAGCAGTGTTGGGTCAAGTTACAATGAACGATACGTCGAGTACAAGAAACTTGCCTATTGCAACGGACGTCACTCATACAAATGTTCCACGAATATTAAAACAACACAGTTCCATTTCTATAAAAATCAGTTACTGCAGGAACTCAGTGAAGACGACTTTGGTCGTCGCTGGTGATCATGAGTGAGCGTGCAATGAGTGATGCCTCTTTAATGTGTGTTTTTTGCATAAGTGTACCTTTTTTTTAATGGTGAGGATAATTGCCACAACTGTTGTTACTGGGCGGATACCAATCCCAGGGTATTTCACGAGGTACACACACAAAACCCTCAATAAATATATCGGTTGATATTCTTGGAGATGCCTTATTTTATTCCTGAAAATTTGACAGGTATTTAGATTTGCTTGAAAATCCCTGTGACCCAGCTTTAACTAAGCTTATAGAACAGAACGCTGCATATATTAAAGAATAAATAGTATTCCAACAGGACAGAGCACCTCTACTTTTCTCGCGGATTGTACGTGATTGTTTAAATGAAGCTTTTCCTAGTCGGTGGAAGAAGTGCAGTTGAGTGGCCTCTGCGATCACCCGATTTAAGTTCATTGGATTTTCTTCTGTGGAAACGCATAAAAGGCACCAGATCCACTGGATCCACTTGCCAGGACTAATTTTGGTGAAGGTGAAGATAATCTGTATCACTGTATGGAGGTTGGTGGTCAAAATTTACAAGTTTTTACGCAAAATTGATTTAATTTTTGAATTTTTCGACGAATGTATTAATGGACATTTCTGGCTTCGTAGCTTCTAAATGGGTTGACCGAATTTCAAAAACCAAGCGTAAATATATGGAGAATCAAAACAATTTTCAATAACGTGTTACTCGACCCCCTTCATATCTGAAAAATTTTAAGGATTGACAACCCTGCTTAAGATGGTGAACTTTCGATTATGATTTTTACGTTCAAAGTTTCGTTCGTATTTATTATTATAATTCTTATCTTCCTTTGAATTTCCTCAGTATTTTCATTATGATTTCTGTATTCGAAATTTTTCACATTACCTCAATGCTATGAGGTCTGGGTTATTTGCAGGTCATTGTAACCTTCCCTGTCTACCAATCCATTCATTATACTGATGGTTTAATAAATTGCTAACGTGTATTATGTAGAGGCGCTCCAAAATTTTATCTGAAATGAGTGCATTATTATGGAGTCTCTTCTTTTATTACCCAGATCTCACCTAATAAAGTTGGCGCCTTCGCCACATATGGCAGATATTTCTGTCGTTATCTTTACATTTTAAGCTAGCATTGTTATTTTGTTTAATAAATGAACTCAAGGTACATTTTCTATATAAGAAGATATAGAAAGACGTTTCATATACTAAAGTTTCTATATCAAAAAATATAAATATCAAAACATTTTTTTAATTTTATAAATGGAATTGATGACAAATCTTGCTAAGCTCATTTCAGTCATAGCAGTAACGTTGAAGGTCTTAATAAGATATGTTGCTCAATGGATAATTGTTTAATGCTATAGTTGTTAATATAATATATTACAATAATTATTCTTATGCTACATTTTGATTGGCGAGATGACACCTTGCCACTGTGACATACACATTCACTTGACCTGGCATACATAGGGAATTGTTATAATGATAAACGACATAAAGAAAATCATTAGCATTTGTTTATTGATGTATGCATCCAAGAGAGTATGTAACGAATTAATTATTACCAACGATAATAAAGTAATTTTCATGAGCAAATTATGAAATAGTACCAGCGAATGGAGTTACGTGTTGACGGATTTAATAATTACTAATGATGTTTTAAGGAATATAAGTTTCTGTGATTTAATATTTGAAAAGTCGACAGTTGAATAGTCTTGAGGATTGAGGAAAGTAAATAAAACGATTTTTATCGAAAAATATTGCAACAGAAATAAATACATTTTGAAATAATATATATAATATATAAAAAATATGTTTTTCAAGTCCGTCGGTTCATCTGTCTGTTTGTCAGTTCGCGGCTTAGCTTAAAAACTACTCATCGAATTGATTTCCAATTTTAGTCTGAAATTAAGGGTCATATTGGGATGACCTGGTTTATTTAAAAATATTTAAAAGATCTATCTGAAAAAACTACTCATTAGATTAATTTCAAATTTGGTCCAAGCATTAGGCGTGTTCCAATTTGTAATTTTTAAATGTTTTTTCCAAAAGCAAATTATTAAAAGTTTCAAATAATTTCAAATTTCGCTTACACTCCGAAATAAGTTTATTGTTATTTGAATTTTTTTGTATTATGACATTAAAATTAAAATTTCCATGGCAACTTTGCATTAGTATGTTAAGTAAATACTTTTTAGAAGTGATTTTTATTTTTCTCTGAAAAAGACTGTTTTTATGGAATACAAAAAATTAATATACTGATGGGGTTACTCAAATAAAATACCTTTTCAGCTAAAAATTGCTTTTTTTAGAATTTTCGAAAATGGTTATAAAAATTAAATATTGAAATTTCGAGTCAAAATTCGGTATACGTATTTAAAACAAAAAGACGAACAACTTTTCTTAATAAACATTTTTTATATCTGAGCAAATAAGCCGTTTTTATGAAATTTCCATAAATAAATGTCAATTTTGACAGCTAACATGAGTCACATGACTATTGTTGAATATGCTATTTTTCATATTAATAAAGCAAAAGTTATTGCCAATGCTAAATTTTAAAAAAATATCTAATAAAAAATATCCCCAACGAGGCTGACCATACGCGCTCAGGTAAAACTAACTATTTATTTAAACATAAGACTATCATATACATCCGGACGATCAGTTCTGATTATAGGCTCCATGTAAAAGGGCACTAATGAACTGATAACTGATGAATGATGGTGAGAGGTAAAATTGCGTCTATATTACAAAATATCATCGGCACGTCTACACTAATATTTAAGTTGAAAAAGGACCGATCTTAGACAGTTCCCTCGAAAACTACCATAAAAATGTTCTTTACCATGGGAGATAGATAGGATCCCATGGTTGTGTCCGAGGTTTGTTTATCAAGACTATCTTGAAATATGTAAAATCGGGAAATCATCGAAACACTTGGATTCAATTTCTTTTTCTCTAATTCCGGCAAAACAAAAGCATTGATCAGATTGCAGATTCTCCTGTCGATTTTATTTGAATGTATTCGTATTGTCCTATAGTTGTCATCATTCAGAACCTGAAATAACTTGCTTGTTTTCTCCATATATTCGTTCTTGTGCCTGATTACCTTATCAGTATAAGATTCTCGGTTCGGTATGAAACCGTAAAGCTCTAAACAGTCAAAGTCCAATTTGTCAGCGGCAAAAAGGACGCAGAAGGTCATAAAAATATATATATATATATATATATATATATATATATATATATATATATATATATCAACAATAACGAAGATATAATAATTCTACCAGCAGCTAAAGGAAATTCCACAGTGGTCTTCATCTCGCTCATTGAAGGTCCATAAAGATGTGCCGCAGTGACGGCTTGTGACTTTAAAAAGTGACAGTGCTACAGGCTGCAGTTTATGTCGAAAATAAAACATAATATATAATTTAACTAATTTAAATAATTGACCTGTCGGCGTTATTGATGAAAATTCAATATTCAATATGCCTCGCAATATTCAAATAAAGTCATCGTAAAATTAAAAAAAAGCACTGTTGGTGATTGTCAATACTCTTTTATTCAAATCAGGACCAGAGAGAAAAAGTTTTGTTTGAATGATATACCTTGTCACGTGGTTCTCCTTAGAAATGCCTTTGTCCGTTTAAAGCCTGGGTTATAGATTAAAAAAGTTTGCCTCTTGCGTCGTCCGTTTGAGCTAAGCGTCTACGCTGGTTCTTAGCGCGCCTTATAGATTGAATAGGTTTGCGCTTTGCGTGGTCTGTGGAACTAACCGTACTTTCATATTTATATTTTTCGCCTTTTATAAAATGCAATTTTGTCTTGCTTGTTTTTAAGTTTATGTTCGTTTTTTTTTTAATTTGCTGAGAATGGATAATCAAAACCATAGCAATGATGCTAATAAAACTAGGCATTGTGGACATATTAATGTGTGCCACAGCTGTAAAGTTGTTGAACAGTATTTTCTTAAAATTAAAGACAATGACCCCAACTATTTTTTTTTTAATGGACGGGGATGCTATGTGTATATATTACTATCAAATTTATTACGAAGGACGAACGTTTTGATAGGCTCTCTAAAATCCGGTAATTTCATTGATTGTAGCTTAACGCAAATGTCGATTTACGCTATACGCTTCCGTCAAAGTTAAAGATCGCCATCATTTGGACGGCTAGCGGAAACTCCAACGGATGGCGAAAAAAATATGTTCCGTACCCATTGCTTTACGTTAAGTAAACTTCAAGGGCAGAGCAAATGGCGACGCAAACGTTTTCAATCTATAACCCAGGCTTCAGAGTACAAAAATTTCTCTCCGCTTCTATGGTTCTTATCGGCATAGTAATAAGTACTTTAAACAATTTATTTATGAACCAGTGTAAGCCAAAATACAAATGATTTTTTTTGCAACAATCTTCGTATCAAGCATTTATGACATTTTTTATTTACGCTTTATAATACTACCGGTAAATTTTTTTGCAGCTTAGCATTTGGTAGAAAACTAAATTAAACAAAAAACAAATATAGTCTAAATGCTTCATAAACTAACCTTCACCGCTTTTTAAAGAGCTTTCGTATCATCCTGCTAGGTATTTCTAAAAGACTGAATATCCATGTTTTATCAAGGAAGACTGGAGTAAAAACGTTTTCTAGCGACTTCATATCTTTTGTGTACTCCCTGTAGTTCATTTATTAAAAACATCTGGTAAATCCACGAGATACTTGCGGTTGTTACTTATCTTGCATCGAAAGCCAATTTCTCTTACCCATTTTCGCAGAAAACTAATAGAATCGTTGAGATGATTGGACTGAATTTTGTTTCTAATGGAGAGACTTTATGATAATATGATCTTTTTGGGCATACATGCGATAAATGCTATCCGGGATCTTACTTTTTAAGTAGTCGGTTATCTTGCGATGCTCTTTATTTCTTGTTGATGACGAATTTTTTGTCCGGTTTTGTCCATTTTTTTTAAAATTAAATATCGATCTTGAACTTACTATGTCGTGTTTTCCACCATATTCTGAAGGTCCAAGACAATTCCTGTAGCTGCTTGTTGTTTTTCTAGCTCAAAAAAAGCTAACATATTAAGAAAAATAAGCTGGCTTTGCTCACTTAGTCGTCTATTTCCATTTTTTTTCAGCATTTTCAATATTGACTTTGTTTCGACGCATAGATAGATTATTTTAACGTTTCAGAATGTCACACTTAAGGATTTGCACAACGTGACAAGTTTAAGTTGAAATAAGAAAAGACTTGACTTTTTTTAGTAAATTCACTGTTGCAAAGATGCAAAAAATGAGGTCACTGCATATTCGAAAAATTTCTACGATGCGAGGGAAGCTAATATATATTCTGTAGTATTGCTCTGCCGGAGTGAATGAAACAATGGTTATAAAAGTTAAAGCTGGATTAATATTATTATTTTACCAAATATGTGAGCAGTTCTGCAGCTGAAAACTGCCTCTGATGCCTCGTGCAATCGTGGACCATAAGTCGGAAAGCATTCCAATTTGACACGGTCCAACCGTAAGAACCATATTTCAAACATATTATTTTAGGGATTATTAGTGTCAAAATGTGTACAGTTTCGGTTGGGTCACTCTGTATAGCAAGCAAAATAAAGTGAAGATTAAAACATAATTTACGATAAAATACTGGAAATCTCAACACGTGCGACACGACCAGCAATTTGTCAGAAGTATTAAGTGTTAAACTTGAGATTATTCACGATATTGCGTGCTTTACATAATGTTCTTTGTTAAAGATGGGTTGAAGATAACCTTGGCGCAAAATGTCAGGATTTTTTTAGCATATATATTTTCCAATAAATAATAAGAACTGTACCATGTAGAATATAAAATCCAAATCTACATAATAATATTATTAATAAACATCTTTTATTGAAAAATGTTACATGGATTTCGAATAATTAAAATATAATACATTAAGAAACACATACTATTAAAATATATGTACTTAACTTTTGATTACTACTAAATAAAAACTAAAAACCTCATGATATAAAAAAAAATTAATTTAATTTAAGAATTGTCTAGTTCTTGGTCTTTTTTTTTTTAAATCTTAAAGGTTGAAGGTTTTGAAAAATAGACCAAATATCATGTTTTTTTATTCTACGTTTCGGCAGATGTTTTCTACCATTACTGCAGTCTGATATGGAAAGGCTCGTCAAATGGTGCAGAACTAATTATCTCTACTTTAACATCTCGAAATGTAAAGTGCTCCGTTTTCACAAACGTATTAATCCCATACCCTCCACCTACTTCATAGATGACGTAAACCTTGAAGTTGTTAGTTCTTTCACGGATCTAGGCCATATTTTTGATGAAAATCTAAGTTTTAATCTATATATTGATAACATTGTACTTATGGTTTTAGACTACTGGGTTTTATAAAGCGACATACTAAACACGTAACTGATACAAAGCAATTTGGTGTCTCTATAACTCATTGGTTCGTAGCATTCTAGAATATTGTTGTACAATAACAATATCAGTGTCACATCGACAGAATTGGAAAGGTGCAAAATAGGTTCTCAAAATACCTCTTACATAAATTGCATTTTCCATATCAAGGTCTGTCATCTAATACTAGAGCTCTTCTTTGCGGCCTTCAAAGCCTTGAATTTAGAAGAAGGCACTTCTGGTCTTTTTGCATAAATTGGTGAATGCTGGGATTGACTGTGAAGTGCTGCTTGGATCAGTTCCGTTTTTAGTTCCTATTAGAAGAACAAGACAATCACAGCTGTTTGTTGAAAGGTACCACAAACCACAATTACAATTGTCACTTCTCAGAATATGATACTTTTAGACTAAGCTAAAGACTTTGCAGCTAAAAAGGCAGTTAACCGGTTTGGTTTTGTAATGTTTTTTGGCCCATATTGATGTGTTTGTTTTTATTTATGTAGTTGTGTAGTTTTATTATTATTCATGTATTATTTTACTTCAATTGAAAATCTTTCATGTTGGTAATTTTTGTTTGCTGATCTGACATATTTTTTCTTAGAGTTATTGATTTCATTATTTATTTATTTGACGTTATTTGCGAATTCGTACCATTTGAAACGTTTAGCATTCTTTAGTGTACGTTTCTGAATGGCCACTTGTCCAATGCGTGCATCGGCTACGTTCTTATATTTAAAAAAAATTAAAAAAATTACGAGGCTTTTTGAGAGTTTCAGTTTTTTCGAGTTTAGTCTTAATGTGTAAACTTAACTCATTCATTCGCCAATCATTCCTTATTTTAACAAAGTAACAACAATAGTACATACATTTATGAATGAAATACCTTGTGTACATATAACTAGATTAAATACTACAGGTATTTTAGTGTATTTGGGAGCATGTTTCCCAAACAGGTGCTATTTTTTATTTTATAGTTTTCAGGAGTAATTTTTGAAACTACATTTACCGTCCAATTTTGACGGGGTCTCATTAGAAACTACTGGGTGTCCTACAGTATTTTAACATCCTTTACCTCATTATTACTAGAAAACGGACTAGGTAGACAGACGCGGTTTTCGGTAATCGTCTTTATTTTTTCAATGTTTGTATGCAGTAATGTTGACAAAATGATTCTACACAGGATGCATCAACAAAAATTGTATGTCACCTTTGAGGCTTAGACCAATTTTGTTATTTGAAATAAAACATTCTCTTATTTTAGTTTACGATCAAAGAGCTTAATTTTGAGCTTTCAAAAACATATATATATCTTTAAAATTAAGATGACTGTATAAAGTAAAATTAAGCAATACTTTTAACTAAATCCAATAAATTTCTGCGAAAATGTTGACATATTAATACAAGTGGGGCGTTAACTCAACAACCTGTATAAAAAAGAAATTTCTATCAACTAATTTATGATCAATAGTGATACCATTATTATTAGTATTAAGAAGTTTGGATACAGGGTGTGACAAAAGTTAGTTAGAATTTACCAACACTAACTCAATGTATTCTAGAGATTTTACTATAATTTCCTTTTGGATTTATATTAGACGTAAGCAAATTACGATATAACAACTGTGATAAAACTTTTGTAAACTATGAATTTTTTGCCGAAAGAGTTATAATACAGGGTGTTATTAAATTGATACTAAAAGAGAGTAATTTTTTAGTTTATTTTAGGTCTAAAAGTTCATATAAATATGTGCCTACAAAGCCTCCGTTTTTGAGATACAGGGTGTTAAAATTTTATTTTTTTTTTCATCGACCTCGTACATTTCTCGAGATAAATCATTGAAATTTGATACATTGTACGCTATGAAATTTGCCTTCGAAATAGCTATAATATATTTTAGAATATTTAAACATAGCACTAATTTTTATGCTACTGTTTTTGATTTTATTTATTTGAAGCTAGTTTTTTCAAATCTATGTATTTCTCCTCATGCTGCCTGAGCATATGACGAAATTAAGCAGGCTTAACCGACCTGACAGAACTGATATCTAGTTTGTTGTGGTTATTTTAACTCGTTTAGACTATTTTTTTTTAAATAGCCAAGTTTTCTTGGTGCTAGTTCTTTTTTTGGGAAGTTCTTTCACCTCCCTGTGGCCGATAGAAACAAATGGCCCGTTAGGGAAAGATTGCTGAATGCGTCTATATTTTGGTGTAAGATAATTTTAAAACAATAATTAAATCAAGTCCAGATCCTAATTTCTGTTTCTTTTGTTGTTATTGAATGCTTATTATTGATGCTAGCTGAGCTGCCCTTTTTTTTCTTTATGGGCATTGTCAAATGCTACTGGTGTTCTAGTAGTTGATGTCTTGGCTGAGTTTTACCTCTGTATTGATATGGAGAAGCAAACAATCTAGCCTAACAGCAGGGGCGTGCGGTGAAATTTTAAGAAAGGGAAGCAATTTTTAGAAACTTACCTATTTGTAATGTAATTCGATTCTTCGATCATTTTTTATAAATTCGTCAATGACGTCATCATAAAAACGTCGATGCTCCGACATATTTTGGAGAAGTTTATTTTCAATGGACAACAGCGATGTATGCGAAAGTCTCTCCTGCCCCGTTGAATTTCTCACGAAATTTTGTATACGTTTAAGTGTTGAAAAATTGAGTTCTACTGATGAACTTCGGTGTAGGCATCTTCCAGCCCCTTGTCTTTTAAAAATTGCATTAGTTCCTTAGCGTTATTTTTTGCGCTAATGTCATCAGTCTCGTAAATCACTTTTAGTTCAGAACGCAGTAACACTCGGTCGAAGAACTGGCCATAACGAAGAAGAAGAGATTTAAACGCATCTTCTGGAAAAGTTTTTCCGTTAAATGCGTCAAAATTGTAGAGCTCGACGAATTTAAATTCATTTAAACCGTTAAATCTATAGTTTATTTGTTGCTGAATTTGATCGATTATTTCATAAAAGAGGCGTCTGTATGATGTTTGAACATCTCCCACCTTGTCTGTTCGAAGACGCTTGGCTTGTGGCTCTACATTTAACGTCATAGTTTTCTCCCAAAATAGGTCAAAGTCATCTCTTTTTTGGCTTAACATGGACTTAAAATCATCTACTTTTTTTTTGACAAAAAGCAATATCGTTTGCTTTAGTTTGCAATATATTAAAAACATTGTCCGAGAATGAAAATATTTCTGAAAATATGTTCAACAAATAATTAAAATTAAAATCTCGTTTCAAACAGTCCAAAAACCCCTCGAACTATTTATTGCTTCTTTCTATATTGCAACAACGGAAATTAAATCATTCTGGATTCGATTCGATGTTCCGCGAAAAACGCTAGACTGCTCTAAATGATTTTTTAAGCAATCATCATATTTGGCCATTAAACTAAGTAAATTTTGAAAATTTCCTCTATTTGAAGAAACCCTTGATTCGTCATGACCTTGTGCTGTCCGTTAAAACAAACAACATCGATAAGTCTTCTTAATATTTGCCTATTTTTATCGACTAGTTCATTGTGTTGGCGGTGACTAATTTCTAACTGTTTATTAAGGGCGTGCTCAATTCTGGTTTTGCCGAAGACTTTTTCTTTTATGACGGCCTGTAAATGCGCTTTGGACATAATGTGTCTTTTTACAGTTTATGGAAATTGTTTAAATCGGAAAAACCAGTTTTATTCCAGACTTTTTCATTTTCAAAAAGTAAACATGGCCAACAAAATAATTTACTTATATTTTCACACCCTGTTAGCCATTTAAATTGTTCGTATTGTTTTTCCGGATAAAAATGTCTAATACAGTTTTTCATTTTTGTAGATAAATTTTTCATAGGCGATTTTGCCCTCCCTTTGGAAATTATATAAAGCTTATCAGTGAAGTTTAATGCTGAAATGTTGTATTTGCATATCCACGTCCGTATTATTGTCTTCTATATCGCACCATGCACGACGAGACGTACGTATCACACAACACACGTATAGCCGTTCAAACAAAGAACCTACTCCAACGATAGCTTCCGCCACCACTTAAAGCACGCGACTGAAATACAAAAATTGCAAACAGCCGGTAGAAAGTTCAATAACCTCTAGCTCGATTCACAGGAAATCAAGCGTACAGGACTTGGCTGCAGAGAAGCTAGCGGCCCGCATAGGTTCTATTCGATATTCTATTGTGGCTGGGTCGGAGTCAAGGCCGCATTTATTATGGGCTTGATAATTAAGATAATATTTTAGCATTTTTAATATAAACTAAATTAATGGTTTTCTATTTCAAAAATTACATTTTAGAAGTTGTTTTGTATTTTTTTTGGGGAAGCACTGCTTCCTTGCTTCCATGGACTGCACGCTCCTGCCTAACAGTCTGACCGGGGACACTTACTGAGATTTATCTGTTATCACAGCGTTGAACCGTTGGGCGAGACATCAGAATATGCTAAGGCCTGTATATAGTTTTGTAACTTCCTTGGCTCAATGTGCAAGAAGTAAAGAGTCAACTGAAGTGGTGAGACCTACCTAAAACCGAACAAATGATCATGTATTTATATAGTTAATTTATAAAAATAAAAAAGGCATCTCGCAATATTTTAGAAAATTCCATAGGATGCTACTTTTTCCCAAGTTGTAATCTCTCGCAATTCTGTTCTGTAACTTTTTGGTTTATATCAAGACCAATAAAACGGTTATAGTAAAAATGAAAAAGACGTTATGGCAAAAAATTCATAGTTCACAAAAGTTTTATCACAGCTGGTATATCGGTAATATCTTACGTCTGTTAGTGTTTGATACATTCTAGCTAACTTTTGTCACACCCTGTATCTAAGCTTCTTAAAACTAACGTATAACAACTGATCATAAATTAGGTGATTAGACTTGTTTTGTATACAGGTTGCTAAGTGAACGCTTCACTTGTATGAAGATGTCAAAATTTTTGTAGAAACGGTGTTTCTATTCTATTCTGTATTTTTTATTTTGTCAAAGATCATTTTGGACAGAAGCAAAAAATATAAAAGAACGATATATACAATTTTAGGGGTTAACAAAATTTTGCAAAATGTACTATTTTTTATGCGCATATGCAGTCATGCAAGTACAAGCGCATACCGAACAGATCGGCCAAACGAACACCAAAAACCGCACCTTGATATCGCGTTTTGCAATTGAAATACCCATTTTTAAAACTTTGATAAAAAAATTCATGATGCACTATTTATGACCAGCACTCAGCAGTTTAGGTTAACCTTATTTAATACTTAAATTTTAATAAACTTATGACATTTGCCTTAACCGAACAACCCGTAGATGTGCTGGATTAAATTTTGTCGACTTATAGCAGTGTAAAGGTTAAAATATAATGATCACGTTCATAAGCAATTCAGGAAGACTTTCTACTCATATTGTGTGTATTTAAACTCGTGGATCAGGATTATTTTGTCTATGCATTTCTACGATGAGATCATACATTATTCTAAATTGGATAATTGAATGTGTTTTATTGAGTTGTTTGTTGTAAAGGAAACGTGCGTTAACAAAAACTTATAAGTAATAAATGAGAGAAAGTAATGTGGCAATAGTTCAAGCTTTTTCTTATAAAGTGTCTCTTATATTTATTCGACAAAAACTAGAACGATTTTGAAAGATAATTAATAACACCTGTGAGATCAATTAAATCACACAGGTGGTCTCTTGCGAGCATCTGATGCGGATAAGCAAATATTTAGGAGATTTATAGATATTGCAAGAATTCTGCGAAAATCCAACATTTGCACAATCTTTAATACACACAAAAAGATTGGGCAATGCTTAAGGACACCAAAAGATATAATTCCTTTGCAAGCAGAAGGAGTTTATAAAGTTCTTTGTTCCTGTGGTGTATACGGTGACCACGAAATTACTACCAGGGATGTATCATTTTTAAGTTAGGTACTATTAACATAAAATTTTACAGTGGTACATTACATGATTACTTATGAGGAAGATTTTCGCTGTATAAACAATTGATTGCCGTTTCCGGTTTAACCGGAAATGCTATCATCTTTAATATTTTAAAAGGAGCACCCTATATGTAGATTTATTTTTGAATCCTACTTCAAATTCTAATCATAAAACATGTATCATACCCTATGTCAATTCCTGATAGTTTTCGATAACGTGGTGAATGAAACTTTAAAAATTAATTCCGTTTTTTGGAAAAACAAATGAAGATAGTTCCAATTTAATACTGTAAATAGTGTTTGTTATGCAACTCATTGCATCTAATGTGAACATTAGGATACTTCCGGTTTTATTCGAAACGTAGTTTTATTTTAATAGGACGACCCATAAACCTACTCAACATCTAAATCTTCAAACAATTTTAAATACTTTTATGTATCATATCTTATACCTATATCAAGTACTTTTTGAGATATTTCCGATTGAACTGTGCAATTACCTTTTTAACGCTTAGGTTGATAAATGACAAATATTAAATATCTGATCCAAGGCGGCTTTGAAACAATATATAAGTATATGGCCATAGTTTTTATAATATGCAGATGGTTCGTTTTGAGAGTTAAAAAGTACCGTCAAACGGGGTGAAGCGGATCAAAATTTCGAGTATTTTGTAAATGTACTAATGATTGGTACGGAATAAAATTCTGAAAAAAATGTATGTTATAGCTTTGTTATTTAGCTACACGATAACGTTTTTTTTTAATTTTTATCTCAATAAATTTTTGAGATTTTTTTAGTTAAATACTGATCCGCTTCACCCCTCATGTGGGGGTGAAGCGGATCAGTCGCGAATTTTCATGTAACATTCACTTTAGACCCGCTATGGGTGAAGTGGATCACAAAAAAAGGTAGAAATACCAACATGGATTTAATAAAAAAAAAAAATTAAATTAATAATAAAAGACAAAAATATGCTTATCTGTTTATTTTGAAAGTGCAAATTCTTAAACGTTAATATTATTAAGAAATCACACAACTATAGGAACCTTTGTTACTATAAACTAACTAGAGTAATAACTTAAATATAATTTGAACCAAATAAAACAAATGAATATATATAATAAATTTGTTTTTTTATCACAATGCAATCTATATTGTGATAAAAAAACAAATGTATTCTTATTCTAAATTAAAATCCTGCACATTCTGAAAAACATATGTTCCTCTTCGACCTAATTTTCCCAAAACTTTCGTAACTATTTGTTTTTTATTGATTAGGGAAATGTCTGGGACGTCCGGGAACACAAAAAAAACTTGTTTTTCAGTTTTTTTCTTTCTCAGCGCATTAACAGAATATTCTTGTCCATTTATAGTTTCAATTTTGGCTATAAACAGCCTATCTCTTTTATTTGCTTTATATTTTACAATGACAAAATCGCCAACTTTAAAATGACATGATATCGGATCGTCTCGAGAACAACCTGGAGTTTGTTCGTCTAGTTCTGCATGATCAAGAATTTGGTCTGGAAACCTTTGATCTAGGTCCAATTCTTCTTCCTGGTCTATTCCCCTTTCTATTGCCTCGATTTCTAGTTCTTCTTCTAACTGGTGTAATAGTGTCATTCAATAAACGTGGAAAAACAGTCTTGGGCAGGACACCCCGATTTTTTAATTTCCATTTTTCAAGCACACTACGCCAAGCAGCTTTAAATGGCCGAAAGTAAGCTACATCCAACGGCTGTAGCATATGTGTAGAATTTGGTGGCAGCAAAACAAATTTTATATCATTATTTTCACATTGTTGGACAACATTTATAGTTAAATGGCTGTTGAGGTTGTCGCCAATCATAACTTTTGGCCCATCCAATGATCGCAAGTATGGCAAGGCAATTGTTAGGAACCATTCTTGAAACGAGTCACCGTCAAACCAACCATTAGTTGTTCGGCCATATCTCGATCCAGGATAGCCTCCTTCCAACCACCCTGGATATAAATGTTTGGCCTTGTACACCACGTAGGGTGGAAGAAGTGTGCCATCTCCAGCAACGGCAAACATTACACTTGTACTCGATTTTGAAGTGTCAATTATTCGGTGTGCATGCTCAATACCACGTTTTACTATAACTCTGACTGCCCCTGGATCGTCAGCAAAATTAGTTTCGTCAAAATTAATTATATTTGAAGGAGGCACACCTTCAATTGTTTGTCTCAGATTGGAAAAATAGTCCTCCACAGTTTCGTATGATACAGCAGCCCTCACTCTCTTAGTATTTTCTGCTAATTTTAATGTTAAATTTGGATGCCTTAACATAAAGCTTTTGAACCAGTCGTTGCCGGGAAGATTGTCCTTAAAGCGCTTTTCTCTCTTGCCGCACATGTTTAAAAATTGCTGTACCATAAATCGTACGTCGTAACTTTTAAGAGGAAATCCCCAGTCGGCGCATAACAACAATACTTGAACCAACTTATTTTCTTCCTCGTCGTTTAACACTTTTTGACCACCATATTTGCCCATTGCCCTACCGTGAATTCTCCTATTTAAAGTTGTAAATGGAACTCCATAATTTTCAGAGGCTTGCCGCATACTCATCCGTCTCTCGCGAACCGCCGCCACTGCTCTTTCTAAATATACTGGGTCATACGTCCGGTTAGCCCAAACCCCCAACTTCTTTACATATGTTCTCGGCATTTTAAAAAATCTAAAATGAAAAATATTCTTATAATTATTATATTGTTAACAACCCCAAAATTTGTACCGCTATGTATCTTTTTACACGTAATACCCCTATTGGCTCTGGGTATGTTGGGTTGCATACAGTAAAAAAAACTAAAGTAAGTGGTTAGCTGTCTTTCTGTTAAAAAGGGTCATCCATTTTTATAAATGAAAGTATAAATATGTGTAATAAATTACAAAAGGGAGGGGGGGGGGGCAAATACAGGATTCGGTTTGCTATTGATTATTATAACTAATAAATATTCACTTCAATCTTATTGCTATAGTTTCATGTAACTAAAAGTATAGTTTAATATCATTATTAATAAATATTGCTTCTACAATCAAGTGATCCACTTCACCCCCTAAAATGTAATTTTTAGGTAAAACAGCAAATCAACATTAAATTAAAAAAAATAATGTCAAACCAGAAATAGGGATGTGTTTAAAAAGGACTAATTTTTATATATATTAATACTAAAACATTGTAACACCATTCACTTCTCATGTGTAATAGTTTGTTTTCAGATTATGCAAATTCCCGAAATTTCTAGCCTAAATTCAATAAAATACAACGAGAAACTCACCTGTTATTTAACACTCTTTACGCGACACTAGCTCGACGTATACTGCCCGCTATCGGTTCGACCGGTTAGCGCGCTTCCCAGAGTGGGAGGAAACTTGTTTCCCGCCAATATTTGAAATTTGGTGTCCTTGATCCACTTCACCCACTGTGATCCGCTTCACCCCGTTTGACGGTACTACGTTTTCGAGATTTTCTTCTAAATTTTAATTATTGAAAATGTATTTTACTCGTGAAGAACAAATTGGTATGATAATGATATACAGAGAAACTAGAAAAAATGGCAAGGAAGCTAGAGCATTATACCTACAGCGATTTCCGAACCGCCGATATCCATATATATATATATATATATATATATATATATATATATATATATATATATATATATATATAAATATCCTACACCTATAAAAACAAAGAAAATATACAATAAACCTTTTACTCCATGGATTACAAATAACATTAAAAAACTAATTAAACTAAGAGACTTAGCATATAAAAAATATCTAAAAAATAAAACGCAAGGCCGCCTACAGTATTACAGGCAGATCCGAAATTATACTAAACACATCATAATTCGGGAAAAGAATGCATTTTTTAAAAGTCTGTCAAGCAAGTCAGGAAAATTTGTTTGGTTTACAGCCAAAAAGTTAAATCTTACCCATAAAAATGATTCTGAAATACCTCTCAGTCTATCTGATGTAGGTAAACTTAATTTATACTTCTCCGAGTGTAACAATATATCGAATACTACATGCGATGAACAGGTTTCCTTTTATCAGCAAAGCACTCATCGAAATGTGACTTCTGAACTTAATTTTACCTCAGATAATTCTGATTTACGTAAATATATAAATTCCATAAAAACTGATTCTATTGGTGAAAATGGTCTCTCACTTAAAGATTTGATATTATGTCTGCCTTTTTGTGAAAATCCGTTATTGAATATTGTTAATACTTGCATATTAAATGGCGTTTTTCCAAAACTTTGGAAAAAAGCCATTATAAAACCTCTGCCTAGGAAACCTAACCCTAAAAAACTAAAAGATTTAAGGCATGTTGTCTTTAATTTCTAAAGTGCTGGAAAAACATATTTATAATCAAATAATTTCATTTTGTAGTTTATAGATATAATTCCGGAATGTCAATCGGGTTTTAGAAAGGCATTTAACACCACCACTTGTCTTTGTAATCTTGTTAATGAATTCAGACATAAGGAAGATAAAACAGAGTTTACTTGCCTTTGCTTGCTTGATTTCAGTAAAGCATTTGATACTCTAGACTGTAGGATGCTACTGGCTAAGCTTCATTACTTTGGTTTTTCTAACAATTCAATGGGGTTTTTAAAGTCTTATCTAACTAATAGATTTCACTGTGTGGCCATAAAAAGTAGAAGGTTCAGAAACAGTCCAGTTATATTCCTCTCGAAAGAGGCGTACCACAAGGATTCATCTTAGGGCCTTTGCTGTTCTCTTTGTATATTGCGGACATGGAAAGAATAATTAAACCCTCCGAACTTCAACAATTCGCAGATGATTCTCAACTCTACAAGTCTTTTACTATAGATACTTTACTTACTTCACAAACAAACAAATTTTTTGGATCTAATAAAAATATTTTGGAAAATGTGTCAACTAATTTCTAAGTTAAAATAGATGATGTGTCCGTACCAATGGTAACTGTAGCTAAGAATTTGGGTATTTTTACCGACAACAAACTAAATTTTAAGTCTCATATTAAGGAGAAACTTAGTATTGCATATATGCGTTTGGGGAAATTGTATAAACTTAAACGCTATCTACCTAGTGGTATAAAATATTCATTATGTGATTCTCTAGTGTTAGCATTACTTGACTATGGTGATGTCGTCTATCATAACTCACTAAGCGCGCACACTAAACATTCCATACAAAAACTTCAAAGTGCATGCCTACGTTTCGCACATAATATACCATTTAGGAACCATATTACACCGTATCTCAATAGATATTCTATCCTGTCAATGGCGAGAAGGCGCGAGTATCATATGTTCTTATTTATTAACAACTAATCAACCTCCATATTTAAGGTCTATATTCACAACGCAGGAGCATAACTACGGTACTCGATATTTAGATTCTTTTAGGATCGCACAGCATAGGTCAACAGTGTTTCAAAAATCATTCAGCTTCGTTGCAGTTCAGATATATAATAATTATCAAATAATATTAAACAACTTCCGTTACGCAGCTTCAAGACACATAAAAAATATGTTGTTGCATTCGCAAATCTAATTTTAATTTGAACGGATGAATTTTGCATTCCATGGATGCTATTATTGCTTACTTATTTAATTAGTAGCACCTCTTCATTTATACTGAGTTTTATATATTCACATATTTTTTTAATTATATTTTTGTTTGCTGCAATCGCCCAGTTTTTAACAAATAATAGAATTTAACTAATAATAACTGATGTCCGCTGTATAACTATAACATATTGATATTGTTTTTGTTCTCACACTTCATTCTTAATATTCACTTTTTAATAATAAGATTAGTTTTAATGCTCATTATTATTTATAAATTATTAATCTCGTTGATATTTTTAAATTTCTAAGAGCTGCATTACACATAAATATAACATTTAATTTTTTATATTCTAATATTTTGTTAAATTTTTACATTCTAATATTTTGTATTTCAATTTATTTCTAATATTCTGTATTTCAGTAGTTTGTATGTCTTATAAGGCAAATAAAAAGTTTTGAATTTGAATTTGAACTATTCCAGTAGATGACATTAGCTAGTGTAGAGGACAGCATCTGAAAACTACTACAAGAACAGGCAGATTCAGTTCGATATGAAACAACAGACATAATGAACCTTAGTGACAAAGAAGATGTTATTTTACCTGCAGATAACGAAAATGCAGCGTTAGCCATAGAGATGAATGAACAGCTGCGTAGAGGAAATAAAGACATTAGTTCAAGATTACAGCTATATGACAATACGAACGGATCCAACTATGAAAATTGAAAGGAAAGTTTGCAGCCTTATTAATGTCTTGGATTTGTCAGATCTAGAGAAGACGAAATTGAAGCCAAACGGTTCGAAGATTCTTCGATTTTACGGACTTCCAAAAATACATAAAGCTAATATATTTATTTTTATTTTAATTTACACTATAATATTTATAAGACTGGTTGTATTTCTATTTTGTATTACTTAGTTTCTCTTTTATTTTACTATATTCTATTATTTTTCCTTCTGAATGTGAGGTCACTGACAAATAATTTCAATTATTTTAAAGATCATGTTAGTAATTACAGTTTAATTGCGGTATCAGAAACATGGTTAACGGAAAATATGCCGGATGATGATGTTGATGATTACCGCTTTATTAGACAGGACAGGCTTGAGCGAGGTGGGGGTGTTGGTATATACATTAAAACTGAGTTTAAGTTTACTGCGCTGATCAGAGAGTGCAGGGATGTTATGGAGCATATATGGGTCAAAACTAAATGTAACAATGAGACTGTTATTATTGGTTGTATTTATAGGCCCCTAATGCAAATTTTAATGAGTTCTTGACATACTTTGGGATGTGCTCATTGAGCTTTTCCCTCAGTGTGACCGAATCGTATGTCTTGGGGATTTTAATATTGACATGCTACATTATGATTCTACTCACCTTGCCCAATTAAGTAACATACTTAGTTCCTTTAACTTGGAACAATTAATTTTAGCACCTACAAGGGTTTCAAATTTTATTTCTAGTCTGATTGACTTTATCTGTTGTGAAGTTGAGGGTGTGCAAGATGTAGGGGTCAGGGATATTAATATTTCTGATCATATTTTAGTTTATATTTCTCTTAATTTGGGATCGATTAAACCCCAAAATATATCTTACAAATATAGGGCCCTTGATCATATAAACTTCACTAATTTCCAAACTGACTTAGAAGCCTTATTGAATATCTTTGATAGATATGCTCCCTTGAAAGTGGTTAATACTATTAAAAAGCCCTACTGCCCATGGATAACGGATAACATTAAATTTATGAAAAATATTAGAAATCGAGCACTTAATGATTTTCGGCTCACTAAACTCCCAGAACATTGGAACTACTACAAACAAATTAGAAATCTGGTCACCTCTTCTATTAGAGCTGAGAAAAAAGCATAACTTAATCGTACATTTCAGAATTGTTCTGCAAAAGATCAATGGGAGGAACTAAAGAGACTAAATATTTTAAATAAAAAAATAAATGTATTCCAGAAAATTTAAAACAGGTCGATCAACTCAATGCGTTCTTTACACAAATCGCTCAAAATAATAACTCTCCTAACCAGGCACTTATACATTTTTATACTAACAACTACTATTAAACAAAACGTTTCAATTTCACACTGTCTCAGAAAAGTTTATATCTAAAATTATTCTTAAAATAAAGTCGAAAGCCTTTGGTGCGGATGACCTAAATATAACCCTTATCACTTTCTGTTGTCCATTTATAATCCCCTACATAACACATATTATTGACAGTTGTATACAGAAATCTTATTTTCCCAAGACCTGGAAATTAGCTAATGTTATACCCCTGCTCAAAGTTAAAAATCCTACTGAGCTTGGACAACTCCGATCTATTTCGATGCTGCCTACATTGTCTAAGGTTTTGGAAAAAGTTATGGAGACTCAAATGGTTTCCTTTGTGTCAAATAACCATATAATACCAGAAAAACAATCGGGGTTTAGAGCTGACTATAGCTGCTCTACAGCACTGTCGAATATAGTGGATGACCTGGTAAGAGCGCGTGATCAAAACAAGTCCTCTGTTCTCATATTGCTCGATTACACAAAAGCATTTGATATGTTGCATCATGGCACCTTATTGGCTGTTTTAAAATATTTGGGATTTAATGAAACATCAATCGTATCGTCGTTTCTATATGGTTTAATATTTTTTTAACTACTTGACCAGTTTACTTACGCCGTAAAGTACCTTCGTATGGTGGGGTGACCTATTATCTGTCAAGAGCCCGTCGCTTACAGTTGTTAAGAAACAGTGTCCCTCAAGGAAGCATACTGGGCTCTCTTCTTTACTGTATATACACATCCAAATTTATTACGTCTCTCGATCATTGGCAATATTACTTATATGCAGACGACACCCAGCTTTATGCTTCGTTTAAGCCTGATGTAGCTGAAACTATAAATCTACAAATAAACAAGGACCTACATAATTTACTCTCTGTTTCTAATGACCATCTCTTAAAAATTAATCGAACCAAATCAGCGGCCTTGTTATTTTGTAATGAAAATATTTGGGGTAATCTGTTGGAAACCATAAAACCAAAACTGGGAAATAACTATATCTCTTTCAAAGTTTCGGCTAAAAATATGGGTCTGATAGTGGAGAATAAACTAAAATTTAAGGACCATATTACTGCTTATTTAAACAAAGCCTATTCCATGTTAAAACTAATCTATTCTCATAGACATTATCTCTCTCAAAAGACCAAATCCATGCTATGCGAGACTTATACTGTCCCACTTTAACATATACGGCCCTTTCTTAGACGCAGTGGACGTCAGACGAATCCAGAAATTGCAAAATTGTTGCATTCGTTTGATCTTCACCGTCGTACTTTACACTCGGTCTGCTTTTTTTACAAGATTCTTAAATTCAAATCTCCCCCATACCTTTACAGAAAACTTGTGTATCGAACAGATGTCCATAACTTGAATATACGCAGGCAGTATCTATTGACAGTACCGTCTCATAATAAAGAATTTTTTAAAAAATGATTTTCCTACCAAATTGCCTTTTTAACAAACAAATTTAAAATAAAAGATTTCTCGTCTTCAGTTATTGCTTTTAAAAGAAATATGAAGCGTGATTTATTTTTGCAACAAAATATGAATTTGACTTAGCAACTCTTAAAATCAGTGATGTCTTTTTCTATCTTTCTCTCCATCTTTCTTTCTCTCTTCCTCTCTCTTATCTCTTGTTTATGTCTACCTTCGTTAACCTCTCTTACTTATAGTATATATCTAATTTGTCAATATATTATTATAGTTAAGTTACTACTTAAATTTAGTCCTTATTTGAATTAAATATTAGGATGTTGTATTTATATACATTTAGAATATTTTTAATATAGGAATACTGGCTACAATAGCGCCTTCTTTTTAGAAGAATGCTAAATAAGTAGCCCTTTATTCCTAAGTATTATTTTTACTTTTGTTATACAGTATGTGTTTTTTTGGAATAATAAACCTATTATTATTATTATTATTATTATTATTATTATTAATATACCGCTACGTCCTCTTACCACTGTAATAGGTTCGTCATCTTACGAAGTAGGTAACAGACCCTACAAGTAGAATAGAAAGACGCATCACCAATCTGAGTAACGCATCCAGCCTAGAACCAGTTGAGAATAAATTGTTAAAACCAAGCAGCTCCAAGATTTTCAGGTTATACGGTCTTGCCAATATATACAAGAGTAATGTACCACTTCGACCGATCTTCAGTGGAATGGACTCGCCCATATATAAACTAGGAAAATGTCTTTGAAATTTGCTTAATCCATTTACTGGAAAAACAGTTTCTTTTATATAAAACTTCCACATTTCGTGGAAAAATTTAAGGCAATCTAGTTGGATCCCAAAGATATTTTGGTCAGTTTCGATGTAGAATCACTAGACAAATGTTTCTGTCAAAGATTCATTTTCCATTATATCAGACATATTGGATCATAATAATCTTGATGAGAACTTAATAAACCTAGTGGAAGCTTGTCTTACATCTACTTATTTCATTTTTCAAGAAAGTTTTTATAAAGAAACTTCAGGGGCAGCCATGGGATCTCCTTTATCACTTGTGGTAGCGAATATCTTTATGGAAGAGTTTGAAGATATTGCTCTAACATCCGCACCACTAAAACCAAAACACTGGTTCAGATATGTAGATGATACTTTTGTTGTTTGGACTCATGGGCAGGATACTCTGTTTACATTTCTGGACTACCTTAATCAACAACATCATATGAAGTTCACAATGGAAATTGAACCTAATCGAACGATTCTCTTTCTAAAGGTATATATTCATTAGACGGAAAATGGATCATTAGAACATTCTGTGTATAGAAAACCAACGCATACAAATAGATACTTAAATGCTAATTCCCACCACCATCCAGCACAAATGAAATCGGTTATTAACTCCCTAGTATTTAGAGGTATTTCGATTTCTGACCTGACATACATGGCACTACAGACAAAATAGGACGATTACTGCGTCGGTCCAACATACGTACAATCTTCAATACACATAAGAATATTGGACAATGCTTGCGACCCCCGAAATATATAGTACCTTTTCAAACATAAGGAGTATATAAAATCCCTTGTTCCTGTAGAAAAGTGTATGTTTAAGAAACATGACACTCAATATCAACGAGACTTAAGGAACATGAAAGATGCATTAAAAGAAAACAAATTGTTTAATCTGCTGTAGCTGAACACCAGCATATCACTAGCCATATTATAAATATAAAGGAAACTAAGGTTCTATGATTTTTAAACATACGAAAAATTTCAATAGAGATATGGGTTATGGTCTCCATCACACAGCTCATTCAGTGTTTAGAAAGGTGGAGGAAAGATCCCTCACTGAAGATGCAATCGAAGGCGAAAGGTCGGATAGTAATTCCAACTTAACGTGGTCTAAACCCAAGATCCACGATTTCTTGATTTTTAAATAATCATTTTTAAAAGTTCCCGACAAATGAATTATTACAAAAGCCGACTTAATGATATATTGTAAGAAAACTAGAAACATATATAAACTTCTTTTCACCCCTTATGGTTTTTAATGATCCCCAAAAAGTTCCACGCCAAATTTGAAACGTCTTTTTATTAACGATTTCAGATATATGGTGATCATTCAGTCAGTGAGTGGATTTTGTTTTTATGTACCTCTAGATGATTTGAAATTAGTAAATCCAGATCTTAACACTAAAAAGTGAAATGCAAAGGTTTCGTCGTGAAAAATCCTTTAACCGCCATGTAGACTTCAGAGATGACGGCAATTCTCGTAATAAAACATCAAAATTATAATTATCTTTTTTCGACATAAAAATAAGAATAATACCAGCCATTTTGCAATTAATGTTGATATTTTAACTGGTTATTACGTACGGCATTATAATTTTTATTGGTGTCCTACTTCTAGAGCACTAAAACGCCTATTACAAAGACTAACTGCTAAAAAGCTCAATTTCAGTAAACAAAACTGTCCATAAATTAGACATACCACGAAAACAAAATATCAAACAACGAGTTTTTGTTGACATTAAATAAGAATTAAGTAATAATTAAGTAATCAAATAAAAAAATGTGACGAATCTGGATCAAATTGGTGAAAGTAATGCAGCAATGTCGTTTAAATGAGATATTTGTGTTACGGTAACAGACGGTATATGAATTTTAATGAGTGTATTCATTCCAACGACGAATATATACAGGGCATAAATACTGCCTTTTCAAAAACAATTTATAAAAACAAGAAAACATTAAATAAACACCTTTAGCAAATGCTCCGAGATTCTTAGAGTGTGATAAATTTCTTTTTTTTTTGTTTTTTGTTCCACCTCGTACATTTCTAAAAAATTAAAAATCTTAAAAAATCGGTAAATTTCCTTTGCCCGGAACTTTCCTCCTTATGAATCTTCCCTTTTATTAGGAATAGTGAAGTGTGGCTCAATTTAGTTCAGTACATAGTCTTTTAGTAACACATACAGTGTGTCCCAGATTCGCTTCTCTATATAATAATATTAAAAAACAGTCTTTATTTCTTTCAAAATAAATAATAATTACATGGTAGATAGGGGGCGGTATCCAACAGTGTTGCTCCTATACAACCCCCCTAAAAACAAATAAAAAAAGCATTTCTAATACCTGGTTTACCTACATATTAAAGTTAATCCTACACAAATTTTGTATAATTTTGAAGATAACTTCTGACAAAGTAGATAATTAAAAAGTAAGCAAATATTAATTAGTTGCAAATTAAGAATACGTTATTTTGACAATAAAAAGAAAAAAAATGAGAATATCTACTGATTTTATGCTTAAAGTTGGATAGTGAATATGGGCGATGAGGAAGATGATGATAAATTTTTACAGCGTTGTAAGCAAAACTACGCTGGAACAAAGCAGAATTTTGTAAAAGAACCTTAAATAGGCCTCTGTGGCGAGTATTAATAGAATGAATAAGTTTATTCAGTAAATATTGCGGTTGCGTCATAGTCACTTCGTTAATCTCTTTGTTAAATAAACACAAAAGATGTGACTGAAAACGCTCCTCCATATTTAACCAACGTGATAATTTAAACGATTCAGAAATGTGATCAAACTTTCGTATATTATACGAGAATCTAATGCAAGCGTTTTGAACGAGCTGTAAACTAACTTTATCGCTCTGAAGCAACGCTGCCAGTAGACAGGACTGCAATATGAAAGATTAGATAAAATTAACGAATCTGTAAATTTCAATTTAATAGATGTGTCTAAAATATCTCTGCTATGATAAAACATACGTAGTTTGAAAAATGATTTTTGTATGAGGGGAGAGACATGATTTTCAAATAGCAGATTATTGTCTACAAGTAGACCAAGATTTTTACAAACATTTGTAGGGTTTCAGGCAGTGTTATTAAGACAAACATTAAGTAACTTCCGATCAATAATCTGCGATTTATCCTTGCCAAATATAATGAGTTGAGTTTTGCTTTCATTAAGTAGTAGGCCATGCTTTTGCGATATATCACTGATAATATGTAAGTCGCTATTTATGCAATAAGAAGCGGTGAGTAAGTAAGAAGGAGTAATTGAGTATATCGGTTGCTCGAAATATTTGTGCTATGATGCCCTCGAAAACCGGATTGTGTAAGAGGAATAATATTATTTTTAGTTATAAAATTGCCAAACTGCTTTTCGACTGTTTTTTCTAATATTTTGGACATCATTGATAGTATGCCAATAGGGCGGAAATGTGAGAGTTCAGAGGGGTTAGAAATCTTAGGGATGGGGATCGCGTTAGCGTTCTTCCAGCATTCAGGAAACCTGTTGGCAGACAAACATTGGTTGATAATGAGGGTTATATGCGTGGAGATAGATGTGGAGTTACATATAGTAACATATTAAGATTAACTCCATCTGACCGCGTAGCATTAGATTTTATGTCATGAATTGTTTTTCCAACCTCCTTTGAATCGAAATTAGTTAACACAAAATTTTTTAGGTTTTTTCACGGTTTCAAATGTTTTATTTTTATAATTGTTATTAATAAAATCGTTATTATTTAAATTTGTTTGAGGAGTGTTGGTGTGGAAATAATTAACGAGTTCTTCAGCATCGGCAATATTAAAATAAAATAAACAACTTTAACTGGGGATACCTTTTCGAGTTAACAGAGCTTGATGAAATGGTCGAATTTTTAAACACAAATATTATGAATTTATTTAACATTCATGCACCAATAAAAACTGCAAAAATCATTAAGGCACCTGCTCCCAAAATCACGGGTTGAACTAGAGTGAACATTGAGGTATTTTAGTGTGCGCCAAAAGTTTTTTGGGTCTGTTCTGAATGAATGTTGAAGAAATGCTTTCTTTTTTGACTTAACAGCCATATTGACAAAATTTCTTAATTCTTTAAACTCTACCCAAGATTGTTCAGTACGCTGTTTTTTGTACTTACTTAATATTTTATGTTTTAATTTTATCAACAGTTTAAGATTCTCTGTGAGCCAAGGTGCAGGTGCTTTAGTGATTTTTGCAGTTTTTATTGGTGCATGAATGTTAAATAAATTCATAATATTTGTGTTTAAAAATTCGACCATTTCATCAAGCTCTGTTAACTCGAAAAGGTATGGGTTTTTGCTTAACAATTCTAATTTTACAGCAAACCATATGATGATCGGAAACTTCGTCCATTCTAAAAGCCACAGGGTCAGTCACAATATCAACACAGTTGCTAATAATTAGGTCCAAAATAGTGGTTGAATTGTTAGTGACCCGAGTAGGTTCGTGAATATATTGAGTTAATCCATACTTGCCAAGAAAATTTGAAAATAATACTTGTCCGTTACAGTATAGAGGGTTCTCGGCTCCTAGTATACCTACAGCAAAGGTTAAATGAAAAAAATTATAGAAGAAACTAAAAACATTTGATATCCGGCTTCAGATTTATAATCGGTCAATTGGTTTTGGAAATATCGGCGAAAAACCAAAAATGGCGAATATCATTTTTCGCCAGTAAATCCGAAACGGTAAATTTGACAGCTGTCAAAATGTGACATTATTGAGACACTTTTTTATGATGATAAGATGGAGTGTACGACATGTCTCCATCATCTTTTTTTATCCCGCAACCCACCTCAACTTTCATTTTTCTTATAACCCCCATATTGGATTTTTCGATTTTTGGAAAGAGCGTAGAATTTCCAATCTGGTACAAGTGTATAAAAGATTTGAGTATCATCGGAATATCACACTTCCTAAAGTTAGGTCTCAATTTTTTCTAAGGAGGCCATGATTTATTTATCACCAGATTACATTAATAAGTAATGTATTAAACGCATCGAATTTTCAGTACAACATGAACGTAAATAACGTCTAAACAAATCTAAATAAGTTCTTAATTACTTCGTAACTAGGTTACATTAATTTTTAGATTTGCAAAATGACGACCATTTGCATCGAGTCACTTTTGACAATTGGTGACTGTTTTTCGTACAACTCTGGCAAGGGTATTTCTGTTAATATTTCTAAATGTGTTCAAAACTCTGCCTCAGGATTTTTAAGGTTGCAAGGGGATCAAATTTATAGACTTCATTCTTCGTGTGACCCCAGAATTAGAAATCCAAGAGCTAGGAGGCCAAGATATTGGACCATCATTGGAAATAATTCTTTCGTCAAACTGCTCTCTTAAGAAGTTCCTGATTTGAATTGTGTTGGGAGCCGGACATCCATCCAGTTGAAACCAGGTTCTTCTAAACTCATTTACCTTTAGGGTAGCTAGTAAAGCCGGTACAACAAAGTCGATTTCCTGAAATGATTAATAGTTTATAAATCGGTAACCAATTAAAAAATGAAAGTTAGATTAAATTACCAATGACTCCACACCAAACATTACTTCCAAATTTGGTCTGCCACTTCGTGAAGGTTTTCCAAAACCCAATGATGACTATTGTGCCTATTAGAAATGTGTAACTCAGGAGTGAGCTGGCTCAAAGAATCAGCTCAGTTAAATGTGTCGCTGAAGTAGCTCCGCGGTACAGATCTTTTTCGATTCTGACTCACCTCTCACATACATCGTAATGGAGCGGGAACGACTTGCGACGATAAAGAGCCGCAGAGTCACGATCGCCGAAAGAGTCGAATTGCATTGCAATATGTGCTGTTTGTTACATTCTCGATGCGGCGCGACTTAGCGGTCTTAACTCTATAGGTTTTATCTTTTCATTTCGGCTGTTTAGATGTAAAACAAAAACAAATATAGATATTAGATATAGTTGGAACCGCCTGATAAATACAAATACAAAATAAGGCAATTTACTATTTAAGAAAATAATGTAGATTGAAAAATGCAATAAACTTAAATATTATTTATTCTAACATTATGGAAAAAAACATGATGACTTTTTTTTCGGCAATATTGTGAAGTAATTTTTAATATTAATTATACAAATATCTATAAGTTTTAATACCTAAGTTAATAATTATTAAACGAAATAAATAAGATCCTAATTTATTTGATAAATCTCCAACAGAAATTCTGCATAGTCAGACTGTATAACGTTAAAAATTAAAACACTTAAATAGCCGAGCACAACTACGAGCCGCCAGGGTGGCAGAACCGTGGTCCAGGAGTCAATTCATGAGTTAGGAGCCTCGTCAAACGACGTTAGGATTGTATTTCGCTCCTTCGTTTCGCAGTTCAATTGAGCCGACTCAGTGAGCTGACTCATTAAAGTGAGCCAGGGTCAGTGAAGCTCATCATTAAAATGAGTTACATGTCCTATCTCTAGTGCCTATTAAAAACTCCACAATTCGTAAACCTACTCTCATCGGACCACAAGACATGATTTACAAAATCGAGATTTTCATTACACTTCCTACTATACCAATCCCAGAAGCGTAGTCGTCTTGGAAAATCAGTTTCCTTAAGTCCTTGAACTATTATGAGTTTGTATGTATGTATGGTACTTATTCCTTTTTAACACTCTCTGAAACGTTGATTTTGGCACATACATTTCTTGCTCTACAGTTCTAACCGATGCCCTAGGGTTTTCGTGTGCATGTGCATCTCCAAATACTTTGCTGAGGTAGTGTCGGCGTTTCTGTATGACTGCAAGTACAGCGCTAACATGTCAAACCTTTCTTCATTTGAATAGGGAATACCGGCTATTTTCGACAGGTCTCGACATTTGTGTGTCAGATTTATGAATTTATTCAGAGAAAAGCATACTACTTATTAAAACACAACTTTTATACTTGGCCTCCTTAGAAAAAATTGAGACCTAATTTAACGAAGTGTGATGTTTCGATGATACTTATATTTTTTATGCCCTTGTGATACACCACTAGATTGTAAATTTGACGATCTTTCCAAAAATCGAAAAATCCAATATGGCGGCCATAAGAAAAATGAAAGTTGAGGCGTGTTGCGGGATAACAAAAGACGACGGAGTCATGTCATACACGCCATCTTATTCGACTTAAAAAAGTGTCCGAATAATATCACATTTTGACAACTGTCAAATTTACCATTTTGGATCTACTGGCGAAAAACGAAATCCGCCATTTCGGTTTTTTCGGCGATATTTCCAAAACCAATTGGTCGAATGTAAATCTGAAGCCGGATATCGAATGCGCTAAGTTTCCTCTAAAACTTTTCTCATTTAAGGGTGAACTGCACGCAAAAAGTGAAAAACTAGCGACAAGGTTTAGTCAAGTTCAAAGTAAGATGAAAAGGTACCTACGTATTAGAAAAAACTTCCTGCACGTCTGACCTCTAAAAAATGTGTTATGTATATAGGCAATTTAAATTACATTTCGTTTAAAAATGGGTTCAAAAGGATTCACGCGCTGCAGACAAAGACAAAGACATGAGTACGATTTACCATTTCAAATTTTGCAGTTACGTAGACAAAGGATCAATGCAAGGCGGTAAAGAGCCATTTTGTGGAAAAAAAATTATATGCGACGGCATTTGCGTCAAAAAGTGGTCGAAAAATTATCGAAAATGGACAAATCTACTTCTATTTTATAACTCTAGATTAGATTTTTTCATAAAAAATCGCATTTAGCGCCCAACTATACATATTTCCCTATTGAAATCACATTGATGGCTTGCAAATGATTCATAATACTGCATGCAGTTCCTCCTTAATCTTTGCTAAAACATTTTTATTCGGCATCATTTTGTTCCATTCATATCAATATTTTACCAGTTCCTACCTACGTCACACTTAAATTATCACATACCGCCATTTTGTTACGCCGTGTTGAATTCGTACCAGTTCATTTTCAATTCAATTCAATTTCAAGTCAATTGAATAAGATTTTCATCACACTTAATGCTTGCACAAAATTTGAAATTATTCTAATAAGAAGTGTTTTCAGGCAGATTTTTTAAATATTTTATTAGGCCGCCATTTTATTCCGTCATCTTGGATTGGTAACACCATGTTACCACTTGATTCCAACATAACTATGTTAAGTTAATCGGGTACGTAGTTTTTTAGCTACAGACAGACAGACCGATCGAATTGAGAAAACATGTTTTTCGTCATCTAGGGACCCTGAAACGTGGAGATCTGAAACAATCTCGGAGATTGATTTTTCACGATTACAATACAAATAAAAATCGTCTAAATGAACATAAACCCAGTTTTATTCACAATAAACATGACTCAATGTTAGGAAGCCATATTCTCAGGGAGGATGATTTTAATATCCTTCATGAGAAAATAGGGGCCCTAAATTAAATTTATTGAAAAGTTTAGACATTAAACGTCTAAAAGATACAGATTTATTACTTAACGACCAAATAGATCTTAACAATTCTCCATTATTCTTTTACTTTTGAAACTCCAAACATTGGTAATAGTTACTATTACATTATATTAGTATTTTGCTTCGTAATATGACAAATCTTAATAGTAAACATTAAACAACAAATACTTTTCTCAGATTAATAGTACTTGTTTCGACATTCATTATAAACTTTAAGTATCATTTATAACTGTTTTTCGGAATTCCCATTGTGCTCACATAAGCGTTCTGACCTGTAATTTCACTATTTTTGGATACCTATCAGATTACATCAGCTGACTTCACATAAAAAAAATTGCAAAATAGTGTGATTAATCGAACGATTATTTTACGTTTGACAAATGATTTATTAGAAATGGCAAACGTTGTGCAAAAAATTGCGAGATAGCTCGTAGCATGCAAAATACCTAGATAAGAATCCAAATTTGGAGATTATTTCCGTTCACAATCAGATTGCAAAACACAAAGGCAATCATTTACGTTGAGCAATAATGGCACGATGTATCGTATCTTGTGCAATAGAAGTTATGGGAACTGTTGCCACTGAAACGACTACTGAATGAAAATTTTTTACTCGTTAATACTCGATAAGTGTGTCTTCTTTATACGAAGAGGTCATCCGTGAGTTTCTTATGCAACTATTAATTTTCTTCGCTTTTATGGTAACCGTATAATGAATCGTGAAGACACAGCTAAATTACAGTTTGCTGAAGATTTCACTTGCTGTTTGTTTTAGGTAAAGGTCGCACCCGTGCACTGAACAAACACTTTTTTCTATTAGATTACAAGGTGGTAGAGGAATTTTTTTCCTCGCTCGAGGAGGTAGCATTCCACATGCACATTCCAAGGATTGGTGAAGTCTTTACTGATGTTTCCAGCTTTGTGTAAATAAGTCGGTTTTCCTTCTTCTCCCTTGTTCTTTCTTCTCTTTAATTTATTTCTCTTCCCTTATTTTATCCAAGCCGAACAATGAAAAAATGATGATGGAAGTTCCTTAAGTAAAACATTCCGGAGTCAAAATACCTCCCCGTTCGGATCTACGGGTGAGAGCTATTTCGAATTCAAATTCAAAAATAGTTTATTTGTCACAATGTTTACAATGTTCAGTATAATTATTTTTTAATTAATTTTTTAATTAATTTTTAATAATTAATTAAAGTAAACCTACATGACAAAAAGGATCAGCCTCTCGATTATAAAAACCCGTTAGCAATTACATCCAGTGGTCTAAGGCCAATTGTGAGGCGGCCCAAGTAAATTTAATAACATTAAAATTGGTATTTCAATATTTTCATTCCCAACATTACAAATTTTCAAAAACTTTACGTATCTCAAATATTCTAAGTAAGGATTAAGGTAGGTAAGAAACTTAAAAAGTATCCAATAATTAGGTAAAGCAGCGGGGGGTATAGGAAGGCGCAAAGAAAACCGACGAAGGGGGCAGGGAAAAGGGGAGAACTCATTTTATTTGTACACATTTTTTAAATTAGCAATCTATTCACACAATTATAATGACCTAAAGGGTTAATGTTCCCTGTTCTAAAAGTAATTTATTTTTTGTCTTTTTAGAAAAACTTTCTAGAGAAAGATTCTTTATACTAGTAGTTAGGTCATTCTACATTTTGATAGCAACGAATGTAAAGGTCTTTGAAAGGCCATCATTCTCTGTAATGGGATCACAAAATTTTGAATATTTCTAGTTCCATGGGTGTGAGAAAAGTTGGAAAAATGTTTGCTTAAATATTCTGGTTGATTTTTTTATCACTATATATATATATAAATGTGTGTATATGGTGTTTCCTACGATTTTCCATGCTAAGTATAGCAGCTTGATTTAGATAAGGAGTTATATGATTTCTATAAGGAACATCATATGACAACCTCACACAAGAATTTTGTATTTTTTGAATTATTTTTTTCGTATGTACAGGGTGTCCGGATTTGGTTGCAAAAGCAGGGTATCTCGCTTATTTTTAAAGATAGAACCTTGCGGTTCCTGAGCTAATTTTTTGTGAAACTCATGAAGCCGTAAACAAAATTTTCATAGCCTTCTTCGTTTATGAGATACAGGGCGAAATAGAAAATTTTGCATTTTGGGACCTTCCTCGTATCTCGGTTATCCTTTAAATAAACGCAAAGGGAAAAATTGCTGCTTATGCAGTTTTTTACGCTGGATCCAGTGGCGTAGTCATATTTTTCATTTGAGTTGTTATTTTTTAGATATGACCCAAAGTTGTGTTTTTTTAAAATGGGACACCCTGTATATTTGTCCAGAAATTGATTTGTCCTTTTAAAAGCTTCTCAAAAATATATAATAGTATGGGTTTATTTTAATAAACAACACAAAAATCCTAATTTTTATAATTATCATCCCAAATTTTGCAGTAGGCCATGCAAAACAATGCTGCCTTTTATTTAAAGTCGTTAACAATATCTACATCCTAACAATAAATCAAAATAAATATGTAATTAAATCTATTTATCAAAATATGTATTGATAATTTCGCACCAAAAAAGTACCACCTACCTAGATTTATGTAACACAAGAACAAAACAGTAATAAATTATTACGTAACATGCCTATCAGCAAAAATCAACTGTCGTATAAGAACTACAGTAACCAAGGAAATCAAAAGAACTGTTCAAACTGATTTCCATTTTGTTCTATGCATGCTTCGCACAATTTTTGTATTCGTTTTAGGGAATTAAGCAAAATAACGGGATGATTTTGTAAATAGCGAAAATTTTCTCTTATTGCATTTCCTAAATCTTGGACATTATCATAGTGGTCTTTGTAAATTCTATTTTCCAGATATGCCCATAGAAAGATATCTAAAATCGACAAATCTGGGGACCTAGGGGGCCATCTTATAGGTCCATTTGTTCCGATCCATTGATTGGTAAAATTATTGTCCAGAAATAATCTCGTCATTCCAGAATTGTGTGCAGGAGCACCGTCCTGTTGAAAATAAATTTCGTTAAGTTGCGCTAGAGGAACATCGTCAAGTAATTCAGGTATAGCTGCCTCTAAAATTTCTATACAGCGATTGGCTGTTAGATTTCCCTCAAATATATAAAATTTCATATGTGTTCCTAATATGAAGCAGAACACATTTAGACCAAACCTGCCCTGCTGTCTTCTGGGAAATATTTGATGTTGATTTTCCTGGGACCAGAATCTACTATTGTGCCTATTGAGTATACCAGAATTACTGAAATGTGCTTCGTCTGACAATATAACCTTCCTTTCAAAATCTCTAACCATATCGCATCTTTCTTGAAACCAATTGCAGAAGACTACCCGACGCTCTGCATCCCCTGGCTGTAAGTGCTGCACGAGTCTAAATTTGTATGGGCGGTATTTGTGCTTCTTTAGAATTTCTTGAACTCTAGATTTTGGAATCCCTACGCTCTTTTCACTGGCCCTACAAGAGTTTGTAGGGTAAGCTTCTGCATTAGCCGAAACCGTAATTTCCTCAGCCTCCCGATTTTCTTTATTATGTTTTCGTACGAGGTTTGATAAATGATCCGTGATTGAGTAAATTCTTTTTTATCCGATAAAAAGTGGATATATTAGGTTGCCTCCTTTCTGGATATCTAAATAAAAATTAAGCAATAGTATTTCAACATACCTAAAAATTAACTATTTACCTGTTAAAATACATGTCAGAAGCCGCTTCAACATTTTCATTACTTAATATAAAACAAGCTAACATATCGTACTTTTCATAATGTTCGAAAGTTTGGTTTTCTTCCATAATAATACAAATATATTTTTACACAATAAATAAATACAAAAAACTAGCGCTATATTTTATATACGCGTACAAAATTGGGAAATGTTATTTGCTTCCAAGAAAACAAAAGAAAACGGCATCGTTTTGCATGGCCTATTGCAAAATTTAGGATGATAATTATAAAAATTAGGATTTTTGTTGTTGTTTATTAAAATAGATCCATACTATTATATATTTTTGAGAAGCTTTTAAAAGGACAAACCAATTTGTGGACAAATATACAGGGTGTCCCATTTAAAATAACACAACTTTGGGTCATATCTAAAAAATAACAACTCAAATGAAAAACATGACTACGCCACTGCATCCAGCGTAAAAAACTGCATAAGCAGCAATTTTTCCCTTTGCGTTAAGTTAAAGGATAACCGAGATACGAGGGGGTCCCAAAATGCAAAATTTTCTATTTCGCCCTGTATCTCATAAACGAAGAAGGCTATGAAAATTTTGTTTACGGCTTCGTGAGTGTCACAAAAAATTAGCTCAGGTTCGTGAAAACCGCAAGGTTCTATCTTTAAAAATAAGCCAGATACCCTGCTTTTGCAATTAAATCCGGACACCCTGTACTGTTAAAGAATCGCCATATACAGCATCACCGTAGTCAAACAGTGAAATAATTAAGCTCTCACACAAGAGGTATTTTTGTTTATATGTTAGTAACTGTTTTAGTTTACAAAGTTTTTGAGACGTAAGTATGGTGCTTTTGCTTTATTTTTTACGTGAGATTCAAAGGTTAAAGTGATGTTTGTAGGTTTTTCTGCGCAGCATTTCTGACGGTAACATTATTCCCTATGATTATTATTTAGAATTTTAAAGCATTAAGTTTTAGATTGTGATTATTGGCAAAAGTTTGTATGTTTTTTAAGTCCGCGAGAAAATGTTCTTGTACTGTTTTAATGTTTTGGTTGTTAATGGGAATATATATTTAAAAATCGTCTGCATATTGCTGAAGCTCTGTATGTTTAACTACCTTAAACATATCAGCGACATATATTGAGAACAGTAATGGTGACAAAATCGAACCTTGTGGGACTCCTTGTGTATTAGGGAAGAACTGGGAGGCGATCGATTTCAGATCCCCTAAAGACTACCACTTTACTTTGGCAGTTATGTAAATAGCTAGTGAAAAATTTTACCGCATTTTCCGATAATCCGTAATAGTGTAGTTTTCCCAGTAGCATTTTGTGGTTTAACGTGTCAAAGGCTTTACTGAAACCCGAAAGCGCTATGCATGTACAGTTTTTTCCTGTTCATTTAGACGAATTCTGTTCACGTTATTGACTAAACTGGTAGTGGTGCTATAATTTTTACGAAAACCAGATTGGCATGAAGGTATTATTTTATTTTCTTCTGAAAATGCTGACAGTTGAGAAAAGATTGTGTGCTTTTCGACTATTTTAGAAACTGCTGGTAGGGTAGTAATGGGTCTAAGATCTTTAAATTCTACCGGATCAGAAATTTTGGGGATAGTTTTTTTCCATAAGGGCGTACACGTGTTTTCGAAAATACATGTATTTATTATATTAATAAGCGGTTTTATACAGAAAGGTAAACATAATTTTAAATCTTTCATGGAATAATCGTCGTCACCCATGGCATTTGATGAAATATTTGAAACATTTTTTAAGAGCATTTGTTCGGTAGTAAGATTAAATTCTAAATTTTTGTCAACAATTTTGTTGTTAGTATAAAAATGTATCAAATACTGTGACGTAGTATCGGCTAAGTTGTTAACAGGCTAAAAAAAATCGTGAATACCTGAAACATCAAGCAAGTGTCCTGGTAGTTCAGTGCTATTTTTATTTCTAGTAAGGTTCAATTTATCTGCTGTTGACCAAAACTGTTTACTCTTTCTAAGTAACAATTTAACACTTTTGTCAGCTCTCTTGTTTAACAGTATAATTACCGACTTTTTGAAAATGTTGGGAAAAATTCCTTCATTCCATCAACGACAGGAAATACGGCTTCCTTCATCAAAAATGCACAGCAGATCTTTTTACCTTCGTAACAAACAAATGGAATAAATTCATTGGATTCTACTACGGAGAAGCTTATATATATACCACATTAAGGCAAGCGTTTTCATTTCTCATACCAGCAAGCCTATTCAGCTATGCTGTCTCTACTCCAATATACAATTTGGCAAACGTGTCTCCAAGACTGAAATTGATGAATTCAAATTAGAATAATGACTGTATCCCTAACTGAGGACCTCATTAAAATCGTAGAATGGGGAGTAAAGAACCTTGTCCAGTTTAAAGCCGCTAAGACACAATTATGTTTAATATCTCACATATTGAATTTGCAATATTTGGAGGCAATTTGGTAAATAGTTGTGAAGCTATAGTGTTTGTATAAAGCTTTTCTTATTGTTTCTAATTAGGGTAAAGCAAAAGTTCCTTACATAAGAAATATTGCCAGGTACTAAATGCTCCCAAACGACATAATACACACATATTCTAAGGTAATATTACTTAACAACTTGACGTATATTTAAAATACGGGGCACGATGCGGCAATTGACCTCAAAAGAAGATAAAATATTCGTTATTAAATACACCTTTGCGAAATCATGCAAATATAATTATATGCAAAACCGTATGTGTGTTAACAACAAATGCATATTTGGAAAAATGAAAAATCAAAAAAAAATTGCAGCAAATTGATCTAGAGTTAAGTAATACGTAATATTGTTTATTACGGTTACCACAGAATCAGTGACAAGGCCGGCACACGTTTTGCAAAATAATAAAAATGTTTTCTGATATTCATACATTTTTTCTGTTTATATTTTAAAAGGAGTATTTGGTTTTATTTTAAGAGCTATATGTTAACTTTTTTATTGATTTTATTCTTTTTTGTGCAAATTTCCTAAAGCTTGAATAATATAATTTTTAATATTAAAATTCTATGCTTGTTTTAAGGAGGTTGGCATGTTTTTCGGAGTTTTCTTGGGTACGATGTTTACTATATTTCCTAGTGGTCGTATTTTGATCATATAGATTTCCAGTCATGTGTCTTAAAATAAATTTGAGAAATATTATTATTGAAAAAACTGTATTTAAGATTTAATGGAGTCGTCCGTTATTTTGTGACAGTACACAGTAGACTGTAGTACGTATATTTTCAAATGCAATGGGGATATTTACAATTAAGGTAGGTATATATACAAGAAAACATTCTTAACTATACATAGGGAAAAACAACTATACATTTTGTACAGCCAAAAAGTTTTAATACGGTGGTATTTTCAACATTTGTATGTGAATTTAAAAGGTTAACATTTGGGTCTTTATGGTGTTTATAAATTTCTGTTGCTTCTAAACAATCCAGTTTTGCGACTTTTTTGTTCATAATTTAATCTTACTTGCTTTTGTCAGGGAATTTATGTAAAATTTATAAGAAATGGTTGGCGAAATGAGACTTCTGTTTTTTTTAATCTATATGAGGCGTTATGCTCTTTGAATCTAACATCGAAATTTCTGTCTGTTTGCCTTATATAGCAGCTATTGTATTCGTTGCACTTTAACCTATAAACTCCAGACTTTTTATACTCATTTTTTTAGGTTGAAAATCGAATTAGAAAGTTTTTGTGACGGTCCAAAAGTAACTTTAATATATTTATTTATATTATAATTACACTGGCCGACAAAAATTTTTTTTTTGTTGTAACAGAAATCAGAATAGCATAATCTAGTAGAATGGACCTATCCAAATACGAAAATCGCAAATGGAAAGTTGAAGCACGTAGGGTTTTCTTGTTAGAGTTGTAGAGCCATATCGAATGTTACGATACTTAATATCTACAGAAAATTCTTAACCCTGTTTATTGACCATGTTTACAGTTTTCGCCTATTAAACATACCATTCATCTAAGAGAAAAGCAAACGAGAAAAATATTAACTTAAAACACTAACTAAACTTTATTTTTTCGGTTTATGAGGTCTCCTATCTTCTCTCTTCAAAAACCAACAGTAGTCACCCATCATGGCTGGATCCCATCGTCCTTGGTACCGAATTTCGATTGTTCTGATATCTTGGTGAAACCTTTCACCCTGCTTGTCACTAACAGCTCCCAAATTTTTAGGAAAAAATGACAGATGGGAATGGTAGAAGTGAATTTTTAATGACATTCTGGCACCAAGCGCTTTATAGGCATCTAAGAGTTCATTAACTAATTGTTCATAATTTTCATCCATATTGTTGCCTAAAAATCCTCTTACTACATTAACAAATGAATTCCTGCCTGGTAAGCTTTTCCGTAAAATTGACATCGTCCAGCAATTTTCTGATTTGTGGCCCAATAAAAATGCCCTCTTTTAATTTGGCATCACTTAACTGGGGAAAGACTTGTCTTAGGTATTTAAAACCATCATCATCTTTATTCAAACCCTTCACAAAGTTTTTCATCCGCCCAAGTTTAATGTGAAGAGGAGGTAAAAGGACAATTTTGGAATCAACAAGAGGTATAAATTTAACATTTTGAGATTCCGGTTGAAATTCGCTTCTTTCTGGCCAAATTTTTGTTACATAATGCTGATTTATTGCACGACTGTCCCATAAACAAAGAAAACAGTAATATTTTGTAAATTCCCCCTGAAGGATCCTAAATCAATGTGGAGACCCAGGAATTTGGCTACCGAACTATTCTGAACTAGATTACAGTCAAACTGCAGATTTCCCATGCTAAATTTAAATGTTAGAATATTGGACTTCTAAGCATTAAATGTTTGAACTGCACCATTCTTTTACCCTAACCAAAACGCGACCTATTGTGTCCATTAAAACTCCCTTGACTGTTTTCCTCCAGAACAAAGTGATGTCATCTGCAAATATTGTGAAGTTTCCTTGAATGCTGAGACTACTCAAGTCATTTATATAAATCAGAAACAAAAGTGGGCACAACACAGACCCCTGGAGTACCCCGTGCTTGATTTCAACCCCGTTCGATATTCAATCCCATAGTGGCTTCTATCGCATAGATATGAACTAAGCCACTTCAACACAATCCCCCTAAATCCGTAGTATTCCAATTTTTTAAAAGTATTTCATGATTTACGTAGTCTAAAGCCTTTGAAAAGTCGCAAAAAACTGCAGCAGCAAATTTGTCTTCATTCAGGCCTAGAAAATCAAATCAACAAACTACCTATTTAAAAACATTTTATATACCGACATACTTATGTTGAAGAATGTTTTATAGGAATTAAAGAGCAATTATATATTTTTCTCCAATATATGAATAGCTTACAACCTAATATACAATTTACAATTGAACTAGAATCTAACAACAGTATACATTTCCTAGATTTAATCATCAGAAGATTAAATAATAAACACTATTTTTCTGTGTATCATAAATCTTTATTTACGGATACTACCATACACAATTCCTCATGCTATCTAATTCAACACAAACTAGCTGCTTTCCAGAGTATGATCCGTAGACTAATCACCCTACCTCTAAGTAATACTAATTTCCAGACCGACTTAAACATAATCAAACACACTGCAATAAACAATGAATATTCAATTAATATAATTAATTAAATTCTACAAAAAAAGTTATATAACAACTCTAAATATGATTTACCCTAATATCAATGAAAACTAAACTGCTTACAAAGTTATATCCTGTGTAGGTAATTCTAAAATAGGTGAATTTCTAAGCGGTTTAGATATTAGAATAGCATATAAAACCAATAATTCTTTAAGTAAATAAAGGGTGTCCTATTTTGGGTATTTTTGCGGGGTATCTCCATTATTTTTATAGATAGAAAATTGAGGTTTGCATTTTCAGGCACCCCTCGTATCTCAACTATCAGATAACTTATAGAAAATGTGAAAACTGTTTCTGATATAACTTTTCCCTTCGGGATTAGTATACAGGGTCAGGTCAAAAAGTTATCGGACCCTACTTTATTATTTTAAATGGAATACCCTGTATATTTATAGACTATAAAATTTGTCTTTTCTTACCTTTTCAAGAATATATAAGAGTCTGCACTTTTTCTTAGAAACACGCAAATAAATGACAATTTTCTGAAATTAAATGCACAATTTAATAGTAGGCTATGGCTATTGTTTATGACAACAAACAGAAATAAATATCAAATATTTGTGGTTTTTGGATAGACTTTTGGTTTATAAAGCACTTTATAAACGTTCTTTTGGTATTTTTATTTAATTGATATTTATCAATTTCTTCGAATAATGGGGTATATTTTATACAGAGTAATGAAAATTCTGAAGAAGCCTCGGAATTGTATTTCCAAAGGTAAGTAAGCTATTATAGCTATGAAAGTTTGTATTGTCAATATAGTGCAACATTTGCATCCTGGTGATGCCGAGCGCCGGGCACTGTTTTGCCAGTGATAAGGGTCATAAATTGATGGAGTCTCTAGAAATAAATAAGCTCAGACGTTCAAATTGTTTGTTAAAGGATCAGGTAGAACTCAATAATTCACCTCTGTTAAATATATTTTAATAATTTTAGGCAGTTTAAATTTATGGCTTAAAAATTCCCAGGCTTTTGTATTTTTAAAAATTCCAAATCGTTGCATTACACCTAATATAAACATTCCTTTATTTTTTAAGTTTATTTATTCGAGATAATATCCAAAGAAGCTATTGGGTAGCAAAACATGTTACACAATCGTATTTTTTCAATATGTTGGCTATGGGACTACTCCAGCAATATCCTGAATATTTTATCCTAACTGGTCAAACCATCGCGGATTAATCAATTCATAAAGTTGAATTGATAATTGTGGCGATAATTTATTGCAAAAAACTAAAATTCAGTCACCCTCTTACCCCCTAAAACAAAAAAACCTTCTGTGTAAATTGCAAGTACTTCTCAGGGCATCAAAATATGTCTAATTTTACTGGGCAAATACAAAAACTTTACGTAATTCCAAACAAGAACACGTCCAAAATTAAATATGATCTATCTAAATAATAAACTAAATCACAATTATATTCAAATATCTTACGTAATTCGAAAATTGCTCTCCATTAATAATTTAATTAGTTTTCGAGATATTTATGCGTATCTACTATAATATACGATACAGATAAACTAAAAAGAAAACGCCCATATTCGAATATAGAAAAACAAGTTCCAAGCTCAATGTTACCAGACGCGACCGTAAATTACACCAAACGCTTATGAGATCTCTTCTGTCCATTTTTATCGCACTTTCTCCTCGCAGGCTCACTTTCATTTGTTCGCCTAAGGCCACCACGCAAACATTTCGGACATGTATAATAATCACCTGGTAATTACCACTTGATGTGGGTAGGTCAGCTTATGTTGTAACAACGAATATAAATATTTATTAATATCGTCCACGAGGATCTGCGATGCGCCACAATGCCAACTTTAATATTTTATGGCCGTGGATGAGAAGGTTGAGGTCCGTATAATTGATTTTTAAGAAAAAACGCATTGGAAAGTTTTTTTGATCTAGATTTTTAAAACTGTTTTGTACAGCACATCACATTTTATAACAAATTTTGCTGAGAGATTTGTTGATCAGCCAATGTGTGCATTAAAATTACACAATTCATAAAATATGATACAAAAATATTTATTATACAATAATTTCTTTTTGGCTTTGAGTAAAACTTACTTAGCTGTCATGCTTTTTTATAAATAAAGTAATTGATCATATTTTGCATCAATTAAAGCAGTCCTAAGAACATTTATTTAAGATTAACCTAATTTAGCCTCAAATCGAACCCAAAATCCATGATAACTCAGGACGTTTTAAATTATGTAGAGAAGACAAATAACAGGTAGGCCTGGATAGGTAAAATGTAAAAAATAAGGTTCCTACATATAACGATAACAAAGATAACTAGTACATTAATTCTTATTATTCTAAGTCTAAACTCTTACGCTGCATCTTTTTAAGTACTCCAATTTACTATTTTTGACTACATTCTGCATTAATATTAATTGTGATATTGGCAGTCAATTTAATTGACCTAATTCTGAGATCATATAGGACACAGCTTGTGTGTTAAGCTTGCAATTGACTAAACGGTGATTAAGATCCTCGTAGCTTTCATTGTCACAAGAGCATAGAGGACTTTTGCTGAGACTCATTTTGAAAAGGTGTCTATTGACATTTGCATGCCCAGCTAGGAATCGAAAAGAAGATATACATAAATGCCTTGAAATATTTATATAGTGAATCAAAGGCTTTTGGCTAAGTTGAGGATATACTGATGTGTATGTATTTTGGTAATTCTTAGAGTATTCCTGATAATTTATTTCCCAATCTTGATGGGTTTTTTTTCTAATATACGCTAATAAATCAGAATAAGAGATATCATTAATTCTCAATTCATGATTCCTTTGCAGCCTTATCAACTTGTTCGATGTCAGCTTAACCCGTGTGGCTCTTGACCCATATAATAGATATTTTATACAAGTGAGTTAACAGCATCATTAAGATACGCGTGTAGAAGTTACTTAATGAGGTTTAACTCAGATCTATTGTTCAACATTTTATCTATGTCTGACGCACGACTGTTAAAATATACACATATTTTTATTAAACAAATTTTTCAAAACGTTTAAGTATAAAACACCTTTCTATTAGCTGTTACCTGTTTGCACTTTAATCCTGCCACTCGTTACCCCGGGCAATGTCAATTTAAGCAACATTTTATTGACAGTTTTAATTTCTTTAGTCAAAATGAGTGATTCAGAAAGAAGCATTCCTTCGGATATTGAGCAGGAAGCATAGGTTCCAAAAATGGTGCAAAGAGAAGAATGTGCAGAACTATAGGAATGAAAAGGTATATACAAGGTTTTATTCTATAATAAAAACAATAATATAGTCGAATGCGGTCTTATCGTGCGGGTCCAAAGGTCACCAACATTATGAATCAAATCAGAAAACACAGCGAATACCAAAATGTTCTCTCTGATTCTTTTATCGAACTATTAAATCTCGATGGGCTATTTACAAATATACAGGGAGAAAGAAAATAGTTTTTTTATTATATTACCCAATATTATTAAGATAGCCACTTAATATTATTTTATATATTAAATGCCGAGGGACTAAATAAGAAAATTCGCTAAATATGTATTTGGTTAAAATCTTTTGGTTGGCAAAAACAAAAATACACAAAATGGCAAGCGCCTTAATAAAGTAGAAAGGCGGTACGAACCAGTGGAATAATCAAGATATGTTCTGTTTATACAGCTACTTAACGAAAGTGAGATTTTTTTATCAATCACCAAAAATTATGAGCCCCGCTCGACCTAGAAATCTAACCACTTATACAGTGTCATTTATTTAAATGCAGGCCACCCCTGTGCAAAGAAAACTTGTTTTTTTTTTGTATTGTGATAACAAAAAAATTTTATTTTGCAAAAATATTATACACTTTTGTTAAAAATACAAGATAATTAGTTATTACTTCCCTCGTGAGATTTTTTTAGATCTTTACGTTTAAGGGTCCCTAGATGCCGGAAAATATGTTTTCTCAATTCTGTCTGTCTGTAGGTAGGTCTGTCCGTCAGTCTGTCATAGGCATAGCTAAAAAACTACTTATCCGATTTCTTCAAATTTCAGTATAAAATTGAGGGCCATGCATGTGAAAAATACAGGCTATATATATATATATATATATATATATATATATATATATATATATATATATATATATATATATATATATATATATATATATATATATATATATATTTATTCGATTTTACTTTTTTATTTTGTACATTTGTAATTTTATAGGCATATATATATATATATATATATATATTAATTATAAGACAAAACTTGATATATAATGAAAAAAAATAAATCGAAGAAGATATATATATATATATATATATATATATATATATATATATATATATATATATATATATATATATATATATATGTATATAATATAATTTAATGATTCTTGCCAAACAATTTGCACTTCATCTGATGTAAGACCATCGTTCACGTGTTTTTCGCAATATGATTTTGCCCCAGCCCATATTAATTCTATTGCGTTAAACTGACAATGGTATGGTCGTAAAACCTCATGTCCATTTTCCCGTAATATTTCATCTACGACATATATTGTTGGTTTTTTAATAGATTTTGCCATTAAAAGAAGTTGTAGTTTCAGCATATTGGGTAAAGGATTTTGTTTTTGTGTTATTAGCCAGTCATAAATATCACTTTTCTTCCAAGATGAAGTAGGTTGTTTATTTAAGATTCTTGAATGATAAGATGCATTGTCTAAAATGATTAAAGATGGAGCATCTAAATTTGGAATCAGTTGTTCTTTTAACCACTTTTCAAACAGTTCACAGTTTATATTATCATGGTAGTCCATACTTTTGGATGTTGAAAACAGTAAACTTGCACCCTGGAGAAATCCTGTTGAAGAACCTGCATGCAAAATAATGAACCGTTTTCCCGTCCCACATCCCCTTTTTTCTCTTGACACTTTTTACCGACTCGTCCTGCCATGATTTTGAACCACTTTCATTAGAAAATATCCAAGTCTCGTCTAAAAATACCACTTTTCTAAATTTTGAATTAACATTTTCCGTGTATTTCTTTAAAAACTGGATACGCTGACTTGCTATATGTGGCAACTCGCATAAAAATCTTCGATTACAGTCCTTTTTATATCGAAAACTCAGCATTTTAATTAATTTTGACAACGATTTTATTCGAATTTCCAATATGCCTAGATTTTTCAAGGCTTCTTTTTAACTTGAAGGGTTATATTAGTTTTTGATGCGTATAAATTGTAAATTGCATTACGAACATCCATTTTTACATTGTCACTACTGGATATTGGCCGGTGAATTTTCATTTTTGTAATATTTTATTAGATTTAATACCATTTTTTTCGCTTGTGGATGCAAAAAACCTTTCTATTACTCATTTTGTCACTGACTTGTCAATCTGACTTTGAAGTGACATCGCTCAAAGATTTTTGCAACTGCTTGTATTTATATGTTTATCCTCTTTTTTCATATGAAAATATCATAGGTCTATCTAATTCATATTCCCGATTTTATGCGGAGGATATGATTACACGTAATAAAAGAAAAACAAACTTAAGAAGTTTGTCGTTGATAAATCGTATGACCCGCACGATAACACTAGTTTTGACTATATCTATTAAACTCAATATTGATATCAGCAAATTTAGAAATTTAGCCGCCCTCTTCAAAATAAAATAGGGATATCAATAAAAAAAAGTCAAGGGTATTAACTAAAACCAATATTATAACATTCCTTCTAGAAGCGGATGACAAAAATACTTATTTATGAAATTTTGATTATTGGACTTGCAGGAGCTTGCATGCGAGAGGAGTTAACAAATTTGTTGTTGGAAAATGTCAAGGATGAAGGGCGATGTTTTCATTTTTTTTTACCGACAACGAAAACGAAAATAGCCAGCGAATTCTATGTAACATCTGGAAATATTGAAGACATAGACATGGTTCAACTAATTCGAAAATATATTAATCTTCGCCCATGTAACATCGAGCATGGTAGGTTTTTATCCAATTTCGAAATGGTGTGTGTATGAAGCAACCGGTTGGCATTAATTCTATTGGATCTTTGCCAAAACAAATTGCTTTGTATCTCAAACTTGGGCATCCAGAAGAATATACGAGGCATTGCTTCCGAAGATCATCTACGTCCCTATTGGCAGATTCATTCTAACAGTAAAGTAAAGCGTTACGGTGGCTGGCGATCCAACAGGGTTGCGAAAAGCTACATTAAAAATTCTGCAGAAAATAAAAGAAAAACAGCATCCAGAATTCTGGGTGAAACGGGACCCAAAAAAAAATGAAACAAAGCCATCAGACGGCCAGTTTAAACAATGAAAATAATGTATTCACTACAAATTTAACAAACGTGGCTGCTTCGCAGGAATTTATTTGAAAGATTCCAAAGATTGTACTATTAATATTTACAATAAATAGTATATTTACTGAGCTAGAGAAATAATACTATAAGCAGACACTTACATCAAAATATACTTTTTAATTCAATGCTTTTTCTGAAACCCTCTGCTTCTGTACACAGGTCAAACTAAAACTTTTGGATAAAACAACTTCTTCTAAAGCTTCAGTACATTTACTGAATTGTTTTTAAAAACTTTCTCTGACAGAAAAACATGTTATTATATGTCTTATAGAAAACAAATCGAGCTTTTGATCTGTCTAGTAGTTTTTGTCCCAGGAGGTACTAATACGTCGTTACGAAGGCTCAAAGCCAAACATACAATGTTACTCACACTGCATTTCAAAAATTCCTCAAAATACATCCTTAACTCCGATCGGATTGATTTTTATGTTAGTCTTTAGAGGAAATATAGACGTTTCTTTATTGATATCAATTAATTTGCCTAGGATCAACCGCGCTTAGACCAAACGTAAAACCATACGGGAATATATAAAAACAACATTGCAATTTTATTTTCAAATGGCTCGCCTTGTATAAACCGGAAAGCAATTTTGGCGACTTAGATTTTTAATCCCTCGGGGGAACTTTGGGGTCACGTAAACTGTTCCTGCCTTTTATTACTCTTTTCGAAAAAAAAAAGTGAAACCTGCGAACAATTTAAGACTTTTTCAGTTCTTTTAAATTTCGACTACTTTCCCCGCACTTGAGGTATAGTCATCCTATTTCGATTTTAAATCTCCTTTATAATTCCCATCAAACCTCCATCTCAGCTAGGTAAAAGTGGTCGGGATTCAGCTCCACAAAATGCCTCCAAAGTTGCCACATTATTATTTTTTTAAGCGACATCCCGCGCTCCGATGTTGTCCGTTAAAGAATTTGTTTGAGATTTTTGTACGAAAAAAAAAATGTCAGAACTCGAAAAATTAACTATAGTGGCCTCAAAATGCATCGGAGTCCCTGTCGGACACCACTGCTAAGATAAAGATTACACCGAAATTTCATTTTTACTAAACGACGCCGACGCGCCCATTTACCATCTATGATTGACATTCGGGCTTACTTCTTCCCGGACAAACCGTTACCGAGCTAGGGTGTGCCAAATGTCAAAAAACAAGAATTTCTAAAAATTTTCGGTCCAGTGCCGTACCGACAGTTGTTAACAAGAATCCCTCAGAGAGAGGAGTAAATTCTGGATCAGATTGCTAAAAATCCCTCTACTAGGGTAAGAGAGTTGTCGGTCCAAGTTGGATTGTTCATGATACCCTACGAGAACAACTGTTACAACTTTAAGTCCAAAATATATATGTTTCCCCGCTGATTATCCTGCAAGAGTCATTTACGCAAATTGGTGTTTGAAATGATTTAAGCAAAATACAAATAAAATGCCAAAATTTGCAAATCTGGCTTAAAAAACAAATGCAGTCTAGGCACCAGGTTCATAGTTAATGCGTGGGTGGATATTATTGGTTTAATAAAACATGTGCATATGGAAATTAGAAATACAATGTAGAAATTTTAGCAATTTTGTTCGTGGGCCTATTTTATAGCCACCGAGGTCGCCCGACATGATTCCAATGGATTTCTTTTTATGGATAAATTTAATATGTAATTTATATTTGACGTGAGTTCACATGAATTAAATCGAGACAATTCTGGAATGTTGTTTTCAGTAGAGTTATAGGGTACTTATTCCCAAATTTTGCTCAAATAAACAAGAGGATGCAACGCGTTCACATTTTTAACATTCTTACGTTTAACTGATTTCCGAAATGTCAAAAATGTTCAGTTTTAAGATTTTTTGTCGGTATCGCTGGGTAATTCTTTGGGGCCCTGTATCTTCGTTAAGGGGCACTTTAGGACTTTTTTCTATCACAAACTATGATTATTTTGAGCTAACGGACAACCTGTAAAAGCTTTTGCTTCGGGATAAAGTTACATTTGAAATATTATCGTTTATAATATTAATATTATAATAAGTATTATTGTCATTAGAATATTCATATTTATATTTTAAGATACAGTGTAGGACAGGTATGCTAATAAGAGTAGTAAGCAGTGACATAACGATTTAATTGTTTATCTAACGCAAAATAGAGCGGAACCGTAATCAAATTAGATATACCTCATTCGAGACGAAAAAAGAAGAATTTATAATTATTATTCAACAAAAACCCTATGATATTTTATAATAAATTCACTTAAAATTAACCATTTACTGTTAATCTATGTCCTGGTTTTAAAACACTTGCACTTGCGAAGGACGAATGAAACTGGTTCGTGAGGGGCAAAAACTGTTATTTTAATAATTCTTCCGTGTCTGATAGTTTTTCTATCTTAATAAAACTGCTATAAAATATTCAAAGTAAAACTAAACGCTTTATGGTTTATTAAATTTAACGCTTTCAGTGAAAATACATTTCGGTCACGATACAGAAACATATGCCATTTCGGCCGCTCATTTTAAATCTCGAGTGCGCATTACGTCACCCGGGTAACTGCGTGTTCATTGCTTCAGTTGTTTTTACTTCCCTCGTAAAAAGGAAGAACTGTAATCGTGAAAAAAATCACCCTCCGAGCTTGAAGCTTAGCAGGCATCCCTGTCACAATACTGAAGTTAACTAATATATGATCAGTGAAATCAAAGGTACTCTGTAGGCTTCTTCGTAAATTATAATTTAACATGTTATGAAATATAATTGTTAGTACAAATTGAATTAAACATTTTGCGGCCTTATAAACTCGAACAACAGCAAACTGCAACAACAATGGTATCTTCTTCTTGAATATCTATTTATTTTAACTAGCAGGTGGTTTATTTAAATAAAAGAGTTCGTTTTTAAAAACAACTTAAAAATCTATTAACAAAAGTAAAGGAAATGAAATGCTGTATCTTATTAGTCAGGACGAAACGAATAAAGCTGTGAATGGTGAAGCTTAAGTCCCAACTCTATACTTTAAATTCGGAACTTCGTCTCAGAAACACGAGGTGTCACCCATGACAAAAAAAGTGAATAAATATATTAAAATTATATTCCCTTCAATTCTTAATCTTAAGATTATGTATATAATTTAATATATAAGCCTATGCTAACTTATCCACATTATAAGTCCGAAAGGTCATGGCGAAAAAAAGGCACGAAAAACCCTTTCAGTTTATCTTTTATGAAGGGAAAATTATGCCCCAACAACATAGCTTTTCGGTAATGTTCCTACAAAGTACTCTATTGTATTTTCAACAAAGTAAATTGACCATTTATTATCATTGCATCGAACCAAATAAAATGTTTCAATTAATATTTGCAACAAGTTAAATTAAACAGACCAAAGAAAGATTACCATAAAACAGGGAACATATGGGATCATAAACTCTCGAAAAGGAAGGCATAAATTGTAACCTTTTAAGAAAGCTTATCCATAAATCTGTCTATACTCTAAAATATAGCATTTGAGATATGTTATACTTTATTTAGGGTTTAAAATTCTCGAAACTAATATTAGGTAAATTTACTTATAATTCTTGTGAAATAATCAAGCCTGTTTAAGCGTGAACATGAGAACCAACAGTTTTAGTAAAATCTTGCTTGAATTATATTTAGAATATATAAAAATATATACTCTATACCGTTGTTATAGTCTATTCTGTTACAGTCTCTAGATACCGAAAAACATGTTTTAAATTTCGTCTGTCTGTCGTATCTGTCTGTGTTATGGTCTGTCTGTTCGCTGCATAGCTGACAAAGGAATTACCCGATTGACTTCAAACTTTGGTCAAACATTAAGAGCTATATGGGGATGACCTGGTAACATTTTGGCAAAAATTCAATATGCCAAAATTAAATTGCGGTCAAGTGAAATGTTAAAAAAATTATTACTAAAAAACTACTTATGCAATTTATCTTAGTATTTGCACAAAAATCAAGAATTATATAGAAATCATCTGGCAAAATTTTGGGACTAATCCAAGAAGGCAGAATAAAATGACGGCTTAATAAAATATTTAAAAATTCAGCCTGAAAAAACTATTTAATGGACTAATTTCAAATTGTGTGCCATAACTAATTGTCGCATAGAGATGAACTAAACTGTGGTATAAATTAAGATGGAGACCAAATGAAAGATTTGTAATCGTGAAAAAAATCACTCTCTCGGAACAACATAACGGCCTAGTGAAACGTTAAAAAAATATTACTAAAAATTAATTATCCAATTGTGTTACGTAGGAATGAACTGGTAACATTTTTGTATGAATATATGATAGCAAAATAAATAGTGGCCTAATAAAATATTTAAAAAATCGACCTGAACATAACTACTTATTAGACTAATTTCAAATTCTGGGCAAGCGTTAAGTATGATATAGAGATAAACTGGTAAAGTTGTGGTATGAATTCAAGATGGTGGAACAAAACGGCAGCCAATAATTTAAAAAAAATCCATTGTTGGTTAGGTAGTAACTAGTAAAATATTGGTAGGGATCCAATATGATGGAACAAAATGGCGTCCAATTAAAATGTTTGAATAGATAGTATATGTGTGTTATTAAATGTCTATGTATTGAACTAGAATGGGTCACACTTCACTATTCCTACCGAAAGGAAAGATTCATAACTAGGGAAGTTCCGGGTAAAGGAAATTTATCATTTTTGAATAAGTGTTTTTGAATATTCACCAATAGCTTTAGTTACTTTTTAAACTATACAAAATTAAAAATGCCTGCTTGTGTTTTTGCTGGTTGTTTAAACTATACGAGGAAAACGAAAGGGGCGTATATAAAATATTTTCGTTATCCCTTAAATACGGACAATAAACAATCGATGGTTGCTTGTCGATAAAATTACAAACGAATTATAAAAGGAGTTGAGGACAATTTGTTTTGTTAATGCGTATCTTTCAGTTACAATTACTTTATTTGATTCTTGCATATATGATATTTTTAAAATATAATTATACATAAATGTATTGTTATTTTATAAAATAATCGTTAAATAGAGTAAATGGTGTGAGATTCTATTTTATATAATAAAGTTTTTATAATTCAAAAACCATAATTTTTCTTTGGAACTTTGGAATGGTTTGAGATACTAGCATTTAATTTGCCACACGTATTATAAATTATGCTAGTAATGTTCAAATTGTTTTTGAAAGTTGAGGCTTTAGGCCAAAAAGGTAAATGAGGTTATTTAAATTCAATATATTATTTTTTTTACTTCCCGCGTAAAAATTTCATTAAAAATAACGTGATTTAGCCGTGACATGTTTTAAAGTATCGCCCTATATGCATACATTTTGTGTGAAAAGTTGCGCATCACTTATTTCATGATTTTTCTTTCTATTACAAAGTTTCTCATTTTAATTAAAAACAACATAATTTAGACGTAACAAGTTTTACCGTATCACCCTGAATACATAAATTTAGTACCAAAAGTTGCGCGGCAAAAAGTAAAAAGATACCTATTAAAATATTTTTCTGAAAATTGTTTCAAATGTCTTTCAACATTTTTTAAAAGTTACAGTTATGGAACACCCGGTACCGTATACTATTTAGACATGAGACAAATAATTAAATTGAAAAAATTTACTAAAGCAAAGTATTTTTAGTCACATGTAGGAAACGGCTTTGTTCGAAACACGAGATGAATATCTATAATTATTATTGCTCTTTATTATTTTTCAAGGCTAACAAAAATTCCAAGTTTCTGTGAATCTGTTCCCCGAATAACGTCGTATAATGTAATTGCATGCGCAGATTGGTTTTATTTTAAAATAGATGGTCCATCAGATTTATTAGAAGGCACGCAGCAATATGTGGTTCGGTGTCACCACAAGTGTCCACTTGCTTAAGAATACAATACAAGAATTATGCTTATCAATAAACCAACTTAAAAACGACATTGTCCACCCCGTGCTTTGAAATCTTTAGATGGATCTCGCCTATAGGGAATACAATTCAAAGGTGAAATCCATTGGCGGGTAATTTATTTCACACTTTGGTTTAAGTTTACAAATATAGCTAAAACATAGTTGAACTGGAATAAAGGTAGAGAAAATCACTTTCGAAGAATATTATGAAATTAAAAATAATAAAAAATTGTGTCACTAGATCACTACATTGATTTTAGCTTTGATCTTCCTTCAGAATTTTCGATTTCTTCCTTATAAAAACTGTTGCTTTAGTTCAGTTTCACTGGCGTAGCTACAAATGTTGGGCTTCGCATATTTTGAATATTAAAAGGATATGGTAATGAATTTAAATTCTCAACCATATGGGACAGTGACATAAACCGCATTAGTCTAGTGAACGAGCCGAATTTTTAGCCAAACATGAAATACTACACATAATAATATAATACATTAAAATAAAATGTATTTAATTTTTGGTAGAATATTGGAATTTACAATTTTTTAATAAACTAAAAATATGTACTTTTTTGAAACCGAAAAAAAAAAGTTAAGAAATAGCGACTTTTCGTTAAAATTGGCGAAAAAAACACGTATTTTTACTCGGAAAATTTGTTTCTTTGTCGATCAATTAGACGTTTTAAACTCGATGAGTTTCAGTACTCCGATATCCACTTAAGAATACTAGTCGAATGACACATTCACACAATTTTATAATTATTGTTAATGCATTAGAATAAATATTGAACGACGTTGCAGAAACGGAAAAACCAAATCTGTAGCTTCACGAAATTCTTCTATAGAACGATGGCAAGTCTTATTTTTCAAAAAAAGCCAATAAAAAGAAATCTATGGCAGAAAAATCTGGTTATCGTTCTGGCCATCATATCGGTCTATGAGTGCCAATCCATCTTTCAGGAAAATTATTATTCAAAAAAGGGTGAATAATATAAGAGTTTTGCCTAAGTGCTTTATCTTGCTGAATTCAGGTACAACATCTTCAAGAATTCCTAAATAGCTATTCACTGTCATATCTGCTTCAGAAATGCGATATACTATTATTTGTCTTTCTAAAATAAAATATACTACGCTAAAACCAAATCATCATTGCTGGATTTTTTGGGATCAATGTCGATTTTTATGATGGTTAAAGATTAATATTATTTCGAATTTGTTCAATATACCAATTGTAAAAATTTAAAGGTCGATCCGTATCGCCAAATGATGTACGATGTTTATTCTATAAGGTCGATATTTGTATTTCGACAATATTCTCTGTACCTCAGTCTTGCACACATCAATTTGTTTTTCCATGACGAGATATTAATTTAAAATCTGCTTCCACAGAAGCCAAAACATTAACAATCGGTTTCTTGATTTTCTTTGTTATATGATTTTAAAATTTAATATCTGGGAAAGTGTGCGTTCTTTCCAAGAATCTATTCAAATAAAACGTAAAAATTGTTTTAAACAATTAGTAACTTAGGACTCACCTATTTAAATATAATTCAGAAGCTTCATTTGCGTTTTTATTATAATGCCTAAAACAAAACTAACATTTCATATTTTTCGTAATTTATTGTAGATTCTGATATTAGCCATTATTTAAATAATCAAATATGACGTAAAGCGCTACACAACAATCAGATCCCGATATAAGTTCAAAATGAAGACTGTAATAGTCTTCATTAAGCTTTTGTTTTCCACCGCGTACCTACAACTACATCCAACTTGTAAAGATGTTATTATTTTGTTAATAATTCCAAATTGGGGGCTTTATTATATAAAATTAATATTATATATTTTTGAAACGCGTTAAAGAGTGCGCTTTTAGCTGCTTCAAAATATACAGGGGGTTCCATTAGTTTGGTCTATAACTCAATAATTGAGGTTCCTAGAATTCTATGTAAAAACTCTATAATAATTGATTTTTACTTTTTACTGAAAACTGCAAAATTTCAATTTCGCTCTGTATTTCAAAAAAGAAGAAGGCCATGTAAATATTGTTTAGGGCATCTTTCGTTTCGCGAAAAAGTAGCATAGCATACAATAATAACTGACATAACCTGTCACAGTATCAAAACTGGGACACCCTGTACATATACGGGAAAGTACTATGTTGACCAAAAATTTTTTTTGTTTCAGTTGTTCAGCAATATGGCTCATATGGCTTGTACCGCTTCTCGCGCAAGGCCAGTCGACTCTGAAGCCGTACGACTTCAACATCTCCTCGTATACGAAAAATTTGCCAGAAGACATCAAGCATATTGTGAGGAAGGCCCTGAAATTGGAAAGAGCTTCCCTCGCATCTCCGTCGAAGGTTCTACCGGAAAAGTGCGTCTTCGAAGATAGCGTCACTTGTCCTCCCAGTAAATACAGGACGCCGACGGGAGAATGCAATAACGTTAGGCATTCGCGGTGGGGTAATAGGGGAGCTCCTTTCTTGAGACTGCTTCCTCCGAGCTATGCTGATGGTGAGTAGTATTTTTCTATACCTACTTTTAATATGGACAACACTTTTTTTATAATTTTTTAAATACTTTTTCCACTTAACTACCATATGATTTTAAAAATTTAAGTGTCCAGTGAAACACTCCAGTATCTAATAATACACTACTTACATTAAATAAAAGCTATATCCGATACAACCAAACTTTTTGTTTTGTTTTAAGGCACAGTCCATTACATTATGTTTAAAACACAAATCAGTCAAATAATATTCACCTCGACTTCGTGCACAGGACCGAACTCGATAAATCCAATTTCTGATAACTTTGGGCAATAAGTCGAGCCTAATATGCATTGAATGCAGTGTTCGATATTTAATTCTAGAAAACAAACAGAAAAAGTAATCTAAAGGAGTTAAATCATAATTTCTTGGGGCTATTAACACATCATTTTTCGAAATTATCCTTTCATCAAACTTTTTTTGCAAATCTCCAACAGTAGCATAAGCAGTGTGACGTATGGCACCCATTTGTTGGAACTACATGTAATTCAAAAGTTTCATCTAAACTCTCATCTATCTATACAGCTTACCCTTCATTGTAACTACATTTCTTACCTCGCTAAAAAAATGATCCGACGACTACACCATGTCATACACACACCAGTGAGCTTTTGCGGAGGCAAGGAGTTCTGATGAATCTCCAGAGGAGTGTTTTCAGACCAAAAACGACAATTGCGCATACTGAAGTGTCCATTTAACCAAAAATGAGCTTTATCTGAAAAAATAATATTTTCCTCAAAATTAGGATCGGACTCTAAGACTTCTAAAGCTCAAGTTGCAAAGTCACGACGCTTACGATGAACTAGTAGTTTCAGCTTCTGGGTCAACAGAACCTTGCACGTGTGTAAAACCAAGTGTTTCTTCAAAATAGGTCAACTTCTCGTTCTGGTAAGGCCTCATTTTTGAGTACGACGAAGAATCAAACTGATTATCAAACTGTAAGAAAGCGTCCATATTCTCTAAGAGACCAACTTTCAAATGACTAAACTAGAAATAGGACACAAAGTCTCGGTCTCAGTCAAAAAGAGTATAATGCGGTTACACGTGTTTCGCCTTTTCAGGTATCATCAGACCTACAATTAATATAACAATCAAAAACTATCACTATAAATATACAAAATTCAAACAAACCTTTGACATTAACTAAAATCACAAGAACAAATCAAACAACTATAACGTCACATGTTAAAATACACACTGAGATGAGGTTAAGAAACTAAGGTATTGACACGCGCAGATAAAAGTTGAATGAAATAAAAGACAAAAAAATATATAAATAAAAAATATAAAAAAAGGTTATTGATATACCCAAGAATTGAACCCGAGCCTCCGGCGTGACACAACGAGATACTGACCACCACTCTACCAGCAGGTCTAACGAAAAGTTTATACATTATCTTCCTGCCGATTAATATTAGTGCCAAGATTATTAAAAATTAGTTGAGGTTCGAAATTGAACACATCATTAACACAATGTAAAACTGGGCTTCTTTTAGCCCTTGTAATTTCCATCTTCTCTAACAAATCCAGTTTTTTACTCTTTGGACACTCGTGTAGTATCTTTACATTGTTTGGTATAGAAAAATGGTGTCCAGTTGTTAGCAAGTGGTTAGCAAAAGCCGACTTTGTCTCAGTGATATCAGTGTTTTTATATTTATCGAAAAGGCTAAAATGTTCCCGGACCCTAGTGGAAATCCTTCTCCCTGATTGTCCGATATATACAGCAGAACAATCTCTACAGCCCAATGAGTACACCCATGATTTTGAGAGATGTTCAGTCTTATCTTTGGTCATTACTAGATGTCTCTTAAGTGAGTTTACTGTTTTAAAAGCAATTGAGACATCTAAATGTTTGAAAAACTTCACCACCTGCATTGAAATATTACCAAAAAATGTTAAACCTTTGAAGCATTTTTTAAGTGTTGGTTTAGAGTAAATAATATTAAAGGAAAGTTTGTATTTATTGAAAAACTTAAAATAAAGTCTATTGATGGAGTGGATAGGAAAACCGTTGTTGAAAGCAATTTGTTTTATAATCTGCAATTCCTGATTGAAAGCTTCCTTGGAAAGAGGTATTTTGAACAACCGATAGAAAAATGAATTGAAGGCTGTAAACTTGTGTGAGTGAGGAGAAATGGAACTAAATTGAATAACGTTATCTGTAGACGATTGTTTTCTGTATATTTCAAATTCTATTTTGGTATTATTCCTGATTAACATTAAATCTAAGGTAATCTACCCTCATTCTCCATCTCTAGAGTAAAATCTATTTTGTTATGAACTGCTGGTTTCCTTTCCACAGTACATATATCAAAATTCAAAAAATCAGTCAACTGATTAAATTTGAAAAAATTTTGGTTCATTTACAGTCAAATAATATTAACGAATATAGGCAAAATCTTGCAAATCCCCATTTAAATTTTCATGCACGTTTTTTAAACTTAACACATGTTGTTTTTACTTCACAAGAAGAAACATTATTAAACCACAACCTAAAATACAATCTATCGCACGATATAGATTTGAGAACAAAAGAGACACTTGCGGTGGAGGCTGAGAACATCATTCAGAGTACTGACATAGCTAACAAGAATATTCTAAGAGCAAAACTTATTAATTTTTTAAATTCCGGCTTCTCTAACAAAAAACAGTGTAATATTAGAAAAACTGATCTTGATTCATTGAAGAATAAAATAAAATTCCACGACCTGATAGTCACCAAAGCAGATAAAGGCTCTTGTTTGGTGGTTATGAAAAGAGCCGATTACGTGCAGAAGGTTGTAGACTTACTTCTTGGACTCTGGTGAGTTCCAGAGTATCAATCCCCACAAATTCATTCTTTGTGAAGGTTAAAGGTGTTCTTGATCAAACGTTGGTAACTTTGGAATATTTTAAAACCTCGAAATATAATTTGTATCCTATGAATCCTAGAACGCCTTTGCTCTACGGTTTACCTAAGGTACATAAGGAGGGAAACCCTATCAGACCCGTGGTGTCTTTTGTTGACTCACCCTGTTACCGTTTGTCTTCGTGGCTAAATAAAGTTTTGAGAGAGGTTACGGGTTTTCAGAATACTTACTCCACAAAAAATTCGGTAGATTTGGCGCAGTACCTCAAAAATGTTGACATTCCGCATGATGCAATATTAATTTCCTTAGATGTAAAAAAAAATTTGTTCCCCAGCATACCCCCCAACGAATGCATTCGTTTCTCTGCTCTCCACCGTACTGAACCAAAATTTTTTCGAATTTAATGGCTTATTTTTTAGACAGTTAACGGGTCTAGCGATGGGTTCCTGCCTTTCCCCTTTTCTTAGTGAGATTTTTATGAGTGATTTGGAGGCAAAGATTATGAAAAGCCGTTTTGCCGACCATCTATTAGCTTACAAGAGGTACGTAGATGATATATGTATCGTGTGGAAAGGAAACAATCAGCAGTTGACTGATTTTTTGAATTTTGTTAACACCCTTCATAACAAAATAGATTTTACTCTAGAGATGGAGAATGAGGGTAGATTACCTTTCTTAGATTTAATGTTAATCAGGAACAATATCAAAATAGAATTTGAAATATACAGAAAAAAATCGTCTACAGATAACGTTATTCAATTTAGTTCCTTTTCTCCTCACTCACACAAGTTTACAGCCTTCAAATCATTTTTCTATCTGTTGTTCAAAATACCTCTTTCCAGGGAAGCTTTCAATCAGGAATTGCAGATTATAAAACAAATTGCTTTCAACAACGGTTTTCCTATCCACTCCATCAATAGACTTTATTCTAAGTTTTTCAATAAATACAAACTTTCCTTTAATATTATTCACTCCAAACCAACACTTAAAAAATGCTTCAAAGGTTTAACATTTTTTGGTAATATTTCAATGAAGGTGGCGAAGTTTTTCAAACATTTAGATGTCTCAATTGCTTTTAAAACAGTAAACTCACTTAAGAGACATCTAGTAATGACCAAAGATAAGACTGAACATCTCTCAAAATCAGGGGTGTACTCATTGGGCTGTGGAGATTGTTCTGCTGTGTATATCGGACAATCAGGGAGAAGGATTTCCACTAGGGTCCGGGAACATTTTAGCCTTTTCGATAAATATAAAAACACTGATATCACTGAGACAAAGTCGGCTTTTGCTAACCACTTGCTAACAACTGGACACCATTTTTCTATACCAAACAATGTAAAGATACTACATGAGTGTCCAAAGAGTAAAAAACTGGATTTGTTATAGAAGTTGGAAATTACAAGGGCTAAAAAAAGCCCCGTTTTACATTGTGTTAATGATGTCTTCAATTTCGAACCTCAACTAATTTTTATTTATATATTTTTTTGTCTTTTATTTCATTCAACTTTTATCTGCGCGTGTCAATACCTTAGTTTCTTAACCTCATCTCAGTGTGTATTTTAACATGTGACGTTATAGTTGTTTGATTTGTTCTTGTGATTTTAGTTAATGTCGAAGTTAATGAAGTTTTTGATTGTTATATTAATTGTAGGTCTGATGATGCCTAAAAAGGCGAAACACGTGTAACCGCATTAAACTGATTATCATTCGGAGTCATATCGCTGTAAATAAACGGACATATATTTCAACAGGTCTTTACATAATACGTATATCTACGTAAAACCGAAAACCTAACTAATAACTTTTCATTAAAAAGATTCAATCGGAATAAAAATCCGCTCTTCTGGACAATTCTCGGCTACCCGTCATCAGAATATTTTTATGCTGCGATATAAAACACTGCAAGATAAAGTGGAGTAATTTTTCCCTGAGAGCTCTAAAGGCCGAATTCGATATACATGGCCCTGAATGGACGTATATTACGACTCGATAGTCGGGAGCCCGAAGTCCATACGTCAAAAGTTACATCGACACCCCAAATCAAATGTCACGTCATATACCTTAGTTTATCACTGCTTACTTTTTATATAAGTCAAATACAGTAAGATAAGTTACAAGAATACGTAAAACCTGTCAGATTGAGAGAGATTAACAATATATAAAATCATTTTATATCTGTTTTTATTTCCTATCCTTTTTAGCTAAAAAAAGCACATAACAATAATGAAATGCAATTAAAAGTTACTTACTGTTTCACTTGTTTAAACACGTTATTTATTTTTCGAACTCTGCAACACACTCACTTGCAGCAGCAGTGTTATTTACACTTCTTGCGTTTCGACGTCTTGTTGTTTTGACATTGTAAAGAGTAAAATCCATTTCAAATTTTTGAAGAATTCACCAGATAGCAAGCATAGTAGGACAATAATTATGTGGACCATAGTTTACACGGATTACAAAAGAAAGTCTATTTTCATAACATTTTTAAATAATAACCGAACGTACATGAAGCCTGTATTTTACTACTGTTTGAGTAGACTGTGAGACATATTAATACATTTTTAGTTCCATTATATACCTTCAATTGTGAACCCTTCTGTGTTTTTCATTCTTTTATAATACATTGTATGTCTATAGTAACATGTAAAATGTGAAAAATGTGCATTAATTGCTCCTTCTTTCCAATTTTTGTAGGGGTCATAGACTATGACATTTCGAAACCCGCTTACATGTTTTTTCGACTAGCATTAGCTAATTGACGTATTATCTCATCAATCAAACCAGAGAGACCCATAAATATTCAACCGGATGTTGGAAAATTATGGTAATTTGTTTAAATCGATTAGTTCTACGTATCGGGCCTTGAAGATTTTTAAGTTCATTTAAACTAGAGCATCGTATGTGGTTCATTTACATATCCTGAAAAATACCAATATAGACATGTTTTCTGGAATTCAATACTTGTTCAACCTCAACGCTTTACTCCCGGTTCGTTATATAACTCCTTGACAACCTATATGCAATGACCTTATAGCCAGCATATTCCAAAGATTCCAGGAGAAAAGAATGGTTGACAGTATCAAATGCTTTTCCCAGATCTACGAATATACACAAAGCTGGGGTACTGGTATCAAAAGAATTGCATAATTTTAAAGTTAAATAAGCTATTGCATCTCACGTAGGCCGTCTTGCTTAAAAGGCAGATTTTGATTTTTTCATTAAATTTTTTCTTTTTTTAAGAATGTGATCTTTATAAACAATTTTAAGAGATAACAAGAGAGAGATGGACTTGTAATGGCTTCCTTCTGTTTTATTTCTCGATTTATATCTATAAGGGTTTAATTTTTGCATCATTCACGTATAGATGCATTTACAACAGGTTAAGAGTTTCTTTACGAAAGCTGAAAACTATTACAGGGTTTCATCCCTTAAACCAGGGGCTTTATAACATTTTAGTGCATTAATAATCTTAATATTTTCTCTCCAGGCGTTTCTAAAAAATAGAAAGAGTTTGGTAGCGCCTCAGCAAATCTAGGAGATTGAACTGATGTCCTTTTGGAATTTTTATGGTAAATAACAATGGCGTTTCGGGTATAATTATGTCAAGCAAACTATTAGTAAAGTATTTACATACATATTTATAAAGGTTTCGTAATTACTTGTTCTAATATAATTTGGACCCTTTATGTAAATTTAGATGTAACAAAATAATTTCATTTATGACTAGGGTTTTCAACAGATCTAAATTATTCAAAAGTTTTAATATGGTTAAAATAACAATTGGCATCTGGGGTGGAAATTATGTCTGGACAACTATTAGTAAAACATCTGTTTGTGTAAATTGTAATTAATATAATATTTAATAAAATAATATCAAGTTGGATTAAAACAATTTATCAACTCTAATTTTAATCCTAATGGAGGACAGTTTTTTCTTAGTCAGGATTTGGAACTTTCCTCTTGAACAATTTTTTTAAAGTGGTGAATCTTGAACTGATCTAGCAATTTCTGTAGCGATTCAAGTGCTGCTTTTCAAGTTCCTGATATTTGCGGTAGATGTGGTCTTCCAAGTGAATTTTGCTGGCAATTCCAGGGCATATCCAAACTAGCAGGTTCGTTCGCACGAAACTCTCAAAGGGTTTAGCGCATATTCGATATAGTTCTCGCATTCCTCGCATTCTCATTTCCATATACTCACTTGCGTCAATGTTGTAACCCAGTAGCTCTTTAGAACTTTGTGGACATAGCAAAATTTCTTTACATATGCTTTCCACCAAATAACTAAAGTTAGCGTGATACTTACAAACCCAGGCACTGTGGGGCATCAAACCTTAAAAGAATATGTGTGGGCCTAAATTCATAAAATTTTGTAATCTTAACTTCTGTATCAGAATTTTCTTCTAAAAATGATGCATACGCCTCTTTCAGGGAAAATGCCATGTTTCGTTTCTGTAACTTTATCCTCTCCTTTTGAGTTTTTACCAAAATAACATCTCTTTTAACAGGAGCTTTACAACTAATATCGTCATGAACATAAAATTTCCCCCCTCACTTCTTCACATATTTTGTTGTGTCCTCCACCATTTTTACCCTTAATAAGTTGGTCTATAATCATATAAGATGACAATTTCATTACAATTTATCGTTTTTTTATCTTTAGGACAAAACTTTCTTGATTTTTTAAATTTCTTTTGCAGAACTTATGGAGTCTTAAATACGTTTTTGTTGTTTGTGACGCGGTCTCTTGTTTCTTTATTTTAAAACGATATTTTTTTTGTTTGCTAGCTTCTTTTCCTCTTTTAGCTTTCACTACTTCCGAGGACATAAAACCATTAAGATTTTGTTTATTTGAGAACTCTGCTACACATTTTTTTTCATCTAGCATCATTTTCTTTAAATTTTGTATAGCCATTTTGTTTCAATTTAAGGTCTTTTTTCTGCGTTTACGACCATTTTCTCTTTCTTTTGTGTGCAAAACAACATAAATATGTTCATTATGAAGCTAAATCGCAGATTTCTTTTAAGATTTTTTTTTCAGACACAAAATATTTTTTTTGTGGGCTGGACAGGACAAAAAAATACTTACCGGTTTCTTTTCAAAGGAGAGATAAATCAAATGAAATTTGAAAATTACTTGCTAATGCCACAAAGTAAACCATACCAGAAATAACATGACAATGACAGAAGACGTCAACTTGTTTTAATTGTGCCATGGCCTACTGCAGAACGCTATTGTTAAATGTGCTCCAAAGTTGCTCTGTGTGTTTTGAATGAAGAATATAGAGCTACATAAATCCTCTACTTTTCAAAAGAAAATCCCGCTTTTAATAACGTCAAAGAGCTGCCCATTAACCACATCACAAAGTAGTTTTCATGTATTAAAAGAATAACAAACAAAAAGACATTTTGTTATTAAATCAACTAATTAAAAATGCGAAAAATTTGCATCAAGTATTTTTAGCTCTTAAAATTTCATTCTAATTTTTGTAGGGGTCATAGACAGGGACATTTTAAAACTAGTTTACGGATTTTTTTTACTAGCATTAGCGAATCAACGTTACATAGGTATTATCTCATCAATCAAACCAGAGAGACCTATAAGTATCCAACCGGATATAGAAAAATTATGGTATTTTGTTTAAATCGATGGGGCCTCTGCTTGAGAGAATTATCATCAGGGGAACTTAGCCATTATCATATATTTATGCTTCTATTATAGTAATTAATATAAACTAATATACTATAAAACACTCGAATGCATTTAAATTAGAGGATTCTTGTGTGATTCATTTACAGATTCCAAACATATATTCTGATGAATGCATTATCATAGCTCGAATATTTTATTATGTTAATGCTGATGTTAAGGTTTTTTTTTTAAATAACCAATTAGTCGACGATGATGTGCTTATTTTTGGCATAAAAGAAATGAAAATTAACAAAAAATATCAAACAACAAAAAAATCCTATAAAAAACATACAGAGTATAACAAAAGTAAGGAAACCTGAATTTAATGGAAATATGTACACCTAGGTATGAAATTCTGCCGGATCAAATGGCCAGTTCCGCATTGTTGCTAAGTTTACCGTTTTTCTGTTATTAAAGGAATTTTTTTTAATGGAATACCCTATATTATCTTACTTTTTAAAAATCTGCGTAAAATTCTCAATACTTTTTATTAAGAGCACTTTTTGTGAAAGTCAACAGTTTTTGTGAAAATAAGGGTTTAATATTCATAATTTAATGTATTACCTGTTATTAAAATACTTGCACACAAAAAATTAGATGATATGTTTGACAATGGACGGTTGGCAGTATCAACAATGGTTATAATACTGGTGGGTATAAATATGTACAAGTTCTAATGATTTGCTTATTAGTGAGAGCAATTGGTTATAGCAATAAACTAGTGATCCAGTATTTTGCTGATGATTATAAATATTTCTACAAAAATATTTCACAGTTTAATAACAAATTGATAGAATACTTCTATTTAATGTCAGTTGTTGGTTTACAAAAATGGATCGTTTAATTGAAACCTAAAGCATTGAAATTTTAATTATACAGAGTTATAGGGATAGAAAGCGAAAAAGATGTTTGTAAGATTTTTAATGAGGAATCCTAATAGAAATCCAATAACTAAGTATACCTTAACTAAAAGATGCTGTATCTTCTGGCAGATCGGAAAGCACAATACTCTTGTTACCAAAACACTAGCAAGAAAAAACAGCGTCTTAACTTTAAAAGTAGGTTGTAAAAGCAAAGGAAACAATAAAATATAAATACCTAATAATGTGTCCCTACCCTGTGAACATTAATTTGATGTCATAAACTACACAATCCAAAAATAATTATACACGTGTCACAGGGTTTTCCCTAAAGTATGCTGGGTTGATAAATAATGAATTTGTGCCATATGTTATGTACAAGGTAGTTCCTCATGTTTTGACAAGCTCTGTTGGTTTTATTATAATATGTAGGAAATAAATTCAAATACAAAAGTTTTTCTTAAATCGTAGGAATTTGCTAAGAAAAGAAACAACAGCAAAGCTTGACAATACTGTTTTTTTTTAATGGAATATTTCCATATTTGATACACATACCCCAGGTATATCTATCGTTTCTGAAATATTGACATTTGAAAAATGACAGTTTTCCCTCATTGATATGCTACAGAACCCAAACGATACAACATAGAGTAAAACGGTTTGCATGTCCCTATCCTAGTTTTTTATAAGCTATCGAATAACACTAGGGACATACAAATTGTTTGGCTGAAGATTGCATCGCTTGGATTCTGTAGCATATGAAAGAGGAAAAAGTGTCATTTTTCAAATATCAATATTTCAGAAACGGAGATAGATAGACCTGGGGTTATATATAAAATGTGTCTAGAATTCACCGTAGAATCCAAATATGGCATTAAAATGCAGGGGGTTTCATTTAAACAAACCAAACTTGTTAATTTTTGACAGTTCATTTGTTTCTGTTAGCTTTTGTATTTGGACTTATTTCTTATATATTTTAATAAAACCGCCAGAGGTAGTCAAAATATGAGAAACTACCTTGTACACACTGTAGAAGGTTTTTCTTTATAATTTGCCACCCTTTTAAATCTTTTATTTCAGAAGATACAAAAAAGTGGTTAATACGAAAGTTGTAGAATTTTATCTGAAGATTTACATAGCGCTAAAATGTGAAACAAATGACTGTCGGAAAATATAGAAATAACCATGAACTTTGTTTTTTTTTTAATGGAACACCCTGTATATTTTTAATTTTTTAGATAAACCTCAATGTCCTCTCTTCAAAAATATATAACATGTTCATATTTAGAACAGTATTTTTTGAGCTATTCACCTTCAAAGTAACACATTATGAGGTGCTTAACTTACTTTATTGGATCTAGATAGCCGTGAGTGGCCGTGGGTGCAATTCGGCCATTATGATTCGTGAATCACTCTAGCCATGAAATGTCAAATGAAACAAAAATTACGTATTCTTTCTGAATAAAAATAATATATTTTATTTACGTTTTACGTTAAATTTATATATTTATAGCAAATTAAATACTAAAAGTTATAAAAAAACAACTAGTTTATTCTGATATTATATAATATATGTAATTAACAAACAACAAATACAAATACTAGTAAATAAACAAAGATAACAATAACATTTATGAAATTAATCTAGTGTACTGACGAATTGCCATTCGTCTCTAAACGGCACTCTATTTCGTTATTTAATCATTCCAAATAGCGTTCGCCTGTCAAAATACCCTCAAAAATAGTTGGCCCAATAATTTGCTCTCTTAATATGCCGCACCACACATGCAACGACTTACGCCCTTGCTTCTTCCCTTCTTTAATTACATGTGGATTTCGGGTTGACAAAAATGTGTTTTTTTTTCTGTTAAACATTCCGGCCGTAGTGAAAGTAATTGCACCAGACCACAGAATTTTGTTAAAAATTGCTCATCTTCTCGAAATCTCCTGAGTATTTCCTGACAGAATTGAAGTGGTTCATTTATATTATTTTCTGTTAAATATTGCACTGGCCTAATTTTATAGGAATCATGACCATATTTTTTTTCAAAACCCTATGAATTGTTTTCCATGTAGTAATGAAACGTCGGGATTTGACCGGTGCGGATTAAACTAACTAAAATTACCTTCAAAATATAATGAAATATTAAACTCTTCCTCTAAATTTGCATTTGATCTTCTTTTCTTTCTAAAAAAGTTTTCCTTCCCACAAAATGTTTTACTATATATGATACTGTATTTCTAGATGGCACTCGTACCTCTGGATTTTGTTTTGGTTTCATTTGACATTTCATGGCTAGAGTGATTCACATAATGGCTGAATTGCACCCACGGCCACTCACGGCTATCTAGATCCAATAAAATAAGTTAAGCACCTCATAAGAGGTTATTTTGAAGACGAATAGTTCAAAAACGACTGTTCTAAATATAGACATGTTATATATTTTTGAAAAGAGGACAATGAGGCGCATCTAAAAGTTTAAAAATATACACGGTATTCCATTTAAAATAACAAAGTTCATGGTGATTTCTATATTTTCCGATAGTCATTTGTTTTTGATTTTAGCGTGGAGTAAATCTTCAGATGGAATCCTACAACTTTCGCATTAACCACTTTTTTATATCTTTTGAAATAAAAGATTTAAGGGGGAGGCAAGTTATAAGGAAAAACCCTGTACATATATTACCATGTATGTAACACGAATTGGCTACACGTTATAAAAGTTCGTTCTTTCTTATTTTTCTCAAGTAGGAATATTCTGTTCCTTTGGTAAGTCTGAATTAATGTGCTTCCTATATAGCCTATTATTTTTTTCACAAACTATTTAGAGAAAAGGCTTAGCGGAGACGAGGATACTTAAATAAACACACTGCATATACGAACAATTAATTTTAATATAATGTTCAGACTGTTATAGTTTGAATAACAGGTTAAAAAAATCATTAAGAGCTACAAACAAACGAAAACACAAAATTCGCAAGCTTTTTTCAAGTAACCATGTATTGTATTCAAAATACTATGTTGGTGCAAAGTTCGAAAGCAATTTCTCCAAGATTAGACAAGTTATAGATTTTTGGTATGAATCAGAGTCATATTTTCCATAGGACAGACCGACGGAACTGAGAAAAACTTGTTTTGTTGGCATCTGGAGACCATGAACGTAAAGGTCTGAAAAAAATCTCGGAGGAATTTTTCACGAAATGAAAAAGAAAATTCTTAAACTGAACTGACAGATACTTTTGGAGTATTTATTTTTTGATTTGTAGGTACAGTGATGGCAAACTAATTGCAAACGATACCTGAACCGTAGCTAAGATATTTCGAATATTATAATCATTGTTGCTATTGTTAGGGTGTACATCTATTATTATCACATTAAACAACCTTATTAAGTTTAAAAAATAATTTATTCATTACAAAATTCGAAGAACACTACATTTTTAAGAGGCAAACTAATTGGAAACGTATTTCTGAATCAACATTTTCTAACAAGTAGGCCTATTTTGAAAATGAACATTTTCTAACAAAAAGGCTTATTTTAAACTTGACAATCGATACCACCATAGAGCTTTAGTGAGTTGTTGACTTCCGTTCCTGTCAATAATTTAATGTTAATACAGGTCATTATTAATCTTCATAGAAAAGGCTATTCGTATCAAAATATTGTAGAAATGGTTAATCGTTCCAAAAAGGCGATGTTTATCGCTGTTCATCATGTTAGGATTCATCAAACCACTAGAACTGTTCATAGGAAGCGACGTCCTAGAAAAACGAGTATGGAAACAGATCGTCGAATTGTTCGTATGTCTAAGGCAGACCCTCACAAATCAGCACTTGATATTTGGAAAGAAATTTTTGTTGAAAATCCAACGAAATTTAGTGTTCGTAATCGTTTGAACGAGGCACAACTTTCTGGAAGGGTACCAAGGAAGAACCCTCACCTTTCTGGAATGTCCAACAATGGAAGCAGATACTATGCTCAGATGAATCCGACGTAAATAAATTTGGTTCTGATAGCGTTCGTCAAATAAAGAATTTGACCCGCGCTACACCATGAAAACAGTGAAATTTGGTGGTGGTTGTATCATGGTATGGTGTTGCTTCTCATGGAATGGTGTTGGCCCTCTTTATAGAACAACTGGTACTATGGATCAGTATGAATACATTAACATACTGGAAAACGAGATGCAACCATATGCAGAAGCAAATGTATCAGTACTTTGGAAATTCCAACACGATAATGATCCGAAGCATTCTGCTAGGAACTGCTGGCTTCAGGATAATCATGTAGATGTTTTACAATGGCTGTCTTGTAGTCCAGCTCTTAAAAGGTAGTTAAAAGAAAATTAGATTCAAGAACTTTCCAGAATTTCGACGAAGTATTCGAGGGTATGCGAGAAGCTTGGACTAGTATTCCACTAAAGACTTGTAGACGTCTAATACAGTCCATGCCTAGTAGTAGTAGTTAGGAGGAGGTCTAGAGACCTGACTGGTAGTTCTATAAGGCCCTTTCAGTCTACCCCAGCTCCTCCCTCAACCACCACCCGCCACCAGGTGTACATCCTTGAATCTGCCTGTCCTTCCATGCAAGATCCTTAACTTCATCCCTATGCAAGACCGTAGTGCCGAAAATATCTCGTCGCAGTCTCGCTCGCGCTTCACATCTGCACACGAAGTGAAGCGGAGTTTGCTCCTCTTCCTGACACTCCGTGCAGATAGAATCTTCCTCAACGCCTAACATAAAGAGGGGTCTCCTCAATCGACAGTGCCCCGTTACTATTCCTACGATGGAACTTAGAGCTTTCCTGTCTCGGGCTAGTAACCACTCTGTTCGGCCCTTATCGGGCTTCACAATGAAGTCTTTAGCTTGCCTCCGACCCCGGCTGACCTCATTCACGTTGAAGTTCATGTTGTGCCCATTCTTCGAGTGCTGTCCTTATCTGCTGCCTAGTGATGCCTAAAGCTGGTTCTGGTCCTACATACGGGCTGGTGGCGCTGAGTCTAGCAAACTCATCTGCCCTCTCGTTGCCCTCAATCCCACACCAACTTCACTCTTTTATGTCGGGCCAACTGCTCTAGCCTTCCTGAACCAAAACTAATCCCGCCGTGGATGAGTCGAGCGCCTTAAGTGCTGAACATATGATAATCTCTCCCTCTGCCCCCTCTATGACTTCCTTCATCGTTATTGCCATTAGAATGGCATATACCTCAGCCTGAAACACCGTTGAAAACTTCCCCAAAGGGAAGCTGGACCCGGTTTGTGTAGCCTCAATATAAACTCTAACACCAGAGGATTGCAACTGTGTCATACGTGAACCATCCGTATAGCAAACAATTGCCTCTCTGGAGAACTTCAGCCTGTTTCTCTCCCAGTCCTCTCTTTCGGGAATTGAGATACTATAACCCTTATGCCATCTTAGTCTGCTTGAGGGTCGTGCTACTCTGTAGGTAGATAAAGGGATCTCTCTTTCCACAATGTGGGAGATCCTTGCATGACCCACAACCTCAGCCCATGCCTAGGAGGTGTTTAAAAGTAATTGAAGCCAATGGTGATCCAACCTAATACTAGGTATTCGACTGAGACAAACACTTATAAGTTGTTAGAAAATGTTGATTCAGAAATAGGTTTCCAATTAATTTGCCGCTTAAAAATGTAGAGTTTTTCGAATTTTGTAATTATTTTTCAAACTTAATAAGGTTATTTAATGCGATAATAATATTCGAAATATCTTAAATCAATTTCATACTAGCAATGGTTCAGATTTTCGTAAGGTATAGTTTCCAATTAGTTTGCCGTCACTGTATATGGATTTTCCGATAAACTAAATCCATTAGCTATTTTTGTCCGTTTTCTTAATTAGTTAAAAACGAGTGGTTACCGTCGAGATTTTCCATCGTAAAATGGGCAAGAAAAATACCCGAAATAAAACGCTAAATGTGATTTGAAAAAAATACCGTTTTTGCATATCCGTTATTGCAAAAAAAAACATTTCATAACGGGTTTTACCAGCACATGAATTTTATGCCAATTTACGAAAACAGTAATGTGTAATATTATTCCCATTAGCATTATGATAACATTTCTGAATGTTCTTCCCAGAATTATTAATACGAAGTTTCTACAAAATTTAATTCACTATTTGGGATCATTAATGAATTGGTGATAGCATGCGTCATACTATTTACTCATGTCAAACAGTAAGTTGCGGTTTTTATACGGAAATATAAATCAAACAACTGTTAATAATGATGATCAAAATTAAAATTCCTGAACGCTTCTGTAATAAAATTATTGGTTAGTACAGATGAACACAATTTTTTTAAATTAATGATGAAACGTATTTTGGTTTTGGGTGACTAGATTAGGTTAACTAGTAAAACTAGTTTAATAACATTTTTAAGTTTAAACAATACAATACTGTAGATTATGTCTGTTTAATTATTAAATTCTGATTAAATTAGTAGTAAGTAGCTACATTTTTTGACTTACTAAAAGCATTTTATTTGGTTAAGGCCAAGGTATTACTCCTTAAACTCATTGGAACTGAGTTCTGTTTTATTTGGAGGATAGAAGTTAAACAGATTTAACGATATCGTTAGACTGTAATAAGCAAAGTGTCGATGGCGGAATCAAAGTAGCGGCTTAGCCAGGGGAGTGTGTTGGCGTCAATCATTTTCAAGCTGTGCACAAACGATCAACCAATATCAGAAAATACTCAAACTTTTGGGGCTAAGCCTAAGGCCCTAAGCACAATGTCAACCTACTACAAAAACAATTTTCTGAAACCTATTCCGGCCAAAACTCAACTCAAGCCAGGCAAATCGAAAGCTTAATATTACCTAGAAGGTTAAGTTTCTGGAGCACACAGGCAGGCTACCTACCTCGTGCTTGATAGAATCCTGATCTACAGATATCTCTGTGAAAAAATATGTTAAACAGTAGAGGTATGAAACTCCCTGATAAAAAAAACTCACCAATAGTAAGTGGGGCTCAAAACCAACTGTAGTCAGAGCTTCTGCCCAGACTTTGGTTTTCTCATCTGCAGAGTTAGCCTGTCCAGTATGGTCCAGATCTGCCCATGCAAAAAAGGTCAATATCAACCTGAAAGAAACATGCAGGATAGTCACGGGATACATGAAACCCACCCCATGTCATTTTCGGCCATGAATGCGGTCCAGGTAGATTAAAATCCAGATACTGGTTTCTGAGAAATGCGCTAGACGAACCCCGTTTCGACTATCTACTCTTGCTTCTCGCGACTGGAGGACCTGGAAATGCCAAACCTCATAAAAACTGGGGTAGCCCCAGTAAAATCCATCCTCATCAAATGGGGTTTATTGAACAGAAGTGACGACAAATGCGAATGGGGGCAATCCAGGATATAGAGCGACTTTTCAATGCCCTGCTTGCACCCACGGATGTACTTTTGATGAACTATGGCCACATTTACAGAACATTTTATTTTTAAGGGTTTTTCGCCATTTTCTGGAAAACTAGTTAACACGTTTCTACTGGACACATCTCAAAAGGCATATATACATATACAACTTTTAGAAAAAATTTTGTATAGAACCTATACATTTTATAAATTTAAAATAATTTTCGGCAATTGTTTATATATTTTTCCCTTCGAACCTTAAACTAGACAGAATTAACAACAAAGAAATTTGTTTGAATCCAACTAAAGTAAGAGGTGAAGTACGTGAACTAAAGTAAGGGGTGAAGTAAGTGAGGATATATACTTTCTGTGTTGCAACATTGTTGTGGGTAGAGAAACATTTTCATATCCTTTACGAACACATTTGAAAACATATTATTTAGGTAACAAAAGCAAAATCGTAATTTTTATATATATTGCGTACTATCCTAAAAAGAAACTTTCATTATATTATAGATTTTAAGTTCCTTTGTAAAGGGACGTTAATATGAATTACCATCATTTTTGGAATGAACCGGTAACATCGTAGTTAGTCGGAATGTATATTACTATGGCAACTACTGGATTAACGAATCAGATTGCGGACCTACCTATTCCCACCCACCACCATAATAATCAAACGTTGCCATGTTGACAGAAACCATAAAATATTACCACTTATAATAGGCGATAAACAAGATTCTGTATAATATTGGGAAAAGAAAAACTTTTGTCGTTTAACTTTATTTCTCCGATCTGTTAAATATTACGATATTACGTGGCAACAATGTAATGTTTCTATAGTCGGTGGTTGCTGCTAATTCTATCTAGTTAAATGTTCGAAAGGGTTGTGTACTATCTGTACTGACGTCACAATTAGTCATGGAAACCAATGGATTAGCGAATTAAATTGCGGACAAACCTATTCCCTCTAAAGGACCGTAATAAACCAACGTGGCCGTGTTGCCAGAAATCAAAAAACATCAAATATTACCACTTTTAACAGGCGATAGAAAAAATTTTGTATAAAATAGCGATGATGCTAATTTTATCTAAACTGCTCGTCATAAAAAACGTAACACCTAGTTTTTTGGGCAATATTTGAAAGGCCATATTTCGAAAAGTACTTAATTGATTTTGAAAAACTTTGCAAAATCTGAAAAATTCGTTGGCTCACATGACTAATTTTAGGAATACGCTATTTGTGATATAGCATATAATATAGGGTGTTAAATAAAAAGATGTTTTTTTTCCTAAATTTCATGTCATCCCCATTTATAGGAGAGTTGAGTTAGAGAGTCGCAATAATTTTTTATATTAACAGTAGGTCAATACCTCGGTCCGTTTTCGAGATTTTGTGGATATCTTAGCCTACTACGATTATATGGCAATTTTTATAAAATTGTTGTTATTCTACAGTTTATTCTTAAAAATTTACAAAAATCTTTTCTAACTTAATTTAATTTAAATGATAATTTAATAAATGATTTAAACAAAATAACGAAACCATATTGTCATGTTAAAGCAAGAAAGAGAATTAATATTTTGTTGGCCCACCGCCTACACGTAGAACGTCTGCTACCCTATTTGGCATGCTGTTTACCAAGTCTGCAATAAAATATTGAGGAATAGCCTCCCATTCTAACCGCACTGCATTTGCCAAATCATTCAAATTGTTTATTACATACTCACCTGCATTTATCTTCAGTTTCATCCTACTCCATACATACTCTATAATATTTATATCAGGAGATCTAGCAGGCCATTCCATTCGTTCAATGTTGTTCTCCCTCAAAAATTCTTGAACGACTCTTGCTCTGTGCGGACGAACATTATCGTCTATCAGTATAAAGTCATTCCCGAAATTTTGAGCGAAAGGAACAACAATCTCATTTAAGCACCTTTCTCTATATCTCTCAGCATTCATACTTTCTCCTATCAACACTACTAAATCAGTCTTACCATTCTGCATCACACCGCCCCATACAGTAATCCCACCACCTCCAAATGCTACTCTAGCTTCCATATTTTCTTCTACATACCGACTATTCCTTTCTCTCCATACCAAAATGCGTCCATCACTTTCATGCATATTAAACCTACATTCATCAGTAAACATGCACCTATTCCATTCGGCTATTCCCCAATTCGCATGTTCACGTGCCCATCTTCTTCTGGCAGCCCGGTGAACAGCAAGCAAAAGAGGGCAGGCAGCCCTTCTTCTAGCATGTAGGCTGTTGCTGATGAAACTTCCACGCCGGTGGCTTCTCGAAGTCCCCTGTTGATCTTGGTTGCATTGAGGGTAGGACAACGGCGCACAGACATCCTTATAAGGCGGTTCTGACGTAGGTTCGTTACCCTGCCGCGACCACTGCGTCCAATGTTGCGGTAAGCAGAGGTCCCTTGTATTGTGTGACGTTCAATTGCCCTGTATATGGATGTTGGTGTTGAACCCATGATGTCAGCAATGCCTCGAAAAGACATCCCACGCTGATGCAGTCTAAAACATACAATAAATATGAATGTTTTAGGAATTTTTACATTTTTTTGAAAAAAATTGAATAAAACACACTTACCTTATAATGTTTGTCAATTCACGATCCCCAAAACGAACCATTGTTGGATAAATTTTGTTATAAAGATTTGAATAACTTTTTATGTTTGGTGAACGTGTAGCGTTTATTGACAGTACAAAACAAACTAAAAATGCGTATCCATAGCCTACTACGATTATATGGCAATTTCTATGAAATTATCGTTACTCTGCAGTTTAGTGTTAAAAATTTACAAACTACAAAATTTATTGATACGTTGACTTTACAGAGTTTTAAGACAGATCATGTGCTATAAGTTTACGTATACAAGGTGATTCGTTAAAGTAGAGAACTTGAATTATAGCATGCGCAAAAGATTTTTTGTAAATTTTTAAGAATAAACTGTAGAATAACAACAATTTTATAAAAATTGCCATATAATCGTAGTAGGCTAAGATATCCACAAAATCTCGAAAACGTCCCGAGGTATTGACCTACTGTTAATATGAAAAATTATTGCGACTCTCTAACTCAACTCTCCTATAAATGGGGATGACATGAAATTTAGGAAAAAAACATCTCTTTATTTAACACCCTGTATTATATGCTATATCACAAATAGCGTATTTCCAAAATTAGTCATGTGAGCCAACGAATCAACTTTTCAGATTTTGCAAAGTTTTTCAAAATCAATTAAGTACTTTTCGAAATATGGCCTTTCAAATATTGCCCAAAAAACTAGGTGTTACATTTTTTATGACGAGCAGTTTAGTTCAATGTCATTTTCCCTATAACATGTCATAAATAATTATTGTAATATTTTCTCCTGGCTTAAGTTGCCGGTCTTGTCTCTTTTGGGATGAACTCGACAAGAAAATTGTCCTTATAGGAAGCTTTTATAATCTAGTTGATTCACATCGAATTATTTCACATTCAGAACTATATCAAGTGGTTCATTTTGGACGAAATAAGTAAATATGCTTAGAAATGTCAATGTTTCCATAGGAACATAATTCGGCCCGATCGATGTTAAGGTTGATTTTTCGTAAAATTTTTTTGTTTCTTTTTATATTTGGCTTGGTCTTGAGCTTTAGTACCTATATTTTTGCTACAAGTCATAGATTTACAGGTTATATTTTGTCCTTGTTCAAAATGTTGGGTACAATCTGTTTGGCAAAACAGTACAAAGTCTTGGTTTTGGAAGAAAGTATAATTTTTTCAAGGCTGGGCTTTCTGACTTGTCAGGGTAAACATTTCAAAATATCTTCTTAAATACTTTTAAAGGTTCGGACACACATTTCCGAGAAGTGTCCGTGCCGAAATCCGTCCGTCATCCTCGGTCAGTTCTTTTAGAAACCACCATGTCCCACCCTTGACCGTTGGTTGTGATTTTCCACCAGTCTGCAGTCTGAATACGTGGTCCTAACGTGGCTGATTGTTAACAAAATGATCGCTTTTTTTCGTAACAGTAAATTAGGGATTGTAGCACGTTTTGGTTCTTCCATATCCGCTCTTTGTATTCCGAATTTTTGTATTTCTGGTTGCTGTGGTCATAAAGTACCGGAAATTTTTTAACTTCTTCAATAAGTCGCTCAATATCCATATTTTTGCTTGCAATTATTTGGTTTCGATCACAAAAGTTCAAAAAAATACATAACCTGGCAGATTTAAGCACTAGTTTGAAAACGCAATTTAAAAGCAAGACGAGACCGGGCCGTCAACGTCGAAAAGTAAACAAAACTACTTCGCTTTCGGTTTTGGATTGCTCTCGTATCGATTTCCACACATCGTATGGTGATGTGTGAAGAGACGCATGCAATTGTATGGTGCAATCTTACTTCCTGGTGACGGCCGACATTCAATCGACTCTCGGCTCGGACACGTCTCAGAAATGTGTGTCCCAATCTTAAGGCTGGTTTAAATCAAAAATTGGAAAACATATCACAGATCCTGCCCAGATTTTGTAAAGTTCTAGCATATATTTCATTCACCAGATGAACGTAATTATAATAAAAATATTAAATGGGTTAGTTGTTTTAAACATGACATGGGGATTCAGAAGTAGGTCAATTTTTATGTTTTGTTTTATACGGGATAGCGGGTACCTATATAAAGTGTACTTATTATAGTATTTTTCCTTTATTATTAAGGGTTGCATCTTGCACAATGCACAAAAAGTATTTTCAACCATGACTGAATTAACGCGTATAATTGCTACATCTGCTTAATACCACTTTCATCCTCGTACAATGTAAATAATGCGATCGCTATGCAAAACATAAATGTTCTTTAGCTTTATCGTTAATACGAATTTAATAAGCAAAAACAACTGTATAATTTAATATAATCATTATTATACCTGGCCTAGTCAGCGCCAAGACATGTCCAGTCTTTTAATTCCTTCTTAATTACCATTTAGCACCGGAGAGAAAGTGATTCTTCTTGTACGTGCGTTTGTTCACTTACGACATCGATCAGGGGCGTACGGTATCCCTAACAAAGTATGTTTGATAAGGGCCAAACTGCTGTCCTTAGAAAAAATTGAGACCTAACTTTACGAAGTGTAATATTTTGATGATACTCAAATCTTTTATGCACTTGTGAGATAGCACTAGACTGGAAATTTTACGGTCTTTCCAAAAAGCGTAAAATCCAATATGGCGGCCATAAGAAAAACGAAAGTTGCAGTGGTTTGGGAAATAACAAAAGATAATGCCGTCTACGCGATCTTGTTCGTCTTAAAAAAGTGTCTCAATAATGTCACACTTTGACATCTGTCAAATTTACCGTTTTGGATTTACTGGCGAAAAATGACGTTGTTTTCGGTTTTTCGCCGATATTTCCAAAACCAATTGACTGATCGTAAATCTGAAGCCGGATATCTAATGCAACTTTTCCCATTTAACCTTTGCTGTAGGTATAACAGGAACCCAGATCCTTATGTAGAGAAGCAACCGAATCTAGGACTCACTGTATATATATATATATATATATATATATATATATATATATATATATATATATATATATATATATATATATATATATATATATATATATATATATATATATATATATATATATATATATATATATATATATATATATATTTCTGGACCCTTTATTATTTGTGTTGTGCAACGTCATGTCTAAAAAGTTTATTTTACAATTAATTTATGAATGTTTTGTTTGTTCATATTTTATTATGATGCCGGAGATTACCTTCTTAGGTGAGTTAAAAACTAAATTAAGTTTGTATTTATAAAATAAAAATGATTGTTCTAGATACACTGATGAAGGCAAAAACTTGTCGAAACGTTTGAAAATAAATAAAATACTACATACAAACTAAATCTTCGTTTTATATATAAAAAATTAGGACCAAAATACCCAAGAAAACTGTTTCACTGTATATATATACAAATATTAAATAATAAAGCGTTCTCGGTTGATATCTTGATAACGGATAGCGATATAAAAAAAGTTCAAATGCAAAAGTTGTAGAACAATACGGGCTACATAACCTAAAATTATTTTCATTTATACAGGGTGTCTCAAAAATCTGTAGCGAAGCAAAGTTGTGTTTTTTCTTATGGGATACCCTATATATTTTTGCATATTTGGATTCTGCTCGTGATTCTACACATTTTTTGTATAACATATCCTATGTCTAAATCTGATAGTTTTTGTAATATCCGCCATTTTGTAAAAAATTATGAATTGCAGTGCCTTTTTTCAAACGACGTGGGCCGTTGGCTTTTTGATATAGGATTATGATTTTTGGCAGGAACACTAACAAAAGTATGGGTTGACTTTCAACGTGAACAAAATTTGTTGGCGTTGTACAGGGGGTCCTAGATAAGTAGGAGAAATTAAAAAAATTAAAAACATCATCAAACAGCAATCTTCATTTTTTTAAATGGAATGTATAGTATTTTAATATTTTAGACTATACGTGACCCAAAACCCTATCTTTCGTTATAAATATGTTTTATACCTATTTGTCATAGTTTCCGAGATTTTGACACTTTTTTTTTATTATTTGGTTTTCAATCATGTTCCTGCCAAAAATCATAATCCTATATCAGAAAGCCAACGGCCCACGTCGTCGTTTGAAAAAAGGCACTGCAATTCATATTTTTTTACAAAATGGCGGATATTACAAAAACTATCAGATTTAGACATAGGACATGTCATACAAAAAATGTGTAGAATCACGAGCAAAATCTAAATATGCAAAAATATATAGAGTGTCCCATAAGAAAAAACACAACTTTGCTTCGCTACAGATTTTTGAGACACCCTGTGTAAATGAAAATAATTTTATGTTATGTAGTCCGTATTGTTCTACAACTTTTGTATTTGAACTTTTTTTATATCGCTATCCGTTATCAAGATATCAACCGAGAACGCACTATTGGGACACCCTGTATATATATATACCGGGTGACCACGTAATTACTAACAAGACTGTAACTTTTTTAAGTACTATCAACATGAAATTTTACAGTAATATATGGTTACTTATGAGGAATATTTTCGCTGTATAAACAATCGACTGTCGGTTCCGGTTTAACCGGAAATGCTATCAACTTTCATTTTAGATCGAACACCCTTTATATTGATTTATTTTTGAATTATATATTATTTTCTAAACATAAAACATGTATCATACCCTATGTCAAATCCTGATAGTTTTCGAGAAAATGGCGAATGAAACTTTAAAAATTTCAATGAATAATTTCGTTTTTTGGAAAAACAAATGAAGATACTTCCATTTTAATACTGTAAATAGTGTTTGTTATGCAACTCATTGCACCTAACGTGAATTAGGATACTTCAGGTTTACCCGGAAACGTAGTGAAAAATTACTTTCAAACGATATTTTCTTGTATTATTTTAATGGGACGACCTATAAACCTACTCAACATCTAAATATTCAAACAATTTCAAGTAAGTTTGTGTATAATACCCTATAACTATACCAAGTACTTTTCGAGATATTTCCAGTTGCACTGTGCAATTACCTTTTTAACGCTTAAGCTTATAAATGACAAATATTCAATTTCTGATCCTACGTGGCTGTAAAATCAAAAAACACCATAGCTGCCATTCTTTTATTCACCTTCTAATTTTTAAAGTAGGTACTTTAGTTGCTTACAATTATTGTTTTGATCAATGTACAAATAAAAAAAACAAGCTATTAGAATTTGCAAACGTACTGCTCAAAACTGTTTTTGCAAATGGTGTATTTAACGTTTTGCGGTCATCAAATATGAGTTCTTAACATAGAAAAATGGACTAAAATGCCTATGATATGTTATCTGTAAGGCTAAGCATATTTTGTACTTGGCAGAAATGCAAATTTAGTAAAAACGAAAAATTAGTTATAAATATAAATAAACTTACCTACAAAAAGTTATTTCAAAATGACTGTTTTTTGATGTTTTCACAGCTGTATAACTAATTATTGTTTATTATTTACTATGAGAAATATTGCCGGTCTACTTAAATAGGTATTTATTAAGGACACTACTGAATAACTTCAACTGTCATTACACTACCAAAACACTAATTTAAATAATATTCAAATATAAAAAATCCTCTTAACTGAAGAAAAACACGAAATAGAACTAAAGCTACATGAGTAATAAAAAATCAAGAAAAAAGGTCATCCATAGACAAGGTCTTCAAAACGTTGTCCATTAACTTCCTGGCACATACGAATTCTGTTATGAAACTCTTGTAAAATGTTTTCCATCTACCTTGGAGTTATTTCTTCTTGTAATTCTATTAATTAATAAGGTTATTAAAATTTTGTTTAAAGTAGCCCCAATATGATAAATCTAACGGGGTGAGGTCAGGCGATCTCGCCGTCCGTCTGACTGGTCCATTTGTACCTATCCAATTGTCGCCGAATTTTTCTCTCAGGTAGTTAGTCAGTACTTTGGAATTGTGTGCAGATGCCTCATCTTGAAAATATTCTTGACTGTAACAAACAATGGGTAAATTATTGCAAATAATGTTCTGAATCCAGGGGCACAATATATATATATATATATATATATATATATATATATATATATATATATATATATATATATATATATATATATATATATATATATATATTCTGTCTTCAAACATTTTTATTGGGCGCCATTTTGTTCCATCACATTGAATTCCTACCAATATTGTACCAGTTTCTACCTTTCCACACTTGATTAAACTAAACTCAATAGTTGTTCCATTCGTATTCGTACAAGTTTAGCTCTATATCACATTTAATTTTTATGTTTATTTTTTAAAAATCTTATTTGGTCGTCATTTTGTTAAAATTATTCTAATAACTAGTTTGTCAGGCTGATTTTTTAAAATATTTTATTGGGTCGCCATTTTGTTTTGCTATCTTATATACATATCAAAATGTTACCAGTTTATTCTTATATAATACTTGATTTTTGTGCAAAAATTCAGATGAATTGAAAGATTAGTTATTTAAGTAATAATAAATATTACCGTCCCCATATGACCCTTAATTTTTGAGTAGTTTTTTAGCTATGCCGTGAACGAGCAGACCTATAGACTGACAAACAAACAGACAGACCGGCGGAATTGAGAAAAGACGTTTTTCGGCATCTAGGGACCCTGAAACGTAAGGATCTGAAAAAATCTGGGAAGGTGATTTTTTCATGATGACAATACTTCCCTTTTACGAGGAAAGTAAACATCGAACAATCTTGAAATAGGAGTCTTATTTTAATACTTTAATAACCATAATATTACTTCAAAATAATAAATGTTTTATAAATTACGTAGAATCGTGTTACCTTTAATCACATGAGTAGTGAAGTCTAATCAACTCTCAAGGAAAACCACTAGAGAAACATTCAAAATTTCGAGGCGTGTTTAATATAGACTAACCACAAAAAAAACATAAGTTCAAAGATGCCATTTATGATAATACCATGGTCAGGTTTTACAAAATGCCAGGAGATGTTATCGCTGACACTAGACTAAACTTAACTACTGGTTATACGCAGTCATCAAGTTAATTATTCATAAAAACCTTAACTAAGCATGTGAACATTAAAAAATAGCTGCCGCAAGCTAGAAAAAAAAAACAATTATTATTAAAAATGTTTATTTAATACCCATGGAAGAAAAATATTTTTATATTTGATTCTTATTTATATTTTAAATAAGTAATGTCTCATTCCTTGCATGTGTCTTTTAGTGCAATTAATCATTATCATACCTGCGTTAAAATAGTGTTAGCACAATTAGCAAGGTAATTTGTTAACACTTCCTAATCAAGATATATAAATTACATTTAAAACATTTTTTTTTATCTATGAGGTCTAAGTACTAGGTACCTTCGTTGCTTTAAGTAAAGACAAAAAAGTTTATTGATGCGGTATTTATACGGCCGGTTGCAGAAAGCTCAATTAAAGTTTAGAATGTTTAACGGAATATCAAATTTGACAGCGGGTTCCTAGATTTTTGTAAGTAACTTGTCAAATCCGAAAGCTCGGTTAAACAATCTAGACAGCAATTAAGTTTTGTGCAATAGGGGATTAACTAATAGATTAGGAGAAGAGGGGAAGGTCTTTTGCTGGTAACACATTTCACAATTGGAGCACTATGGTAATAAACGAGCGAACAAAGAGGGAGATCCTTGGTCTTTCTAGTTGGACGGTGAAGTGGTGTGAAGTGGGTCGAAGCTCGTGTCTCTCTGGCAGGAATGACTAAGAAGGGCATAATGGATGATATTTCATCATAACTGAATCCGTGGAAGTATCTGCAAAACAGAGACAGATTGCCCACAATTCGGCGATGCTCTAGCAAGCTTCCTTGTGATGTTTGGATCATTAATCAGGCGAATAGCTCTTCTTTTGGCAGAGTCTAGGATATTAAGAATTGAAGGAGAGGTTGCTCCCCATATGTGTGAAAAATACTCAAGGCTGGGTTTGGTTTGCGAAGTGCAAAAGATGTACAAGTTTGCTAAAGAAAAGTTTTTTCGAGCTCGTAAAAGAAAATCTAATTTTTTCGCGGCTGCTAGATCAATTGAGGTGATCAGAAAACTGTAACCAAGTATGCTAAAGGAAATTTTGGAATCGAGCATTTGATTGGTGTCGGTAGGTACTGGGAAATAATACGTGAGATAGTAAATATGATTGTGTCTTAGTGGCGTTAAACTGGACATTTGGAGGTTCTTTGCTCCCCATTCAACGATTTTAATGAGGTCCTCGGTTAGAGATAAAGTCACTCTACGCGTATTGTCTATTTCAGTTTTGGAAGCAGGTTTAGGAAATTGTAGTTTGTAGTAGAGTGCAAGATTGCTGGTAGAAGAAAACAGAAAATTCGATGCTTTTGAATACTGACCAACTAGAAATTTTGGAAACTACATCGCAAAAAAAAATTTACCGTTGCTTTACTTCATTCTGTCGACCCATTTCACTGGGAAACTATAATGGAAATAAAATCTTATAATAAAAATCAGTAAATTCCTTTACCCAGAACTTCCCTCGTTATAAATTATTATTTTTACTGGGAATAGTGAAGTGTGATCCAAGTTAGTTTAGTACATAGTCACAGTATATATATATATATATATATATATATATATATATATATATATATATATATATATATATATATATATATACTGTCTCTTCATTTTTATTAGGCTCCATTTTGTTTCATCATTTTGGATTCTTACCAATAAGTTTACCATTTCCTTTCTACCTATGCCACACTTGACTTTTGGGTGTAATTTAAAATAAATTCAATAAGTATCCCATATTCACATTTAATTTTTCTGCCAAAATTTAAAATGAATTGAACAAGATTTGTTTACGTTGATTGTTTAAACATTTTATTTGGCCGTCATTTTGTTTCGACTTAAATTGAAACCCATATTATCAGACTTTACCTACTCCGTTTGTCCGCTGATATCCGAGATATTAAGTTTCTGAATGGTTTTCATTAACGATCTTTTTGTTGTTATGTTAGAGTGATGTATTATTTGAAGTTAGGATCCAGTTAAAAAACAAAAGCCATTTCGGGATACAGATTTTTTATCCTGCATGAAACCCATATTAGTCTTTACCTATTCTGTAGGAGTCCTATTGGATCCTGTAGAGTCAGAAAATGTAATACACATCGAGAAGAAACGAGAAAACGTGTATCCAAATTTTGTTAATAACCAGAATAATTGTAATAATTGTACCATTAATATCCATTGCAATTAATATCACCGGATTTTTTGTAATATGTTGATGAAATCAAAAATTAAAGCTACTTATAATAATTTTAGAGTATCATTTCCCTAGGGATGTAAGTTGACTTACTTCCAGTCGGTAAGGGCAACCAATACTTTGTCGAGTAACTTTCACTTACGCCTGTCGAAGCAATTTCAAAATAGGTTGCTTACAATACAGGGAGGGGGAAAAAGATATTTGAAAACTTACTGCTGCTTTATGCTGATCGATTAAATGTGTAAATAATATTTAAAAGCGGGATATTTTCCGAAATGTCTTAAGACATGTTTAGTAGTGCTATTACATACAGGAGGCGATGAAAAATGTTCTTTAAACTTTCCTTTAGTATTGTGCCATTGCTCACTTAAGTAAGTTTCACCAATTAGAATGTATAAATCAGTTTGTCTTTCAGGTTTAAAAGTACCCGACATGCAATATTTTCCTTTCTAGAAACAGGGACGTCGGAAGTGTGTAAGGGCCGGAGAAGAAGAAGAAGGACAAAGTAACAACCTAAAATAATTTACTGGAAGTATTTTGTTTATTACAATCAAAACACAACCGTTACAGTTGTGCAAAGGGTTGTGTTACATAAAATATTGTGTGAAAAATTTTAAATTGAAATAAAACTTGAAAAAAGCTAACAACTTTAACGGACTTCGAGGAACTTTCTTTGTGACCTAATCCCAATATTTGTTAATAAATATGCACTGAATTAATACTTTATATTTTTATATATTTAATACCATATTTTTCCTTTTTTTTGGATTTTTCATAAAGCGTGTTTGAGGTTAAGAAAGATTGGATATTCTACCCAAAATATCTCGAAAATGGTAACATTTGTACATAAAACATATAAAACTTTCCCATTTTCTTTTCAGTAGATTGTATAAATGTAGTAAAATATAGGTCATTACGTTTAAAATATTAGAGATATTCATAGCTTTATCATATCTCTTTTTTATTTGATGTTCAATTATTTTTTTCGAAAATTTATAGAAATCTTAGTTACTTTTATTTTTAGCACTTTCTTCTATGTTATGATAACGAATATATAAAGCGTTTCAACTATCCTTGGGATAACCATGTTCGTGGAGAAAAGCAATTAATCAATCAAATTTTCATATTTTTTTTCTATACTCTATATTACTCCAAGGAAATTTTCTATAATTTCTCCTAGTTGCTTTAGGATATTCTTTACCTCATTTTTGAATAACAGCTCTATCTGTAATATTTTGTCAAATTTTACCGAAAACGGATTTTTTTCTTTGGGTACTTCTCAAGGTCTCTCGAAGAGCTATTGCTGTATGTATGACACTTGTCTTTAGTTTAAACTGAGCTCTATGCTGCAGCCACTGCAGACAGCTATTTGTCAGCCCCTCCGCCAAACAGAAAATGAGATTGCGGCTATGTTGTCAAGACTTTAATAGGCGTCGACTTTGTCAAAGTCTTATTAAGCGACGAAGAATATGTTCCAAGTAAAAGCTCGTTCTTTTCGCTAGGATTATCGCAAAGTCTATGCTTTTTTATTTTATTTTATTCTGCTTCAAAAAGTTTACCTATTCTGTTAAAAAAATTAGATACATTTTATTTAACTTTTTTCAAAAAACCCAATGGCTTTTAGCTGAACTACAACGCGTTTTGCAAGGTCAACTGCCATTTTTTTAATTGGCTGACCATCCGGCTCCTTGGTTATGCTTATGAGGTTGTCACATTGCTGGTAATATGTTAGGTTATAGATGGTTATTTGCAATCGGACCCTTTTTGACAATGAATTAATATAACTAACAGATTTCTTTACAATAGTTTTTGCTCTTTTTGTTTACAACTTTATTAAGCTATTTCTGTATGTAAAACACTATTTCTCTTTTTTTTTCAGGAAAATCACAACCAAGACAATCCGTCTCAACGCACGCCCTGCCAAGTCCTCTCGAAGTATCTTCGACCCTTCAGCGAATACCAGCTGGAACCCATGAATCGGTGACCGCCCTATTAGGTGCCTGGAGCGAACTGCTTCTTCACGATTTGGCCAGCACCGGAAACCTCAAGGGTTACGACTGTTGCCGAAGGGATTCGAAAATCCATGGGGAATGTTACGGACAATTTGGAGATGGCGAGTGCAGGGACTATATGAGAACTCTCCCAGCGATCGATATGGAAAGTTGCGAGTTTCGTAAGTATTCTAAAGATCAAAGAAGCTTTACGTACGGTAGCGAATAATTGCTTCCTAACGTTTCGTCTACAAAGGTAGACTTAAAACTCTTTTCTCTAACCATAGATCCATATACCCCCTCCCAGTTATCAGTAAGGCAATGGAGATGTATATCAATGATGATCTTTTAAATTATCTTGAAAGGTACAAATTTGTCTACGACAGGCAATATGGCTTCTGTCATTAAAGATCCACAGCAGATCTTACCTTCGTAACCCACAAATGGAATAACTGCATCGAATTCCACGGAGAAGCCTAAATTATTGCCCTTGACATATCCAAAGCACTTTATCAAGTTCAGCATGACGCACAAATTTACTACCTATGGTCTTCCTCCAAAACTTTGTACTTGGATTGCCAGTTTTCTTTACAATAGAAGTAAATCTGTAGTGGTTGATGGCTATTCACCAAATTAACGTAGAAGTTCCACAGTATTCAGTGTTGACACCTACCCTATTCCTCCTGCATATAAATGATCTGCTTTCTTCTATAAGCAATCTATTCACAGCTATGCTGACGATAGCACACTCCACTTCAATATACAATTATACAATACACTAAGCCTGCCTCCAAGACGGAAATTGATGATATGCGTAAAGTAATGACTTATCCATAACTGAGGACCTCAGTAAAATCCTAGAATAGGAAGTTAAACGCCACTAAGACACGATCACGTTTACTATCTTACAAATCATCTCTCAGTATTCACACCATTCGAATGAATAATCAAATGCTTAAAGCCAAAGATTCGTTTAGTCTAGTTGGTATCACCACAGCAACCGCGAAGAAATTTTACTTTTCTTTACACTTCGCAAATCACACCCACCCTTAAGCAGCCTCCCCTTCAATTTTTAGTATCCTTGACTCTGTAAAAAGAAGAACTATTTGCCTGATGGATGATCCAAACATCACAAGGATGCTTGCATCACTAGAACGTCGTCGAATTGTGAGCTATCTGTCTCTGTTTTACAGATACTACCACGGATTCTGTTCTGATGTTCTTCTCCTTATCTGCAAGTCTTTAAATCCCTCATAAATAAACTCTTAAAACAATCACCGTACAAAGTAGTGCTAGGTGGTACTTAGGGTTTCGTCCTTCGTGGTCTGCTTATAGATAAAAAAAGAGTTGATGATATTGATGCTCGAGGTGTTATTGTCGGAAGTTCAGTCACTAACAGGCTTATAAATGATGAATATGTTTTAAACGATCCATCAAGCCACGTTTATTTGGATTCGACCTCTCTTCGCCCCATTTCATTACGCTAGATAATTGTTCCCCACCCCCCATTTTTTATAATAAATAATGAAAGGGATGTAAAGAGATACTTAAATCGCCTCATTTGAGTACCTCTTTATAAACCACGTTTGTTTTTGCATTCTCTGGCTGTAAAATAGCCAAGCTACTACGCGAACTTACTTAATGACTACCTTTCAGCTTTGTTAATTGTTATGGCGACTCTATTACATTGTTTTCTAATATTTTAACCTGTAGCCGAGTTCCATTACCCAATTGTGGTCGTTTTAAATTTTGAATAAGCGTCACTGGTGCACCCACTTTTAAAGTTACCTCATCAGGAGGGATTCCCGAAAAGTTTAGAGAGTCTAGGAATTCTACAGGAAAATTAACCGCATTTTCTTGGTCTATGGCTATATCTATTGAGGAGTATGTTAATTGTGGAGCAGTTAGATTTATTTCATCTGCTGTGCTATTTTTTTGGAGTTAATATAGCTCGTTCTTTAAACCAAGAAGTGGTTTGATTTTGACAACTTTCGAGTCCACTATAAACATTTAAGGGGTAGTTTCACCCCCTTGGAAACTGAGTTTCGAAGAATCCCTTCTTATCGAACCTCTGCACTCTAAAATCAAAATGTTTGCACAAGCTCAGCTTTCTAAGGCAAACGGTTTGAGAAAGATCGCACAAATTAATCAGTGACCCGATTTTTTCAAAAACCCTGTATGTATTTATAAAAAATCTTAAAATATGTAATAAAATAAAATAAAAAGCACATGTTCAAGTGTTTTTCCGAATAACTAATGGTTTTTTTGATAAAAAATATAATATTAAAGGGATGGTTTCAGCCACTCGGTTTTTAAAAAAATTTAAAATATGTAAAAAAAAAATATAAAGCATATTATTTTCATATATTTTCCGAATAACTAACGATTTTTTAAATAAAATATATTATAATATTTAAGGGATGGTTTTACCCCTTTGGACAGATTGTATGTATGAATTTTTTAAAAATCCTAAAATATGTAAAAAATAAATTAAAAAACACGTGTTGTTTTTTTCAACCGGTTTTTAAATAAATAAATATTGTATTATTTAAGTGGTGGTTTCACCCCTTTGAACACCCAGTATGAATTTATAAAAAATTCTAAAATATGTAAAAAAATAAATTAAAAAACACGTGTTCAAGGGTTTATCCGAAAAACTGACTTTTTTTTAAGTAAAAAATATAATATAATAATATTTAAGGGGTAAACACCCCCTTGGAATTTGAGTTTTGAAAAATCCATTCTTATCGAATCTCTACACCCTAAAATCAACCTGTTCAGCCTTTTACTTCAAGCGGTTTGAGCTGGAGCGTGATGAATGAGTTAGTCAACTAAATCTTTTCTCTGAAAAACGTGTGTAACGAGAAATGTACAGTACTTCTCACGCTCAGAAGAGCATTTTAATTAAGGGACAAGTGAAAATAACGTATCTGAGTTTTGTAAGTTGTCAAGAATTGTTCCTTTCCTTTTTCCAGTTTTGGTTCATTTACAAATGGCTGCCATTTTGAAATTGGTGATTTTAATCTCTTCACAATTTGTCGATGCATTTTATTAAGCTGGAAAAGACGTTTAAAAGATGTGCTACTCTATCTCCTCTTTCATTTAACTGTTTTCTTAAAAATAACTCCCAGTCGCTATTTATCGCTATCCTGAAATTTTTAATCCCAAAATATGCAGTTCTATGAAGCCAGTGTTGTCAGTTGCTTAAAGATGCGCTGTTTAAAGTTGGTATACTGGGAAAAAAGCATATAAAAGAAGAGCTGCAGAATGAACATTTTTAATTATTCTACATATTGAAGAGAGTGAGAATGTTTAAAGCAAATATATTATACTAGCGAGTACCAGTTACTTCGTTCGCGTATGGCGATAACGAAACGGATATAAATAGATACCTACTTAAATCTCCTTATTTAAACACCTCTTTATAAACCACGTTTTTTGTTACATTTTCTTTCAATTTTTGTCAACAGGATTTTTAGAACACCCTGTATAAATGTTTAAAAAATTTGTAAAAAAATAAAATGAAATAAACCTGTTCAAGCCTTTTTTCCAAAACTAACCGTTTTTAAAATACATTTTTTTTATCATTTTCATCCCCTTGAGAATTGATTTTTGAAGTATAAGGGATATTTCAATCGAACCTCCACATCCTACAACCTGTACGCCAGAGTTCAGCTTTTTACATCAACCGGTTTGAGCCGAATCATGATTAATCAGTGGCCCGATTTTTTTAAACCCCCTGTATATATGTCTCGGTGACCAGAAGATCATTTCAAAAAAAAAAATCATATAAATCGGTGCACAAATTTGTTAAAAACTTTGGCTTAAGTATTTTAAATATATAGATTATAGAATTTCCTATTAAGGGGGAACTGCACGCAGTATTATGGATCATTTGCAAGCCTTCCGTCGCTGCAATATTATGTTAAAACTATAAGAGATATGTATTAGCTTCAATGTGATTTTAATAGGGAAATATGTATAGTTGGGCGCTAAATGCGAATTTTTATAAAGAAATCAAATCTAGAATTATAAAATAGAAGTAGATTTGTCCATTTTCGACCATTTTTTGACCACTTTTTCTGCAGCGCGTGAACCCTTTTGAACCCATTTTTAAACGAAACGTAATCTAAATTGCCTATACATAACACATTTTTTTGAGGTCGGACGTGCAGGAGGTTTTCTCTAATAGGTAGGTATCTTTTCATCTTACTTTGAACTTGACTAGACCTTGTCGCTGCTTTTTTCCTTTTTGCGTGCGGTTCTCCCTTAAGATATTTTTGTGACAGGAACAAAGTTTGACATTTAACCCCTGTTGACAGGTAACAAAATATCACTTTTTATGAAATTTCTTTATTCCAGGGAAAAAAATGAGAATTTTTTGTACGGATATATACCGGATGTCAACGAATCTATTGGAGGGGCCATAACTTTTAAAGTATTAGGTGTATAAACGGAACGCTCTGTATATTTTTAAATTTATGGATTCCTGAGACAATTCTGAATCAGAATGTGACATTTTAAATACCTTTTACGCCTATTTGTTTTTTTATAGCCATTTTTAAAATTGCATCTAGGTGGCCATGACCGGACGGAAATTAATCTAAGGACCTGAAATGATGACAGAATAATACGATCGCTAAGTTTTAGTGATTAGTCTCATAGAGAAGTTGTTAAAATCAAAATTTTGTCTCTAACTATTTTTTTTTCAAATGGCGACTCTTTTTAGACAACCACTTTTTGAAAAGAGGATTTTTTTTGCGAATCTAACGGTACTAACTTTTTTGCGATTGGATTAAAAATAAGCTCAAAAATTAAATATTACTAAGAAAAATACTCCATAATCAATTATTTACTTTTATCAAGTGTGCCATGGATAGCCATGCTGGATATTAAGTAGGATATTTTGTTTTGACAGTGACACTTACCTATTCTTTCTGGGTATTATTTACAGTAATATTTTTGTTTTCAAAAGTCCAAAATAATGTATACTCAAAGTGAAAAAGTCGATATGATATTAATATTTGGAGAATGTCATAAAATCTCAAGGAATGCTGCTGAGTTGTATGCTCAGAGATACTTTAACGGCAACATCCAGTCCATCAGTATTTTCCATATCTCGAGAATCGTTTTAGGCATCAACTGGCGGAAGGCAGATTTATTATAAATGAAGAAATGGAGATTAACGTTCTTGCTATGGTTGAAGTTGATAAAACTGTTTCTTTAAGAAAAATTAATCACGAACTGGGTTTAAGTCATGAATCAGCTAGAAAAATACTAAAGAAACACGGATATCGAGCTTTTAAATACCAGTTACACCAACATTTGTATCGATGGCGATAGACGCATATTGCAGCATGTAAAACGGCCTTAAGGTCGTTTTACATGCTGCAATTCTTCTTTGCAATATGCAATGGTCTTGAACAAAGGCATGCGCAGTTTGACAAAAGATACAAATGTCTTGCCACTGCGCATGCTTTTGTTCAAGACTATTGCAACTTGCAAGAAAGAATTGCAGCATGTAAAACGGCTTTTAGATTAATTTGCGTCCGGTCATGGCCACCTAGATGCAATTTTAAAAATGGCTGTAAAAAATCAAGTAGGCGTAAAAAGTTTTTAAAATGTCACATTCTGATTTAGAATTGTGTCAGGAATCGAAAAATGTAAAAATGTGCTCCATTTAAAAAATCGAAAATGGAGTCATTTCTGGTGAAACCGGAAGTGACCGGAAAGTGAAAATATCCGAAAACTCTCCTTTTTATGTATTTTTTACCTATACGAAATTTCGTTTTGATACATCAAATACTTTAAAAATTATGACCTGTGTAATAGATTCGTTGACACCCGGTATACACATAAGTAAAGGTAGATATTTGATTTTAGAATAATTTATTATACAAAAGTTAAATTTCAAAAGTTCAATTATTAAATGTGCACTGCACGAATGACATGTTCTTTGAACTGTTCGGTACAACGTCGAATTTTCTTGTATTGAAATTAAATTTTCTTCTGCCATGGACACAACTGCCGTTGATGTACTTGGTCGCAAATCGGGTGTTATTTCACCACTGCCACACGTTCTAAATACTTTGTTAGCTATTTCTGTTCTGTGTGCTACCGATTCATCAACATACTATTCAGCGACCCTTGATGACTTCCAACCGCCATGTTTCTTTGGTGTCATCAAGTTTCCACAGATTCAACTAAAAGTGTAGCAGATGATCTTCGAAATGAATGACCTGTATATAATTTAGCCTTTTCAAATTGAAGAAAATTAGCTACTGTTTCAAGAACCTTATAAAATTGATTTTGACCCACAACCTGGTTGATACATTTTCCACTGCGATATGCATAAAACAGACGTCGATCCTTTGGTGCTGCTGAACGAAGGACTATATACATTGGGTAAAATTTAATATATTCTTCAGTAACTGCAACTCTTCTGTTTATATCATTCTTTGTCTGCTTAAGCTTCACAATTAATAACGTTACCGAATCTTCAATATCATCTAATGTTACCTAGCTGATTGCACAAATTCGACAAGCTCCTGCAATCCGAAATACAACAACAACCTTGGCCATTAAATAAACTTCATCGGGAGCATTATTTAAAAAATCACTAATTTGTGTACTCGTAAAAATGGCAGCTTTCCTGGGCGTGTAAGTTTTCCCATTTTGTTTCAGAAAGGCCAGTTCCGAAAAATAAGCCAATAACGTCTCCGAGAAAGAACTGCGGCTTGGGTAAACTATGTTGAGACTCTTAAATCTCGTTTATTTTTGTTTATTTCCAATATTCTAGCAGTCCAAATTGAGAAAATGTGTGGAAAACTTTTATCAGCACTCAAAAATTACCTTAAAATGTGATTATTATACGAATTAAAAGTAATTTTGATCTAAAACATCTTTCTTACTGTTCCCATCGCCATGTTTGTTTTTAATTTGATTTGCGGCATTGCCATATTCATAATTAAAGAAATACCTATAAGTGATATTTTCTATAGGTTAGGTTAGGATTGGTTATGTTTTCTGTAAAGAAAGAGCGCGGTGGCGCGCCAACCGAATGCCGAGTCTGTATTAAAAGGGGTATGTTTCTGTAACAAAACCTATAGTGTTAGGTGGATCTGTCCCATTAACGTTAGCCCAGGTTTGTCAATAAAACCTTCATTAAAACCATAATAATAACATTAAATAATTACAATTCTGTTGCCCAAATAAGTTTGAGTCATTTCATTTCATTTAACAAATTGGTAAATCTAAAATCTGCCAACTTTGCTAAATTTTTCGTTTTAAGGCTGTCAAATTGTGACCGACTGTGATTTTTAATTAATTTTTTTTAGGAAAACTCCTGCATATTCCGCAATTTTTATTTTTGAAATGTAATATTACAAACGAGTACTTTCTGAAAAAGAAAATACAACATGCAAAAATCGTCTGTGAGGATAGTTTACCGGACCCAGAACTGCATGTCTTTTTCATCTTCCATTCTATAAATCTTGAATACGCTGTTTGGTAAATTTTCCGCGATATCCGCTGGTAATAATTTATGTGACGCTACTTTCGCGGCTTCTACTAACTCAGGTGGAGTCAGAAAAAACTCGGACTTAGACATTTTTTAACTTTATTTTATTCACAATAACTACTAAACAACCGGTAAGTTCGCAATTTTTAAATCAAATCACATAAATAAATTGACAGCTATTTGATTACTTTTAAGGTTTCCTTAGCAACGCAGGTACAAGATTAAAACTTCAAATTTCACATCGAATATTCCACTCATGTACCAATTTTCCCGTAAGACTGGTGGTGTTTTCGAAAAATTATAGCGTCGTCTAGGAAACATGGTGTTTCCACTTACCTGGTTAGGTGTGGTTACATACCTAACCAAAAAATGAAATCTTGACAAGATGAAACCTGCTTTTGAGAGATGCTAGAGTCCCTAGAAACTGATTTTTTTTAAGTATCTTTCAAACATTTTCGAAAAGTTGTCAATATGAATAATCGCTTTGGGCTAGTTCAAGAAGAGGAAATTGATGAAAATATAATTTGAAGCGAACCAAGAAACACCGTTAAATCCAAGAAGAGCATCTGGAGACTATTTATGTCATTCTGCGATGAAAAAAACTATACGTTTGACCAAGATACTGCAGTATCTCAACTAGCAATGATTTTGAAAAGCTGGGCCTACAATATGCGAAAAATGAACGGGGAGGAATATAAAAAAGGCACGGTAAAAATTATTTGGAATGTGACGGCGAAATTATTAATGGAAAGGTATTTCAATGAATACAAAGTTAAAATAAATCCCTTCGAGCAGATCGAATTCAAATCGGCCCGAGACGTAAAAAATGCCAAAAGGAGACACTTGCAAGGTATTGAAGGCAAACGCAGAGAATCGGCCGTTTTTTTAACATACAATGAATTAAAAAAATCTAATCGAAGCTTGTGATGAATCAACTCCAGAGTGTTTACAAAAGAAGTGTTTTTCTCTGTTGTCCTATGAATTAGCCTGGAGAGGAGGAGAAGGTGCAAGAGCCGAAACAACTTTTTTCAAAGAAGAAACTGACAACTTCGGAGGAAAAACAGGTAGAATTCAATACAACTCTGTTTTTTCTAAACATGTGGTGGCCGAAAACTCGCCTTTTGCCCAGTAAGAATGTATAAAGAATTACAAGATAAAAGGAAAAGTATCTACAACACTCGACTATTTTTGACGCCAAACCCCCATTGGAAAATTTGCGGAAAATGGTTCAAAAACAGCCCAGTAGAAAAAAACGAGATTTCAACTTGGACAAAAAAACAAGCACAGAAATCAGGCCTCAATACCACAAAAAAATGTACCAACCATTCCCTCAGAGCTACTGTCGTGTCCAAGCTGGCCAAAAGCGGAGTGTTGGAGCAAAACTTGATAAAAATCACAAGTCATTCGAATGCGAAATCCGTATCAAGTTATTTTCAAATGGATCCAAATCACCACAAAAAAATTATTGAAAAAATGAGGGAACCTGGAAAAGAACCACCTCAAAAGCACGTGCATCCAGCCCCTGTAGCAGCATCACCCAACACAAGTACAAGTAGCGGTCTGACGGCATCTTCTACGTCATTGCAAAACAACGATGCGGTTAATAATTATCAGAACTGTACCTTTTATTATACAATCAATAATTAAAATTGAATATTTAAATTTATATTAAGTACTTTTCAATATTTAGACAAGTAATTTTATTAGTATATTATTATTTAATTTGTGTTCAATTTGTTACAAAATTCAAATTTCAGAACTTGAAATAGGTATGTATTTAATATTCAGTTAATAAAGCTTAGTTTCCCTGTATTTGATTCGTGGAATATTCCTCCTAAATACCATTCGTGCTTAAAAATTAACCAGATAATTTTCCACCCATGCGTGTTTTCTCTACAAATTTCCCTCGCCCCCCTGACTTCATTCAACTATTTTTAATATTAAATAGTCTTTTTTCCGGTCACAGAAAAAAATAGTGTTTTTTGACACGCAACCTCAAGACGAGATCTAATACTTTTTCCCTTGTATAATAAATAACTATGTTTCTACCTTGTAAAGTATATTATTGTGCACGTTACCAAAAAATACTTTGCCTTAGGACAATAGAGGTGTGTAAATCTTAATAAAACTATTACCAATAAATATATTATTACTATAAAAAAAGCGAATAAAAAATATTTAACCGCTGATTACAAAATGTACTTCCTACAGTGTTGACTTAAGTAATAATGCCAGTGATTAACATTGAACTTTTATGTAAGAAATTGCGTTAATTACATTGAAAATTAAATTAATTTTTCACGCTTCGTCGAAGATGGTAGTGCTTTGCCATATTTAAGTAGAAATACAGGGGTTATTTCAAAAATCTTGCGGTTTATTAATATTTGCTGATATTTACTAAGCAATATGTATACAAAATATATACTAAAAAATATATAAAATTTCATCCAAACCTGTTCAGTTTTCCATATCGTCTATAAATGTGTCATGGGCAATTGTGACAAAGATTTCATTCGTGTGGGGCGGGCGTCTCGTCGACAATCGTCACATCAAATGGGTTATATTTTTTGTCTAAAGCTAGTTTTATCAAATTTGTATCCATTATATTAATCGCCCTCTAGTAGACTTAGTAAAAAATCTACGCCCGTGAGCTGCTATTAAAGACACATTTCCTATTTAACAAAAAAACCTTAACACGTTGAAATCAAAATATCGAATTCACATAATTCGTACGTCAGCAAAAACGAAAAGATAAAAGTCTAAGAATTGCAAGTGCATAAATGCAGAATTGCATTTCTCACGGGAACATAACTCCTCTCCTCTTAGTTGAAAGCATGTTCTTAAAGACGTGTTTTCAAAAATTACTAAAAATTTTAAAGATTATTAATAATTTAGAAAATTCTATTATTTTCTTCAATATCTGAAGTGTCAGAGTTTGCATTAAATTGTTTCTTCTTAGACTTAATAATAATTGTTGAAATGAGTATGTAAAGTAAAACTGGTCTTCTTTACATACATCGTTGTGGTCATTTCTTTTAGGGTTTTCTTCTGGTTTTTCAATTTGGCTTCGATTTCTTTAGTAGTTTTTAGGTTTACGTAGTTTAAGTCCATACTAGGAGGGTTGTAGAATGAATCTCGGTTTTCCTTAATTAGCCTTAAATTAAGGGTAGGTAGATTAATTCCATTAAATGTTAATTGGCTTGTTTTGTATGTTTCAAACGTGATTGACTTTTTTTTGTTGTCTGGATCTCGCGCAGTTGAGTTTTAAAAAGGGTAGCAAAACGTAATATTTGGGTGATTTTTAATAAGTTGAATAGCGCAGGAGGGACTGTCTTCGACAAGCGTGGTGTGGCCTTCTTTACACAAATATTTCTATGGTGGGATTTCGAGACCTTTGGCTCCATATGGACATATTTGGTATTGCCTAATGCTAGGTAGGGTTTATAAGGAATATTTACAAGAAATGATCGATTATTGGGAATTGGTAAAGGAAATAACCTAAAATATTGATATACCTCGGATTCCACAAGGGGAAATTCAAATATATATACAATATTGAAATGTTTTAAGAGACTTTTAATTTTTTCGAAATTAATTATATTTTTATAAGTTACTTCTAAAGGGAGTTTATTTGAGCTTAAAGGATTGGGCAAGTTCTTTATTTCTATAAATAGTTCATTTGGGTTTAATACTGAATTATAAAGAACATTAATTTTTGCAAAAGTGGTACCTATTTCAATTTTATTCAGAAAATCGTAGATTGATTGACAAATTTTTATATTAAATAAAATGCGTAATTCTGATACTATTTGGTTATACGTGACATTAGATATAATTGTTTTAAATTTATTAATAGTAGATTCTAAAAGTGTAATTTCATTTCTTGTAATTTCGTGATTTTGGCATCAATTTGCTCTGCTTTTCATTACCTAAATTTACTTTGGAAAAAAACTGCGAGCGTCTTGGAAACGCAGGCAAATTGTTGCAGTGTTTCACTATTTTACGGTTTGGATGTTATTATATCTTGAATAATACAATCAATCGATCTATGCGGGCCATGTATTTAATTCTATTCGAGAACAAATAATAACGGCTGCCCTACCTACAAGTTCAGTTGTCAATATTTTACTTATTTGAATTGAATCAGAAAAAGATTTTAGATTTTCTTCAAAATTTAAGTTTCCAAAAGCTGATATTAAATCTTCCAATTTGCTGAATTGCAAGAGACATAAATGCAATCAATATTTAAGTAAGGGTAAAAATAAAATGAAATAAGGAAAATTGAAAGGAACCACATACAGCAGTGTACTGAAGATAATTCCAATTTTCATTCTTAAATTAGGGTCTATCTGGTTAGCTGCTATGAGGGTGGGACGATGTGTGTTTTTAAATTCGCACCAATAGTACGCTAGACGATGCTGTTCCAAATACTTGGTTAATTTTGAGTTTCTTGGTACACCCTGAAGATTTTTGATTGTGCGATTTTGCAACAAATCGTTAAAACGAAACCAGAAATTATGTACGATGCGCGACTGTTGGCAAATCCTATCGACTGCGCCAGTTAACAATTGTTTTTAAAAAATCAATTTTATTTCATGTACGTACAAAGAGAACTGACTACAAAACGCATTTAAGTTATTATAATAAGTTTAGTAATGCTTATGTTGCATGAGAACGAAAAGATAAAATCCAAAGAGTTGCAAGTGCATAAACACAGAATTGCATTTCTCACGGAAACGTAAATGTACATGTTTATTTGTACAAAAGGAAAGCTGTACAGTTCATACCTGTATATAGATTGCAAGAAAGAAATGGCCAGATAATGAGATTCAGAATTTTTATTAGTCCGTTTGTCAAACCGGTATGTTGATATTAATCTCGTACAATTATTATTTTCACTGGAGCGTGCCTTACCTTAACCTAGAGTGAAAGTCTTTTATACTAACCACCTTTACATTATACATCTCGTACCTTGTATCGGCCTTTATAATGAGCAATTATATCTACTATTATATCAGAAATCGCATAACTAAAAGTGAATAAGTTAGTAGTGACAGCAGCAATTATTATTTATGGCATTATTCACTTTCGAACTGGTGCCAGACCGTGGGCAATATTCCTAATTTATTACAACATTAACAATAAGTTATTTTAAAAGGTTTTTAATTATTTTTACCTGTAACGTAATGGGAATCTTTTTAAAAAGCAATTCTAAATAGAAGAATATGTAAAGGTCGATATTAAAATTTTTCAAGTTTAATCTACCATTAGACAATAAACTCATTCTATCGGATTTGTATTGTGTTTATTTTGTCAATATCTAATGTTTCGAATAAAAATTATCTGCAATCTTTTTAAAGTGTAATGTAAGTATTAAGTTACGTACTTATGTACTAAAGTCCATCACACAGATGTAAAACCTGGACGAAAGGGGGAGGTATATCAAAACCAGACCGTTTCCATAGATATACAGAGTCAACGGCCAATGGTCGTTGCACCATTTCCATAATCACTCACATTCTTTTCATAGTTTCGTATTCGTGTGGCAAACTTTAGTTGTGTGCGGTGACACGTCCCCTAGATATAGTGCGGGACACGAAAGAAAACCGGGCGGAGTCAATTGGTTTAGGAAGGTCGGCCAAGAAATCTCTTTAAACCAGTGGTGTCCCGTCGTTCTTTAAATAATATGGCACTCCTTTTTGACTATACGCACTTCAGATAATTAAAAAATATAACTATGCTTAATTAACTTTTATCTATATTTGTCTATTTTCTTTGGTGTACCGCACTTCTATATCTTTTTTGTGTTGCAAAAACGGCGAAGTTTCGAATTTTAAAATGATTTAATTTTGATTTTTCTTGATCGATTTACCTATAAATATATTTTTTCTTGAGTTCTGTCATTAACGGTTCCCTGGCTACTGCCTACGCCCACTATTATTGGACCACCTAGTATAGTGATACACGATTTACAAGTCCAGATTTTACAAGGGCAGCCAGCATCAGATCCAGTGAACGAGATTTATCAAAATTTTAATTTATGCAGTTCGACTTTGGGCTACTCGGGTATGCCAAAAGTGGCCGTCTGTCTCCGTTTGTCATATTAATTTATACAGGGGCCGTCATTGTGAAGTACTATACAGGGCGTTTCCTAATTGCGTGCTGATGTTAAAGGGATCTTTTTATGTCCTAAAAGTCTTAACTTTTGAGATACAGGATGGTTAAAAAGAAAACATTTTTTTTCCCAATTCTGATGCTATTGTAGATAACTAGTAATTGTCCAACGAATTTTGGATGTAATTAAACACGAGAAACCGGCTATTTTCGGGTCTTTTTCCGTATTTAAAAAAAAAATCTTTTTATTAGTAAAAAAATTAGCGTTTTTGATATTTAATGTTGTTTTTGACCTATAAACCAATGAAGTATCTTTAATAAGGCATACTAGTAGATCTAACCACAAGGTTAGTCATTTTTTTTATTAATTTACTGTCCATCTTGAATTTATTAATTATATTTTACAGAAACGAATTTTCTTCAAAGCCGTTTTCTAACCATCTTGTTCGACCAAACCATTAATGAAACTTATTAATTTTTATTTGTTCTTTAGAAACTAAGCTCTCATTTGAGCCTCTGCAGAAGTAATTTGGATCATTTACGTCCGAGAAAACGGCATTTTAAGCTCAATTATTGCGTTTTTAAAAAGTTTCAATGTTCTTACTTAAAGATACAAATATAAAACAGATCATAAATAACATTCTAAGCGGTTTAAGAAAGCATTTATACCATTTGGGCTTAAAAAAAATGGTAGTTTTGAACTCATTTTCAGCTTATTTTTCGTAAAATTTTCGCAGTTTTCGCAATTTAATTATTTTGTTTCCTCATACTGTCACTAATTAACTTTGTTTGTATGTTTAGTACTTAAAAACAAACGTTTTAAGGGGTTTTTAGAATTAGTTTTAACCATTTAAATTTAAATAGAAAAGCCAGTAGAAAAGAGTAAATTTTTATCAATTATGGATAAAAATAAACATCCAACTCTATGCAAAATTTGTTCGAAAAAGATTTCCAATACTGCATAAACTTAGAAAGTTTCAGAATAAAATTTAAAATTATTTAAAAATTAGTTACAAGCATATCAACTCACTAGTCTATAATTATTTATTATTTTACTCAATCTTACTGAATCGACAGCAAAGCGATTTTTTCAGTATTTTATGGTTCTACTTACTCAAAATAAAATACAAAATTGCGAAAATAATATAAAAAATCGATAAATCTCCTTTACCCGGAAATTCCCTCGTTATAATTTTTTTTTCGTTTGTTAGATATGAACTGTGGCCTATTTTAGTTCAGTGCATAGTCACAGTATATGTGTTACATATGCTATCATTTCAAACATTTTTATTGGGCGCCATTTTGTTCCATTATATTGGATTCCTACCCATATTTGACCAGTTTCTTTCTCCCTATGACACACTTGACTTTTGAGCATAAGTTAAAATAAATTCAATAGGTAGTTTTTACATTGACACATACCGCCATTTTGTTACGTCATGTTGAATTTGTACTCATTTATCCTATTTTCACATTTCATTTTTCTACAAAATTTAAAGTCAGTTGAACAAGATTTTTTACGTTGATTTTTAAAAAACTATTTGGCCGCCATTTTGTCTCGCCATATTAAATTCATACCACAGCTTTACCAGTTTATCTCTATATCACTCCTAATTCTTGCACAAAAATTGAAATTAATTTAATAAGTAGTATTTTAAGGCTGCTATTTTGTTTAGCTATCTTGGATTCATATTAAAGTATTATCAGTTCATTCCTATGTAAACACTTGTTTTTTGTGCAGAATTTGAGATAAATTGAATAATTAGTGTTTTTAGTAATATTTTTTTTTAACGTTGTTAGGCCGTATTGGATTTTCAACAAAAAATACCAGGTATCCCATACGATCCGTAATTTTGGAATAAAATTTCAAGTCAATCTGTTAAGTTGCTTATAAGCTATGCCGCGAACTGACAGATAGACAGGCAGACGGACCGACGGAAATGATAAAACATATTTTTTGGCATCTAAGGACGCTAAAACGTGAAGATATGTAAAACCTGAGAGGGTAAAGTTTTCACAATTACAAACATTTTATTTGGCCGCCATTTTGTTTCGCTATCTTGAATAAGTAACACAATTTTGCAAGTTGTTCCCTATACCACAGTTAGTTATAGCACACAATTTGAAATCAATACATCAAGTGGTTTTCCCAGGCTAAATTTTTAAATTTTTTCACTAGGCCGCCATTTTGTTTCGCCATATTGTATTTTTACCAAAATATTACCAGATCATCCCCATACGGTCCTTAATTTTTAAGTATCGAAAATCGGACTCCCAATAGTAATTAAATTTTATGAGGATGAAATATGGAAGTGATTTCGGTGCTTTTTTTAAGCGACAGCCTTAACACGTTGATCAAAAATATAAATTAATATTCAGGAATGCCAAACGCTTAAAACATAATGAATATATTTTCCTCATCAATACTTAATTCAACCTTAATCAATATACATAGCCTATTAAGTTTACGTTGATGTAAAAAAATCGGAAAAATTCACCATATGATTTACAAGCCGATACGTGATTAATTTAAATAAACGTTAACTGATTATTGTAATATTATTCAAGAGAATTATGCAATATTTGTTTTTATATTGTGAATTATTATTCATCTCGTGCTGCACTTGCTCCAAGTATTTTATGTTATTCGTTGCTATTTTAAAACTGTGATTCATTTACCAAAATTTTCTAATAGCTAACTGTGAACTAGTTATGCCGCGAGACGAGACAAAATTTAAATTCTTGTCTTTTCTTGATCTAATCTCGTCTCGTCTCGACACCATTCAATCTCGAACCTCGAGACGAAAGTGAAAGGGTCGAGACTTTTAGTAAAAGATACCCTTACTTATTTTTGCATCAATAAAATTCTTCGGATTCTTCGTTGATTTGCAAAAGTGTACCAGATCTTGGTTTGTTTCTAAAATATCAGTGTTTTTTACAAAAAGAAATAATAATAATAATACTACATGCCATACATTTCTCAAAAGACGCCCATATGGAATTTGGAATAAGAAATTTAAAGCTTTAATCATCGAAAAAGGAAAGTCATTAATGGTGATGTAGCCCTACCCAATGGAAAAATGGTTCTAGCGATGAACCAAGGAGATACCTACAAATACCTAGGATTTCAACAAGCTAGACAGCTCCAGGCTAAGCAAAGAAAGACCAAGCGGAAAGATCAATACATTCAAAGAGTGCGAGCTCTTCTGAAGACAGAATTAAACGCCGGAAATTAACACCTATGCTGTGCCCATGTTGACCTACAGTTTCGGAATCTTGAAATGAACTAACACGGAGCCAGAAGGACTACAACAAACTACTCGCGTAATGATGACCAAGTACAATTCACACCACCAAGGTCATCAACTCTCCGAATGACCTTACCACGAAGAGAAGGTGGAAGATCCCTTGTAGACTTGACCAATTCGCACTCCAGACATCTGCAAAAATTGAGAGATTTCTTCACCAACAAGGCACAAATATCAAGCCTCCACCGCAGAGTGATCTTAAATGACAACTCGTACTCTCCACTTAATCTCGCAAGTGACAACATCATCCTAAAGTCACTTTCAGACCTTGACAAACAAGAACAGTGGGTTCAAAAGGCACTGCACGGCCGACATAACACAATGACTTGAATCAGCCACACATAGATAAAGAAGCATCCAAAAGGTGGCTGAAGGTTGTCCATCCTCTTCCCAGAAACATAAGGATTGTGATGGCAATACAGGACCAAGTTATTAACATACGAAATTACACGAGATTATTGTTAAATAAGAAAACAAAGACCGCTTATTTGGTAGATGTTGCCGTACCCAACAATGACAACGTGTTGGATAAGTATCAAGAGAAACAGGCCAAATATGCGGAGCTGGCCATCGAGATACAACTGGACTAGTTCTAAAAACACTAGAACAGAACCTGAAAACCATAGAACTGCATACTAATACCTTCATCGACGTCCAGAAGGCAGTCCTGCTCGGTACTTGCCACTTAGTAAGAAAATTCTTACAGGACAACTTAGAGAACTAATAGAAACCAGCCCACTCCTTTTGATGAATGCATGCGGGATAGCCAACATTTGTTGAGAAATTGGTTGTCACTTTTCGATAATAATAATAATAATAATAATAATAATAAGCATAATAATACATGATGTACAGGCGCACGATAATTATCACGTAGTATCATGAAATTGCATGAATACTTTTGATTTTTCAATTATTCTTAAATATAGATCTGTTAAAATCTAACAGTCAAATAATACTTCACCAAATGTGAATAATTTTTCACAGCCCCTTTTTGATGTTCTTTCTGCACAATACTGATACATTCTAGGATTATTTATTTTTAATTTTTTACTCTTGAAGCAGAAAGTGGTAGCTCTTTAAAAATGGGGTTAAGTTTAAAAATAATTATAACTCTTTTGTGTTAAATGAGATTCTTTTTGTAATTAAGATTAAAAAAACATATTTTAAACAATTTTTAGACATGACAGGTATGACAAAAATACCTTAATGCATGAGTTACATGTAATATTTTCTAAAATCATGTTATTTCACAAAAATGTGTATTAACCTGAAATACTTTTTATCTAGGATGATACCATCACCGCCGCCGCTAGCGACGCACAGTGGTCGTTTTTTACGAAATAATGGCAATAAGTACTTCTGAGTATTTCAATTAGTGTTGTCTACGAAGCCATTTATCTTGTAAACAAGTTCGCAATATAAGCATAATTTAAGATAAAATTTTGGAATTTATATTTTAAGTGTATATTTAACTTAAAATACCTCCGCAAAACCTATTATTACACAGACCAACACACATGCCAGTTAAAAAAACAAAGATACATGGATTTAAGTATTTATTGTAAAAACTTAATTTACATAATTACATTAGTCACTAATCACATAAAAATTTTCTTTTATACGACTTTCTAGAATGGAGTTTACTAGGGCAGTCTCGCTGAAGGCTCCAGCATTAGTCCGCCATCATGTGGCTATTCCATCGTCCTTGATAACGATCTTCCGTAGTTTTAATATCCTGATGGAATCTTTCCCTCTGTTCTTCACTACAATCACCTAAGTTTTCTGGAAAACGATCTAGGTGGATGTGGAGGTAGTGAACCTTTATTCTCATGTTACAGCCGAGAATATCAAAATTTGAAAACATAGTTTCCACTAATTCTACGTAAGAGCTTTATGATTGCCAAGAAAATTTTGTACTACTTGAACAAATGAACACCAAGCGTTAGATTCAGTCTCGTTCATGTGGTGAATTGTGGATCTTTAAGAAGTTGTCTTATTTGAGGACCATCAAATGTACCAGCTTTTAGTTTTTCCGTGCTAATGCCAGGAAATTTACTTGACAAATACCCAAAACAATTTTCATCTCGATTTAAAGCCTTCACAAATTGCTTCATTAGGCCTAGCTTGATATGCAAGGGCGGAAGTAAGATTTTTTCTCTTCAAACCAAAGGTTCGTTGATCACGTTTTGTTTTCCTTGAATCATGACATCTCTTGAAGGCCAATTTTTGTTAGCCCTGTGCTCATTTTTAGCTCTGCTGTCCCAAAGGCACAAAAAACAAGGATATTTTGTATAACCCTTTTGCTCTCCAAGGAGGAAGTTAACCATTTTTAAATCAACACAAATTGCCCACTGATGTTCTTCGTATTTAATTTTTCTCAAAACTAATGCGATTGTGTCATATTGTTCCTTCATGGTAGTGGAATGACCAATAAGAATTAAGCAATATTTATTACCGTTATGTAAAATAACACATTTTAAACTACGTTTTGAACTGTCAATAAAAAGGCGTCAATCATCTGGAGTGTATTCAGGCAAACCCATTTTTTCTAAGAGCCCTTTTATATTGTAGCAGATCCTTATCTCTTTTACGATAAAATGTAATATTAGTACCTGGACAAAGTAGATTTTTTTCTTTCAACCTGGATGTAAGTAATTCAGCGGATTCATTTGAGAGATTCAGGTCTCTTATAAGATCGTTTAGTTCTTCTTGATTGAAACATTGCGGAGTAGCTAAATCGGCTTTAAATTCGCTGTCGTTTTTCTGATTGAATTCTTTGAACTTTGTCAGACGTTGATGTTTCTGTATCATCTTCTGTCAGTTCGGGTAGACTGCTGAATGATGGAACGGGTATTTCTTCCGAATGCGCCACAGGCCTTTTTGCAGAATCTAGATCAGGATATGTCCATTTGTGTCTATTGTTTCTATTTATGCCTTTAATATTAACGAGACAAAAATAGCAGTCGTCATGATGGTTTCGCGGTTCTCTCCAAACCATTGGTACACCAAACTTTAGGCACTTCCTCTTTCCAGTTGTCCACTGTCGCAAATGTTCAACACATGTCTATATATGAAATGTGGGGCCCAAAATTTATTTTGATCTCCTAAATGAACGCCAAAATAGGCAAGATAAGCTCTTTTCACAAAGTCACAAATCGTTTTTCTGCTCTTTTTCAAAGTGTATTCACCACACACATAACAAAAAACATCGGGATGATTTACACAGGTACGTCTGCTTGTGGATGCCATTGTTTCAGTTTAGTGATACTACAAAACGACCAAAATTTACACAAAATGATAGCACAACTTTACTTGGGAAAACTCAGTAATATACTAAATTGAGTACAGCCAAGCAGGTATAGAAGGATCGGGTCATAGGCAATTACAGGTATAAAAGTAATTAAGAGCAGTGCATTGAGTAGTTCCTAGTATAGGAACGTTCGGTCAGGGACAATTCCAGGTATCCATTTGGTTCATTAGATTCTGGGAAATTTCTATTTTGCCGATTAAGTACATATTTATCTCTTTATTTGTTGTCCTTTATCAGAAAAAAATAACAATTAACCTGTAACCTGTACCTCAAAAACTAGAGCTGATAGAAAAAATCTGGTGACATTTTTGGAATCAGCACATTAAAAACATTTAAAATCAGATGTTAGATTTCCGGCACCAAATTTTTGTTTTCATTTTGTTACCCTGTGTTATCATTGTATGTGTTAAAGTGTATAATAATAATTTGTTACATTCTAATTAAGTCTTCATAAGTCCATGGTCATGATAGCTACACAATGCAATCTAGTGAATATTGTTTTTTTTTAAACTCATATGATTTTACTTAATAATTTTAATATAAACGATTATAACACTGTTATAACTATAACAGGGGAAAATACAAATACTGAATTTGACGTTTGGTTGCTTTAAAGCACTTGATTGAAAAGATATTAAAAGACAAATCCAAAGCCTACCTTTCAATAGCGGCAAACCGTAAAATAATGACCCGCCAATGAACTAAATAGTATTTTTAGTTCATTGTGATTTTTACCACTAACATTGGCTATGGCCCCAGAAGTTCCGAAACTATTTCTGAAACCACACTGAGTGGAAGGAATAATTTCATTGTAAATATTTTGGAAATTGAAAAAATTATATATTTATTCTGAGATAAAAGCAGTATCATTTAACAGTGCGTTTTAAAACACTTATTAAATATAATCCCTTACAGAAAATAAACTATGTCTTTTTTTTTCGTAGGGTATAGAAACCAACTCAACTTAGCCTCATCTTTCCTCGATGGTTCGGCAGTCTACGGAAACAACTATCAAAGTGTGGAGAAACTAAGAACTTACGATGCAGGCCTCGTCAACGTGTCGGCTTGCAGCTCGTGTAGGTCTAATGCTCTGTACTCCGCCATCTTGAGAGAACATAATCGAGTCGCCATCGGTTTGGCTGACCTTAATCGACACTGGACCGACGATGTTCTCTTCTACGAGAGCAAGAGGATCGTGAGCGCTGAGATTCAGCACATTACTTACAATGAATTCTTGCCTACTCTACTTGGACAGGTAGGTACCATTTTTGAATTCTGACAATTAAATAATTAAAAGTAGTGCTTTTCTTCATGCGACTACAGTTGAAAGAATGACAACTTCAGATCGTTCAAGAAGTCGTGTGTGGAAATTAATTTTGAGTTTTGTAAGATTTTAATGTGAATACAGTCGAAGTAGATTCCACCTGATCATTTTCGAGAATTTTATTGGAAGACGGCAAAGAAAATGATGCTGATGCTCCATTTGGCAAAGATTTTTGACATAAGATCTTATTTGACTTATCTCACTTTAGTTTTGTAGATTCTTCCAAGTATCCCTCCGCGAAGGACTAGATTTCCAACTTCCCAGTCTCTTGATATTTGTTATTCCTTCACTAGATTCTGTTAACATGGTGCATATTCCTTTTTTATAATTTACGGAATGTTATATGGACTGTCAGGTTTACGAAGGTTAATATATTATCTGCAGATTGATATATATTTTTCATTATTTATCTTACAAGATATCAGAAACTGCTACTAGTATGATTTTTTGAATCCAGGCATATAGTCTGCCTTGTCGGCAACGTTATTTACGTTCATTTTGGCAAATTCTTCTTCAAGGTTTACAAAATAAGCAAGGAAGATTTCTTCTTTAAAACTCTTTACCCTTTTTTCTGTACATCAACCTAAAAACACCCTATATTCGTTTTTATACCTGCTTTTGAACTTTTCATTGGACGAATCTATTTAGGATATTTTCTTAGCTCACACAAGCTAACAACGCTTCGATACTATTTTGATTTTGATAGATTTGGTTTGCATGGTTTGATAAGATTTTCAAAAAGTAAAAATTAAGCTAACTAATTAAAAAATGGAACTTTCGATAAGTTTCCTTATTAAATTGCGACATAAGAATGATTAAACAGGATAATGTTAACATAAAGAAGACTATTATTAACGCATATTTGTCGATATGAATATGAAATTGTATAATGCCTTACTGAAATGTATTAGTTTGGATTTTTTTGGTTTTCCGGACTAATGTGAAAAAGTAAAATTGTTTTTTCGATTTATGTAGTTAGAACTATTTATTGTCGAAAAACAACTTTAATAATGTCCCTTCAAGAATACCAATAAAAGTGAGAATATTTTGATAGATATATTTCTCGAAAAAAATCCCTACTCTTTTTCATAAATCAGTATGCGTTTACCCACCGTGTCACTCAACAATTTAAAAACTAAGTAGTCATCTCTGAGGTACTAAAACCTAGCGATGAAAACCACAAATATATTTTTTTTTTGCTAGGAGTCGATCACCAACTCCGAATTGGAACTCCAGAGTCATGGAAGGTACGCTAAATACTCCAGCTCGAGGAAAGCAGGAGTCTACAATGAAGTGGCAATGGGTGTCTTACCAGCTTTACTATCAATGCTTCCTAGTCAGTTGGTAAGTATAAGGAACTTTGTCTCCATTATAATTCTATAATAATATTTTAACCACATATATTATACAGGTTGTTTTATGCGCTTGATCGAATTCCCAACTTTTAAATAGGAATATTTCAATTTTTTTAAATAGAGCAGTCAAGGAGGCCGTGCCAAGAGCAAAATTATTTATTTGACAGCCGAACGTTGCTTCTGGACAATTTGTATAATATACGAATAATAATAAGTTTAAGAAATAAATAATAATCAACTCACGAACGTTACAAACTATTGAAACAAACAAACATTTAACGTAGAACCAAAAATCATTAAATACTAAAAATGCAGAAAATATTATTTAATCTAAAAATTCAATAAACTTATGGAAAGAAATCACAATAGGCCCTCAACAAATCCGCCAACTTTGGCAAAACGTGCCGTATAATTAATTTGAATTATTTCCATGGGTTTTTTTCTCATTTGTTTGATTTACATTATTTATTCTTGTCTTATTTTTTATTTCAAATGCTCAATATTGTTTGATTTATTTTAATAAACAACCACCTTAAAGCTTCCCAACAAAAATAAATCCAGAGGTGTTAAATCTGGACTTCCTGCAGGTCATGTTACTGTCCCGTGTTTTCCAATCTTGTTAAATAATAGATTTCCATGTAATTACATGGAAGTTTCGAGTAATGCCGATTTTTTTTAAATTTTTGTTGTTTTACGTTTTTATTACAGATAAAAGCTATAATATTTTAAACATTTTGTTAGGCCTACATTTTGTTCCACCGTATTGGATTCGTTTAAAATTTGAGTCTCATTAGTAGTACTGAATAATACTACTAACTTTTTAAAACATTTTTAAACTGACTTTTTTTAACTATCTTATTAGGCCTCCCTTTGGTCCCATATTAAATCAGGGCCAAAATTATTCCAATTAATTCCTATGTCACATTTGATTCTTGTGCAAAATTTGAATTAAATTAAATAAAGTGTGTTTTTTACATCGTTTCAAACATTTTATTAGGCTAGAACTAGGCTAATTATTTACTCTGTTTCAGCTTAACGAAACTGCAGAATCTTTCGCCGAAATGGTAGACATCCTCATCCGTCTACCAGCCCAAGCACCCAGTTTGCATATGATGGTACCTCTGCGTACCGACTGGGATACTTCAGCATTATTCCTTCATATGGGCAGAGACCACGGAATACCCGGTTACACCAGCTGGCTTCAGTATTGCAGCAATATCACTTCACCTACCAGACCTACTTTTGAGGATATGGAAGCTAGCATTGAACACGAATACGTAAAGTCCTTGAAATATGTTTATAGAAATCCTGATGATGTTGACTTACTGGCCGGGGTATTAATGGAAACACCCATTCCTGGATCGGTGGTGGGACCTACTTTGAATTGTCTTTTGAAAGAACAATTCGTTTTGTTAAAAGAATCGGACAGGTTTTGGTATGAAAATGATCTACCTCCGAGTTCTTTTAGCAGCGAGCAGATCAAGGAGATCAAAAAGGTTACAATCGCAGGTTAGTTAACATTTACGTACACAGGGTAATTGAGAAATAAGTAAATCAAAAGAATAATTCTAGAACAAGACACAATATACAGTGTGTCCCAGATTCGCTTATCTATATAGCGATCTCATCTTCTATTATACCTACAGCAAAGGTTAAGTGGGGAAAGTTTTAGAGGAAACTTATTGCATTCGATATCTGGCTTTAGATTTACGATCGATTAATAAGTTTGGAAAATATCGGCGAAAAACCGAAAAAGGCGGATTTCGTTTTTCGCCAGAATATCCAGAACGGTAAATTTGACAGCTGTCAAAATGTGACATTATTCGGACACATTTTTAAGACAAATAAGATGGCATATACGACACGTCTTCATTGTTTTTTGTTAACCCGCAACCCGCCTCAACTTTCATTTTTCTTATGACCGCCATATTAGATTTTTCGATTTTTGGAAAGAGCCTAAAATTTCCACTCTTGTGATATCTTACAAGTGCATTAAAGATTTTAGTATCATCAAAATATCATACTTCGTAAATTAGGTTTCAATGTTTTTAAAGGAGGCCATGATTTATTTGTCACAAGATTACATTAATAAGTAAATATGGTTTTGAACGCATTGAATTTTCAATATAACATGATCGTAAATAACGACTTAAAAATCTAAACGAGCTTTAACTACTTTGTAAGTGGGTAACATTAATTTACAAATCTGCAAAATGACGTCCATTTGCATCGAGACATTTTTGACAATTGGTGACTGTTTTTCGTACAACCCTGGTAAATGTATTTCGGTTAATATTTCTAAATGTGTCCAGAACTCTTTGTCACAGGATTTCTATGGTCACGGGGGTCCAAGGGCGACAGGTTAGGGGATCTAGGAGGCCAAGATATTGGACCATTTAAAGAAATTATTCTTTCGTCAAACTGCTCTCTTAGGAAGTTTCTGACTTGAATGGTATTGTGTGCCGGACATCCGTCTTGTTGAAACCAAGTTCTTCTTAATTCATCTTCCGTTAGAATAGCTCGTAAGGCTGGTACAACCTGGTTTTGCAAAAGCTCTAGGTACCTCTGCCCGTTTAGGTTGTAGTCAAACAAAAATGGTCCAATAAGTCGATTTCCTGAAATGATTAATAATTTATAAATAGGTGCCCAACAGTCAAGGGCGGCAGGGTCGGCCGGGTGCTACTAGAAACTATAAATTATAAAGGGAAAATTATCTTTATTAAAAAGTAGATATTTTCTTTCCAAAAATAATTATCGAAACATCCCTTAATGAATGAGCTTGTATACAGTTGAAACCTATTCAGCTTTATTATGAAAAAGAAAAACATATACCACTCACAGAACTGTAGTCGTCTTGGAAAATCAGTTTCCGTAAGTCCTTGTACTATTATGGGTTTGTATGGATGGTACTTATTCTTTTCTAAAACTCTCTGTACTGTTGATTTTAGCACATTAGTTTCCTGTTCTACAGTTCTTACCGATGCACTAGGGTTTTCGTTGATAGCTTGTAAAATGTTTCTGTGTCAATTTTCATTGTTATTATTGTATCCGCTTCTAGGTTGTTCGAAGGCACCATGGTTAATTAAATTAACTACGATTTTCCTGGATTGGGTTTTATGAGGCTGCCGTCGTTCGAGGTACATTTCCAAATACCTTGCTAAGGTAACGTCGGCGTTTCTGTATGATTGAAAGTACAAAGCTAACTTGTCAACCTTTTCTTCATTTGAATACGGAATGCCGGCCATTTTCTATAGGTTTTGACAATTTATGTGTCAGATTTATGATTTTATTGCGATAAAAGCGTATCTACTACCTATTAAAACACAGCTTTGATATTTTCAACTATTTAACTTAACGTCAAAGTCAAAATCCAATTTTGTTACAGATAAATCATGGCCTCCTTAGAAAAGCTTTGAGAGCTAACGTTACTTTAAATCATGGCCTCTTTAGAAAAAACTGATACCTAACTTTACGAAGTGTAACATTTCGATGATACTAAAATCTTTAATCCATTTGTGATATATCACTAGACTTGAAATTTTAGGCCCTTTCCAAAAATCGAAAAATCCAATATGGCGGTCATAAGAAAAATGAAAGTTGAGGCGGGCTGCGGGTTAACAAAAAACAATGAAGACTTGTCGTATACGCCATCTTATTTGTCTTTAAAAATGTGTCCAATAATGTCACATTTGGGCAGCTGTCAAATTCACCATTCTGGATATACTGGTCAAAAACGAAATCCGGTATTTTCGGTTTTTCCCCGATATTTCCAAAAACAATTAATAGATCGTAAATCTGAAGCCGGATATCGAATGCAATAAGTTTCCTTTAAAACTTTCCCCATTTAACCTTTGCTGTAGGTATAATAGGAGCCGAGATCCTTGTATAAAGAAGCGAATCTGGGACACACTGTATAGAAACGTAGTTTTTCCAGATCATTATTAAAAATAGCCTTCCTTTTATGAAGAAAAGTGAAGTATATGACCCAGTTTAGTTCCGCCCTTAGTTATGTAATAAACAGGGTGTTTTTAATAAGTGTCCGATATTTTACGGTGTGATTCCTCAAGTATTTTTAAGGTAAAAAGTTCATACAAATACGGGTCCTCAAAGCTTTCGTTTTCGTGATAAAGGGTGTTAATCTTTTAAAATAAAATTGGTTTTTTAAAAGATCCTTTGGCTAGATTTTATCGTAATTATACAGATTAAAATGATCAAATCCAGTGACGTCCCTGGGGACACCTTAACGAATATTATTGACAAAAGAAATATCGCCTCTGAATTTTTCTTCCTCGGACTAGCTGACTAGAAATACAACTTTTATGTCCCTTAACTTGTTGTCGTATCTTGCTTCGTTCTCGAGATAAAAATTAATAACCATTTTATTGCATGTCCCTAAACAACATAAAAAAAACTACCAAATTACCAAAAACTAGTTTGTACGGGTTTTTTTTCCATATTAATAGTTTATTCTAGTCAAATCAATTCCTATGAAACCTATTGCAAGTGATTTAAAAAAAATGTTTTAGTGTTTTCTTTTTTTTTTGGTGAATGAACATGCAACAAAGTGGTTTTTAACTTATCTCTCGAAAAGGAAACAAAATACGACGACAAGTTAAGGGACATAAAAGTTGTATTTTTAGTCGTCTAATTTGAAAAAAAAAATGAAACAAAAGTCGCAGTTTTTTTTTGGCACTAATATTCGCTAGGGGCAGAACGCTAGTGGACTTGATATTTTTAATCTAGTTAGAGCCAAATTATTACTACAAACACCGCTGCTAAATTTCCAAAAAATCAGTCAAAAGATCTTCCAGATATTTTTAAAAAATATATAAAAAAGAAAGTTTTGCGGACCCATGTTTGTTAAAAAATTAAAATACACCCTGTATATAACTATACAATTGTGTTGTATTTCACTTCTTCTAATAAATGAGGATTCTTTATAAGGCAAGTTCAGATTAAAGTTCTTGCAGATCGGTCTTACTAAATTATCCGGGTTTTCACTAATTATAAATCTTTCCATTTATTGAGGAAAATAAAACACAATTTTTATATTTATATATTACTAATTAACCATGGGAGGAACTAAACTGGGTTATACTTCACTTTCTTTTATGAAAGGGAGGATTCAAAACGAGGGAAGTTCAAGTCAATTTAAGGATTTTTAAAATGTTTCTTTATTATTTTTTTACCTTTTGGATTTTTGGTACTATTAATTATATATTTTAACGGTTGTCTTTATTTCTCTATTTCTTTTTACTAATAATTTTCTCCCCTTTGTTTTCTTAATTTTTATTTCTGATATTGTATTTTGAATGCTTTAATTTTTTAATTTAAATTAAAGTAAATCGTTTTCTTTTTGAAGGAAGGATTAATTGCGGATAAAGGTTGATACTGATTTTTAAACACTTTGTTAGGCCGCCATTTTATTCCATCGCATCCAGTTGGCAACAAAAATTTTACCTATACCACACTTTTTGTGCTAAATTTGAGGTCGATTGTTTAGCCATATTGAATTCCTAGCAATTTTACCAGTTCATCCCTAACATTTAATTTTGGTGCAAACTCTGAAACAAATGAAACAAATAGTGTTTTATATTGGTGTTTTAAAATTTTATTATGCAGCCATTTTGTTCCGCTGTACTGGATTGGTACTAAAATCTTACCAATACACACTATGTATACAACTTAATTTGTGTCCTAAGTTTAATAAATAAACAGATTTTTTTAAACATTTTATTAGGCCGCCATTTTGTCTGTGTCATGGGCGTACGACATTGAATTGCATTGAAAGCATTTAGCTTGCTTAGAAAACAATGTAACACGTCAAATGTCTTTTATTTTTTTGTGTCTAAAAATATTTTTTTTAACTATATAGGATAGCGCCAGGATAATGAAACAGCCATATAAAAAAATATTGACATTAAATACAATATAGATGCATTTAGATTGCTTAGAAAACAGTAAAATATATCAATTTTTTTGCAGTATACAGAAAGTCTTAAAAGATGAAAGCGAACATTTTTTTAAACCGATTTTTAAAAGTTTATTTATGTCACCATTCATTCCACAATCATGAATTCATACCAAAATTACCTTTATATAAAACTTGATTTTATACGAATTTTGAAACAATCGATGAAATAGTTTATTGCATTTTAATAAGTCTCCATTTTGTTCCACCATCTTGGATTTGTACCAAAATTGTATCAGTTTATCCTTATATCATCACTAATTCGTTTACAAAATTTCGGGTAAATTGTATGATCAGTTTTTTAGTAATAATGTTTTTCGGCATGATGAGATTCTGAAAAGTGATGATCTAAAAAACTTTGGAGAACGATTTTTTTTACGATTACAATATTTCCCTTTTATGAGGGGACTAAAAACGACAAAATACAAAACATTTATTATGTTTTTTTGTTTATAAATCACAACTTGAGAAAACGATTGCCAAAATTTAGTTTTTATTATAAAAAATGTTTTTTCTACATGAGTCAATGGCGTACGTGTTACCAAATTTTGACATGTTTACCGAAAAAATGACACATCACTGGTTTTAATATTTACCCTTAAATATTATATCCATCATATTATTTCACGTATTTTTATGAATTTTTTTAGGTTTATTGTGCGCTAATACCGATGACTTAGACCGAATCCAACCCAGAGCTTTCGTGCAAGAGGACAATTTCCTAAACGCCCGTATTTCGTGCGACCAGCATCCCCTACCGAACCTTGCAGAATGGGCAGAGATGGACCATATGACTGACGTCAGCGAGGATTTACTTATGGAGGCGCTAGCGAAGGCCGAGCAAGAGCTGTTGGCTAGGAGAAAAATGGAATACAAAGTTTATACCGAAAGTAAGTGAAACATTAATTGTTTATTGCAGTGATAAAACTACTAGGGTTTTGTGGTAATATAACTATAGCTCAATTTTTAATTTTTTGTCCAACTCTCGGAAATTGGTTGAAATATCTGTGGGAGCGAAATTAAATACTAAAGACTAAAAAAAAACTTCATTGCTTTTGTGTTAGTATACCATTTACAAATAAAATCGATGAAATCCCGGTGAGGCAAAATTGTAATGATGATCAAATTTATCTTAGTGATGACTTTCCCGAGGGGGGAGGGAATATTATGAAAGGGCGGAAGAAACACATTTTTACAAACTGTAGATAGGCGTTTGCAAGCAAACCATTTAAAGTTGAATTTTAAGAAAGTGCAGTTTCATTTGCAATTTAGGGTTCTGTATACCTAAATGCAATAGTTGTTTAAAATAATTTCCGTATTTTTTAATGAATGTAGTTATGCCGTCAATAGGTATAGGTAATTCTTAATAAATGTAATAAATTAAAGTTTAATTTAACGTTTTTGACGCTCCCTGTATACCTGCAAATATTTTAGTTTTATCTTATCTGCGTATATCCTGCAAGGTTCATTTAAAAAGAATGTACCGAGTGGTAAAGGGACATAAAGGCTTTAATAAATGGATATTTTTTGCACACTCGGTATATAAGAACCTATTGATAAAGAAAAAACATAGGCAACTGGGTGTAACCTTACTTAAAAAAATGTCTAGAATTATTAATTTAAAAGAAAGTAACTTTTGTGGTAACAAAATTGAGTTTAAACAAATAATCAAAATTACTCACTATATGGTACATAATTTTATAAAATAAAAACCGCCCGAAGTTTGAAATAATTTTTTTCAAAAATAAAAAGGAAAAGTAAATATATCCTTTACATAATTCAAGAAACAAAGTTTAATTTTAGAAAAATATAATATGATGATGAGCCAAAACTATTTAAAAAAATTGATTTTTTAATTAAAGCGTATTTAACAAAAAAATTCATTAAAAAATCAGATAACAAGATTTTGAGAAATTAGTTTCTTCCTCTCAGAAGAACTCATTTATTAAGAAGATACATATAAAATCAAAATAATTTCAGATTTACAAATTCTCGCTATTGAGAAAGTTCATGTAAAAAATTCTACTTTTGTTTTACCCGTCTTATATCAGACCAAATCAACTCTTAACAAAACATAAGCCTACAAAATGTAGAAAAGCGTTTGTAAACAAACCATTTTGTTTATAAGTTGTATCTATTTAAATTTAGGTTGAATTTAAAAAAATTGCATGTCAGTTGCACAGTAGTGTAATTCTAAGCAGTTAATTTTTCGGTTTTTTAATAATTTATACTTGTTCAATTTGTCGTTTTTTACACCAGTTCTTGTTTAAGGTAAATTAACTAGTTTTATTTTTTCAGTTGGTGGCGTGGACCCAAAATCCCCTGCAGGTATAGCAGCCTCCTTCAGTAAAGCCAACAAGAACGCGCTAAAACTCGCCAACACATCGTTGCTGTTTGAATTCGCTTCCAACGAAATAGTTAATTCTTTATTGTAAGTAAACGAATGTCTACTTAACTGAGTAATAGTTTACAAACTCAAAATTATTGCTACTGCTCGTAAAAAAATGAGTGGAGGCTCACTGAATTCGGAATGACGTATAGAAGAATGAATAAACATATTCAATAAACAATTTCAAAAGTTATTAACAAATTAGGATGTACAAAAAAGGAGTTTAGTTTGTTAACGTTTTTAGATTTTGATTTCTCTCGACAACGTCGCAGAAGCAAACTCGCTTTAAGCTTTGCTAATAAAGTTACTACTGAAAAGATTTTCATTTTTCTATAAAACATACTGCAACAAAGCAAAAATTAAAACATATGTGATACTTTCAAAAATGTTGCTAAATGTTCAAACTTATTCGATAGTAATCCAAATTAATTTAATTCGCAAACTATAAAGTCAATGAAAATTTCATAAAAGGCTCAATTCTGTCGGTAATTTTGCCACAGTTGTACACCAAAGTAATTATTTCAAATGCCTGAAATATAAACAGAAAGTTCCATTTTTAACAGTTTTTTGTAAAAGAAATATTTTTCTACCAAACTTGTATATAAATAAAACAAATTCAATTTTCCTTTAAGGCACACCAGACGTCGCCGTCAGATATTCGACAGTCAAGCTTTCGCCTCTGTCTTCCGGGACGATATCAGCGAAGGACTCCAGAATGTGGACATTTCTTCGATTCTACCAGGACTAGTTTTTGAACCGGATCTTCAGTGTGACGACACTGGGCCTTGCGATCCAACTCATCCTTACAGAAGTTACTCTGGTCATTGCAATAACCTAAAACATCCCAAATATGGTCAAGGACTGACGACATTTAACAGACTGTTGCCGAGTGCATACGATGACGGTAAAAAATAAATAAACAAATTTTAAGTTTGAAATGATCTAGATTGTTAAACTTGAATTCTCTTTAATGTAAATATTTTCACAACCTTTCGATTAGTATAGAATTTCTAGTCTTTAACGAGCGCAAACTAAATTTAATCTTAAAACTACGTGATTATGTTAGTTGTGTTCAAGATTGCGTAAAGCCTCGCCCACACTCACGGATCTTGAGAGAGGCAGTGCAACCCAGGCAGGATGGCAGATATTGGCTTGCTAGAAATGCCGTTGTTATATTCATCGAATATAAGAAGCTTTTTCCTCAGTGCTGTTATATGCATATGATTTTGGACCGCTATATTCTGTCGTCTTTAGATCAGGCATGCTCACCAGTACGATCTTGATTCTCTCCTTTCCTCGGGCATTTTCGGTGTTTAGAAATTCTTACACCAAGAGGTCTTTCTGTTTTACCTAAAGATATTTAGCACATATTTTCTTATATACAAGGTAATGGTTATATATTTTTAAATGGAACACCCTGTATATTACTGAATTTTTGGTTTCTACACAAATTTTTATATATTTTTTATGTATACTGTTCTATACCTATCTTCAACAGTTTATTAACAGATATTGACAATTTAAAATTGGCAATGTTGATGAATTTTGGCAGTTTGACAGGATGTAAGATCTAAACCGTTTAAAATCAAGAAAAACTGGTTGTACAGGGTGGTCCAATAATAGAGGACGTAGCTCGGGAACCATTAATGACAGGAAAGACAACGAAAAACATTTATAGATAAATCTACCAAGAGAAATTGCTGTAAATTATTTTCAAGTTCGAAAGTTGGCCGCTAGGGAGCGTAACACTAACACTATAGTGTAAATGCCAATTTTCTCTTAAATTTCCGTAATTGAGATTTATTGAAAATATAAGCATTGTATTTTTCAATCAGTTACGCACTTTTTTGCTTAAGACCATTTTTGCTATTTTTAAAAATAATGTGGTGGGGGAAGGTCAGACATTTTTACTTTCAAATGTAGGTATCTCTGTTTTGTATGAACCGATTTTATTCAAATTGTCAATAGTTGATAAACAGTTGAAGCTACGATAGAATAATGGTCTACGTAAAAAATGCGATAATATACAAAGTGTTCCATTGAAAGAAACATAACCGTGACCCTGCATATAAGAAAATATGTGCTGGAAATAGTTTGAAATGAACTCTAAAACTTAAGACATGTCAAAAATAAGAAAGTTAAAGTAGACTAGTTTAAAATAAAATGTACATTTAAAACGCCTCAAATTCGTGCTGACAGTTTTATAAATTTCAGGTATCTCGAAACCGAGGCAAGTTGGCGCCACTGGAATACCCCTTCCTAATCCACGACTGATCTCCAGAACCATTCATCCCGATATCAGTAACCTCCATAAGAGATACACGCTGATGGTTATGCAGTACGCTCAGTTTGTAGATCACGATCTTACTTTTACTCCCATCCACAAAGGATTTGACGAGTCGATTCCCAAATGCCGGCCCTGCGACAGTCCAAGGTATAGCTGTTTTGCCTATTTCTTCAATTTTTTTGGAAAAAATGGTAAAAAGAGAATAACAAAGTATTTAAAAAAACAAAATTTACTTTTTGTAGGACAATATAGTTTTCGTAAATTCAAAGAAAAAGAGGTTGCAGTTGCTGATATTTGTTACATCAGACAAAATATTGATAATGGCTGCGAATGCTGCATATTTAGTCTTTAGATTCCCGAAAAGCTTTTGACACTGTAAATCACGATATATTATTAAGATCTATTCGAGCTATTGGATTCAAAATTATTTGTCAACCAGAATAAAATTTGTACAAATTAAAAATATAAAAAATGTATTAACAAATTGTGGAATCCCACAAGGATCTATATTAGGACCTGTTCTTTTGTAATCTACACCAATTTAATAGCTAAATTAAACTTTAGGGGTAATATTAAATTGTTTGCTGATGATACTACGATTATATATTTTGACAGAACTACTTCAGAAATTTACAAGCAAATCAACTATGACTTAAATATATTATCATGGCTACAACCACATAAATTATCTTTGAATTATCAAAAATCCACCTTTATCTTTATAAGTAAAACCAATAAAAATAAAAATATCTCTCTTTTAACATTTTTGAATAAGGAAATAAAATATTCCAAAGGTATAAAATTTTTGGATATACATTTTGATGAAAATTTAAGCTGGAATATACATAGGTAATTATTGTTTTGTTTTGAGTAAAATTCAATAATTTTATCATAATTGTGTTAAAATGCTGTAATAAATAATTAAGAGTTGGGAATTAAAAAAGATCTTTTGAATTAAGTTTGAAAATATTACATCTTTAGTATAATAATTACTTATGTATACGGTGTTCGGTTATATTTTGAACGGGGTCTATACGCTTTATTTCTCAAGATATCAAAAAATTTTACACACAAAAGTTTTAGGATTTAGTCTGAATAGTCAGAATTTGTTATCAAAAAAAACATATGAACATCGGAAATTGGGAAAATGAGCATCAGCCTTGTTATTTTAAATGAAACACCCTGTATATTTTTAGATTATTGAGAAGAGCTTTTTCTCCTGATTCCAAAAATATATGGTTTGCCTATGCTCACTGTAACCATTATCCCATAATTTTGAGAAAACGTGAAAAAATTATCCGCCCTAGTAGAAATAATAGAAAGCTTTGGTTTCAATTGTTTTTACTTCAAAATGGCCGTTCTGTCACTCACTTATCAACTTAGCCCATGATTATAACTTCGACATCTTAGGACTGTCGGAAACATGGCTTACGCAGAACCACAATAATGTATCTTTCCAAATACCGGGTTATCATCTCCTTAGGAAAGACCGCGAAGGACGTGGAGGTGGTCTTATTATGTATATTAAAAAATGTATAAAATTTTCCCCTGTTGATATAATAGTTCCTTCCCAAGAATTTGAATATATGATTTGCAAACTTAAGTTAAATAACAAAAACATTTGTGTTGTAAATATGTACAAACCTCCTTCCTCTGATATTGCAACTTTCTTTGACAACATGGAGGATCTGTTTACCGCCATTGTCCCGTTCTATGACTATGTTTTTATGGGCGATATTAATGTAGACTTTATCCAGGATACCTCCAACACTAAACGACTTAAGAATATACTAGAAGCCTTCAATCTTCATCAAATTATCTCCGAACCCACAAGGGTTAATCCTTTAACAAACAGCTCAAGCCTTATTGACGTTATATTCACTAATACCTTTCTGCCAGTCAAAAAATCGCATTCGATTTACCTTCCTGAATCCATTACTGATCATAAACTTATTTTCGGCGTATTTGATGTTGGAAACAGCGAAAACAGCATAGAATATATAAATGCCCGTGATTATAAAAATATTAATTTAGACAATTTTATGCACGATGCATTACAAATAAACTGCCAAAGTATATATCACCTCGATAGCATTGATAACAAAGTTGAAACATTTAACCATTATATTATATGTCTATTAAATAAACATGCCCCATTTCGCAAAAGAAAATTTCACAACAAGCCCTTTACACCCTGGATCACAAATAACATAAAATTGCTTATGAAAGAAAGAGATAAGGCACATCGAAAATATGTTAAAAATAAAACACCTGCATCGCTTCAATACTACAGAGATCTTAGAAATTTTACCAAGCATGCTATAATAAGGGAAAAAATAACTTATTTTAACCAAATATCTCAGGCTACAGGCCGTGATTTTTGGAATAATGCCAAAAAACTTAAACTGACTGAAAGCGGCAAAATTACAAATATACCAGACAACCTAAAAAACGCTGAACAAATAAACAATTATTTTCATTCCAGTACTGCCACTAGTACCGCTCTTTCTGAGAAAATTCAATACTATAACTCTCATAAATTTTTAGATTTTAATTATCAAAGTGAATTATATTTTAATCTTATCGATATTAACCAAATACATAAAATTATTGCTAAAATTAAATCTAATGCTGTGGGAGAAGACGGAATTTCATTAAGAGACTTGCAGGTTTGCTTACCTTTTTGCACGGAACCTTTAATTCATATTATAAATACTTGTATCCTAAACAACGTGTATCCTACGATTTGGAAACAGGCAATCGTGAAGCCTTTAGCAAAAATATCTAATCCGAAAGAATTAAAAGATATAAGCATATAGCAAGCAAGCCTATAAGCATAATACCCACTGTGTCAAAAATATTAGAAAAACATATTTTCAATCAAGTTACCAACTTCGTAAATAAGTTCAATGTTATTCCGGATTGTCAGTCGGGTTTTAGGAAACACTTTAGTACCACTACTTGTTTAGTAAACATCACTAATAGTATTCGAGAACATGAGGACCAAAAAGAATCCACCTGCCTGGCATTGCTGGATTTCAGCAAAGCATTCGACACGGTAGATCACGACATGCTACTTTCTAAGCTAAATTATTTCGGGTTTTCAGAATCAGCAGTGCGTTTCTTTAAAAGTTACCTAAATGACAGATATTCTTGTGTTTCAATCAATAATAATTCTTCAGCCGAAAAATCACGCTTCATCCCCATCAGACAGGGTGTACCGCAAGGCTCAATACTTTCTCCTCTTCTGTTTTCAATATATGTCGCGGACATGAATAGCTGCACGAGTTACGCTACACTACGTCAGTACGCAGATGACTCTCAGCTGTTCCTATCTTTTGCAAAAGATACTCTATCTCTGTCGGAAGAACGTTTAAAGTATGACCTAATGAACATTCACAAATTTGCACACGAACACAACCTAAAACTAAATACATCTAAATCACAAATTATAGTCTTTAACTCGGGTAGAGAAATTAATACCATTCAAGCGGAGATAGACGGCAATTTAATACCTAACGTGAAAGAAGCCAAAAACTTAGGTGTTGTTTTTGATTGCTCATTGTCATTCCTACCCCATATTCAAAATAAAATCAAGGCATCTTATATACGTTTAAAGCAGTTATACAAAATAGCTAGATCCATGCCCCAAAAAACAAAATATTTTCTTTGCGATAGCTTAATATTATCACTTTTTGATTACTGCGATACTGTTTATGGGGACTCTTTAAGTGTAAGCATTCAGCATAGAATTCAAAAAGTTCAAAATTCTTGTATGAGATTTGCTTATGATATTCATTACAGAGAGCATATAACCCCACACTTAAACAACCATAATTTAATGAACATCAAAAATCGAAGAAAACACCATATGTACTCCTTCATCTACAGAATTATAAAAACGGGTCATCCGGCTTATTTGAAAAAACTGTTCGTTCCTTTGGTGCACCAACTCACAGAACTACTAACTTCCAAAAGTCATTCTCTTATGTAGGTGTAAGTCTGTGCAATACGTTAAGTAATGAAGTTAAATCATATCCACTTAAAACATTTAAAACATTTACAAAAACACTGTTATTACGAAATCAACAAGCTACAATCTAATACTTTTACATATATCGTTTTCAGTCATTGTTTTTACCTACACCTGTTGATTTTCTTTTTTTTTTTTTCATACTGTTCAATATGTAGTTTGTTGTTTGCCGTTCCGGGCCTTATGTGCCGTTGTTGATTTGGCTTGGGCACCCGACCTCCGCTTTCCGGTTGCCGCTCTCCCCGTCACCGCCGCTTCTGTCCCCTAGTATGCGCATTCCTTAGATCTTACTTTAAATTATTTTTTTGTTTAATTTTTATGTTGATTTTGGGCTAGATAAGTTTATAGTTCAAGGGCTGTATCGCACTTGCACATGGTTAATCCATGTGCAAGTTGGTAACGGTTTCTATAATCGAGATGTAGTCCTTATTAGCGAAATAAACAAGATATTTTTTGTTACTTGTTTTATAAAAATTATGCTGTGTTTGTTTTGTTAATAAAACTTTTTTTGAATTTGAATTTTGAATTTGAACTTAAAAAACTTTAAAATATGACCCGTTTTGGCGTATTGGAAAAATAATGGGAGGCTTTGAAATCAACTGTTTTGGTTTTCATATATGGTCGTTCTGTCATTAACTCGTATACTTACCTACTTGTCGAAAATAATAATACCTAATAATTACTATAATTATTACTTGAAATGATAGGAGAGATGTTAGCATAAGAAAATGAAGTAACAAGCTTTTTGGTATTATTTTTATATTAAACAAGTTACAATAACGATATCTGTAGAAAACAAACAAGAAACTAACAAATAAAAAAGTCAAATTATTAAGAATAAGTTTTATTAAATTTAGTCTACCCAGCCGCCTTGATTCAATATACATTTCTGTAATAATTCTGAAAATTTGGGAGTTATGGCTTTAAAAGTGAATTCGGAATTATTTTGATTTAAATTGTTAATTTCAGCTTGTATTTTTTCGGCTAATTCGCGAATAGTGGTTGGTCTATTGTAATATACTTTATTCTTAAGGTATCTTCATAAAAAAAACGGAGAGGTGAAAGATCGAGGCTATTCGCTGGCCAATTTATGGGTTCCTGTCTTCCTATCCACAGATCAAATTTGTTGTTTAGCTATTCAGTAACTTCGATGCAATTGTGTGGAGGGGCACCGTCCTGGTGCCAAATAAGGTTGCTCAAAACTTGGAGAGGTAGCTCTTTTAAAACCTCATCGATCTGATTTCGTAGAAGATCTAAATATCTTTGGCCATTCAAAGTATTCTCTATTACTACAGGCCCCAAAACTCTACTATCTATCATACTGCACCAAATGTTAATAGACTTCCGACCCTGAATTCGCACAATTTGTTTTTTTTATAGGGATTTGTGGTTGTCCGAAAATGTATGTTTTTTTTGTTAAACATACCTGCGGTGGTAAACGCAGCCTCGTCGGTGAATAAAATTCCCCTACAGATATTAGGATCATTCTGTATTCTTGTCAACATCTCTTGAGAAAATGCGACTCTTTGTATTTTATTCAACGGAGTTAAATTTTGTACCGGTCTAAACCTATAAGGTTAATACTTGTAGTGCTTCAAGGTTTCGTAAATTTTCCACCTTTTTTTATTTAAGTTTATCACTGCGTCTTCGATAGATCGTTCTGGGTCTTCTACAAAAAAAAATATAAAAATACTTCCAAATCGTTATCTTCATTTCTAGTGATTGTCCTCTTTTTTCTAATCAAGGTTTTTCTGTTCTCAAAATTCTTCACAATGTAATAAATCGTAGATATTGAGGGAGCAACTAAATTAGGATACTCTCTCCTGTATTGATTTCGAGTTTCACACGCTAATTATTTACACGAAAGTATATTTTTAAAATATTGGCTTTTTCTTGATCAGTAAATCCCATAGTTTTGAAAATAAACGCAAAAAAGTGTCTAAGTAAGTGATGACAGAACGGCCATATCGAGGGAAAAACATAAGAACAATAATTATTGATTTCAAAGCCTCCCATTATTTTTCCAATACGCCAAAGCGGCTCTTTTTTTAAAACAAGTTGATAAGTGAGTGACAGACCGGCCATTTTGAAGTAAAAACAATTGAAACCAAAGCTTTCTATTATTTCTACTATACTTAAGCCAGAGCGGATAATTTTCTTTTTCAAATTCTGACGATTCAGACTAAATCCTAAAACTTTTGTATGTACATTTTTTGACATCTTGAGAAATAAAGCGTATAGACTCCGTTCAAAATATAACCGAACACCCTGTACATGAATTTTGTTGTTACCAATTGGACACAAAAGAAAATTTTGGAAAATCTCGAATTTTGAGCTAGTTTTTCAAAATAACTGCATAGATGTATAAAATTTTGGAAAGCCCACATTAATTCTAATAAACAGAATATACAGGGTGTCCCATGTAAAAAAAGTAAGAACCTATAACTTTTTGACCAGACCCTGTATACTTATTATGAAAGCAGCACTAAATTCTAAGGATCAGTTTTCGGGTTTTTGATAAGTTATGTTTAATTTTTTTAAAGGCCAAACATTGAATCTATAGATGTTCATAATACTCATTCGGTAAAATAAATATATACTTATCACGTAGGAGCACTAGGATAGACCAATGCGGCAAGTGAAGCCGAGAAACTGTAAGCGGGACCCCGAAAAATTTAAAACATTTTAAAAAGAATTTAAATCAACATTTAAGACGCCGGTAATCGAAAATTTTAATATATATCGCTATACCTATCGATATATCGATAATTGTCGATAATTATCGAAAACTATCGATAATTATCGGTAACTATCGGTAACCTTCGATATTTACATTTTCGTAATTTACCTATTGCTATTCGTTGTTAGTTATCGATAACTATCGATAACTCTAGATATATGAAAAAAAAAAAATTCCCGTACTTGTCTTATTTCAGTGTTGAATTGATTGCGGTAAGCGGAAACTGGAAAATTAAATACATAAAATGGTCCTATGTTATGTTGTTTTAAAAAAGCTAAAAAATTAAAAGAAATATATTTTTTTAGGACCGTACATCCAGAGTGTGACCCGATACCAATCCCAGCAGGGGATAGCCACTATCCAGAATTTAACATAACCACAGGAAAACCAATATGTTTACCTTTCATGAGGTCTTTACCTGGACAACAGCACTTGGGACCTAGAGAACAGGTCAATCAAAACACAGCCTTCCTGGATGGATCTATGGTAAGAATAATAAATATAGGGTGGAACCTTTAATTATAATAATTCTTACAACTTAGAATAGAAAATAGTTTGTAAAAATTGTTTTATCTATTAAACTGAATTATTTTTTATCACTTTTGGTAACATTGATTTAACCGTGACATCATCTATATAAGAATTATGTCATCTTTCACTTTTTTAATACACCTCCTATGTGTCTATATAGGTTAAATGGTTGTTATTAACTTCCTAAGTAGCCCAAACTGACAATTGTGAGATGCCATTTTTGTTGAAAACAGATGAAGTTAGGTATATAATACAATAATAATAATAATAATAATAACAGGACATGGCTTCAACATCAAAGCCACTAGAGACGATTCCCCAACCATATCCCATATAGAGTATATGGATGATATTAAGCTCTATGGTGGAAACCATAAGCAACTAAAAAAGCTTATTGATCTGACATACACCTTCTCGAGAGACATCCATATGGAATTTGCAATGGCAAATGTAAAGCCTTAAACATCGAAAAAGGCAAAGTCATTAATGGTGATGTAGCTTTACCCAATGGAGAAATAGTTCAAGCGATGAACTAAGAGGAGACCTACCAATACCTAGGATTTCAGCAAGCTAGACTACTCCAGAATAAGCAAGGAAAGACCAAGATGAAAGATCAGTGAGTTCAAACAGTGCGAGCTCTTCTGTCATCAACGTCATCAACTCTCCAAATGACCTTATCACGAAGATCCCTTGTTGACTTGACCAATTCGCACTTCCGACAGCTGCAAAAATTGGGAGATTTTTTCACTAACAAGACACAAACATTAAGCCTCCACCGCATAAATACGGGCTCCTGAACACCTTTATGCCCTTTTATAAATACCAACCAAGTTCAGTTCTCGAAAATAATGCCTTCAAACTGTACTACGACCGGGCAGTTATCACCGACAGACGGGTGACGAATAATCGGCCTGATGTGGTACTGTTGAATAAGGAAACTAAGACAGCTTATTTGGTAGATGTCGCCGTACCCAACAATGTCAACGTGTTGGATAAATATCAAGAGAAAAAGGATAAATATGCGGAGCTGGCCATCGAGATACAGCATATGTGGCGACTCAATAAGTTTCATGTGATACCGATCATCGTATCATCAACTGGTCTAGTTCCAAAAACACTAGAACATACTAACACCTTCATCTGGTGGACAATGAAATTTGAAAATTTTAATTTGCTAATGTAAGCAGGTATTCATTACGAATTTGAAAAAAAGATTAATGGAACCGACTTTTGATTCTGATCTCGATTCCAGCAAGAAATGAATATTTTTTTAATTGGTCGTTAAGAGGGTATTATGTTGTTTTTTTTTTGATAAATGCTACACCTATGTATTAAATGAAAGTACAATTTAGTACATTTGCTTACCAATTCTAAAGAAATATTTTAATTGATTGTTAACTTAATTTGAATTTAGAAGCGGTACATATGGTGACATTTCTGAAAATTTCAGGGCTTACTTTTTCTTTTCTAATAATAAAATGTTATACCTTTTGCGTGTCATTAGTCAAAGCATTTAATTATGAGTTTGTATGCATTTTAGATATATGGATCTACTCGTTGTATCGTACACAAACTTAAAGGCATGAATGGGAAAATGAACGTTACAGCTCATCCAACTAAAGGCAAAGATTTACTTCCTAGAGACGATAAACACCCCGAATGCAGATCGAGCTCTGGACTATGTTTTATAGCTGGTAGGTAGATGAGTTACTATTAAGGGGTATCCCCCTTACTTTTAAGGATAGAAGGTTGCGGTTTCGCGACAGTATGCTAATTTTTTGTGAAATTAAAGATGGCGTCAGCAGAATTTTTATAGCCCTTTTGGTTTTCTAGATACAGGACGTTTTGTTAAAATGTTGTGCATTTTCAGACACTCCCAACACTCTGATAACTTATCAAAAAAGGCGAAAACTGCTCCTTATACAGTGTGTATCAGCCAAGTGGAATAAATTCGATAATAAATAAATGGGGGCGAGTTCGGAAAAACGCTTGGACCCGTCGATTGGTATTTTTAGTTGCTCATTTTCTCCAATAAAAACTTTTTATACAGGGTGTGTCCTGTAACAGTGGTCAATGCCAACTTTCTTATTTCAAATGCAACACCCCGGATATTATTTAATTTTTGGATTCTTTAGGAGATTCTAAACATATTTTATGTTCAATGTCCTATACCTATCTTCAACTATTTCGGCAATATTAAGTGTTTTCAAATTTATTGCAAAAATTAAGATTAAAAAAATAAAATTATTTATTTCTTCATAATGTATAAACAAAAGTAAAAAGTTAATTTAGGAACTGTTGAATATGCTCGCCGCGAACGTCTTGGCAAATTCCTAATCTTGAATAGAAATTTCTTCTAACGTTATTTAGCATCTCAGGCGTGACCGATCTAATCGCAAGCGTTATTCGTCTTCTTAAGTCAGCTAAGTCGAGGGGTTTAGTTTTGTATACAATATTTTTAATATGTCCCCATAAGAAAAAGTCTAATGGCGTCAGATCAGGGGATCGCGCTGGCCATTCTATCGATCTTCGTCTCCCTATCCACCGATTTGGAAATATTCCGTTGAGGTACTGCCGGACATTAATTTGGTAATGGGGCGGTGCTCCATCTTGCTGAAACCATATCATATTCGCTGGAACTTGAGGGTTTGCTGGATCCGGATACAAATTTGTCAAAGTTGGCACGACATTATTTTGGAGCAGTGCTAAATAATTATCGCCATTCAAATTGCCGTTAACATTAACCTTTTCAGGATATTGAGTATGTTCTTCGCTGATCCAGTGAGGATTTTCCCTAGACCAATAGCGGCAATTTTGACGATTTACATGACCGTGAAGTGTAAAGGTGCACTCATCCGAAAACAAAACATGTTCTAATTGAATAACATTGTTATCTAACAAAGCCATCATTTGTTCACAAAAATAAGTTCTCCTATCATAATCGTCTTCCATGAGCTCCTGAGTTGGTATCACTTTATAGGGATGCATTTTATTTTCTTTTAATGTTCGAATAATCGACGAATGGCTAATATCGAACATTGCGGCGGCTTGTTGACTAGAAATATGTGGGTTTTCCTCAAACTCAAGCATAATATCCAATTTAGTATCATCATTTATTGAATTGGCAGCTGCTTTTTTTATCTGCCTCACATGTCCAAGCTCGCGAAACTGCTTTTCTATTTTACTAATTGTCCCTTGGGATATATGCGGCAAATTTGGAAATTTTTCATGAAATAAGCGAGCAACTTCCACTTGTGTTCGTGTGTTATCTCCATAACCAATCATTTGTAGAATTGTTATTTTATGCATTTCTGTTAAATGAACCATTTTTCTGATATTAGGTATTATGCAGTTAACGAAATTCAAAAGACTATGACACTGACACTGACAACTACTGTCTTGCAAAGAGAAAGGCCAGGCATTTTACACAAAAGTAAACAAAACTTAAAAGTAAACAAAACTGGCTCTTTTTGTTCCATATCAATAAAAAGGAACGGCTAAAATGGTTTTTGCTTACATTCTTAATATGAAGACCTAAATGGTAAATAAGTATTGAGTGTGTTGTGGCGAATTTTTGTAATCAAATAAATAGTTCAGTAACCAGAAGCACTTTCATGAATAATAATAAATTCGAAATAAATAAAATAAAAATAAATTTGAAAACACTTAATATTGCCGAAATAGTTGAAGATAGGTATAGGACATTGAACATAAAATATGTTTAGAATCTCCTAAAGAATCCAAAAATTAAATAATATCCGGGGTGTTGCATTTGAAATAAGAAAGTTGGCATTGACCACTGTTACAGGACACACCCTGTATAAAAAGTTTTTATTGGAGAAAATGAGCAACTAAAAATACCAATCGACGGGTCCAAGCGTTTTTCCGAACACGCCCCCATTTATTTATTATCAAATTTATTCCATTTGGCTGATACACACTGTATGACTTTTTCTGTAGAATTCAGTGCCGCTTTGAGAATAAGTAAACGGAGTTCGGTCAAAAAATGATCAGATCCTAGTTTATTTTTTTAAATGGGACACTCTGTATATTAGTCTTCATATTTATTAAGGATAATGTGGGCTTTCCAAAAATATATACATGTATGTTATTTAAAAAAAAGGTCAAAATTGGGGATTTTCTAAAATTTTCTTTTGTGTCCAATTAGGAGGTACTAGGCTATGGCTAATTTAATCGAAACAGAAAGCAAAATGTCAAAAACTTTGCGATTTTGTCAGTTTTTGACTACTAATGAAATATTTTTGTTGTTTTGGTGTTCCTATTTAACTATAAACTATATTTAATTTACTTTTCTTACCAAGAAAGAAAAATGATAATAAATTTTTCTTTTCTTTCATACTAGATATCCAGAGAGTAGGCAACCTTTCCGGTACATATTTGCCAGCCTTAAATCAGATTTATAAATCACTTATCCAACCCCGTCTTAAAATATACATCAAACAGGATAGAGAAAAAGAGAAAAGACATAAACGTATTGGGCTCATCTTCATGCCCGAAATTAGAGGAAGAAACTAGTGTATCCAGTGTATGATTATTTTGAACGCTATTAAAAAGTAACGAAAATATACCAATTTTGCATATGTGAAAATGGCCGTCATTTTGAAAACTATCTTTGAAAACTCTTTTCTTTTTTAAAATTTTGTTTCTCTTTTGTTTCTCCTAACTTAAGTTTCAAGTAAGATAAATAATTATTGTTTTGTTTTGAGTTAAAAGTGATCATAATTAAGTTAAAATGCTGTAATAAATAATTAAGAATCAGAAAAGATCTTTTAAATTAAGTTTGAAAGTATTAAATCTTTAATATAATAATTACTTACATAAATTTTGTTTTTAATACATTTTAGCCACAGCCTAGTACCACCTAAATAGCACACAAAAGAAAATTTTAGAAAATTTGGAATTTTTAGCTTGTTTTTCAAAATAACTACATACAAAATATATATTTGGAAAGGCCACAATATTCTTAATAGATATAAAGAATAATGTACAGGGTGTCCGATTTAAAAAAATAGAGTAGGGCCCGATAACTTTTTGACTTGACCGCGTAAGAGACTGAATTCTACGGAAAAAGTCATGTAAGGGACAGTTTTTGCCTTTTTGATAAGTTATCGGTTAGCTGGGATACGAGGGTTACCGCAAATGCAACATTTTCAAAAACACCCTGTACCTCAAAAACCAAAAGACAATCGGAAAATAAGAAAAAAAACAATTTTTTTAATCGAACATCCTGTATTTTATTAAAAATATAAAACCTCTTTTCAGAAATATATAGCTTGTCTATGTTTGGATAAGTGGTTTATAAAAAAATCTATTTTCAATTTTTATTTTAATTGCAATAGAGCATCTCTTTTTGGATTTAGCAAGCCGTGAAAGCCAAACAGAATTTAACAAGTGTTTGGTCCCGCTTAGCCATGGATAAAGACATATAACAAGATAAATGAATTGGCACCTGGAAATAGAATTAGGTCTAGACAAGCAATAGATATACAACGGTTGTCATAAATCGTACCAAGAGAACCAACGATATGACAGATTGTTTATATTTTTAGGTAAAATTTGTAAACCTACTATATTTTTTGTAATACGTGGTTATTGATTATGCACATTTTGAAAATGCTTCAGGGGATTCAGGATGCCTAAAAGAGCAAAAAATGCACGTGTGAAGGAATTACTCTACGACATTATTAAACATAATTCTGTTGTTTCATAGTACCTGGTTCACAGAATATGGTTTTCCAAAATGGTTAAGTCCTTAATTATATGCTTATATGTCCTTTATTATTATATCTACATTGATAGTATTCATCAAATCATTTTAAATAAAAAACAAAAAATGGTGTGTTTGCAAATTTTACTAAAAAATATAAACTTGCTGTCATATTCATGGTTTTCCAGGTACGTTTTTATGACACATGACTTACAATCACAATAAAATTGTAATACTTCTCTGTGAGTTCTCTTTTACATCAGTCCCTGGTACGAGTTAAAAAAATCGGTAAGTTTCTTTTACGCGGAAATTAGGAATAGTAAAGTGTGACATAATTTAGTTCAGTATACAGACACACACACACATATATATATATATATATATATATATATATATATATATATATATATATATATATATATATATCAAAGTTAAGTTGACACCATTGCTAACTTTTTTGTTATGAGAGCTACGATGTCGGTTAAATTATGAAAATTTTGTATTTTTTCCTGCTGATTATGATAGCGAAAGCATAAAAACAATAGAATGTACGGTTCTCGAGATATTTGCAGAAAAATATATTTTTTTAATTGAACACCCTGTATATGTCTACTTCATTCGATTCGCCGTCGAAACTGTAATAAAAGTTGTTCTTTATTATTTTTGCCTAAAGTGCAAAATGACAGAGAAAACAGCCATTTTTAATTTGAATCTAGTTACCGATAGCATAAAAACAATAGTAGAGAGTGGGCTGACACTCACTAAATCTAATGCCAACCTATTTTCAATAGTGAGCTTGCTTTATTATTAATAGAATAAAAATGGTGTTTGCTCACTTAGAGAAGTGTGATATGGTGGAAATGTATATTTTGCTCAGAAAAAATACTACCTAGGCACTTCAGCGTTATAGCGAAAAGTATTCAAAACGCGATCTCCCAAACCGTCACGAGTCGTTTATTTTTAAAACTTGGTTCATGTAATTGGTTAGTTTTAGCACTAACTTAATAATTAAGAATAAGCATTTAGATTGGTTTATTGAAGTCACATGAATAACAACCAATAACATGGTGAGATCTTATTACTAAAGATTAAGTTAAAACTAAAATTTGTTATACAAATCCACCTTAAGGTTTTATCACAAATAGAGTTGTGACACCGATACATTTCAATAGTTGAGAAGATGGAAAAACTTTATAAGTGAAGAAACTGAAATATAATTGTTAGCGTACTTTGAAACCTATCCTGAAAATTCCATATGACAGAGGTTTGTGTTTAGGAACTATTCATATTCATGACGTTCAAAAAAAAACAAATTTGTTCCCTACAACTGGTATCGGGTATCGGTATATATATATATATATATATATATATATATATATATATATATATATATATATATATATATATATATATATATATATATATATATATATATATATATATATATATATATATATATATATATATATATATATATATATATATATATATATATATATATATATATATATATATATATATATATATATATATATATATATATATATATATATATATATATATATATATATATATATATATATATATATATATATATATATATATATATATATATATATATATATATATATATATATATATATATATATATATATATATATATATATATATATATATATATATATATATATATATATATATATATATATATATATATATATATATATATATATATATATATATATATATATATATATATATATATATATATATATATATATATATATATATATATATATATATATATATATATATATATATATATATATATATATATATATATATATATATATATATATATATATATATATATATATATATATATATATATATATATATATATATATATATATATATATATATATATATATATATATATATATATATATATATATATATATATATATATATATATATATATATATATATATATATATATATATATATATATATATATATATATATATATATATATATATATATATATATATATATATATATATATATATATATATATATATATATATATATATATATATATATATATATATATATATATATATATATATATATATATATATATATATATATTATATATATATATATATATATATAAATATATATATATATATATGTATATATATATATATATATATATATATATATATATATATATATATATATATATATATATATATATATATATATATATATATATATATATATATATATATATATATATATATATATATATATATATATATATATATATATATCTGTTAGCCCCGATCAAATTTTGTCTTATAATTAATAAAAAAATTTATCAGTTGTTCTTTTGACCACTTTTCAAACAGTTCATATTATCATGGTAGTTCATACTTTTGGATATTGAAGAAAACAGTAAACTTGCACCTGGGAGAAATCCTGTTGAAGAACCTGCATGCAAAATGATGAACCGTTTTCCCGTCCCACATTCCTTCTTTCTCTTGACACTTTTTACAGACTCGTCCTGCCAAGATTTCTAACCACTTCCATTAGAAAATTTCCAAGTCTCGTCTAAAAATACCACTTTTCTAAATTTTGAATTAACATTTTCCGTGTATTTCTTTAAACACTGGATACGCTGACTTGCTATATGTGGCAACTCGCATAAAAATCTTCGATTACAGTCCTTATTATATCGAAAACCCATCATTTGTATTAATTTTGACAACGATTTTAGTCCAATTTCCAATATGCCTCGATTTTTTAAGCTTCTTTTAAACTTGACGGGTTATATTAGTTTTTGATGTGTATAAATCGTAAATTGCATTACAAACATCCATTTTTACATTGTCACTTAAGTCTTCTGTCTTTAGCTTTTTTCGTGTACATTTCTTAATCTTCGGTAGTAAATTATGCTTTTTTTCATGCACAATTTTCTGCATAGTCCTTATACCGATTCTCAGAGCTTTTGCTACTGTCTCCTGGATATTGGCCGGTGAATTTTCATTTTCGTAATATTTTATTAGATTAATTACCATTTTTTTCGCTTGTGGATGCAAAAAACCCGAAAATCCTACAATATGTAAAAAATAAATTAAAAAATACGTGTTCAAGCGTTTTTTCGAGAAACTAACAGGTTTTTAAATAAAACAATATTGTATTATTTAAGTGGGGTTTCACCTCTTGGAACACCGTGTGTGAATTTTTAAAAGATCTTAAAATATGTAAAAAATTAAATTAAAAAACACGTATTCAAGCATTTTTCCGAAAAACTGACCGTTTTTTAAATAAAAAATATTATAATATTTAAGGGGTGGTTTCACCCCCTTGGAATTTGAGTTTTGAAAAATCCCTTCTTAATGAACCTCTACACCCTAAAATCAACCAGCATGCCAAAATTTAGCCTTTTACCTCAAGCGGTTTGAGCTGGAGTGTGATGAGTGAGTCAGTCAACTAAATATTTTATATATTAGTATAGAAGTATATAAATAAATCAATTTAGTGTGTCGTAGATTGTAATAGTTCTGTCATAACCCGTATCCATATGAAAAATTTCGTAAAAACGTTGCATTTTGCAAACAAATAAGAATATCATAAATTTATAGAAATGTTTTTTTTTGTGTTTTGTCATAGATCATTTGGGTCAGAAAAATAAAAATGTTTCGAGACTTCTAGGCGATAACAAAATTTTAGAAAAATGCGTAGATTTTATTTTACGCTCTTTATGCGCATATGAAATTATACAAGTGAAAGCACATAGCCAACACACCGACCAAACACCAAAAACTTCACCGCGAGATCTCAATTCGCAATTGAAAAGTCGTTCTTTAAACTTTGTTGAAATTTTTTCTTAGTGCACTATTTACGGCCATCAGTTTAGATAAATTCCATTCTTTCAGGTGATGGACGAGCTTCAGAACAACCAGGTCTAATGATGATCCACACCATGTTCATGCGCGAGCACAACAGAATCATGGAAGGACTCCAGCGAATCAATCCCCACTGGGATCCCGACAGAATCTTCGAGCAAGCCAGAAAAATAGTCGTAGGCGGACTGCAACACATAACATACAACGAATTTCTACCCAGACTGCTCGGTTGGAACGCGATCAATCTATATGGACTAAAACTCCTTCCCCAGGGGTATTACAAGGAGTACAATCCAGGCTGCAATCCCTCCATCTTTACGGAATTCGCTGCTGCCGCATATCGTATCGGTCATTCACTTTTAAGGCCGCATATTCCCAGATTGGACAACAACTATCAGATTGTCGATCCGCCTTTGTTGCTGAGAGATTTCTTCTTCAATACCGACTACATGATGAATGTAAGTAGATTGTGCGTTTTCAGTGCATTTTTGTTTTCGCCAAGATCCGAATACCAAATTACTATTATCGTCCATTTCATAATTTCTTGGCAAGTAGTAGTAGTAGTAGTAGTAGTAGTAGTTAGGGGGAGGTCTAGAGACCTGACTGGTAGACCTATAAGGCCCTTTCATTCTACCCCAGCTCCTCCCTCAACCACCACCCGCCACCAGGTGTACATCCTTGAATCTGCCTGTCCTTACTATGTAAGTCTGCATATCCTTCCATGCAAGATCCTTAACTTCGTCCCTATGCAAGACCGTAGTGCCGAAAATATCTCGTATCTGCACAGGAAGTGAAGCGGAGTTTCCTCTTCTTCCTGACATTCCGTGCAGATAGAATCTTCCTCAATGCCTAACATAAAGAGGTGTCTCCTCAATCGACAGTGCCCCGTTACTATTCCTACGATGGAATTTAGAGCTTTCCTGTCTCGGGCTAGTAACCACTCTGTTCGGCCCTTATCGGGCTTCACAATGAAGTCTTTAGCTTGCCTCCCGACCCCGGACTGGCCCCATTCACGTTGAAGTTCATGTTGTGCCCATTCGTCGAGTGCTGTCCTTATCTGCCGCCTAGTGATGCCTAAAGCTGGTTCTGGTCCTACATACGGGCTGGTCGCGCCGAGTCTAGCAAACTCATCTGCTCTCTCGTTGCCCTCAATCCACAGTGTCCTGGCACCCAAACCAACTTCACTCTTTTACGTCGCGCCAACTGCTCTAGCCTGTCATCGCATTCCTGAACCAAAACTGATCCCGCCATGGGTGAGTCGAGCGTCTTAAGTGCTGCTTGACTGTCTGAGCATATGACAATCTCTCCCTCTGCCCCCTCTAATTTCTTGGCAAATTTAGAAACAAATTCATTTATTAGATAAAGCCAAAGTCTCCTGAACAAATATTGGAAATGTTGTTCTTGTTAGTCTAACAACTGGCTCAAGGCTAATAAAACTTTCTAATTACATTTTGAAGTATTTGATTAATGAAGTATGTTTTGTTTTTTAAATTTTAATTTATACAGCCAAATCCCGGGCAGAATATATTCTTAGATTTAACAAATTTTACCTTGTTCTCTTCCATGGTAACTGGCACTTATCCCATTGGCCATCATAGCCTAGTCATTTTAAAAATTAAGTATATTTTTATTTCTTTTTCAGGAAGGACTTATAGATCAAATGGCAAGAGGCCTAGTGTCAACCCCAATGGAAACGTTGGATCAGTTTATTACCGGAGAAGTAACAAATCATCTGTTTGAAGACAAAAAGATTCCATTTTCTGGAGTCGATTTAGTTGCTCTTAATATTAAAAGAGCAAGAGACCATGGTAAGAAATCACTGAGAGTTTTTGTCAATATATTAATTTTAATATGTCTAATCTGAACATAGATAGTTTAATACTCGTAGGTCATATCTTATGCAATCTGTTTTACTATATCTACCGTTAGACAACCCATTTATAATTAAGAGAGGGAATGGATTGTATTTAAAAGGTTGCGTTTAAAATTAAATAAAAAGCAGTATTATCAAATTTTGTTAGAAGAGTAGTGTTTATATCACATTATAAAAGGGAAAATTTTAAAATACCCTGGCATGCAAAAAAGTAACAAACTAAATATTTAAATATATTGAACTATTTTTAAACTAAATTTTATAGACAGTAATTCTGCATTTCTGTTTTTGTCAACTTGTCTTACTGTTTTTATGTCCAGGGTATAACATCAAACAATGTTTTTTTTTGAAAATTTTTGAAACGCCCTGTAGAACTCACGAAAGTAGTAAATCGTAGTTAATAATTTAGCCCTATCTTTTGGGATTATTTTGACTTTTGATTCGTTGCTCTATCTCTATTTTTAAAGGAGATACAACGTTTAACATAAAATATTGTTTTTTTACCATATTATCCATACAGACTCGCAAGTCTTCAAAAAATCTAGTAGCCTTGAAAATTAAAACTGTCGAAAGGCCATTTGTGTTTCGTTAGCTTGTCGTCAATTGTCAAACAGAGGACAGATACTGAGTTCAATAAAAACTAGGTCTTATAAAGGAAACAATGTTTTCTACAAAAATGTTACGTTTTATTTAAGAGCAAAAAAATAAGGATTAATTAAAAATACTAGCTTAGGACTAAAACTGGTATTTCCACCTCTAGCTCTAATTACTGATTCTACACACACCCGGCATACTTCTTATTAAATGTGCAATAGCCTCTTGTGGAATATTGTTCCATTCTTTTACAAGCACCATGCCAAGTTCTTCCAAATTCTGTGGCACACGAGGTTGTTTTCTTAAGCATTGTCCCAGTTGGTTCCATAAATGTTCTGTTGGCTTTAAATCGAGGTTTCTCGGAGGCCATGGTAAACACTCTATACCATTATTATCCAAAAACTCCGTTAGAATACTTGCAACGTGGAGTCGCGCATTGTCGTGCATAAAAATAAAGTTTTGGTCTATAAGGTGGGTAAACGGAACAACATACTGCTCTTGTACGTCGATATATCCCTAAGCATTTAAAGAATTTCTTGGTAGCACACATAGTTTTGACGATGATCTATAGAAATCCCTCCCCATACCATCAGTGAACCTCCCCCTAAATTTCTCTTTTCTATAAACATTTCTTTTCTTTTCCTCATCCCACTGTATCTGCTCATTGACGAAATTCATGTGAGCCCTTCGATGTTCGCTGGAGTCTTTCCTTTCACCCTTAGTTCTTTCAACCTTCGACAGACGGTGTAGTCATTTATGACAGTACCACGTACTTCTTGCAAGCGTGTGTTGGTCATCGTCGGGCTCTGAAATCGATTCCTGGTTGTTTGAAGGACAATAAACCTGTCATCGATATTTGTGGTGCATCTAGGACGACCCCATCACATCCTTCTTGTACACTGCCTAGCCTCAAGAAACCTTTGTTTTGCACTTCTGGCTGTCGCTTCTGGTATACCCACTTTTCTGGCTGCATAACTAACACTACTAACATAAAAACAGTGTAATAAGTTGACAAAAACAGAAATGCAGAATTAGTTTATATGCAATTTTCTTTCGTCTGATGCAAAGAGCAACAAAATGCGATAAGGCGTTCAAAATATATAACCCTTCGAAATATTTGTATACGTATGTATATGTATATGTATATGTACATATAACCCCACTAAATTTTTGAACTAACATGCCCTTTAATATTGAAATCTCGAGCTAGGGTTGGGATATCGAACCACTAACATCGATATTCACTATCGATGTTACCATCGGACAAGAGTATGGATGTATCGATGTACACGATATATCGGACAAAAAGCATCGATGTTTTGTAATATCGGTAATCATTCGATATTTAATTATGAATTTTAAAATTCTCCTAGATATTCCAAACACCCAAACATTTTTTATATTACATTTGACACTTTAGGCTATACACTTCCAGCTCGAGTAGGCGTCAGATAATCGATCTTGAAGTTGAGATGGGAAAGTTTCTAATCTTATTTAGTAGTTAGTTAGTAGTTACAAGATTACGGCAGAATGTCTCGAAAATGCAAAAATATAAGAGCCAATGTTTTTTACGGTGTTCAGTACAATACCTTGTATCGTTATACTCATTTTCAATAAACGGTATTCCACTTCGAGTAAATTTATTGTTCACAAAAACAAATGTAAAAGACGTTCTATTAAATAAAAAACAAAACCTAAATGCACTTATTGTTATATAATAACATAGAAACCTAAAAATATGTACAATTTAACACAAAACTCAGGTAACAGGCGTTTTTGTTCGATATTCTATTCGCGAACAGTTGTCTCTCTCTCTAGCATTCAGCCCAATATCAAAAATAAGTTGCTTGTAAGACACGAATCGGTCTGCTGATCGTGAGTAACATTAAAAAACGATGTTAAATTACTTCAACTATCGATGTTCCGTATTATCGATATTTTATATGTGCACCATCGATGCAAAAAACATCGATCATCAGATATACAACATTGATGTTGACACTACATATATCGCCCATCTCTATCTCATTATGGTTTGCCGTGTTGGAACTCCCGACGGAAATTTCTCTGCGTTTGCACAACTAATGGAAACTTCTTCATCATTAAATAAATTGTAAATATTGACGCACTCAAATGTATCAGTATAACTGTCAATGGCAAAATATTGTTTCCATATATATATATATATATATATACTCAAAATATATGATGCCAGATGTTTAACCCGTTATTTTAAAAAATTTACATTACTTATTTAAAATCTAGGTATTCCATCTTACAACAACTACAGAGCTCTCTGCAACCTCAAAAGAGCGACCACTTTCGAAGACTTAGCCAGAGAAATTCCCATGGAGGTTATCCAGAGACTGAAAACTCTTTACCCAACAGTGGACGACATTGATTTGTTCCCGGGAGGCATGGCAGAACGACCTCTACAGGGCGGAATAGTAGGCCCAACTTTCGGATGTATCATTGCTATACAGTTCAGACAAGTGAGGAAATGCGACAGATTTTGGTGAGTAACACAGTTCTGTTTCTATCCTAGAACGATTTTTTTTAGCTCATAATTTGTTATTTTATAAATGTTGTCTTTAGCAATTAGTTAGCTTTTTGCTATCATTTTAGAATGAAATTTAAGTTGGTTAAATAGTATATAATTTTTGCAGTTTTTTACTACAACAGCGTTGCCATACCTACTTATATTTCAAAATTTCTACCATTAACTTTTGTTTTGGAAAAATAACACACCATATTTGCTAGCTTATTTTATTTATTATCCCATTCCAAGTTCAGCCATGGTTCAAAATAGAACCTTCGTATATCATGGATCTTATTTGGACTGAAAACATATTATAGCCTTATTTACCGATTTTTTTTAAACTGTACATTATTGTGAGGTATCAAAATACACGTAAAAAATACACTGTACTAGAAAATTAACCAGACAAAAAAAATTGCATTCGAATCTTAAATAACTTTTAGGTTTTTTCATCAATTTCGATAATTTTTTGTCAAGTTGCAGGAGCTTCCATGCTCAACATTTTCCTTAATCGATTTTAGGAAAAGCTTAAATGGATATAGTGATATACAGGGTAGAACCAAAAATTACAATTTACCTAAATTTCTAAATATCCTGTAGAAATTTTTTTCACATGAATGATGTTTCTTTGTAGGATATATTTAAGCCACAACTTTAATCAACAACTTGTTTCGATATCTGAATTCTTAAAGGAATAATACATTTTTAAACAAAACTATGGAATAATTCTATTAACAACGAATATTTGAAGAATTACATCAGCAATATTTCAGATTTCGTTTCAAAACCTAGTATTTCCTCCACGAACTTGAATAACAGCTCTCATTCTTTCTGGCACGGATTGAAGTAAAGCAGCTACTAGTTTGTCCCACATATGCTATATGGGGTTTAAATCAGGACTTCTGGGGGACCATTCTAACTCTTGAATACCAACATCGTTCAAATAATGTCTCGTCGTTCGGGCTATAAGCGGACGAGTTTTCATGTTCTTCCAAACGCTGCCCAATGTATATATCTGCGTTAATTCTACCTACCTGAAGCGTAACAAGGTTTGTGCGGGCTTCCAAGGAAATGCCGCCCCATACCATCACTCCACCGCCATAAAATTTTACTCTAGGGGAGAAACAACATTGATCGTTCCCCGGGTTTTCTCCACAACCTGTGCTTCCCATCTGTAAAACTGTAAATGCAACAAGAACGTTTCGCCAATCGTCCATGTCCCAATCTGCATGAGGTCGAGACCAACATCTAATTGTGGACCTGTAGCAGGTACACGAGAGGATAGATTTTGTTATCTCAACCTTCTGCGTACGGTATCAGGTGAAACTAAGGTACCGTGAACATCTGCAAATCTTCTGGTCAAAACGGGAGCAGAAGCCGTTCGCTCTCGTAGAACTTAAAGTCGAAGAAATCGATCTTCAACTGCATCTGTGGCTCTCGGTCGCCCCTGCCCTGGTCTTCTTGAGTAAGAACCAGTTTCCCTAAATCTTTGTATCGCAACGGATATTGTGCTGCGAGAACGGGCAAGCCTTTCAGCGATATATCGAATTGACCATATTTCTCAAAGAGACCTAGTGTTAATAACAAACATAGAAAAATACTTCAAGTCTCGGTCTCAACAACAACAAACAACGAAGAGAACCTTAGTAAATAATCACACTCACAAATCCTAAAACAATAACTTACAAAATTCATATCCGTAGCTGGGATCGATCCCGAACCGCCTGAGTGGGAGGGCGAAGTCGTACCTACAGCCCACCGAAAACTAACCAAAAACTCTCACTCTATAAATCAGTGGTTATTTCCATTTTTCCTAAAAGGTTAAGCTTTTTCCCCTTCGGGCATTCATGTAAAACATCAACGTGAGAAATGGAAAATTCATGACCTGACTGAATGAATGAATGATGAAAAGCAATGCACTTGAAAAAAATTGTCTCATCATTCTCACGTACCTTTTATATGCTGTTAGGAAGAAGGCAAAATAACTTTTCATTATCCTGTTTTCCAAATTATTCATGAAAACCTCACTCAGAAATGGCGACAAACAGGAATCCATAGTAGCCCAGACCTTCTGTCCATTAAACTTCAAAAAATGTTGGTCTAAAACTAAGGTAAGAAGAGAAGTAAGGCCATCAACCAGTAACTGTGTCAAAGAAGATCTCGCAAATAAATCCCTTACCAACTGAATACAGTTTGCGGGAGGCACACTAGGAAACAAATTCTTGACATTCAATATCAACGTTTTTCAGGTGATTGGCAAAGTCGATGGAATTCTTGGTAGAATATGTGCTATGAAAACCCGTTACGTCCCTAAGAACCCTATTTAGACAAGATTCTATCTTCGGTTCGGGATCGATCCCAGCTAGGGACATGAATCTTTTTTAATACTTTTTTAATATTTTATTTTGTATATTCACCTGAGACTTAAGCTCATTTTAGTGTCAATCAAATATGTATAAGTAGTTGTTTGTTTTGTTGTGCTTTAGTGTGTATTATTCTATTTGTAAGTTATTGCTTTAGGATTTGTGAGTGTGATTATTTACTAAGGTTCTCTCTGTTGTTTGTAGGTCTGATGATGCTCGAAAGGGCGAAACACGTGTCATGTTTACTGTAAAACGTAAAATTATAATTTACTGAGACCGAGTCTTTTTTTATGTTTGTTAAAGATTTGTTTGACAAGCCACGGAAACTGTCATAACAGAAAGAACAAGTCTACTTGTTTTGTTTAATAGATTTAAAAAACAAGTTGTTGATAAAAGATGGGGCTTAAAAATATCGTACAAAGAAACGTCATTTAAGTAATAAATTTTTCTACGGGGTATTTAGAAATGAAAATCAAAATGAAATTTTTGGTTCTACGCTGTATATCACTATACCCATTTAAACTTTTCCTAAAATCGATTAAGGAAAATGATGAACGTGGAAGCTCCTGCAATTTGACAAAAAATTATTGAAATTCATGAAAAAACCAAGAAGGCATTTAAGATTTAATTTGAACACAATTTTGTTTGTCCGGTAAATTTTGCGGTGTAATGTATAATTTTCCATTTAAAACATCAAAAAAAGTTGAGTATTTCTAGAAAAGTATTTAAGTAATATTTAAGGATTATTACTTACATCAGACAAATATCCTAAAAGAAATCCAATAACTAAATATACCTTCAGTAAAATTAACAAAAAAGTTCGTGAAACTGGAAAGATGTTGTAAGTTCTGGCAGATCGGAAAGCACAATAATTCTTCATCTTGCTACCAAAACACTAGCAAGAGAAAACAGTCCTTCAACTTTAAAAGTAAGTTGTAAAATACAACAGAAGCAATACAATACAAAAAAGAAATACCTAATACAACAAACAATAAATTAGTGAAACTAAGTAAGGTGTTTAAAATGTTGTCCATTTATTTCCCGACAGTAGGCCAAATAATGCGGAACTCACCATTAGATCCGGCATTCCTGAATTTCATTAAATTCAGGAAGGCGGTACACATAACTTCCTCGTCTATTTAAAAAAACTGCTTGGTGTCATTATCTTTAATTTTAAGAAAATGCTTGTAGGATTTTTGAGTGTTTCCACCCCAATTAAGAAACCAAATCTACGTATATATATATATATATATATATATATATATATATATATATATATAATATATATATGTGTATATATATATATATATATATATAAATATATATATATATATATATATATATATATATATATATATATATATATATATATATATATATATATATATATATATATATATATATATATATATATATATATATAAACATTAAAGTAAGGTTAGTTCCACAGGCGATGCAAAGCTCAAACGTTTTCAATCTATAACTCGGGCTAAGAACCAACGTAAACACTTAGCTCAATCCGACGACGCAAGACGCAAACTTTTTCAATTTATAACCCAGGCTTTACAGTTTAAAATCTTACTTTTCCCAGGCTTCTTGGACCCAACATTAATCGTTTTTGGTAAATCACAGCACGCTAGATTGTAAAATAAAAAATAACGTTGCATGTTCGAATGACATAACTGACACAGGGCTGTACTTCAAATGTCCCAACGAATCAAAATATGCAAACATATTTTTGGAGTCTTATCTAAAAATCAAAAGTTAAAAATAATTCTGTAATCTTGGTATAACATGGTTATTTTTTCAGGTACGAAAACGAAGATCCCGTAGTTCGTTTCAGCGAATCGCAGCTGGCGGAAATCCGAAAAATAACTCTAGCCAAGCTACTGTGCGACAACACTGACCTTCACAGCGATATTCAGCGTTCCGCTTTCGACCTGCCGTCGAACTTTTTGAACCCGAGGGTGCCCTGCAATTCGATGCCGGCCATCGACTTCAACGCTTGGAGGGAAACAGGTTCCGGCAGCGGTTGTATAATTGGAGGAAGGCACGTGCAGATTGGAGAAAGTGCCTTTCCATCACCTTGCACGAGTTGTGTCTGTACAGCAGAAGGGGTAAGTTCGATTTTCTAATATCATCCAGGGGCGGATTCAGAAGTTAGTTTCAGGGGAGCGCAAAAAAAAACAAAAAGTATAACTATTTTTTAAATAATTATACATACACCGTGTAACAAAAGTAAGAAAACGGCGAAGTATTTCAGGTACCGCTTACCTGAATTTAATGAAAATACGTACAAGGTGGCCGTTTTATTATAGAACGATAGATACCTTATCTCGGAATCTGTAAAAGATAGCAAAAAAAGTTAAATACAAAAGTTGTTTGGAGTAATCCGAAGTTTTATTTTATGTATGTTTCATATCTGCAGGATGTCTAGTTTTTCTTGGACCGGTATTAACTTTCTTATTTCAAATGGGACACCCTGTATATTGTACTATTCTTGGATTCCCTCCAAAATTCTAGATATACTTTTTGTGTACTGTTCTATACCTTAACCTAACCGTTTTTGACATATCTTATGTTTTATTTTTTATTCTCCAGCTTAAAATCGTTTTTTAAATAATATGGACTTTTTATTCAGCCCGGCCGTCATGGCCAACTAATAGCAAACTTTAAAAGTTGTAAGTATAGAATTTTTTATTTCGAAAACCAAAAAATTTTGAAACAGACATTATTTAAGGAAGTCACCCTCATTATTAATGCCTAATGAGACAAACTTATCAAATGACAAACTTATCAAATTATGGGGTTTCCAGTTAAAAAAAAATGACTTAACGATTTTTTTATTTAATTTTTAAACGCTACTTTTTGACGACCCCATATTTGTTAATTACAAGAATATCGTCTATTAAAGTAGAGCCCATTCTACCAGAAATTAAGCCAGATTATTTAAAAAACGATTTTTAGCAGAAGAAATCTACATTTAAGTTGAGGCCTGCAAATGCCATTTTAGACATAAAAAATAAGATATCTCAAAAACGGTTAGGTTTAGATATAGAACAATATACATAAATTGTATCTAGAATTTTGTAAGGAATCGAAAAGTGGCAAAATACCCAAAAATGGCACAATATAAATAAGAAAGTTGGTACCGGTTCACGAAAAACTAGACATCCTGTAGATATGAAACAAAGACAAAATAAAACTTCAGATTATTTCAAACAACTTTTGTATTTAATTCTTTTTGCTATCTTTTACAGGTTCTGAGATAAGGTATCATCCCATAATAAAACGGCCACTCTATACACTTGGGTATGAAATTATGCCGGATCCAAATGTCAAGTTTGCCGTTTTTCTATTACAAAAGGAATTTTTTTTTATTAATGGAACAATCTGTATTATATTACTTTTTTAAAATCTACGTAAAATTCTTTTTATGAAAGTCTACAGCTTTTGCGAAAATAATAATCTAATATCCATAATTTAATGTATTACTTTTTATTAAAATACCTGCACACAAAAGATTACCTGATATGCTTGAACATTCCAGTTTTGTTGATTTACAAAAATGGATCGTTTAACTGAAACTTAAAGAATTGAAATTTTACTTATATGTATAGAATCCGAAACCTGCAAGATGTTTTTTACATTTTTAATGACAAATATCCTAACAGAAATCCAATAACTAAATATACCTTCAGTAAAAAAGTTCGTAAAACTGGAAAGGTAAAAGATGCTGTAAGTTCTGGCAGATCGGAAAGCACAATAATTCCTCATCTTGCTTCCAAAACACTAGCAAGAGAAAACAGTGCTTCAACTTTAAAAGTAAGTTGTAAAATACAACAGAAACAATACTATACAAAAAAGAAATACCTAATACAACAAACAATAAATTAGTGAAACTAACTAAGGTGTTTAAAATGTTGTCCATTTATTTCCTAACAGTAGGCCAAATAACTCCTGAATTTCGTTAAATTCAGGAAGGCGGTACCTGAAATATTTCACCGTTTCCTTATTTATTTATATATATATATATATATATATATATATATATATATATATATATAATGTGTTTTCATTCCGGGTGTACATCCGTTTACTACTGTCGTTCTGAAAAGAACAGTTTTGCTGACGTTTCGCCAAAATCACATTTGGCATTTTCGAAGCTTTCTTTCTCGCGTCCGAATAGAGACTGAAGTGTTGGTGACTGCGACGCTTCCTTTTATACCCCCACTCGGGGCCGAAGGTTATATCTGCGCAGGCGTTGGTCGTTATTTATGTTTTCCGGATGGTGCTGTTGTTGTTGAGCTAATTGCGCTTGAGTTTTTGCGATTTTAGATTTGTCGATTATTGTCTTCCTTACTGTTGGTAGTTTTAATGATTCGTCCCTTTTATTCAAATCACCTTGTTTTTCAATTTCTATGGCTTCTCGGATTATTCTGGTCTTATAATGTTCTATATTGGCAATCTCCCTACACCCATCGAAATTTATTTTATGGCCGGTTTCCTGATGATGTAGGAATAAAGCTGAGGTTGTTTGTTTATTTCTGATGCTGAGTTTATGCTCTTCCACTCTTGCTGATATTCGCCTGTTAGTTTGCCCTACGTACAACTTTTCACAGTCCTGGCACGGAATGCTGTACACTCCGTGGTTTTCCAGTTTGATTTTATCTTTTGGGTTTCCGAGTAGTTTACCTATAGTTGTTTGTGGCTTGTGTATTGTTTGTATGTTGTGTTTCCTCAGAATTCTTCCGATTCTGTCTGTTGTGCCTTTTACATATGGTAAGACTACTCGTGGCTTTCCCGGCTCATATTTTTTGTTGTTCGTTGTTTGGGAAACCTGTGCATTAATAGCTTTCTCTATGGTGCGATTTGTGTAGCCATTTTTCTTTAAAGCACTAGATACTACCTTAAGTTCGTTTTGTCTCGTCTGTGTTTCAGTTAGTCGCACGGATCTAGATATTAGAGTATTTGCCACAGCTTGAATTTCTGGTGGGTGATGATGTGATTTTGCATTTAAATATCTGTCTGTATGTGTTGGTTTTCTATACACGGTGTATTCGAAATGTCCGTTATGTAGTTTTGTGACCAAAACATCTAAAAATGGTAATTTGTTGTTTTCCTCTAGCTCTAGAGTAAATTGTATTCTGGGGTGGATTGAATTTACGTGAGTCAGAAATTTTTCGAGCTCTGCATGACCATGTTGCCATATAATAAATATGTCATCCACATAACGAATCCATAATTTGGGTTTTAAACTTGTTTTCTCAAGAGCTTCTTTCTCGAAGTATATCATAAATAAATTCGCGACTACTGGTGATAGCGAGGACCCCATTGGAGCACCATCCATTTGTTTATACATTTGCCCGTTGAAAGAAAAATAAGTATTTTTGAGGCAATGCTCCGAAAGTTCTATTATATGTGCCTGGAAATCCTCGTTCATAGCAATCTTGTCCAATGCTTCGTCGATTGGAATACTGGGATATAACGATTTGACATCTAGGCTTGCTATGATATCGTTTTTTTCAAGGACGATATCTCGTATAATTCGAGTGAAATGCTCCGAGTTTTTTACAAATGAATCAGCTTTTTCTACAGTTGGTTGCATAATTTCAGAAAGGTATTTCTCCAGTTTTTGTAGCGGCGAATTAACAGCACTAACAATTGGTCTGATAGGCGCCCCTGGTTTGTGTATTTTTGGTAAACCATAGAGTTTAGGACATCTGCTCGACTTTTCCCGTGGTATGATTTTTTGTTGAATTTCGGGGTTTATTGGTGAACTTTTTATTTTATTTTTATGTTTTTTCTAGGTACGTTGTCGGGTCCCTTGGAACAGGCCTATAACAATTGTCTTGTAGGATATCCTGCATTTTTTGTACGTAATCTTGAGTATTCATAACCACAGTTACGTTTCCTTTATCTGCTGGAAGGATTGTGATGTCTTTATTTTTTTGAAGGTTTATTAGGGCCCTTTGTTCAGTGGCATTTAGGTTTTGTTTTGGTGTTTTGCTTGTTCTTAAAATTCTTGCCACTTCTTGTCGAATCTCCTCTGCTTTTGTTTCTTCAGAGGAGTCAAGGACAGCTTCCACTCCAGCTATTATTTCTTCTTTCGGGATTTCCTTAGGAGATATCGCAAAATTAAAACCCTTACTCAGTACGGATTTTTCACTTTCTGAGAGACTGTAGGATGATATATTATGTACTAATTTATCGACGTCTACTGATGATTTTTGTGGCTGACTCGACTTTCGTAGGAGATTGTCATACTTTTTCGAAAGTTTATCTGTCTTAATATTCTTATTTGATATATATATATATATATATATATATATATATATATATATATATATATATATATATATATATATATATATATATATATTTATAATATAAAGATACCAAAAAATAATAAACCTGAAATAAACAAAAAAATGTCTTATTTAACCAGTAATACAAACTTAAACCACCAACTTTCTTAGTTTCAATATTTTAAAAATAACTTTCACAGAAACAATTAAATCAACTATTTTTTCTATATTGTTTTTCCAAAAATAATTTATTTCTAATTACTTGTGCTTTAGAGCACATAATGTTGCTCTAAAGTAAAATCATTTATTTATTCGGAACTAACCTTTACTTGCTTTATAGCAACATTTTTTGAAAAGGTCTTCGTAGTAAAACGCACGAATTTTTGCAAGGCGTCATGAGTTGTGAATTTGATTTGATTGCGATAACTGAAACTTGGCTCGACTCTTCAGTATGCAGTAGTGAACTGTTTTCAAATAATTTTTAAGTCTTTGGTGCGGATAGAAATTTTGCGGCTTTGAATAAATCTAAAGGAGGAGGCGTTTTGTTGGCGGTGAATCGTAATTTTAATTGCACTATTTTAGACTTTCAAAACCATAATTTTAATTTTTCTCCTAATATAGATTTTTTAGGTATCAAAATGGCTTTTGCCCATTATACGGTTTTTGTATCATCCTACATATTCCGCCTCCAGTTTTACAAAACGATCTTGAAAATTTGTTTGATTTTTTTGTCACTTTGGACTATATCTACGGTAAAAATATATACATTATAGGAGATTATAACTTATCAGATTATGAAGGTTTTTTAAGCGGAAACTCTCAACGAAATAGTAACTGCATAAATTTGTTAAAAAATTTTATGGAATTCTTTAATCTCGAGCAGTATAACTTTATTAAAAATAACTATCAAAGGATTCTGGATCTTATTCTGACGAATAGCGACTCTAATTGTAACGTAGAGCTATTACTTGATATTCTTATCAAAGAAGATATTCACCATCCTGCTTTAATGATTTCCTTTAAAAGACCAAAGTCAAATAATTTTAAAAACTCTATAAACTTAAATATGAATAATCTATACAATTTTCGTAAAGCTGATTTCAACTTGCTTTATAACTTATTTCTTCAGCAGGACTGGTCCTTGCTGGAAAATCAGACAACGGTGGAAAATGCCTGTAATACTTTTTATAACTTAATATACTCCATATTTGACCTGTTAGCGCCATTCGTCAAATAGAAGATATCATGCTTGGTTCACTTCAGAAATTATTAAAAATATAAAAACTAAAGATAAATTGCATAAAAAGTACAAAAAATATGGCAGCATACAGGATTTCGAAAGATTTCAGACTCTGAGATCAAAAATCAAAACTGATGTAAGTATAGCATATAAAAAATATATTAAAAAAATAGAGACGGATATCAAAAAAGATCCCAAACGCTTTTGGAATTTTGTCAAAGGCCGGAGAGAGATAACAGGCATTCCAAACAGTATGCACTTTGATGGTCAGAATCTAAATAATCCACCCGATATTTTGAATTCATTTGCTTCATTTTTTAAGCAATCTTATTCAGTTTCTAACAATATCCAAATTTCAAATAATTCATTCTCGTGTAGTGATCAAAATGTAAACATATCTACAGTTAGTGAACGGGATATTATTTGTGCTATTAAAAAACTTAAACCTAAATACACTTCCGGACCAGACCTTATTCCAGCATTTTTGATACGTGACTGTCGATTTGTGTTAATAAAACCTCTTCAAATCCTATTTAACATGTGCATTGAACAACAGATATTACCAAATATATGGAAAAAGTCGAAAGTATGTCCGGTTTTGGGGTGATAAATCAGACATTCAAAATTATAGACCTGTTTCCATCATATGCAACTTCTCAAAAGTCTTTGAGTTCATATTGCACGACATCATTTTTCCGTTGGTGCAAAATAAAATTGTTCCTGAACAGCATGGTTTCTTTAAAAATCGTTCCACAACTACCAACCTGGCCCTTATAACACAATACATTGCTGACTCATTTGATGAGGCTCTGCAATCTGATGTAATATATTTAGACTTCTCCAAAGCATTTGACAAGTTAAATTATGACTTGTTAATTAATAAGCTTTCAAATATCGGATTCTCTATTACGGCTCTTTACATGTTACCTTTCAAATCACACACAATATGTGGCTATAAATAGTTTTCGATCGGGGAACTATATAGCATGTTCGGGGGTACCGCAGGATTCCGTTTTAGGACCCTTGCTGTTTAACATTTTTATTAACGACATTGGTGATTCTCTGGATATTGATTATTTACTCTACGCTGATGACATCAAACTGTTCGCTAACATTAAGTCTATGGAGGACTGCTTAAAAATCCAACAAAATTTACAGCATATTATTGACTGGTGCCAGGGAAATTGTCTACAGCTAAATATTGGAAAATGCAAGGTTATGTCGTTTACTACAAAGTCAGAACCGATTATTTTTAACTATAACTGCAATGGTGAAATTGTAGGCCGATCCAAGGAGTTCATCATTTACCTCACATTACAGCGCTATTAGGTCAGATTCTTCTACAATGTTAGGGTTTATAGTTCGTACTACTAAAGAGTTTAGCCATAAAGCTGCTGTACTATAGTTATGTCCGATCCAAACTTGAATATGCGGCAGTTGTATGGTCTCCGGGATATAATATACATGTGTCTGCTATTGAAAGTATACAGCGAAAATTTGTAAAATATCTAAGCTTTAAACAAGACGGTCGCTATCCCGCTCAAGGATGTCCACAAGAAGAGCTTTTAGATAAATTTTCACTGACGAACTTAAAAACCAGACGAGATAACCTGCAAATGATATTTTTGTATAAGCTATTAAATAATAAGATAAATTGCCCCTTTTTACTTCCTAAAATAAATTTCAACGTGCCTCGTTTAAGTTCACGTACAAGCAGTGCTTTTTACTTGCCGACTCCTCGTACAAACATCTTAAAATTTTCGCCTATTTATACAATGTGCGATAACTTTAACAAAAAAACTAATTTGGATCTTTTTTTTGATAGTTTAGAATCATATAAGAAAAATTTACGACGCTAAACCGTTTTGCTAATTTAAATCTTATTCAAATATCAGAATTTGGAAAATAATTACTGTTATTATTAGTTATAAGCTTCTTTTTATGTGTAAAATGTAATTTTTTAGTAGGCTTGAATATGTAGTTTTTCACTGTCTTGTAATTGGGATCTTCCTGTAAGACAGTTAACTGTAAATAATAAAATAAAAACCTGTGTTTCAAACTTAGAAAAAAAACTCAAAGAGCTTCTCTTAATGAAATGCTTTTTGCTAGATGAATTTCAGTAACGATGCTATTTCTCGTGAAAACCAGCGTATCAATGTTTCCTTTAGAAACATCTATAGCTATATTCTGGCCAATATTTAAGTTTTTTATTGGTTTTTTCTAGCACTTTCTCAGAACACATCATGTTTCTTCATTTTTGCACAAATTGCATTTCTATTATGAGTCATTTATTCTGTGACTGGTTTGAAAGAACATGGCGCCCGACATTTGAGATAATGTATATTATTTGAATTTTGAAAACTCTTTTGGACCATTTCCATTAGCACATGATCAATTTGAGGAGAAGCTTGGTTTAATTCTTGAAACACTGTTTATTAGAGGCATTATTTTAAACTTTTTCTAGCCCACTACACTTGTCTTGAGCTTTTGAAATAAAAAGATTGAATATCTTTTTTTAAATGAATAGGAATCGATTCTTCATGATGATGGAAAGAGGAAGAAATAATATCTTTTAAGTTTCCCTCAGTATATATTATTTTTATATTGTCAGTAGGCAAATTGGAAGAAAATAAGCCAATAAGCTTTATAAGGAATACGTTTTATTATTCTATGGTATGAAAACTTTTTGGGAGAGGGATTTTTCATGATTAGAAACATTTTATTTGGCCGCCATTTTGGTCCGCCATCTTGAATTCGTGCCACAGTTTTATTTCTATATCATATTTAATTCCTGTACGAAATTTTAAATGAATCTAATAAGTAGTTTATCCATGCTGATTTATTAATTTTACTAAGCGGCCATTTTGTTTCGCCATCTGGAATTCGTACCAAAATTTTACCAGTTCATTTGTACGTAACACTTGATTTTTGTGCCAAATATGTAGGTTTTTAGTAATAATTTTTTAACATTTCACTAGGTTGCCATTTTATTCCGCCATATTGGATTTTCACATATAACCCTTAACTTTTAACCAAAATTTGAAGTCATAGTGTTTTATCTATGTCTTGAACAAACAGCATAACGACAGATACACAGACAAACAGACGGAATTAAGAAAACATGTTTTTCGGCTTCTAGAACCCCTGAAAGGTGAAGACCTAGGACTAGTACGAGAAAGTAGTAATAAAAAACTATGAATATTTGCTTGTATCATGAATGGTAAACTGTGATCCAATTTAATTCGGTACATAATCCCTTAATAATACATATACGCTGTCTTTTCAAAGGTTTTTATTGGGCGCCATTTTGTTCCACCATCCTGAATACGTGTCACAATTTTACCAGTTCATCTCTATACCAGAATTAATTATTGCACAAAATTTGAAGTAGCCTTTTCAGACTCAAGTTTTAAATATTTAATTAAGCCGCCATTTAACAAATCAAAACAGGTTGAAAAAAATAGTTATATAAAATATATTCTCTATCATATTAATGTACAGTGTTTAACAAACAAATTAGATGAAGTTGAGCTTCTAGCACCTAACGAGGGTGTCGACGTTATGTGTTTGACAGTGCATTGGATTGAAAATTCGTCTATGTTTGATATAGTCATAACGGGATACAAAATAATGTCGTGTTTTGGTAGAAAGCGAGGTAGGCATGAAGGATCAATGATTTTAGTAAAAAATATCATGAGCAAAAACATTGAACGCATTATATCCATTGAGAATATTTCTGTTGAGAATCATAGCGAAATATGCGCAATGGCACTTGCTAAATTAATCATAGTCTGTTGTTACCGTCCGCCTCAGGGAGATATAGATCTGTTTTTGAATTCAATAAGTAGTGCTCTGGTTATTGCTTGTGGGCGATCTAAAAATGTGGTTTTGTGTGGAGACCTAAATATAGACTGTTTAAAAGAACCGTATACCAAAAAAAGTTTATTTGATGTCTTTAGCTCTTATCGGCTTACCCAGGCGCTCAAGGATCCAACAAGAATTTTTACTAACTCTCTTAGAGGTACTAGCATTAGCGAGATTGATTATTTTGTTACTAACATTTCCCTTGATTGATATAAATGTCATATTGAAGATGCCCATATTAGTGACCATTTTGGCCACAAATTTATATATACATTTAACTTTGGTGTTCAAGCCTCTAAGGAGGAGAACATGACAGTTTCAGTGCGACTTATGTCTCGCAACAATATTGATATGTTCTCTGGTATGATTAGAGATTCGCATTTACTGTGTACATCCAACTATTATAATGTAGATGTAGCATGGAATCATTTTATTGAATCTGTTGTTTTTTGTCTGAATGTATGTTGTCCTTATCGGTCTTTTCCAGTGCCTAGAAATTGAAAGGTTATCCATGGATGGTACAATTATGAGCTAGCTGATGTAAAGAATCAACTTGATAATCTTGGTTTCCTTAAGAGAATTGCACCGACTGAATAAATAGTAGTTATGTACAAGAGTATTAAAACTATTTATAAACAAAAAATTAAATCTGCCAAAAAAGATTTTTTTCGTAAAAAAATACAAAATTCAAAAAATAAACCTAAGGAAATTTGGAGGATTATTAACACCAATTTAAATAAAAACAGTATAAATAACAAAAACATAAAACTAGCTATTGAAAACAATATTATTACTGAACCATCTTATGTTGCGAACGAGTTTGCAGATTATTTTAGTGCGATGGCTTCAAAAAAGCTAGCAAATAAATATCATGGAGTGGATGCACCTGGTACAGTTCCTGAATTACTACCTAACTCTGTGGTATTATTAGGTGTGACAGAACGTGAAGTTTTAAATACCATTGATACCATCATAAACAAAAACTCGCGTGGTAGTGATGACCTTAACATTGGTTTGATCAAGGCAGCTAAACAATATATTTGTAACCCACTGGCAATATTAATTAATATTAGTCTTGACCATGGCATTTTTCCGAGGATATTAAAGACAGCAATTGTAACTCCAATATTGAAAAGAGGCTCTAGTGAAAACATTGAAAATTACAGGCAAATTTCGATACTTAGTTCTTTTTCTAAAATTTTCGAAAAAATAATACATTCCAGAATTACTGCCTTTTTATCGAAATACAACATTATTAGCATATGTCAGCATGGAGTTTCTTGAATTTTGTATATTCGAAACTGGATCAGCACAAATATGTTGTGGCTATATTATTTGATTTGTCCATAGCTTTCGATACAATTAACAAAATTATGCTTATATCAAAACTTTTCAATATGGGCATTCGTGGTAATCTGTTGCTATGGATTGAATCGTACCTATCGGATAAGGATATGAAAGTAAAGTGTGGTAATACCTTGTCGATACCTAAGGAAATAAAACTTAGATTACCACAGGGTTCAGTGTTGGGTTCGTTGCTATTCCTGTTGTACGTTGATGATCTTCCGGACGCTCTTGGTGCTGATCACGTTACTATGTATAGTTTTTCAGCTATGCCGCGAACAGATAGACCAACAGACCGACAGACCGATGAAATTGAATGAACATGTTTTTCGGCATCTAGGTACTCTGTAACATAAAGATCTTAAATAATCTCGGAGGGGGCTTTTTTCACGCTTACACTACTTTCATGAATTTCCTAAGGTTTGGCCTAGAAAGTGGTGCTGCCTCCTAGATTAGGAAGACAATCTTGTGATTAGCAAATTAAAATAAACAAACAAATACGTTCTTTGTTTTGTTTTTATTTAATGTAATATTACAGTGTTTATAGATATAAACACGTGTAAATTTTTATATATCTTTTCTACTGAACGCGGCCTTCAAGTAGGCTTTCGCAATTACGATAAATCTTTTTTACGAACTGGTGCTATTTAAAAGTTGAAGCAATTACCTCTCCGTTATTCTCGTATATCCCCATTTTCGCAAGAAAACGATAATTTTAGATGTCAAGGACGAGATTAATTTATAGGTTTCTGTACTAAATTATCTGATAAAATCTATCTAGAGCAATCTGTAATGTTACGGTTAAAATTACTAATTTTATATGAAGTAATGATTTTTATGAACAAGTCGGTCAAGTGTGAAATTTGGAGGGTAAAGGTTCCGCCTCATCCTTTTGACTTTCTTTTCATTTTATATCAGAAATCGTACAAATGTGTATCTATTTTATATGACCTGATTTTCTACACAAAGAGAATTTAAACTCACCTAAATCAAATGAGGTTAAGAGCTACTTTTAAAAAACTAAAATGATAGATATAGTATGAAGTAACGACCTTTTTTCGAAATTGGAGGGCAAATCCCCCTCTAGAACCATCTTTAACTTCAGGGTTATTCACGCAATCCGTTCATTAAAAGTTTTTGATGATGCCATTTAGATAAACATTTCAAATTTTGGGATTAAGGTAAGGTCAAAAAGTACTTCTTTTTTGAAATATTTTCAACTTCCTGTCACTTCCGGTTTAACCGGAAGTTGGTATCAACTTGCTTATTTTAAATGGAACACCCTATATTTTATGATATTTTTGGATTCTACGGAAAATTTTAATGCTATATACCTAGGTTCAAGCGTTCTTAAGATATTTGACCTTGAACCGAAAATGAGTCTCCGGGGTACCAAATTTTAAAATCTCATATTTTTGTAAGTTTTGAAGATATAATCTTCATATTTTGCAGACGATCGGTAAATAATCTTAGGTTTCTATTTTTTTTTTATTGAATTTTTCTATTTTTATACAGGGTGTCCTAAATTCAGCTGCAAACATTCACATTTTCAAAGCCGCTTTTTTAAATGGAACCCTCTATAACTTTATGCACTATCAAATGTAGAATTTTATTTTCTATCGAACTGTATTAAGGTTCCCTATACCTATTCGTAACCATTTTCGAAATAATTGGGTTTTATAAAAATATCGTATATATTTGCTTAAATGTTTACATGTTCCAATGGTGAGCCTTGGAAAAACAATTGAGATCCAATATCCAATATAACAGATGATTAGTATGCGTTATTTATCGAAAGCTGTCAGTGATAAACTAAATCTTCTATATCGAAATGGAAGAATACTCAAACGCTGATATTCTCAATCTATTTTATGTTCATGGAGAATGTTATAAAATTTTGGAGAGAACGTGTCGTGTGTTTAATGAACGCCATCCTGATTTGCCGCCAATGAACAAGTCAAAATTCAAGAGGATTGAAACGAACTTTTTGCGTTTTGGCAAGTTAAAGTTACAAAAAATGTTCCGAAACCAGTGACAAATGCCGAGGATAACGTAATAAACACATTAGCTTATTTCCACGCAAACCCGCAAAGTTCAATACCGTCTGCAGAAAACGATTTGGGAATTTCTTCTTCATCTGTCCAAAGAATCTTGAGCGAACATCATATGCACCCTTATACCTTCCAAAACGTGCAAGCCTTGAGACCTGGTGATGACGTCCGACGAGTAGAATTTTGCGAATTCATGTTTTTGAAAATTCAAGAGGACCCTCAATTCATTTCAAAAATATTTTGGACCGATGAAGCGAAATTTTCTAGAGAAGCAATAACATATAGAAGAAACGAACATTTCTGGGCAGCAGAAAATCCGCACGCTTTACGCGAAACGCGTTCTCAAGAGAGGTTTAGCTTCAATGTTTTCGGTATAGTATAAAATGATCAGGTGCGGTACTGTATTTATGAAGACAATTTAAACAGTGATAAGTATTTGGAAATTCTACGAGGGACGGTTTCTGAATTTATAGAAGAAATTCCTATTGGTGAGCTGCAAAATTATTGGTATCAATTAGATGGAGCACCAGCACATAATTCTGCAGCAGTTTATCTCCAATTATCTCGAATTTTTCAAGATCGCTGGATTGGTCCCAATGGCCCTTGGAGATGGTCCCCGCGATCGCTTGATTTAACACCCCTAGAGTTTTATTTATGGGGATTTATCAAAGGTAAAGTCTATGTTTCTCCAGTAAATAACCAACAAGATTTACTGGACAGGATACGAACAGCTTTTCCCGAATTAGAAAACGGACAAATTCAACGGGCCACAGCAACTGTACAAAGAAGAATTGAAATGTGTCTTCAAATGAACGGACAGCATATAGCACATTTGTTATAATTCAATTTTATTATTTTATTTATTTATTGTTGATTGTTAGATTGTTATAATTTTTAAGTTCACTAAAACAAGTTTAGAACAGTCTCGAACTTAGTAGATATGGTTAAAAATAATGTAAACAATTTATTACATTTTTTATAACTTTAACTTTTCCGAAACGAAAAAATTTCGTTTCAATCCTCTTCAATTTTCTCTTGTTCATTGGCGATAAATGAGGATGTTTTTCATTAAAAACATGGCACGTTCTCTCCAATATTTTGTAACATTCTCCGCGCATAAAAAATAAATTGAGAATATCAGCTATTGAGTGTTATTTTATTTTAATTTAAAAGTTTCAAATCAGCTGTCATGTTGAATAGGAAAGCACAACAATTGGTAAGGTGTAAGCATTTAGCAAGTACATATGATAGTTTAATAAAAACCTGATTATTTCGAAAATGGTTACTAATAGGTATAGGGAACCTTAACACAGTTCGATAGAAAATTAAATTCTACATTTGATATTGCATAAAGTTATAGGGTGTCCCATTTAAAAAAACGGACTTTAGCGGCTTTGAAAATGTGAATGTTTGCTGCTGAATTTAGGACACCCTGTATAAAAACAGACAAATTCAATAAAAAAAATAGAAACCTAAGATTATTTACCGATCGTCTGCAAAATATGAAGATTATATCTTCAAAAGTTACAAAAATATGAGATTTTAAAATTTGGTACCCCGAAGGCTCATTTTTGGTTCAAGGTCAAGTATCTTAAGAACGCTTGAACCTAGGTATAGGACATGCTACATAAAATAGCTTTAAAATTCTCCGTAGAATCCAAAAATATCATAAAATATAGGCTGTTCCATTTAAAATAAGCAAGTTGATACAAACTTCCGGTTAAACCGGAAGTGACAGGAAGTTGAAAATATTTCAGAAAAGAAGTACTCCTTGACCTTACCTTAATCCCAAAATTTGAAATTTTTATCTAAATGGCATCATCAAAAACTTTTAATGAACGGGTTGCGTAAATAACACTGTATAACAAAAATACAGTAGTAATTACCCTTTTCTTTTGTTTTTTTTTGGGTTGTTCATATTATTTAGGTTTAATTCGGTAAAAACAAAAACTGATTTTTTTTTCGTGATAATTTTTATCGTTTCAAATCCCCCCTCCAGAAGCAATTCCTATATACGCCACTGACCTAAATAGACTTACTAAAGTAAGAATTTTTTACTTACCAATATCGTGCTTCTGTTTAACAAAATGTATGTTACCATCTTACCTACTACTTACTATCTTGTTGTTGGCTGTGTCTAGAAGGAATATTTAGTTCTCATCCATATTTATTTATTTATTTATTTATTTATAAGGCCATCCAGCAGGCATTTTGATCTGCCCTATGACAGGATACCACAAAGTTACAATTAGTTTTTATACAATGCGGTTGAGCAAGCTAACTATAACTAAACTTAAAATAACTTATTGCTAAGAAAAACCTAGAACTAAGGTAAACTTAATTTGTTGAACAAAAAGTATTAGTAAAACAAAAAACTCAATAATCCTAACTCAAATTATTTTTGACATGTCTCTTAAAAGTTAGGACATGTAAATTAAACAAATCGCAGTCGCTCCGGACAAGATTATTAAACGTTCGCGTACATCGCATAAATGGTAAGTTTAAAAAGTAGTTAGAGCTTGATCTGGGTATATAGAAAAGCAGCCTATTGCGAAGAATATATGAATTAGCGTTAAATGAAATTTTGTTTAAGCAGTATTCTGATTCGATTAAATTATTTATTATTTTATAAACAAAAAATATATCAAAACATTTTCGCTGACTCTCCAATGACTGCATATTATAAAATTTTAAATTATCGGTATACGTAAAAAAATGTCTCTCTCTATTAAAACGATAATTTAAAGCATTAACGAATTTTTTCTGTATAGATTCTTTTCGAGTTATATATGTTTGATACATAGGATTTCAAACTGTAGTCGCGTATTCAAATAGAGGTTTAACTAGTGTATTAAACAGAATGATTAATGAGGATACTTTTAAAAACCCAGTAGTAATACGCAGTAAAAAACCTAAATTTCTTAGCGCCTTTTGTGTAATTAGTTCTATATGTTTATCAAATGTGAGCCTGAAATCCAAACTTATACCCAGATCTTTGACCGTGTCGCTATAATTCAGTTTCGAATTATTTATGTACAGACTGTAATTACTGTAAGGCTTCAATATTTTCCTAGTAAACATGATTCATTGGCACTTATCTAGATTAATAAAAAGCCTATTCTTTTTGCAGTAGTTCGAAAAGTAATTTAAGTCAGTTTGCAGATTTCTAAGGTCAACATCGTTATTAATGGTTTTAGAGATTTTAAGATCATCAGCGTACAAACAGTAACTTGAGTGAGTAAAACACTCTTCAATATCATTTAAGAAAATACTAAATAGTAAAGGACCCAGATATGACCCCTGGGGCACCACAGAGGTAACAACTGCATAATTTGATCGAACACCGTTCAGAGAGATATTGTGACCTGTCCTTTAAATAACTTTCCATAAGCCGAAGCAAGTTGCCGTGAACTCCGAAATTTTTAAGCTTAATTAAAAGAGGGTGATGGACTTTATCGAAAGCCTTGAAAAAATCGGTATATACAGATCGCTCTCCATAGCTTCATATATATTTTGAGTAAAAGGAAATAAATTTGTAAGAACAGAGCGACCTGTATAAAAACCATGTTGATTACCATCTATAATACATTTTATATTGAAAAATAGCTGCTCATAAATAAGTGTTTTAAATAATTTTCCAGAGTAACTAAGCAATGAAATTGGTCTATAATTAGCCACGCTAGTCTTTACACCTGATTCGAATACAGGTACTATTTGTGCGACTTTCCAAAGCTTTGGGTAGATACCAACCATAATTCACTTATTATATAATATATACAATGATTGACAGAGACATGGACATGACCTCAGAAAAAATGCAGGGATACCATCAGGGCCCGGTCCTTTATTTGGATCAATATTAGCTAACGCTCTTTTAATACTTTGCTTTGAGATATGATTTACGGTGAAACAATTTAAAGAGGGAACATAGTTAACTTGAGACGGGGTCATACATGGTTCAAAGACGCTGCTAAAGTATCTAGAAAAAAGTTCACATATGTCTTTATTTGTAGAAGCATGTAAATCGTTATATGATAAACTATTTGGTAAAAATTTGCTATTTCTTTTATTACTTACAAAAGACCAAAAATATTTTGTATCACTTTTTATACAACCCTCAGTTTTATCAATGTATTTTTGTAGTCTTTTTTAACACTCGCTTTAACTTCTTTTCTTAAATATGAGAAACGAGTGTAGTCACCTGCATTTTTGTAGGTCTTCCACTTACCATGAACCTTATTCTTATTCTTAGTTAATCTAACTGTATCTTTTGAGAACCAAACAGGATATTGAGATTTTTTTATGACTACTTTTGGCACGTTATTATCGATTATATTTTCTAATATTGTGTAAAGTGTACGAACATTCTCATCTATATCGCCAGAACCAAAAACGAAATTCCAATCATAATCGCTTATTTTATTGTTAATAAGAGAAAAGTCTGCTTCCCTAGATTTTGCTCTTAGATAACTACTACAAGGAAGATTTTTTGCCAAGGTGAGATCGATATTAATATCCAGCGACACATGATGAGCATCCTCAGCCACTAAAGGGGAATCACATCTACTAACATTTACTTTCAAAGATTTTGATAATATATGGTCTAATATTCTGTTACTTACATTTGGGATATTATTAAATTTTTTTAAACTATTTAAGAAAAACGAATCAGAAAAACACTGACTACAGGGATCCGTGACATTAGTGGGGAGCAAATCGATACCATTCTGAGAAGCTGACCATTTCAAAAGAGGCAAATTAAAATCCCCTGTTATTAAAAATTGGCTATGAGTGTTTTTTGAAATAATATTTTCTAACTTACAGCAAAAAGCTACATAATTGTTCGATGAAGCATAAGGAGGTATGTAAACAACTCCCATATACAATTTCTTATCGCCCTCCAACGTCACGGCTTCCCATAAATCCTCTATAACACTATTAACATTACACCATTTTAGGATTATCTCTGTAGGTAAGCTATTGTGAGTAGCAATCAACACACATCACCAATACATTTACCACTAACTACCGGATCTCGGTCCAAGCGAAACACATTATATTCAAAAGGGAAAAGCTCAGATGACACAGAACTTCAGGTTTCAGCCATGATTCAGTAACACAAATACAATCATATTGCGACGCACAAACACTTTGGTAAAAATCTACATATTATACAGACTGTAATAAAAGTCTGGAACGCACAGAATATTTGGCGAAATACTTATCTAATTTTTTTTAATTCGTAGGTCAAGGGCGGCTCGTGGTATTAGAAAGTGGTGGGGCACATTTGAGGAAAATTATTTTTAATATGGTCAGATTTCAAAGTTACTCTAGTGACCACTCTACTTCGTCAATTGCATAATACATTTTGAAAAAATATTATTACTAATTTAAATTGTTAAATTTATAAAATTTTGTTTATATAAAAATCTGTACAATGGAGAATTTTGAAATATTTAGGAGTTCAAAGAAATGTGGTTTTTCTATGTCATAAAACCTAACCAAAAAAAAACTGTTGAGTTTTATCTGACATTTCAAATCCTTTACAACAACAGATTTTCATACCTTGAATCAAAATAAGTACTGTTACTCCTAAACTCACGAATTTTAGTTAGAGTAGTCTGTAGTAAATTTCTTGTTTTAAAAACTTCTGTATTTCTGTTTTGTAAAATAGAAGAAACGATATCGGTTTGGTGAAAAATTAATTCAAATGTTTTAAAAAAAATATGTTCTGAGGATCCTCTAAAAAAGTTTTTAAACTTACTGCTTCTCTAATTGATTTTTAATCGAAATCGCGAATTAAAAGTCTCAAGTAATTTGTCTTTATTGTTATTAACTGTCAAAACTGCGCGTGAAGTAAAATTCCAATGAGTTGCTACCTTGCTTGGGTCCGCTTTGTAGATTTAGAAAAATATGATGAAAAACCTGATAGGGTTGAGAAAAATACTTTAACCTGATGAACTGAACTGCACGCATTACTTAAAACCAAATTAAGTACACGTGCATAGCAATGAGTAAACAATGCTTGTGGTGCTAGAGATTTAGTCAAATTTTTCAAATTGAAATAAATCTTTCGCAGAACGCCCAGAACTTAAGTCATAAAATCTCATGAGTCTCTCAACAGCTTGACCATTTATAACGTAACGATAAATGACGGATAATTGTGAATGGCAGCTTATGTCAGTGATTTCATCAACTTGCCAGGAAAACAAACAAAGAATTTGAAATTTCGTCCTTAATTTTTTTATTTAGAACATATGAATCAATTAATTAATTTTGAATTGTTTTGGACGTCCTAGAAAAAACTGATCAATTATCATTATCATGTTCTAAAAATGTGTTTAAATTTGTGTCATATTTACTAACAAATATAACTAGATCTTTCAAATTAGCGCGATTTAAAGATTCATTTGATTCATCATGCTCCCCGAAAGGTAACTCTTGCATCAGAGGTGTAATGTAATATCAATGAGACTTTTTAAAATTTGTCGGTTCTCTTTAACCCTAGTGTTAAAATTTTCAATTGCTTTTTTTGCGCGCATTATCTATTGCTGTAGCGATATTTTGCTTTTGTTTTCTCATGAGAGTAAGCTTGCAATTTGAAGAAATATGTTGAGTACTTTTATTGTATAGTAACAGACCCCGAGATAAATTTTTTAAATCACTATAACCACTTTTTGACCAAAATTTGTCGCTATTATTTGTTGCCTATAAAATACATGGCCAACAAAATAATTTACTTAATATTACACTACCACTGAGCCAGTCGTATTTTTCATACCAATTGTTATGAAAGCTCCGATTTGGTCTTCGTACCCCATCTATAGCAACAAGACATTTACTTAAATCTGAAACAGGTCGCTTTACTTCTTTAACTATGTATAATTTATCTTCATAGGAGTGACCTGAAAAATTCTGCTGATTTATTAAAAAAATTACAAGATCACAAGCATTGCGAATATTTACATTTACCTGGGGAAGTTGTACCGCTGCGCTGCAGGAAAATTTAAATTAAATTAAATCCGGAAATCCAGACACCGCTATTGAAACTAAAAATCACTGACCACTCCACTGTTTACACTTTTAGCTATTAACTAGCTAATATAAATATACAATCCACATTAATAAATTAAAATTAAGGGAACACTGCAACCTGCAACCGAATCAAAACAATGAGGAAAACGGCAAACGTAATGTACCTACTCTTACAACCTACTTAAAACTAGCCTAAACCACGTTCAATTTCAATTTTCAACCTATTAACCACTGTTTGTCCAATCGGCCAATCGGAAATCTGCCGCTTATTCCCTTTAAATTTACATTAGAGGCATGCCTCAAAAGGATCTTTTTATGCGCTAACCCTACTTAAAGCTTAACCCGGCTGGATTACTATGCGCCACCCTCTTACACACATATTAGTAATACGCTCAGTGGCGCAACTAGAGGGAGGCTAGGGGGAGCTTAGCCCCCCAAACCTCGGAATTAGCCCCCCCACCAGGCGATTGGTGAGGGTCAATCAAAACATGTGACATGTGGCGTGATTGCCGCGAGCAAACCCGAGCAAGCGGAATGCAGACTATTGTCGATCGATCGTCAGATTCTCATTTTGTCGCGATGCAACATTGAGTAATGTTTTTAAGTTTGTTTTCTGAGATACTTTTCATTTTGCTGTTACAATAGTTAATAGTTACGACATAGGTAAGATTAAAACTTGAAAAGAATATCTCTTACTGTGCTCCAGCGCCTTCTTTATTTTCTTTAAAAATAACACTTAAACTCCATTTTGTTTGTAAAAATGGGCAAAAAGGTATTCTTCCGTAGCGTAGTTTACTTTTCTCTTGCCTCTTCCTTTTTTTTTAATTTTTATTATCCTGAATACTTTTGACCAATTGAATGGGACACGAAATAGTGATTTATACTATAAGGGATGTAAATAACACTTCCAGTAGAGGATGAGTTTGTGCCCGAGCTATAGCGAGGGCTGGCAAAAAAGTTCGAGACTGGTTAATGTACTTACATCCCATATAGTATATAACATTTTTTCTCCCTCCCTGTATTGTATGTTTACAAGAAAATGCTGGATATATTTTTAGATTTTCATTATCATTACATTCGATAGCATTCTCATTAAATTATGAAGGAAGCCGTGTTCCATTGCCAGAATAACATAAGCAGTTTTTATTTTATCAACAATGTCAAGTTGACAATTCATAGCGAAAAGTTTGAAGAAGTCGAATTGTTTGATTCTGTGTGGACAAAATTGATGTAGAAGAATCAGCGATACTAGCGGAAAAGTCGAAAAAAAAGGTATGAAGCAGCATATAAATTCTTTAAGAATTGGTGCCAAAGCAAGACGGCTACTGCAGTCTCAGAAACCTTGTTTTTGGCGTATTTCCACGAAAAAAGTGCGATATTGAAGTCCCCATCAAGTTTTTGATGTAAGTATTGGATGTTGAAGTCCATCCTTTTTATAGAGAAAAATATAGATATTTCTAAGAATCCAAAACTTCGAGCATTTTTGAAAAGAAAAAATTATGGTTATAGTACCAAAAAATCGAATGTGTTTAAAAGGGAAGATGTGAATAAGTTTATGCTTGAAGCCCCCGATGATATATACTTACTGATGAAGGTCGTAATGGTAATGAGATTTGCTGGAGCGTGCCGTTCTAATGAACTCTGTGAAATGAAAATGGACAAAGTTAAAATAAGTCTAAAAGTTATAATTGTGACCATTCCTGACTCCAAATGGAATGTCATGTATATTTACAGTGACAGAAAGTGACACAGTACGCGGTGATCATTTATAATGTCCCCCCCCTCTAACTTTTTTATTTGACGTTTGGTAGAAAAACGTCAAATATAAAAGTTTCACAAACAATAAGCTATTTGCAGCATACATTTTTATATATACAGGGTGCTGCCGAAATCACCCACAGATTAAAGTTATATTTTTTTAAATGGAACACCCTGTATATTATACGCTAAATTAAATCCTGAAAATTCTGCATATTTTTTGTATAACATGTCCTATACCCAAATACAATAGTTTTCGAAATATCTGCGATTTATTCTAAAGCTTATAATTTAGCTTAGGTGGCTGTGAAGTAGATCGATACCAACAAACAAAATGTTTGTTTATAACTGACAGTGACAGTTACACATTTAGCAACATTATACGTTCTTTTTTATTGTAAAATGCCCTATTCGGAAAGAGAAAAACGATTAATTTTGGAAACTTTTATCAAAGCAAATAAGAGTGCTAAATTGGCTCAAAGAGAATTACGGGTAATTAACCCCCGGATGCACATTCCGGACAAAAAAACCTTTCATCGAATTTATGAAAATTTTCAACAAACATCCAGCCTAACGAGAAAGAAGAGAACAATGGAAATTGATGAAGGTAGTGATTTAAACATTTTACTAAAAGTTTTTATATATTTCCATAAGAAAAATATCGGGAAGCCTGAGAGAAGAGCTTATTGATCCAAAAAATACATCTTATGGGAGGATTCAAACCACTCTCAAAAATGCAGGATACAAGGCATTCAAAATTAGGCCTACCACAAAATTAACGCCCAGGCATCGAGAAAAAAGGGTTGAATTTTGCCATGCAATGTTGGAAAAAGTTAATGAAAATGAAGATTATTTAAAAAATGTTTTTTGGACCACGCGACGAGTCATCGTTTTCTACTAGTGGAATGATAAATCGAAAAAATAGCAGACAGTGGGCCACAGTAAATCCCCATTGCTACAGGGAATTTCAATTTCAAGTACGTCAAACTGTTAATGTGTGGTGTGCTATTTTAAACAATAAAATAATAGGCCCTCATTTTTTCGAAGATACTTTAAACGGTAATGGTTATATGAATTTTCTCCGGAACGAATTAGAAAACTACATGGATGAGCTCCCATTGGAGCAACTGAGAAACCTCGTCTTCCAACAAGATGGTGCTCTTCCTCATTGTGTCGTATTGGTTAAAGACTATTGAAACCAACAGTTCACGGAATGGATTGGAAAAAATGGTACGATAAACTGGCCACCTAACAGCCCTGACTTGACGCCGATGGATGCACCTAAAAGTCTTGATTAGAACGGAAATTCAAATTCTAAATCAAGAATATTCCCAGTCTATCACTGCCGCTTTGGATCGATTACGAAGAACATACATCAAATGTATTGAAGAAAACGGGGGACCAGTTGAACAATTCCATTTGTAAGAATAAATGTATTATATTATTATCTAAATTATTAATTAAGTTTTAGAAGTTTTTTTGTTTTTGAAGCTTTCAGGCTTGCCGATATTTTTCTTATGGAAATATTGGGCTTTTCTTCCACTTTTAGTAAAATGTTTAAATCACTGCCTTCATCAATTTCCAATGTTTTCTTTTTTCTCGCTAGTCTGGATGTTTGTTGTAATAAAAATTTCCAAAATTAATTGTTTTTCTCTTTCCGAATAACGCATTTTACAATAAAAAGAACGTATAATGTTGCTAAATGTGTAACTGTCACTGTCACTTATAAACAAATATTTTGTTTGTTGGTATCGATCTACTTCACAGCCACCTAAGCTAAATTATAAGCTTTAGAATAATGTTTTTATTTCTGAATGATAAAATCGCAGATATTTCGAAAACTATTGTATTTGGGTATAGGACATGTTATACAAAAAATATGCAGAATTTTCATAGGATTTAATTTAGCGTATAATATACAGGGTGTTCCATTTCAAAAAAATATAACTTTTATCTGTGGGTGATTTCGGCAACACCCTGTATATATAAAAATGTATGCTGTAAATAGCTTATTGTTTTTTGTGAGACTTATATTTGACGTTTTTCTACCAAACGTCAAATAAAAAAAGTTAGAGGGGGGGGACATTATAAATGATCACCCTGTACATTGATATATACAAGATCCCACATGACGACTATTAATCCGCGCTTCTTTATGTGATATCAAAATGGAAAGTGCTTAAACCAGCCTGTGGGGAAAAATACCTTTTCCTCAATTCTAAGTAAAATTGCGAAATTTCTAAAATTTGAGAAATTCAAAATGTATACTGGACACTCTTTTAGAAGAACGTCGGCAACTTTATTAGCAAATACTGGAGTTGATATATTAGCTATCAAGCGACATGGTGGATAGAAATCCGCTACTATTGCGGAAAGTTACGTAGCTCAGACCCTCAATATTAAAAATGAAGTAGCGAATAAAATTTTATACAATAAGACCCAGCCAGAAGTCTCTTGCAGTGCTTCAACAGTGACAGAAACATTGGTTAGGAATGAAGGATCTGTGGAGTCAGAAAATGTAATACACATCGAGAAGAAACGAGAAATAATAATGTGAACAATTGTAATAATTGTACCATTAATACTCACTTCAATTAATATTACCGGATTTTTGTCCGGATTTTTCTAATATGTTAATGAAATTAAAAATTAAAGCTACTTATAATAATTTTAGATTATTATTTCCCTAGAGATGTAAGTTGACTTACATCCTGTCATTAAGTGCAACCAATACCTTGTTGAGTAACTTTCACTTACGTCTGTCAAAGCAGTGTCAAAATGTGTTGCTTACAATACAAACATTCAAAATTTGTATGTTCGTATATGGGGACCAGGCAGGTTACGAGTTCCCGCTCAAGGTAGAAAGAGAACGGTCTCGAGGTCAATCGACGATCGGCGGGCGAGCTTATTTTGAAGTTATGGAAGCTGATAATAGTCACAATAAAAACAGAAATAGGTGGGGTAAATGTTCTAACACTGAAAAATAATGGAAGCCATTGACGTAGATATTTAATTTTTCTAGAGAATACATATTTAAAATAAAATTGAGGTGGTGTTCCAAAAAATGACGAAACTTCTCAAAGTTATTTAATTTTTTGTATCAAAATAATGTTTGTTCATTATATGGGGTAGACCAAAAACGAGGGGGCACTTTGGCAGGTTTCCAGTTACCAGATCAAGTAAAGCATATATTATATTATACAAGAGAAGTGGGTAACTTTTGAACTCCTTAAAATTTTTATATACGGGTTTCATCGTTCTATGTAACATAGTGTCTGTAAGTGTCGTAATTTATGGGTAGATATTAATCAAATCATATATAGCCTTACGGTTATGGTCTAAAAAATAATAAGAGACATAAAAACTTAGATAATAGATAATATCGAGAGTTTATAATTAAATTATAGCCGTACGATAAAATTTGGCCTAATAAAAAGTAAAAAAATATTACTAAAAACTGGATGAACCGTGAAAATTTTAATTTGTTTCAAGCTTGTACCAAGAATTAGATTAGAACCGTGTCTCAACAATTTAGATTTAGGGTGCCATGGGCGTAGATATTCGATTTTTGAGGGTACAAAACCGTAAATATTTTATATTTTGAGAACGCCAAATCGATTATAGTCAAATGGAAAACAGATATGGTTCGGGTAAATGTAACATTAAAAAATTGCAGCAGTCATTGGCGTAGATTCTTATTTTTTTTTACGATTATACATATTTAAATGAAAAAGAGGTAATATTTCAAAAAACGGTGAAATACGCCAAATTTATTTAATTTTCTGTATTCATTGTAGTGTTAAGATTAAAATAAAGTTAACACGAAAATTTGCATGGCATTATTAACTTGGAAAAAATATCATGTACAAAAAATCATCATTTCTTTAAAATTGGTTTTATCCTCAAATCAATATTATATTATAAATGTCAGGGCTTGAGCCCTCCCAAAGGCGGTGTCTAGTTGCGCCACTGAATACGCTAGACAAGGAAGAGCGAGGCATGCCTCTAACAATAACTCTTCTAAAGAATAAATGTGATGGACTCACAGAACCCGTCCTATATGACGATTGACGATGCGCGTTTGGATTGGAGCAAGGTAAAAGGCAACGACCTATTTTATGGATTTCGCATGAAGCAAATTATGGATGAAAATAGTAAAAATGAAAAATTGATATTAAAAAAGTGAATAAAAAGTATTATAAATGAATCGATTAACACGTATAGTTTTCCAAATTTATTGTTGAGGCACTGCCTCACCTGCCTCATGGGACAAACCGACCCTGTCGTAGGCTTAGGTTCGAAATTACGGCGGATCCATTAGTGATATCCGCGATGTTGCCAAATCTACAGTTTTTCAGAATCTGATAGGTACTTTTGTTTTTCTTATTCGATATTTGGATTCTGAGAAAAATTCTAAATACTCTTATTTAGAATTTTTCTCAGAATAATATAATACATAAAATCAATACCAAATGCTTCATTCTGTTCTGTTTGGAAGCTATTAAATAAACCGACATTTCGCCAAAAGCTTACAAAATATTAACATTTTAACAGCTTGTATGTCGAAAATAGAGCGATTGTGGACCCCTGTTTATATAAGTAACTAACCCCCCCCCCCAATTGTTCAATATAAATTAATGTGCACTTTGTATATTAACGATTCCACAAGATTCTTTAATACATACATTCAAATCAAATCAATATTAAAAATAAAAGTGACTTGCGAAATTCTTTAAACTATTAACAGTCATATTATGTACTAAATTCCATCTTAATTTTGGTCTTAAAAATAGTACCTCGATAGCCGAGAACTTAATGTCGTTAATTTTCTATTTTAGCATAAAAGTTCGCTAAAATTGATAATTTTATTGTAAAAATCCTGAGTTTGTTTGATCTGTTATGTAGATATTAGGCAATTAGCATATACCTCATGCATAATAGTATTAGTATTACTATAGTGTTTTGACATTTGCTTTAGTTTGTTTATATGGAAATTTATTGCGAAATACAAATTTAAAAAGTTTCACCCGGATATAAATATGGAATTTACGTTTTCCGGTTTCTATACAATCTCAAAATATGTACAAATTGCATGTGTGTTTACATTCCTTACGTCAATTGTTTCGAATGTTTAAACAACAAATTAGATAATGACATAATGTTAAAGGACTTACGACTGTTGTTATTTGAGCTAGAATGGTGGCAGTTTGACTAAATCGGGGACCAGGCTGTGTCCTTCTTAAACCTTAGTTTTTTTTATGTAGCGGGAGGGATGCCAAAACCTTATTGCCCTGAAAAAAGTACATTTTTTGGTTAACAAATAATTAGAAACTACAAATTTTAGATATTGCAGGTAAAACAGATATTGGTCGATAGTTACTACAATTCTTTCGTTCAGCATTTTTAAAAATAGGTGAAACTTCTGCTGTTTGCATTTTTTCAAGAAAAATGTCTGTTTTAAATGATGATTTTGTTAAAATTAGAAAAAGTGGAGCTAGTTTTTTTTGTTATTTTATCAAAACCTCTGGATTTTTTTTTGGATTTAGTTCATCAATAATATCTTTAATATTCTTGCATGTCAGTGCTTCATAATTAAAAAATAACGAATCTGGATTTTCTGATGATAAGTCGTTTATAGGAATAGAATAAGAATTTTACTTGCTAATCTCTTTCCAACATTTACAAAATAATCATTCATTATTTCACAGATTGCTGTTTGTTCCTTGATTTTTTCTCCATCTAATAAAATAATATTTAATTTTGATGTTTCTATCCTATCCCTATTTGTAATGTATGTTCTTCCATATTAGTTTTTGAACACATGTAGCAAATTTATCAAAATAAACTGTTTTTTTTTGCTAACCTAATTTTCTTTTTTGTTTATTTCTTGAAATGCTGAAATAAATCCTCATACAGCCCTACATTTGGGTATTTTTTTTCTTTAAATAATATTTGTCTCTTATTTTAACTATGTTTGTTATTTCTGTGGTAAACATGATTTAGAGTCTTGTCTTATTTTTATAGTAGACTTATGAAAGCAAACATCAAACAAATTTAATCATATAATTCATTTGGGTTTTTAAATAGATGTAGGTTTCTATCCAAAAGAAGTGATTCTCTGTTTAATTTGTCCAAATGTTTCAAATTTTGTATTTACTATATTTTTACATTTTAACTTGAGGGTCATCACTTCGTTAGATATATTCATAATTTGCAATTTCTTATCAGTTAGTGGGCTGATTTTAAAATTTATTTTGACATTCTTTTTCAATTTGTTATAATATGATCAATTAAGGTAGTACTTGACTTGTTACCCTTATTGTTGGTATTTCACTATTGCACAATTTAAAATTATTTGAAGAATAAATATCCATAAGTTTTTCATAATTATTTGTTTGTCTTAGTACAGCGATGTTCATGTTTCCAATTAAAAAACAATCCTATTTAAGTGTGCTTAAATGTTCTAATATTTTATCTAAATTATTTAAAAACCATTCTCTGTATGACCAATCATTTTCTGTTTTTCTAATAATTTCATAATCAAACCGGTTAAGAATAAATATTCCTACACCTTCAGATCTTCTTTCTCTAGATGCAAATATCGAGTTAAAATTTTGAAATTTGTAATAATTTTCTTCGTCCTTTTGAATTCATGTTTCTACTACAATAATTATATCTAATTGCTCCCCTTTTAAAAGAATTTCAATTTCGTTCATTTTATTTTTTATTGACTGACAATTATTATAAACAAGTTTTAAATTATTATTATTTATTGAAGCAATGTTATACATAATTTATTTTTTCTCTTTCTTTTTCTTGATGTAGATTATTATGTTTTATATTTGGTGTTTGTAGCCTAACAATTAATACGATTTCTACTTTTTCCCTTGCATTGCCAATATGTATGTTCTCCAGCACAATAAAAACAAATTTGTTTATTTGAACAATCCTTTAATTTGTGCCCATAACCGCAACATTTAAGTTCCTAAACACATAATGTACTTTTTGGAAAATTTGGATTGTTTTATATATTTTATATGCAATTTATCATCTTTATTTAAAAGGTCTTCTAAAATTCCTTTCCTTCATGTTTTCTTGTAACACCTGTTATTACTAATTTTGGATTATTTATTTTTTATAGCTGTACTGTATAATTTTTATTAAGCTTTTCTTCAATTAATTATTTTTTAATTTCCAACAAATTCCTTTGAATTTGGTTTAATTATTATTCTATCATTTTTTGATTCATTTACTTGATTTACTTTAATTTTCACCATATAAGAATTTACTTTTTGTTTTACATCCATTTTATATATTTCATTTTTTTTGCTGCATGCGAATATAATTTTTCATCAAATACTTTTAGATTTTTACATGCTTTGTCTTTATTATTTAATAACAACTTAAATTTGTGTTCTAATTCTGTTGTCTTTTTTATTACTTTATCATTTTCAAATGTTTCTAATGTATCACTTAGATTGTCAGTTTTACAATTAAGATTGTTATTAATTTTTTTTATTAAGTATTTTCTACAAGTTTATTTAAGAATTTACTGTTTTCATATTTCATTTGAATTTCATCTATGTATTTCCTTAGAAACCCATTTTCTTCATTAAGTTTATTATTTTCATGTTTTAAGTTGTAATCATATTGGATATCTTTTGATTCTAATAATTTTGCACATGTCCATACTGTTTTACTCCTTGAATTTTCAGTATCAGCCTTGGATATCCAGGAGCAGATTAAACAAAACCAACTTCTGCATTTTGAAAAACCAATAAAATCAGTTCTTTTATTGAATTTTCTTTCTTTTCATCTTGAGAACAAATATTAATTTTTTTACAATTCATGATATCTATTATCACTTGGATGTTTTGGAGGAACATAAAACAGTTAAAGTGTTTTTTGAAATGTTTCCGAAAGGTTATGCATTTGCTGAGATTTAATTGAAACGCTACCAAAGGAGAGGAATTAGAGCAAATAAATGAACTGGTCCATTTTGTATTAATGATACTCTTACCGGACCCTCAAACTTGCAACTGCTAGAAGAAACTGTTCTAACTGCAATTGTAGTAACTTTTGAAGACCATCATTGATTATGACCCACTTTCTCATATTTACCCGTCAGAGTATCTGCATAATGAATTTCCTGAGCACTGAATTGTGTACGTCGTGGAGCTGTTAAATGGCCAGCCTGGTAGCCATATCTTGCTCCACTTCATTTCTTTTACTGAGTTTACTTAAGACTAAACTAAAACTCAGTGATTTACAAGAATTACAACTTACTGATGTTTGCCTTAGTGTAACGCCTCAAATGCTTTAAAATATTAGAAGTGAATTTAAAAATAGGCTTTATTATTGCCAAGAAGTTAACTGTGGTCAATTTCAACATGTTATAAAATAAAATTAAAAATAACAGTTTTAACTGGAGTTTGTATTTCATAAGGGAATTTTAAAATATTTCGAAAACTATTGAAGATAGATATATAATATATGTAATAAAAGTTACAGATTGTTTTATGCTTAAAAAGAATAAATAAAAATATACAGGGAGGTTCCATTTAAAAAAAAACTAAAATAAACTGGTTTAAATATGTTAAAGTTGGGCATTTAAATTTGGACACCCTGTATGTAATATCTTCAATATTACGAAAGCAGTCCTTTATTTCATGCCTATTTTGTGCAGAAGTAAAATATTTAATTTTTAGTGGCACAACTAGGCGTTATATTGCTAATCATAGATGTGCATCAAATTTAATTTTTTTTTGTTTAAAGCTAAATATTTAAGAAAGTGTCAATTTTAGCCATATAACATGTTATACAAAAAAGTGTTAGAATTTTATGTAGAATTTAAAAATCAAGTCAAATATAGGGTGTCCCATTCAAAAAACTTTCAGTAGCCCTACTTTTGTGACGCACCCCGTATAATTCAAAATATTTTTAGAATGAGCACGATTTACATATGTATCCCATAGCATAAACAAATTGTACCTGTTCGACGTAAATTTACTTTTTTCAATCTTTGACTCACCCGGTACTTGTAGGTTCCAAATTTTTATCTTTTAATTTTTACTATTATTCGAGGTATTTGTAAGTGTATATTTATTTTCAGGGAAACTGCGCGTCACTTAAAGTAACAGACTGCAGCCAGCTCCTGCGGGAATGGTCAAAAGAGACGATTTCCAGAGACGAGGTCTGCGCCACACAGTGCGGCTTTCTTTTGAGAGGAGAAGGAAGACAACAAGCCCCTTTTGGCCTGGTACCACCACCTCCGAGAAACGTTAGGTCCCGGACGTTGAACAGGCCGCCCAGAATTCCTGTCGCAAGCTCCTTTGACATTTCCGGATTTAAATTCCCGGATCTTTCACCTTTCATCTCTAAGTGAGAATAAGGGTTTAAAAGTGATAACATTTAAGAGAGAAGTTAAGGCAGTGAATTGTGTTAATTGTGGAGAATAAGATGGTGTTAAATATGCTGAACAACTTTAGCTGACCATGAACTGTCGGTGGTAACAGTGATTTTTTATTTTTGCGTATTTATTGTGCAACAGTGAAATGAATGTAAGAAATGTTATTGCGTCAGATTCAAACAACTAAACGATGTATAAATACAGATAACAAAAAAATGCCAGTACGCTAGCTTCCTCTGCCGAAATGTGTTGAAATAGATCTAGTTTTCATGTGTTATATGCGAATATTGTACAAATTGCATTAGAAAAGGGAAGTTACAGCAGTCTAGTCCCTTTTGTATTTTTTAAACTTTATTTTAATTGTTGACTAGTATTAAGTGTATGTTCAACGATATCACTCTTGTGTCATACTTGTTTAAATTTCTCTTAAGATGACCCATTTCCAGTACTGACTGTAATGTTTTTTTTTTAAATAAACATAAGCGAGAAACTTTGGCGGCTTGGCTCAATGAAGAAATCATGATTCTTGGGATGCGATATGTCATTTGCTTTCCGACGTTTTGTCCTCGAGTGCTCCAAACATCTTCACTCATCGAAATGCCTATTTTGCGGATATATTCCGAATGAAAGAAAAATTAATTTCAACAAGTAAGTGTATATACAGAGTTTTCCCATATATTTTGACACGCACATACAAAATTTATTTGCATTGATGCCGAAATGAATCAAAGCTGCATGTTTTTTATGAATCACCAAAATTTTTTATCACAAACGCGAAAATATTTTTAGAAATGTGAAATTCTGACAGGTTATTAATTTTCTTAATGGAATACCCTCCATATGCTTGGAGATTTTTTTTCTGATTTCCAATATATATAATTTCTTTACATTCTGTTTATTAGTTTTAGAAATATTTATATATTTAAAACAGATTTTTTAATAAGTTCGTGAAAGAGTAGTACCGCACCAATTTACGTATTTTTTTTAAATGATCCTCTGGTAACCGAGATCTTTCAACTCTATATTTTGTATTGTTTTATTGCGTATTTTTTCTTCTATAAAAACCAATATGTTTTTCTTCAATAACATTTCTGGACGATGTGGTGAATGCGCCCCATATTCTTATAATTCTACTGGAAACACATCGTGCCATCTAACAGAAAAGCCAGAACAAGATCTTTCTGGGCTGCGTTAAAACATAGTTAGCCATGATCAAGATAATTGCAAGGAAGGACGCTATTTAGACGTTCGGTCAGACCAAATTATTTAGAAGCATTTTTAATAATGCGTTGTAAGATGGGTTACTCGGGACAAAAAAATTGACGTGATAGAATTATAGAAACGGTTCGTAATGAATGAAAGAAGCACTGAAGAATATTTAAATATTTTATTATATTTTGAGGTACTTTCTATTTTTAAACTTTTGTCTTGATATAATTTGTCTTATTTATTCATATTTTAGAAATGTCTGAGCGGTCAATTCACGAGGCAGCAATTTGTTTTTTAACAAGTTGCGACATAAAATTTCTGTGGCATTTAGAACAACTACCGATCAATTTATATCTAAATTTATTCTCTCCATAATGTCCAGTCGGTAACCAATTTTCTAAATGACAAGTATCATTTCTGAATATACAGACATGGACCATTAAGATTGTCAGCAAGCACTCCCGATATTTCCCCATTGGACATATTTTTGTGCGGCTATCTGAAAAACAAAGTTTACTATAACAAGGCAAACACTATCAAAGTTTTAAAGGAAAAAATACAATCAACGATTTTACCTACGAAATCATTCATAGAAAATTACTGGAAAATATTTAGATATGTATTTTAAGCCAAGTCGACTGTATAGAGAATTATTTTAGTGTAATGTTTCATTCATTCCTGTGCTTTAACTTTTCGCTTAAGTGTTTTTTTTTCATTTGATAGTTTTTCGATGCTTAATATTGTCGCACCACTCGGTGTTGCTCTACCTGTCGATTTATTTTTACCATTTAAATAAACTAATGTCGACTGTTTCTTGTTCCGAATAACCCATATTAAAACGTATTATTATAAATGCCCGTAAATAATTTCTTCTGACAGTAAACGTTTAAATTGCATTGCAGTTGTCAGGTTCATGGCTTACTATGATTTAGCGCAAATTAACTTACAATTTTATTAATGTTTAAACGCTTACATTTCCAAAACTAAACATATAGTTGAAATAAGAAGATCTCCAATATAAAATAGTCAACTAAAAAAAGACAACCTGTCAAAATTTGACATTTATAAAAATATTTTTTCATTTATGATAAAAATTCGGATGGTATACACACGATAAATGGTCATGCCTAATGCCTTTATACTTTATGCCTGCTTTGGCTAATAAATCATTCCGGTCCAGGGTGGTAGTAGGAAGATTGAAACAATGTTTGTAAATGTACGCACAAAAATGTATTGCGTATTGCTGACTTTGACATAAATTATTGATATTCAGAAGTTATTAAAAATATAAAAACTAAAGATAAATTGCATTAAAAGTACAAAAAATATGGCAGCATACAGGTTTTCGAAAGATTTCAGACTCTGAGGTCAAAAATCAAAACTGATATAAGTATAGCATATAAAAAATATATTCAAAAAATGGAGACGGATATCAAAAAAGATCCCAAACGCTTTTGGAATTTTGTCAAAGGCCGGAGAGAGATAACAGGCATTCCAAACAGTATGCACTTTGATGGTCAGAATCTAGATAATCCACCCGATATTTTGAATTCATTTGCTTCATTTTTTAAGCAATCTTATTCAGTTTCTAACAATATCCAAATTTAAAATAATTCATTCTCGTGTAGTGATCAAAATATAAATATATCTACAGTTAGTGAACGGGATATTATTTGTGCTATTAAAAAACTTAAACCTAAATACACTGCCGGACCAGACCTTATTCCAGCATTTTTGATACGTGACTGTCGATTTGTGTTAATAAAACCTCTTCAAATCCTATTTGACATGTGCATTGAACAACAGACAGACCAAATATATGGAAAAAGTCGAAAGTATGTCCAGTCTGTAAGAAGGGTGATAAATCAGACATTCAAAATTATAGACCTGTTTCCATCATATACAACTTCTCAAAAGTTTTTGAGTTCATATTGCATGGCATCATTTTTCCGTTGGTGCAAAATAAAATTGTTCCTGAACAGCATGGTTTCTTTAAAAATCGTTCCACAACTACCAACCTGGCCATTATAACACAATACACTGCGGACTCGATTGATGAGGGTCTGCAATTTGATGTAATATATTTAGACTTCTCCAAAGCATTTGACAAGTTAAATCATGACTTGTTAATTAATAAACTTTCAAATATCGGATTCTCGGATTTCCTATTACGGCTCTTTACATGTTACCTTTCAAATCGCACACAATATGTGGCTATAAATGGTTTTCAATCGGAGAACTATATAGCATGTTCGGGGGTACCGCAGGGTTCCGTTTTAGGACACTCGCTTTTTAACATTTTTATTAAGGACATTGGTGATTCTCTGGATATTGGTTATTTACTCTACGCTGATGACATCAAACTGTTCGCTAAAATTAAGTCCATGGAGGACTGCTTAAAAATCCAACAAAATTTACAGCATATTATTGACTGGTGCCAAGGAAATTGTCTACAGTTAAATATTGGAAAATGCAAGGTTATGTCGTTTACTACAAAGTCAGAACCGATTATTTTTAACTATAACTGCAATGGTGAAATTGTAGGCCGATCCAAGGAGTTCTGTGATCTGGGAGTTACATTCGATCAAAAATTATCATTTACCTTACATTACAGCCCTATTAGGTCAGATTCTTCTAAAATGTTAGGGTTTATAGTTCGTACTACTAAAGAGTTTAGCCAAGTGGAAGCCATAAAGCTGCTGTACTATAGTTATGTCCGATCCAAACTTGAATATGCGGCAGTTGTATGGTCTCCGGGATATATACACTGCGCAAAACAATTAACGCAACGCCTAAAATTTCGTCTAAATTTGAATGGAAATTTCTCGAGAATGGTTGATCCGATTTTGATGAAGTTTTTATCAAAATTTAGGTTAATTCCTCGTGAATATTCTTTTGATATTAAAATTCAATGTTACTTTGCTCTAGGCAATAATACAGGGTGAAAAAGAAAGACATGTTTTATTTACCAAAGTTTAAAACACCCTGTAGAATAAATCAGATGGATTCAAGAGATCTAACCAAAAGAATGTTGTAGCCCAGTATGTTTCCAACAAATCGTTTTTTTATTCGCTTCAATAGCACAATTTTTGTCTGAGTTACAGGACTTATTGAAAAGTACTGCATTTACTGTGTTTTAAATGAATTTACCAGTTCATGTTTGAATTGATTCTGTTGAAGACGTTGCCCGTTAACAAGTGAACACAACTTATACCAGATTGACGTTTAGGCGTCAGTTTCAGTTCGGTTTTAAATTTTTCTCCTTATTGTGTACAGTCATGCCAAGACAAACTAGAAATTTGACCCGCGACGAATGAATAATTGCAAGAACTCTTAGAGATGAAGGCTGGAGCTATAGCAAGATAGCGGAACGATTGAATGTTTATAAATCAACTGTACATAGAGTCATACAGAGACACATGGAGACCGATGATCGACAACGTTTCGTGACGGCAAGGTTTCTGAGGCAGGAAATTCAACACGCGAATGGTCCTCAGGTAAGCACTCAAACAGTGCGGAATCGTTTGAGGGAAGGAAGTTTGAGACCACGTGTTCCTGCACGAGGTCCTGCGTTAACAGCAACACATCGGAGAGCCAGGCTAGAATGGGCTAACGAACGTATGAACTGGGCGGAAGCTGATTGGTCGAGAGTGCTGTGGACAGATGAATCGAGATTCTGTCTTTTTAATTGCGATAGACGGGTCCGTGTGTATCGTAGACCAAATGAACGCTATGTACAGGGGAATTTTGTTAATACCGTAATGTTTGGTGGGGGATCAGTAATGGTTTGGGGAGGGTTAGTTATTGTGGATGGGAATTTGAATGCGGATCGATATATCAACGAAATACTGGATAATCACGTGAGGCCATTTGCACATAATGTTGGAGCGGAGTTTTTATTAATGCATGGCAACGCTCGTCCCCATACAACACGTGTAGTGCAAAATTACGTTAATAATGTTGGGATCGATGTCATGCAATGGCCTGCACGTAGTCCGGACCTGAACCCAATCGAACATGTTTGGGACTTATTGGGCAGGAGATTAAGGGCTAATGAAAGACAACGAAATAACGTGGAAGAGCTGGGTGAGCTACTGATCGATATTTGGAATAAGCTGGATGAGGTACTCATACGAAATTTGATATTAAGCATGAATAGAAGGTGCGAAGCAGTCATAAGAAACAGAGGGGGAAATACGAAATATTAGTTCAATAGTTATAAAGTTTATTTTTGTTCGTTTTAGTTCTTAGTGTTTTGTTTTTTTGACTGTCGTGTTCATATCTTAATCTTACCTATTAAAACATGTTTTTCTAACTCCCTGTATTATTGACAAAACTAAACCGATCCTGGCCCTTGATATCACGAAGAAATTTTCGTATAACTAAACTAAAATGTATAACTATCGCCATGTTCAAATATCAGGTAACCGATGCGTTCGTAATTTAAAAAACAGTATAATTTATTTTTCGTTGCACCCTGTATTATTGACTGAACAAAACTAATATTGAATTTTAGTGATCCAAAAAAAAATCTTCACAACCAAGTTACAAATTACAAACGTCTTTAACAGAATCAATTCAAACATGAACTGGTAAATTCATTTAAAACACAGTAAATGCAGCACTTTTCAATAAGTCCTGTAACTCAGGCAAAAGTTGTGCTATTGAAGCGAATAAAAAAACGATTTGTTGGAAATATACTGGGCTACAACATTCTTTTGGTTAGATCTCTTGAATCCATCTGATTTATTCTACAGGGTGTTTTAAACTTTGGTAAATAAAACATGTCTTTCTTTTTCACCCTGTATTATTGCCTAGAACAAAGTAACATTGAATTGTAATATCAAAAGAATATTTACGAGGAATTAACCTAAATTTCGATAAAAATTTCATCAAAATCGGATCAACCATTCTCGAGAATTTTCCATTCAAAGTTAGACGAAATTTTAGGCGTTGCGTTAATTGTTTTGCGCAGTGTATATACATGTGTCTGGTATTGAAAGTATACAGCGAAAATTTGTAAAATATCTAAGCTTTAAACAAATAAAAGACGGTCGCTATCCCGCTCAAGGATGTTCACAAGAAGAGCTTTTAGATGCATTTTCACTGACGAACTTAAAAACCAGACGAGATAACCTGCAAATGATATTTTTGTATAAGCTATTAAATAATAAGATAAATTGCCCTTGTTTACTTTCTAAAATAAATTTCAACGTGCCTCGTTTAAGTTCACGCACAAGCAGTGCTTTTCACGTGCCGACTCCTCGTACAAACATCTTAAAATTTTCGCCTATTTATACAATGTGCGATAACTTTAACAAAAAAACTAATTTGGATTTTTTTCTGATAGTTTAGAATCATATAAGAAAAATTTACGACGCTAAACCGTTTTGCTAATTTAAATCTTATTCAAATATCAGAATTTGGAAAATAATTACTGTTATTATTAGTTATAAGCTTCTTTTTATGTGTAAAATGTAATTTTTTAGTAGGATTGAATATGTAGTTTTTCACTGTCTTGTAACTGGGATCTTCCTGTAAGACAGTTAACTGTAAATAAATAAATAAATAAATAGATATGAAAAGTAATAAGCCGTACTATATAATTATTATTATTTTGTTCCAAACAAAAAAGGTTACTCCGGTATCTTAAAAACTAAAAAAAATAAAAAGAAAATTCTGCATCTCCATTCCCAAACACTTTCATTGTGCCTTTGTCAGATCTGTTCTTCCTCTCCAGTGAATTGTCTTGGTCAAGGAATCGACGCAAGGTAGACCTTGGAATCCCTGTTGACTCCACTGTCCTCCTAATGGTAGCTTCTATGCCCTCTGACGCTTTTTGAAGTCCTGCAGACAAATATTTGAAGGCCACTGAACGTTTCTTGATTTTACTACATATAAACATTAGTGAATGCGGTTTAAAGCTTTGCAATAGTATGTGAGTTATTATTGGCGAATGTGCTATAGTCCAGGAAAACATAGATAATAAAAATATTTTAAAAATAATCAATATGGCCGAGGGCCAACATCTGACTTCCAAGTATTATAACCTAAAAGTTCTCTTAAGCCATGTGAATTGGAGCACTTTTTATGCACCACATCTTAATGTTGAATACTTGTTCTCATTTTTGGTACAAGAGTAGAATTTATTATTTGAGCAATGTTTTTCAATGGTAAATTGTTGCAATACAAGGCCACCAGTAGCGGGATATTTGGCTACAGTTAAGGATGTTTGCAATTTCAAGGATGACCCCTTCCTTTGGTCGACTTGTAAGGCCCTAAAATATGATGACCTTAATTCCATTAAATTGGCTAAAAAGAATACTTATAAAACTTTTTTGTTGAACTCCAATAACAAATCGAGGGACTGTTGGAAGGTTGTTAATTTTGAGAGAAATAAACATAGAACACCTATTTCAGGAAGCAGTATTTCTTTGGAGGGTTTTAACGAGTATTTTAGCTCAATTGCAGAAAATATAATCAAAACATTACCCTATATTACACAGAAGGCATCATACCTCCTGAACAAAAATAATGCACCTTCTTCTAGTTTTTTTCTATATCCAACTACTGAAACTGAAGTTTTTGATGTTGTCAGAAATTTAAAGCATCCGAACGCTACTGATTTTTATAATTTAAATAGACGTATGCTACATGAAACATTGGATATTTTAATTTGTCCCCTTACCAGGCTTATAAATAAGTGTTTTTCTGAGGAAATTTTCCCAGTGCATTTAAAATTTCAAAAATTACACCAATACTTAAAAAAGGTGATTGTCACCTACCGTCCAATTTCGATAATTGTAATATTCTCCGAGGTAATGGAAATAATGTTGAAAGAGAGATTGGTCAAATATTTTGAGAAACACTCTCTGCTTGATACCTCACAATTCGGGTTTCGGTCAGGGTGTTATTACTATGTGTGATTTGACAAAGGCCTTCGATTGTGTCTCTCACGACATCCTGCTGGAGAAAATGAGGTACTTTGGAATTAGAGGGGAGGCTTTGGATCTTTTTAGGTTCTACCTTTCTGGGAGACTACAATGTGTCACTATCAGTGGTCGAGTTTCAGTCCCCAGGAGTGCCCCAGGGTTCTGTCTTAGGACCTGTGCTGTTTATTGTCTATGTCAACGATCTATGTTCTTACATGTCAACTGTTAATAAACGTGTTCTATTTGCAGATGACGTGACTTTCTTAAATATTGAGTTGAATTTCAATGTTCTCTCGAATCTTGCAGGCATATCCTTGAAGGAGGCTGAAAGATGGTTTCTTGCTAATAAATTAAAACTAAACCCATCCAAAACAGAAAGTCTTATTGTAAGTAGCAATAATAGGCATACCTCAGGTAAAACTTGTAAACTACTGGGAATAGTTTTAGATGATTCTTTGTCTTGGTCGCCACATATTGAAACCTTGAGTGGTAATCTGTCTTCATATTTGTTTGTTTTAAGACAAGTGAAGCATTTTGTTAACCCAAATTTACTTAGAATCGTTTATTTTGCACTGTTTCATAGTAACATCACATATGGAGTAATTCTATGGGGAAACGCAATTACAATTTTCGCTTGCAAAAAAAAGCCATCAGATTATTGGCTAATGCCGGATTTAGGGATCACTGTCAACCATATTTTAAAGATCTTAAGATTATGCCTTTGCCTTCAATCCATATCTATTATATGTTATTAGAAATACACTCTAATTCAGATTTATTGACACTACATTCGGAAACTCATGATCATAACACAAGATCTGCATATTTACTTAAACTGCCACGGTATAGACTGGGAATGTCTGAACGAAACTCCCTTAACTTAAAATTATTTAATTATATACCTATATCGGTGAGAAATCTTTGCAAATTTCAATTTAAAACTAGAGTAAAAAATCACATATTAAAACACTGTTTTTACTCAATTGACTAGTACCTAAGTACTCCTTTTGGTTAAAATTGTTTTCTTTTTCTTTCCATATTTTTTCTTTTATAATATTTTTTTTGTTTGCCACCTTGTTGCAGGCACTGACTTACGTAAAAAAAATTTGGTTTGTTTTAATTGTGTTAAATGCTGTTTTCTACATTTTTATATTAGACATTTGTTTGTAAAATTTTTTGAGTATCGTGGTGTAATATATTTCTATTCTATTCTATTCTATTTAAAAAAAATGGGTTAGGTATATTTTCTACATTCCAAAACTAAATTCTATGGAGCAGCGATCTGTTAATATTCTTATTTAACGTATTTTTTGATATTGTTATATTGTAAAAATCGTTTTTAAGTAGTTTATTCATAAAACCGTTTTACCGCTTCATACTGCAGATAAAATGTTTAAAACATTTTTAACTTCTATTCAAATAACATTAATTTGAGTATTTAAATAAAATAATAATTTTTTATTTGGAGATTCAGACATTTTTAAAACTACCTATTTAATGTGATTGACCGAATGAATTAGTCGTCGGATTCACAGTTTTCAGCCCACGGTCCAAACATTTTAAAAATTACTAATAACACCTCACAAAAAGATTGTTACCCTAGGAATAAATAACACCACTGAACACCGCTATTGCCACAGTTCAAATGATTTAATAATAAAAATAAAATACCGCCCTGTACTGAGAAACGCTTGCAAACCAGACCTTAATTGCTTTTTTTGTGAGTAAAATACACCTGATCGTTATGAGCCCGGCAACTTCATGACCATTTATCGTGTGTCGGACTATATATAAAAACCATGTCTCTTTTGAATTTAGCACATTTTGGTATCAATTCAAATAAACTCTCTAGGTTGATGTTGAAATATACTTGAAAACCCTGTAGAGGTAATTTAGAGTGAATAGTTATACAGCTCAGTATGTGAAAATTTCCCCAAAGTAATCTTCTAAACAACTCACAAATGAAAATGTCATGAGCAATTGAAGATAAAACGTCTAAAAGTAATTTTAGTATAGTATCAAGATCCATGATTCCTTTATGTTTTCATAGGGATTTTTGAGTGTAAATTTTTCCAACTTTTTAATGGTAGAATTGTGAATATGCGACAGGAAGATCTCCTATTTATTAATACTGTCCCATATTCAAACTATTACTATGTTTTATAAATAATGTATGGATTTGATTATTTTTAAAACAAAACATATTATGTACGTATTGTTTCCTTATAATTTTCCACGCCTCTAATAATATCTGTTTTAAAAACTGTGAAAAACCAGCTATGAAACCAAATAATAATAGGAAAGTAAACCAATGGGCTTGGTTATATAAACAAAACAACCTGTATATTTTGCTACTTTTATCTGCTAGGCCCGCAGGTTAAACTTTTGAATATTGCCAGTGATTGGACAATTTCAAAGTTTATATTTCAAGTATTCAAGTAAAATTGAAAATTATTAGTCAGTAATAAACATTTTGAGTGTTATATTTAACTTGAAAGAGTTAAAATGCTTTTTAAAATGATATTTATGATGACTGTTAGGAAAGAAAGTTTCTGAAGTAAAAAAAAACCTTATTCACATATAAGCGCATTATTAGATAAAATATCAATCGGAGGCTTATTTGATAACTTTCCAATTATCATTCATTCTGCTAATAAATATGCTAGATCAGTGGCGTAACTAGAAATTTAGCTCCCTACACCTCAGTTCTGAAAACTGCCATATGAATATTTCGTTTGTATGTTTTGAAATAAAGATTTTGCAGGGGCGATAAACTATAAGAACAAATAATTCTTCGTACTGTAAATAATTTTAATGGGGAATTTCTTGTTACACTGCCAAAATAAGTTGAATACTTGTAAAAAGTTAGAAAACGTTAATTAAGATATAAATATAAACATAATTTAGTAAACCTGCTCGATTATTTACATGAATTGTTTGTAATTAATTACAACATAGGTATAATTTTTAACGCTGGACAAATAGATGAACATATATAAATATTGATAATAGCATCTACTTATGAAAAAATTGTACATTATATCAATTAACTGACGGATAGTGTGAATTCCTCCTTAAATTACCTTCGCAAAAATGCTCACAACTATTCATTCAAATTTTTAAATTCATTTATTTTGGGTTAACTGTAATTTTTGAGTTATTAAATGTGAGTACAGGGTAGTTTTTTTTTCGTTGATATTATAGGGTATAGGCTGAACGGTAAGAGATACAAAAAACTAAGATAAGTGTCCCGTTCTCTTTTTTAGTGTTTAGTTTAACGGCGCGGTCAGATCTACGCTAACTGGATTGATTTAGAAAATACAGGGTGATTCTCAAAATCTTCCGTTTCTTATTATCTTTTATTCCTCGGTTATTTATGGAAATAAAATAAACTTTAAATACCAAAGGTTTATGACTTTTTACGTAGAATCAAGCGGTGTATTTAAAAAAATATAGATGTTTTAATTTTTGAGATGTTATCAAAAGTAGCATTTTCTTAAATGGGACATCCTATTATCTAAGTATCTAGAAAAATTGCCATTTTGAGTGCTATATTCATAAAAATAAAGACGCAGCTTTAGACCTATATTTTGAGCGACAGCCAGACAAACAAATATTTCAAAGATTATATGACAATTTACAATTTCAAACATGAATCCGTATCAGTCCGCCGCTAGGGTACAACAAGGACGCTTTGGGTTCCGTGTGTGGGTGGCACTATATTAAATTAGAATCCTTAACTACAGGACTTATGATGAAAATTTGAATGAACCCAAATTTTGGAAGAATGTGTAATAAACGAGTTGGAAAACATGCTATTACCTGCAAGAAATAATATTTGTCTATGATAAGGCATTTATTAACTACCAATTTTGGCGAAAATTGGCTTGATCCATATAGACCAAACAAATGGCCTCCGCGTTCCCCCGACCTGACGCCATTAGACTTTTATTTTTGGGGATTTATCAAAAATGAAGTATATAAAGAATACCGAAGTAATACTTTAGAAGAACTTAGAGCAACTTTTATTAATTGCATCGGAAAAGTGCCAAATATTCATATTTATAACGCCATTCGTTCAGTTGCAAAAATGCATCGAGCAGAATGGAAGACAATTTTAGCACCTTTTGTGATTAAACAACTATGCTAATCATTAAGTATTCAAGATAATTGTTGAGTTGTTATTATAATTTTTTGTTGTTTTTTGTAGATGTTTTGGTTTATCAATGTTTTAATATTCTTGGTAACTGAGTTTTTAAGATACCTATTATAAAATAAAACAATAATGTTTCAATCCTTGGCCAACTAAAAAAAAATGTGTGGGTGTCTCATTTAAGAAAATGCTACTTTTGATAATATCTCAAAAATTAAAACATCTATATTTTTTTTAAATACGCAGTTGTATTCTACGTAAAAAGTCATAAAACTTTTATATTCAAAGTTTGTTTGATCTCCATAAAGAACCGAGTAATAACAGATAATAAGAAACGGGAGATTTTGAGAATCAGCTTGTATTTTCTAAACTAATCCAGCTACCGTAGATCTGACCACGCCATTAAACTAAACAGTAAAGAGGAAAATGGGACACGTATCTTACTTTTTATTTCTCTTACCGTTCAGTCTATACCCTATATTATCAACGAAACAAAAAAAACACCCTGTATATTTTTTAGATATACGATTTCTTTTATTCTGCCTGTACATCAGTAGAAAGGGCCCGCAAAAAAGCAAACATCGGGTCCATCAATATCTAAAACCGCTTCTATCTAAATACCCATAATGTGTTTTGACATATGGTTGAACTTAGAATGCCATAATAAATCAAAATAAATCTTACTTGCCTGTGCTACTTGAATGTAAATCAATCTTTTTTCCGAAATCATAACACTCTAGATTGCAAATTAAAAATTAAATGACATAAAGTTGTACCATTAGAATGTCAACGAATAAAAACATGCAATTCGATTTATATAGGTTCTCCCATTTAAAAAACGTTGGCTTATAGCAGAAATTCGGAAATAAAAGAAGATATGGCAACGCTGTTATAGTAAAGGAAATCAAACTATTGTCATATTTGACGAACCAAAATTTCATTCTAATAAGGTGTTTTCATGCTCCAGTTCCACTAACCGCTGCTGGTCTCAAACGTTTAGCACTGGTCTGTCAGATGATGACATCTTGTGTGACAGTTAAAGTAAACGTTAATTGTTTTTCGATTTTGCAAAAAAATAATAACCAAACATTTAGGAATTTATGTGCAAAAGCTTATTTTTTAATAGCAATATTGTGCCTGTTATAAGCAATTTGTCATTTTTTATTAAACTTAAAGTATGCATAAAGCCAAATAATATCAAACACAGAACGAGAGACGACACCAGAAAACTATAAAAATCATATATTTAGTGATAAAAACAAATAATTTCGCTTTTTCCAATTTGTAAACAAACCACCATATTTGCTTGTCTCTAGAACCGCGATCGAGACCATATCCCGACGTGGTTAGCAATTTGACAGACCAGTTATCGAACCGTTAGCCGGTGACGTCACTACTTGAAACGAAGTGATGAGCCGAACCGGACCATGGTGAACACTCCTATATTTAAGCCAAATCAGCTTGTATAATGTTTCATTTAGACGACCATGTGAAAACTATAAAAACTTATCAATTGATACATGAGCATTTAAAAAATAGCGAAGGATATATTTACATATTCTAATTTTTTTGATAAACTGTATACGATTGTTACAATTTTTTAACATGTTTGTAAAATATAAATTTAGTGACTTATTATTGTACGAGTGTAAGCTATATATAATAGTTCAATGTGTATTATTTTTGTTATTGCCTGTCATGTATATTTTTTACTATTTACAAAACGTAATATATTTATTTAAAATAAAAGATGATTTATTTTTTATTTAGGTTAATATTTTATAGTACTAGGTTTAACAACAAATAAAATCTGTAAATTCGCCATTACCCATTACCGTAGTCTTGAACTAAACTACTTTCCTAAATTCTGGAAAATATCAATCGGAAAACCCTTGGCAAAAATTTCTAAACCTTCAACTTTTAATGATCTTCGGGTTATAAGTATTCTGCCTGCGCTATCAAATATATTTGCGAAAATATTGTATATACTACGAATAGTGTTATTCCAAACAAACAATGTGGCTTTCGTAAAAACGTCTATTACCTTAGTTAATGTTACAGATGACATAATTCAAGCATGGGATAAATAATTAACAGCATTTTGGTACTCCTTGATTTTACAAAGACATTTGATACGATCAATCACAATTTACTGATTGCCAAGCTAAAATACTATGGATTTCAAGCAAGCGGAAATATTATCTGAAGTACCACAAAGCTCTATTTTGGGACCACTCTGGTTTTTGGTTTATACTTCTGATATCTTAAAATCATTATCTTTTTGTAAACTTTAAGCTTTCGCAGACAATACGCAGTTATATTGTTGCTTTGATAAGGAGAATTATGAACTTGCTGAATCATATATAAACACAGATCTAAAAACCTTATAACAACTTTCTAAGGGCCATAATTTGAATCTGAATCCTTGTTTGAGTATTTAGCAAAAACGATATTGTAATATTTTTAAAAAATAACCTTAATATCTCCGTTAATGATTCAAGATTAAGTTTTGTTGACTCTGCGAAGAACCTAGGTCTAATATTAAATAGTTAATTATCTAAAAAAATAGTCGAAAAATGTTATACCTCTCTCAATGTTATATAATATGTTATACAATACTTGACCGGGAGAGCAGGAACCGGATACAAAAAGTACAGAATGCGTGTGTTAGATTTGTTTATAGTCTTAGGAAATATGAACACATTTCTGAATATTTCAGGGAAATTAATTGGCTGAAAATGAAGACTCGTAGAAACTTACATTTATGTACCTTTTTAACAAAAACAATTAATAATCCTGCATCTCCCTTTTCCATTCGTGATCGCTTGGTTTTTCGCCATGACATTTGCAATTTAAATAACTCGAAATAACGAAATGTTAACCGTGCCTCATCATCAGAGTGCCATTTTTCAGCGTGTATTTACTTACAATGCAATACATTATTATAACAGCTTACCGAATAACTTGCTAAACCTTAATAGTAACAGTTTCAAAACGAACTATAAAAAACATTTATTAACCTTGCAGAATATGATAAATTAGATTGCTTCTCAGTGACCTACTTGGAGGGGATTTTTTAATGTTTAGTTCTTTTTCTTCCCTGTTTTTTTTTGTTTTTGTTAACGTATATTTTATTCGCTCGAAAATTAGATATTTATTTTAATTTTAATTTAGTTGTTATTTTAATTTTTATATATAAACTCTCTTTTTTTTTGCGTAGTTACTCAATGGGGACTTGAATAGTTTTTCATTTTAATTTTTTTATTTTTTTTTTGTTTTTTTTTCACCTGGTTCAATTAAGTAGCTATTAAAAGCTATACTGTGCCAGGTGTAAACATATATTTACTTACTTTATAACATTATGTATTTTTTCTATATATTAATAAAAGGTATTATTTATTTATTTATTTAAATAACACGTCATTGCTTAAGTTGAAAAATTCCTACTACTTTCGAAGATATCAGTGAAAAACGGAAAATCCTCATTTTCCTTTTCATTTCCTTCAGGCTGTATTTGAAGAGATAAATAAATTTTACACCTTTATAGTCAACTTTCCTCCTATACAAGATGGTTCACTCAAATTTAAAATCCAACGTTTCGTCTTCGAGGCCTCATCACCAGCTTAATTTGTTTAAACATAGACCTGGTTATTTATTTCAGTTTTAAGAAGCCCTTGACCTCTCCAAAACCAATGGAATAATGCACTCATACATTGAAAGTATTTCCTTCGTGAATTTGGCAAGATTCTAGCTTTCCGTCTCTCTCTAACATATTGTCTAAAATTTTCTGTTAATTGTAATACATCGTCGGTTTTTGGAGGTCGGTTTGTTAAAAATTAAACAACAAATCCGGGTCCGTACTTAAAAAAATTAATTTAATGATGAGACCACGAAGACAAAACGTCGGATTTTCAATATTGGTGCATATCACACAGAGAAGGAAAAATAGCTACACGTACATGTAAAATTTATTAGGTCATTTATTTATTTTTTTATATTAAATTTGAAATTAAATTAAAATTGAAATGAAATTCAGTTGTTTTTGAATGAAAACCTTCTTTATATCCAACCATACACCATTGTAAAATTTGAAATTCGTAGTACTTTTTACAGCCTGGTAAGGAAGTTCGTGATCACCCGGTATATGGTGGAATCAACGGGTATACAGCAACACCTACTAAATACTTACTAAACAACGAGGCCTACGCGCTTACGCGTGACGTCATCAAATGTAGGCCTATGTTATTTCAATACCTTCATTAGAAGGTACGGGTTTTTACAGGGACATATTTAAATGAGCTTTTTTTTTAATTTCAGCAAATAAACATCAATTTATGGGGCTTATTTTATGAGTTTTTGAATCTGTCAAATTTATTCGGTTTCGCTATAGAATTAAAATGCCAAAGACGACTCTTAAGAGATTACTCGTTTTTTTTTGTTACACGACGCACAAGGCACTGCAGAACAGTGTGGGACTCGGTAAAGCCCTTGTAACAGTTTAATTTTGTTATAAGTGCATTACATTGTATGATTAATTTAATATTATAGTCTACTACTTTAGTATTAAGTTTAGTGATTAATATGTACGCCTTGTTGGTTTGATTTACTTAGATATTAGTAGTTTTCTTATTAGAAGCGGTTATATTGTTCATATTTAAGCGAAATATAAATTCAACACCTTTTGCAGCAAATTTCGGTACACACAGTGTCACCTCTCGATAAGTAGTTAATTTTGTACCTATATCTGAACTCAAGATATAAAGGAATAATTTTCAGTAAATGGTATAAGTTTAGCGTTCGTTCATAGATGTCGCCAAAAAAAAATCAGTTCAAATATAATTGTTGGATTTATTTAATTTTGCCGAATTTAATAATTATATACTGTATAAGAAAAACTTCAAATAGCACTTTAGACAAACTATTTATTTCCCATATATTTTACAGAGTAGATATAAATTAAATTTTATTAATTTTGAAAACCTGTTTTCGAGTCCTTTATACAAGTCTTGGGATTTTCGTTTTCTTTGGCTAGATATGCTGCATTTTTAGATTCGAGCGTGTATTTTGTATAACTCTTCTGTCGTTGTAAAAAAAAACCAAATCATTAGTACCGCAATAAATTCTTTGATATAAAGTCGATATTATGTATTAATATTGAACTGTAAATACTTGTATAAAAAAAGGTTGCCTTGATAAATATTTCTTTTCAGATATACATAGGATTATTTTTAGACTATAGATACTATATATACACCACTTCATATTTTCTCTTAAATCTACATTTTATTATTCGTGTTCCTTTTTGCTGTGAATATGTAACATATAGTTAGACATAAATAAACCAAAGGTATTTCTCGATTCAATATTAATATTCTTACCTTTTTTTTTTGAGACTATATAAACTACAGCCTTCTTATAATTTCTATCAATGTTTGATGTTCCGAAATTCAGATCGACTTTTGTTTTGTCCATAGTTGCATAATTGCTTGGAGCCTATTATAAACTGAAATTTCGTTACGTCTGCGTCTGATGCATTTCCTAAAATAAATAGTTAATAATTGTGTGAATAAATTCCTGTTTTATGGTTAAATAATGAGTTTATACAGTTGGGAAAATTCTATTAAATTAAAGTTAACTTACGTTTCATTTTTATGGCATTTAACTACTCCTGCATCAGCACATCATTTTTTTTTGACTCTTTGGTACTCTACTCCAGACTAATATTTGACTTTTCTGAGTGGTCCTTTTCCATTAGTACTAGAGTAATTAATTAAATATTATTTGTTTATTTACATTTCCATTTCGCCTTGGCGTTGCTTTTAAATTTCAGGTTAGTTGTTTCTGTCAATGTTCGTCGTCTCGAAACCCTCCATCCGGTACTTCCTCATATCAAGAGCGCAGGCATCTTTTTCGCTGTTGCCAAGTGTATTCCTGCATTATTTCCTGTATCTTTCTCAACCAATGGACAGTCGTTTTTCTTGTCTAACATGTTAATCATATCCTTGTTTTATTCCGTCTATCTGCTCTTTTGGCAAGGTTGTTAGCACCTGACATATTCTAGCCAATGGTATTCCGCCACCTTAGTTAACCAAAGTTCTAGATGGAAAGGAAGCTGGGGGAACACATTTTTCACTTTTCTGGTCACTTGCAGATAAACCACAGGTCTTCAGCGCGGGTCTGAGAAAACAATCCAGGAAAATCTTGGAAATCCGTTAGCGGGATTTTTCCTCAACACCGCATTAGTTTTTCGGGCACATTATAGTTTGCACTGTGAGTGTTATTTTTCGTGCTAGTAAATCTCTCTAAGAGAGGATTTGACCTGAAGATTGGACCAGACCGCCATTTTCCATGCCCTTGTACTTGCCACGTGAAACCACTTTTTGACTAGAACTGAGTGACCCTATCGGATAGGTAATTTGCTTTCATATCATTTATCCTGAAAAGGATATCTTTTTTCTTAAATTTTGCTATTCGTAATTTGGTAATTTCTCTCATTTTTTTTTTTGGAAGTAACTTTTGCTCGGGTGAGACGATTATTTTTTTTTTGATGCAACAGGGGCTAGTTTTTATATATTTTTTTGAAATCTTAAATATTAAATGCAAGTGTAACTAACGAACTCATACGAAGACACATTTTTAGTTTGAATTTCGTCGAACATCTTTTTCCTCAGTAATTTGATTCATATTCCTATTATATTAACCATATTTTGTGGATCGTAAATTGGCTCTATTTTATTTTAAAATAAAACCACAATATTTAAGCAGCTTGCATAGTGTGATTTGATTACTGCATTCGTTCTTTTTAATAGATAATAAACAGATTAATAAATGGCTTGCAGAGGTTTTCAGTAACAATTAAGTATGACGTAAATTGCTTTTCTTTTAGTTTGTGGTATTTTTTTTGCGTTTTGATTTGCCGCTGGAAAATAATTAGTTAAATAAAACCCCTTTTTTAAGCTGGTTATATTATAATTTAAATATATTTGTGCCTTTTGATTTTTCTTATTGCTGCCTTATTATATCTATATTTTTTTTAAGTATTCTCACAACGTTTCGCTTAAATATTTGCTATTCTTCAGGTCTATACATACCTTCTTTTGTTAAAATTTTGCTATTTTTTTTTATTTTATTCTCATTTCTATTTAAATTGGCCGAGGTCAGTCTAAATTTTCTATTTATTTTATACTGGAAATTGCTATAGTAATCGATTTTGTTACAAATTTATTTATTGTAAATTGAATTTAGTTATTGGAGTCAGTTATAATAAAGTGCTTATATTTTTCTTACTCAACGTTTCGATTCATTTTAGGTCTTCATCAGGGCCTAAAATTTTTTTTTAAGTATTAGAATTATTTCTACTTTATTACGTATTGTTAATTTAAATCATTCGGATTCAGTCGAAACCTTGTATTTATTTTAGTGTTAACGCTGGTTATTGAGATTATATTTGATAAAGTAAATTTTAGAATTTTCTTTTCCGGTCTTAGTTTGTATTTGTGGAATTGTTGGATTTATTGACAACGTTTCGACTGAATTTTCAATACCCATCAGGGTATTTTGTGCTTATTGATGGTATCTTTAGTGACTTCATTTTAAATTATTTAATTGTATTTTTTTTATTTTGTTGCTTGCGGTTTTAATTTCTTTAAAGAATTAGTGTCTTGAAATTAATTAAATATTTTTTATACTTCTCGGTCGGACTAAATTTTTAAAATTAAATTATTGTTCTGACTGTTCAGTTCATTTTGAATCAGTAGAAACCTTTTGGGGATTTTTTTGAGTTAATTAAAATTATTTGGGTTTTCGTTATAGACTTTGAATCACTATGAAAAATTCTAGAAAATTTTTGTTTTCATAGGGTTCAAGTCAGGGGCCAACTGTTAGTCACGGTCCTAATTTCAAGTCAGGGGCCAACTGTAAGTCACGGTCCTAATTTCAAGTCAGGGGCCAACTGTAAGTCACAGTCCTAATTACTGTCAGGGGCTAATTGCAACTGCAAGTCACAGACAATTTCAAGCCACAAACTTAACTTCAAGACTCGGGACTAATCTCATGTCACGGGCCTAGTTTGAAGTTAGGAGCGCTAGGTGCTGCTGGATTTGGTGACGCTTATTGCTTACTTTTTTCTTTATACTCTAACTGATAACATACTTATTGTTTATATTTTTTTTTTCTTTTATACAGTAACAGATAAATAGATTTTTTTTCTTAACTTCATTTGTGTGTTTTATTTAGCTCACTCTTTTTCTTTTAAAGTATCAAGAGGAAGCAAGTGCCGCGAAGTTCAAGGGGCTTTCCAATTTAAGCCGTTATAAATTGGTGGCGCTCATTTCTTTTTTTTTCGTTTAAGATTTCTTAAGTTTTCCCGCGCCCTACTCTCCGGGTTAATTGAGCTAGGGCATCTACATTGCACGCTCTGTTGACCACGAGCTGTAATCTTGATACCAATTTGTGATCGAAATAATTTAAAATTAAACAGTAATAATAATTATTAAATAAGAGCGTAGCAATCTTGCACCTTGGTTTTGAGAAAAACCAGGGTTACAATTTGGCGCCTAACGTGGGGGTCCACCAGACCCCTCCGTGTTCTTACCCGACAACATTTGTCCGGATCTACCGCAAAATTTCAAACAGATGTCGGTATGAATTTTTGCTTAGTAATTGTACTATTTTAGCCAATTAGTAAATTGTCAAAGCCGAGTTATTTGTCAAAATCGGGTAAGGTTTCAAGTCCAGGTAAGTAGTATAAGCCTGTAGCGAGTCCATATGATCAAGAATATAATAGGTTACTATTTTATATTGTCAAAATCGGGTACGGTTTCAAGTTTGGGTAAGTAATATATGCCTGTGGCCAGTCCTTATGATCAAAAATACAACAGCTTATTATTTTAACTTGTCAATATCGGGTATGGTTTCAAGCTTGGGTAAGTGGTTTATGCCTGTGCTGTGGTGAGTCTATATGATCAAGAATATGATAGGTGGTTATTTGCTAAATTCTAAAAAAGATTGTATTGATGATATTTCCTAGCAATACAAAAATGCGAAACTTGTGCTAGGTTTTAATTTCATAACTACCTATTTATTAAAAGTCTGTAGTTTCCTTTTTTTGTTTTTATTTAATAAATTATGATTATGTTTAGAGCAATAATTATTAAGAAATGTATTTGAAATGCTACTAAAAAATATTTTTGAAACATTAATTTTTAGGTGGCTTTTACAACTTTCAAAAGGAGTTAAAAGTGTATTTTTATTAAAATAACTTAAAAACAACCCACAAAGAAAAGATTTTTGTTTGTAAATATCCAAAAACGTATCTTCAAATTCATCAATTAGCTTTTTAAATATAATATATGCTGCTGAAACTACATCTACTACCTGTTCTCGAGGATATAAAAGAGCACCTCTACTTAAAGAATTAATTAAATTATAAGAATCCTCTACAATACAAGGTTCACTGAGAGTTAAGTTTTCTTTGCAAAAAGTACAACTAATTTTTTTAAAAACAATATAGCAGTATTATACGCTTAAGTAGGTTATTACTGGGAGTTCTGATTGTATAGATTCGGTATCAGACTGTGTAACTATGATTTTAGATAATAAATTATTGACATGTTCGAAGAACGGATTTATATTAATGTCCCCATAATGTCTAGATTTTAGAGATAACATAGACTGAATTCTTTTTTCTGATTCATATAGCTGTCTAACTGAGATATAATAATGACCACCAGCTAATTGCCTATATTTTCCAGAACGCTCCTCCAATGGGCCTGTTTTGAAATTTGCCCAGTAATACATAATTCATATTAAGCTCAGTTAAACAGTATTCAGTAACTTCAAGAAGCCCATTAATGGTGTGGTTTAATGCAGTGTGGGTTTGTGGAGTCAGTGTATTTGTAAAATTAGTTGGACTCCAAGTATCTAGCCAATTTTGCATTTTTAGCAAAAAACAAAATTTACGATTATCATTGGTGGCTGTTAGCATTTGTTTGGTAAAGGGTTCCTGATATTTAACTAACAAAGGTTTTCCGTTAAGGGGAGTTTTTACGTTCACAATTTTCCACAATGTCAATATAACACTAATAAAGTCTGCGGTATCTGCGGTGATGAATGTGACAAATTTTTAACAAAACCTTTTAGAGCCTCTCTAATAAAGGGATTAAAGATTTTAAGAGCTAATTTTACATTTTCTCTTTTAAGGGATGATGGAAATAGAGCCTTTAAACTAAGTGAATAACCATGCTTCAATAGTTTGTCTTGTTCTAGTTCGTCTAGGTTTTTTATCACAGAAAAGGAAGCACATTTTTTTTGGCCTGTCTCAAAATCGAGATAAGAAAATGTCAGGTTTTGAATTAAGCCAGTTGTTAAAGATACATTTCAGTAAATTAACAGTGTCAAAAAGGTAAAATAAGGGTCTTACTGTGTCAATAGGATGTTAGAATACTATACTGACTTGATTAAGGGGTGAAAAATTACTCATTGCTTTACTGTTTACTGCATTATTGTCACTAACTGTACAAAATACTATGTACCCAATTTCTTCTAAATTTTCTATAATGGTGTTGATAAAAGTATATAATATTTCTGAATTAAGTTTAGCTACAGGAGATATATGAATGACTTCTGTAAGGCTTGAACAAATCATAAATGCTACTGCTGATGATGATAAGGTATCTTTATTATTTACTGATGTTCCTACGGTATTTTTCTTTATCTGTTAAATATTGAAAAATGTTACGAGCATACTCAACTTTATGTGAATTGAGAGTTTCTGTGGGAATTTCACTAGTTCTGGGGAGTTGACTTGACTCGGTATGGTGTAAATCACGAGTTTCACTAGGATCAGGAATGTCGCTATCAAGATTTATGGGTATTGACATTATCATATTGTCAATCAATTCCTTTCAATGATAATTATAATAATACATTTTCGAGATTTTAGATTTAGTAAAAATTTAATATGGCTGAACAAAATGGCGAACTAGTGAAATGTTAAAAAACAACTTATCCAATTTATCTGAAATTTTAGAGGTATTACGTAAAAATCAACTGATAAAGTCTTGTTACGAATCCAAGATGGCGAAACAAAATGGCAGTCAAATAAAATTTATGTAAATGAAAAAAATCTTCCTCCAAGATTTTACATAGCTTCCAGTTTTATCATTTCTAGATGCCCAAAATACGTTTTCTCAATTCTATCGGTCTGCATGTCGGTCAATCTGTTTGTCAGTTTGCGGCATTACTTATTCAATATATTTTAACTTATGCCCAGAAATCAAGCGTGGCATTGCTAGAAATTGGTAAAATAATGATACGAATTCGATATGATAGAACAAAATGGCCTTCAATGGAAATGTTTGAAAAGACAGTCATATATACGTGTTACTAACTGTGCAAATTGTTTTCAAGGATTATCTATAATTAAACCGATTTAGATCAAACATTTTTTTGATGAAAAAACTACCGGTACCAAAACATGCTTAGACTTTATTCCTAGACGTGTAGTGGAATAAATACTTACAGTTACTCGCATAAATCGCTGCTGTAATCACAAAAACAAGACATCTTATAGCTAGAGCGCGTCTCAACTGATGGGCCAATGGAGCAATAATTAAATTCTGTATTTTTGCTCCAGAATTATATAAAAATGGGCATCTCTCCTAGTAGAACCACTCTACCTAAATCAGGTACCTTATTCTTGGTTGTCGAGGCACGTGTTCACTGTGGAATTTATGGCTGTTTTCGTCGTTGTCAATTTTGTAATGCACTTACGTCTCCATTACTCGAGGGAGCTCCTTCTATTAATTACTGATTTAAAAAGCCGATAACTCATTGAGTTGCTTCTTAGAAATTATTATTTAACAAATATTTAAACGCGATAAAACGCGTGCTGATGTATGACCATGTACCGTTTTGGAATAAATTAATATTTGAATAAATTAATAAGTTATTTGTCTTTCAAATATCACTTTGAGAATATTGTCTGTCTATTTTTGTGGGGACTTCCTACTATGCTTTCAGAAATATTGTATTTTCACATTTATTTCCTCTATTTGTTTTATCAGGTAGCGTGAAGATTGTCTTATTAGAGGGGGGAGTAGGTTAGGATTAATTTACTTGAATTCAATTCAAAATGTTTAGGCCTAATTTAAATAGCAATAATCCAAAATATTTATAAATAAAATATACATTTAAATCCTTAAAAACTAATATTTGGGCGGCTAATTCAAATTTTATGAAATTTTTGGATGTCAATGGTTGAGGAGCGGAGAGTTAAACCCCCAAAACCTCCTCCCGTTGTGCCTCTGGTTATATTAGTCTTTTTGCGAAACATTACATAATGCTTGGAATATATCCCTTCTTAACGATATTAGGTACCATTAGCTGGGTTTTTCAAAAAAAAAAAAGAAATAAACTGTTATATAAATACCTAATATATAAATAACTTCAAATTTACGTTTTTATAAAAATGAACTAAAAGTAAAAAATCGAGTTTATAATATATACATTTATGACAATAAATTTTGAATACCAAGAGCATGCCAAAAACACTAATAGTAATGAAATAAATATATATATATATATATATATATATATATATATATATATATATACATAGATTTTGCTCTTGATCTGTTTAATTCATTTAAAAACATACAATTTACATGTGAAAAGGAAGTAAACAAAAAATGTTAGTCATCAGGTCAGATATATACAATGGTATAGAAAACCATACTGTTCTAACAGATTCATCAACTATTCCTACCACCCTGCTAGAACAAAAACCAATCTGATTATAGGCATGAAAACTAGACGTTAAACTTTCTCATCCTACTAAAAGACATCAAGTGCTACAACATAAAAACCATAGAAAATTCATACCCCCCAAATAGTGCTAAAAAAATCCAAACTGAACATATATATATATATATATATATATATATATATATATCTTCTGTCAACACACCTAGTAACATAAATATACAATTGTAACTCAGGATATATATACATACGTTTTTTCTCTCTTCCATACATAGATAATGTCACTAATAAATTGATCAATATTTTTAAAGATACAGATGTGAAAATAGCGAGAAAACAACAAAAGACTTTATCTCTTCTTTTCACAAAAACTAAGACACCTTTGTCCTCTCTTGAAAACCACAATGTAGTATACAGAATTCCTTGCAACGAATGTGAATTAATACATAGGGCAAACGTCTAGGAGCCTTAAGGGCAGAATCACATCTATAAAAGTGACTGCTTTCCTGTGCACTGAGTGAACACTTTATTAATAACAACCATTCTCTTAACTGGAATAATGTTGAGATTCTTGACAGAGCCTCATCATATTGCACGTTCTTAGAGATGATTCACATAATATATATATAAAAAAAGTGATATATATATATATATATATATATATATATATATATATATATATATATATATATATATATATATATATATATATATTAGGCACAAAAAAAAAGCATTAACTAATTTTTTGTTCTTCTCATGTTCAAATATATTTATTTAAATATATATATATATAGCCCTTCACTTAAAACGCAACCCTCCATCACCTTTCGCGTGTTCAGAGTAACCGACGTTCAGTCATAATTCTCTCCTTTTTTGTCGCTTACATCTTTTCTCTATCCTTATTACACACCTTGTTTTCCTTGTAATTTCACCATCTTAAAAATTAAATCGTTTTATACGGCAACACATCCTGTTTTAAGTAACATAATGGCGTTCCTCATGAACGTTCGTTTTCAATAATCCCTCAATTTTTTTTTAATTTTCAATCATGTAATAACAGTTAAATAACAATATTTTCGTAATTTAAATGTTCCAAAGTGTGATGGTTTGTTTTAGAATAAACATTTCATAAATTCTTGTTTGATGGAATGCAATCTTGCTTTTATTTTAAACCCACATTGGTGAGTTATATAAAAAAACCAAAATTCTAGAATTAGTTACTAACGTAGTTTTCTTTTTCTAAAATTTTTTGTAGAAATGTCTGAAGATAAATAATCCCGAAAGCTTGACTATACAATAAAGGGTTCATCTTTTGAACTAGGCCTTTGGTTTTCTTTGACTGCACCCCCACTAATTTAGTATTTTTTGCTTAATTAGTCAGTCACGACTAGGATTCACTCTATATATATACATATATATATATATATATATATCTATACATATATATATATATATATATATATATATATATATATATATATATATATATATATATATATATATATATATATATATATATATATATATATATATATATATATATATATAAAAAAGGTATTAAGCTGAGGCAGGTCATTTGTTAATTCTGTTCTTTAATCTGACATTTTGTAAGAAATATTTTTTTGTTTTACGTTTCCGTAGTTGTTTCGAGTTGTTTAATGATGGTTGAATTCACAAATCAAGAATATGCAGAAATTCATTTCATTTATGGACAACGGCAATTGTTATGAAGCCAGACGACTCTATGAACAGAAATATCCTAATTGCATGGTGCCCAATAGACAAACATTTGCAAAGGTACATAATCGGCTATATGAAAATGGATCATTCAAGAAAGCCACTCATTTAGCAGGAGCAAAAACGGTTAGGACTCCTGAAGTCGAGGAAGCAGTCCTGAATGCAGCAGAAAATGATTCTGCTACCAGTACGAGGAAAGTTGCAGCAACACTTAACATGTTGCTTGTACGGAAAATTTTATTAGGCAACTTAATGTATCCTTACCACATCCAAAGGGTTCAAGCTCTTCTCCCACGTGACTTTCCACTCCATATAAATTTTTGCCAGTGGGTCTTACAATTGCTAGCCCGAAGGTAAATTTTTCTAGGAATGCCATACGTAATTTTCTAAACAATCATTTTTGCGTAGAAGAGAATCAGCATTCATTACATGAAAATAATTTCCAGCAACAATTTTCAGTAAATGTGTAGGCCAGCATTATTGGAGATTATTTGATAGGTCCATTTTTCCTGCCAGCAAGGCTAAACGGACGATACTATCGTCAATTTTTGAAGATAAACTCCCGGTATTGCTAGAAGACGTGCCAATTCTTCTTAGAAATCAGATGTGGTTCATGCACGATGGTGCACCAGCACATTTCAACATAGAGGTGAGGGAGTTCCTAAATAATAATTTTAACAACCGTTGGATAGGGCGAGGGGGACCTCACCCATGGCCCCCTAGATCTCCGGATCTGAATAGCCTGGATTTCTTTTTCTGGGAACACCTGAAAACATTGGTGTATCAGACCCCAATCCAGACAGAAGAAGATTTAAGAAACAGAATATTAGCTTCATGCGACATCATTCGCAATACTCCTGGAAAATTTGACAGAGATGGTCAGTCCATTAGGCGAAGACTTTATTCTTGCATTCTAGCAAGAGGCGGACATATTCAACAACTTTTATAATTTTGTTTTATTTTTAATTTAACTGTAATAATTTTATCCGATTGTTCATTATCATGTTGGTTGATTTAAAATAAAATCCGTTTCTTAATTTTTTGCTTAATTTGGCCTACATGCCATCGATGCAATGCATCGATTATTGAGAAACACCAAAGAGCTAAAGAAATGAACAAAGAGTTTAAATTTTATATCAGAATTATTGCAAAAAAAAATATGTCGCAAAATAAACTGTGATGCAAAACGAGAATACCATGCACGATTTTGATATACGAAAGAGCTAAAGAAATGAATGTTCTAAATTTAAATTTTACAAGGAATAGAAAAAATCGAAAAAAACGAGAAAAAAAATTGAAACTTTGACACCCTGTAAAAAAAGTTCCATGTATATAGATAAACTTGTAGGTAGTGAAATAAAAAATGTAACACCCTGTATACAGGGTCTCCCACGATTTTGAAATTTTATCGTAGAGATTCTTAAAAATAATACATGTTCTAAATGTCAACTAATTTTCGCGAAAAAAAAAATCGTAACTAAAGTGGCCAAGAGAAATTGCTGGAAAATATTTTCAAGTTTGTAAAACTACCGCAAGATGGCTTACCTGGAATGGTAAATAAAAAAAACACTTTTTTTTTGCAAAAATACCCAACATGAGATAAAATTTTGATAAGCAGCAAAAGCTCCAACAAAAATGGTGCAGTTTTTTTAAGGCGTTTTGTCATATGTCTATATATTGGGAATGATAAATAAATTTTTCGAAGCGCTGTCTCCTACATCTTTTATTTAATGTTATCCAAGTATACTTGTTTGAAAGAGCATTTAAAGCTCTTTTAATATGTCCACATTTTTGACTCTATAGTTCTTGGTATACTAACTAGAGGGCGTATATATATATATATATATATATATATATATATATATATATATATATATATATATATATATATATATATATATATACATATATCTATATATATATATATATATATATATATATATATATATATATATATATATATATATATATATATATATATATATATATATATATATATATATATATATATATTTATATATATATATATATATATATAGGTATGTGTGTGTATTGCAAATTCGGTGGTGTGGATCTCAAAACTGTTGGAATACGAGGTTAAATTAGAGTAAAGTTGAGCAATTTAATGTCGAACGATATGCTGTTGACAAAGTCGGAAAATTCCGCCTACTTTTGAAGATGTCCCTAAAAATCTTTTGGTTTCTTTCAGGTTGCATTTAAAGAGATATTGCAAAATAAATTTAGATCATCACAACCACTTTTTTTCCACTACAATATAATGTACTAAGATTGAACATCCGACGTTTCGTATCCGAAGTCTCATCACCAACTTCATATTTAAAATTCGAATTTGGATTTTTTATTTCATTTTCAAAAAGCGTTCGTCCTCTCAGAAACAACGATGTATCATGCTCAATGTTTGAACAGAAATTTTTTACATTTTCCCATATAAGACAGTGTGTTAGAGAGAAACGGAAAACCAAGTTAACGATAAAACCTCGAAGAATAAATACCGGATTCTAAATCTGAGTGCACCATCCTATAAAGGAAGAAAAGTTGCTATAAAGATATAACGATTTATCGTTGGTTTTTAGGGATATCAGTTACGTGTAACAAATATAACTCCGGAAACAGTAGGAATTTCCCAACTTTTTCAATTACATATTAATAAATACAATAATAAAATACAAAATATTGTTCCAAACGATCTTTTTCAAATATTTCGTGGCCATAAAAAAAGTAAATTTGAAAACATTTTTTTTTAAATCAAAGAAAAAAAAACACTGAAAAAATCAATGCACTTATTTCATAAAATTAAAACCTTCCCTCAAAATCATATCGAGAAAGAATGGCTAGAAAATTCGATAAACACAAAAATCCCACATTGTGCCATAGATATTCTTAGTTTGGGTAACAACTTCGCAATGCCTATAGAAGACTCTTAAGTACCTACAACTCCAGACATAAAATCTTATTATCATACATAACATACATAATTACATAATTTGGCGTCTAAAAAAAAGTCTTTGGCTTTTTGGTTTTTGCTTACATGTTTACATAACACCCATCAAAATCAGCGAAGACTAAAAAAAAAGGATTCTCACTTATAAAATCGTGGTAAGGTACTATTTCTTGATAAACAGTTGTGTCATAAACTTAAGAAAACTGGTACTTTTTTAAAACAAAACCGCCAACTAAAAATGTTAAAACCGGACAAATCCAATAAAACTGTAATTATGGACTCAAAAGAATACAATGTAAAATTTAATAACTTCCTCGCTGATAACCAACAAATAAACAGGGATCCCACGAATACTTTTCAAAACAAAATTACTTATTAAAAAAATGGAAAACAAAAAAACTACATTTTTCCCAATACAGCCAAAATTTTGAATTTGAAGTTCAACATATACAACGCGCAGGCTCCTAAGATTCTTGGCATTTTAAAGAAAAAATTGGAAATATGACAATACCGGACAATTATATAATCATATCTCTTGACGTTATATCCTACCACACAAATGTCCCTTTAGATTTAGCCCTGGGCATAATAAAAAAAAATTAAATTTAACAATATACTGACATCCCCTTTGAAGAACTTCTCGAAGTCGTTTAGTTAATTCTAAAATTTACTTATTTTACATATAATGACACTTATTATTAACAAATCTATGCAATAGTATCATCCATATCAAGCGTAATTGCCAAACTTGATCTTGAAAATCAGATGATTCCAAGTTTACAATATAACATACCTTTTTACTACGGATACGTGGATGATTGTACTTTGGCCATTCCAAAAAACATGACTGATAATGTTTTTAATTCCATTCACCCGAAACTTAATTTCACAATGGAAATAGAACATAATAAATAAATGAATAAGTAACACAGTTAACTTTCTAGACATGACATTGTACCACAATCAAGATTCTATAAATACAATATCTGCAAAACCGGTTAAATGGGCACAAATTTGAAAAAAAACACAAGAGCTTAAGTAAACATGAATATTATTTTTCGGAGCATATTAAAAAAGAACGAGGATTTCTGGAGGTGATCTATATTACAATATTTAAGAACTCTGTTAGCGATATATATATATATATATATATATATATATATATATATATATATATATATATATATATATATATATATATATATATATATATATATATATATATATATATATATATATATATATATATATATATATATATATATATATATATATATATATATATATATATATATATATATATATATATATATATATATATATATATATAATGTTATACGGTTTATTCAAATAAAGTGCATGTAAAACATGAGTGGTTATGCAAGCAATATACCTTTAAAAGTTTGCTAAAAACTTAATACATAATCGGCCACTTTTATTTAAAGGCGTATTACTCGCACAACCATTTTTGTTGACATCTTGAATTTGAATAGACCAATTTGTAATTTGATGTTTCGTGTCAACGTGTGTACATCTAAAACATCAACGTCAATGATCAAATTTGAATTTGTAAAAGTGAAGTCTATAAGAGAGTGCCCAACATTCGATATTCGTAGTGGGGTGTTTATTAGTCTTACATCACGAAATCTTAACAACCCCCTTGAGGTACTGTTCTAAAAACACTAAAACGTACAGAAAACTAGGATCAGTTTTATAAATAAAAATATTTTTTGAGACAGTAAAATGATTACCATTTAATTATTTTGTAGCGTCAAAGGGATTTCCCAGCACACTGGCAGTAGATCACATATTGTTACATTCGTATATTAAATGTCTAGGTCGTCAAACAGATGACATAATTTTTTTATATTTTACACGCGTACGCGAAATAATTGAAGATCATCCGGGTAGCAAAGGAAATTTCCCTAGAGTATTCTAAAAATATGTATGAATCTTACATAAGTACACACGTGTTTGTTCTTATGATTATACACATAGAAGCTTTTTGTACATCTTGCGAAAATACTAATAATAAGATTGCAGTATTTTGTTTTTTCATATCCTAGAAAATAAACATAGTTATTTATTTTCAGTTACGCATAAGAATAAGGAAAATTTTGATAAGGTGGTCTCAAAAAGGAAACCATATTTTTAGTAAGCCATTACAGGACTCTGTGACAAATTTTGTCAAGGGGAGGGGTGTAGTGGGAAAGGACTATGTAAAATAAAAAACAGTACATATGCCGTTACATATAGCATCAGATATTAATAAACTTTCTTAATTTTAAAAGCGAAAAAAAAAAAACACATTTCTACATAAAAAAAACTTCAAACAAAATTCTAGTTAGCTTTTAACTAACATATTATTTGGTATGTAGTAAGTAACACACATCAGGAAATTAAGAATGAAAATAAAACAAAGCTTTATCATAGTGCAGTTTAAACTACTAGTGAACAACTATCGACACGATGCTCTTCCAAATATGAGGACGGAATCTTTGATCGGGTCCCTTAACTTTTGCCTTCTCCAGGCTACAGCTAAACTGAAGATTTTACTACAATTCCATACTATGATCTGAGTAAATTCATATGTTTGTTTTTATAATGTGGCTGTTGATATTATCCCATCGAAAATCATGGAAGAAAGAGAAAGAGAGAGAGAGAACATCCTTAAATACATATTCCTCTAGTAATAGAATGTTTTCTTCCACGAAAAATCCTCTTGATTTTCTTCAAGCGCGTGATTTGGCGGAGTTGGATTACTTCAGGAAGGAAAATTATAAGGAGCCAACTTTAGGTAGTGTTGGTTTTCCCTACATACATGGAACTACAGACAAAATTCAACATACGTACAATCTTCAATACACTTAAGAAGATCGTAAAATGTTTACGATCCCCGAACGATATTGTACCTTTTTAAACAGAAGGAGTACATAACATTCCTTACTCCCGTGCAGAGCTAAGATAGTTACTGATAAAATGTATCTAGTTACAAGATACGAGTAACTATTTAATTTAAGTATCTTAGATACTTTCAAAAAGATATGTTTAATTAAAAAGTAACTAAGTAACTAGTTACTTTTAAAAAGTAACTAGTTATTCTAAAAAGATACTTTGTTTTCTGGGTTTAACGTAGGTAATATAACTATATTAAAGTCATTAAACACGTTATCACGTACTTATTAGATATTTTTATATCCATAGCGCGTATTATATAACTTAACAACAGAGTGCTTACCAAGACATCAAAGACCTATTATGGCAAATAAAAGTCTGCTTTCTGCCAGAAAGGTATGATCTTAGAAGATCTAAAGGTTTACACCATATCTAAACAGTTTTTAAAGCAACAGCTTATGATCTACTACATCAAAAGCACGCGAAAAGTCAATAAACATACCCAAAACCAATAATCTCCTATCTAGGGAGTGCACTATGGTACTCTGAAACTGGCATTTTTTTACTGGCTGTAATCACAGCATCTACTGGAAATAGCATAATGGGAGCAAATTACTTAATTAAATAAAACTTTTAACATAGCAATTGATGAAAGTGTTTTTTTACTCCTAAAATATTAAAAAAACTACGTGACACATTCAACAGCCTTTATATGTATCATTGTTCTCTACCTCGTTAAGCAAAAAAGTTGAATGGTAGTTCAATTTATATTCAATATCCCTGTACATTTATCCTTTAAGAAAAAAGTTTTAAAATTATACCCTTAATTCAAAAATTAATTAATATATAGGAAGTCCCTTTTAACTAATAATACTTTTTCTTGCACTACTTTTTTGATCCATCTGTTTATGACGAAATATTTTCACACGAAGCACAATTGGTCACTACATAATCTTTCAAATGTGTTTTGTAGCCAAATTCAATCTATAGAGCGTAGACAACGCAATGTTGTTGACTTACCCTGGACATACTGCTTATTTTCATGTCCAAATTATATAACTTACCTAACTAATTTACTACCCAAACCCCACCTATATCTGAATATTAATCACTTCCAGAAAGAAATAAACTCGTAAAAAAACTCTATGAATTTCAAAAATCTAATATTCTAGGTAAACCTAGTTATCTTAGTTATATGATTTATAAAAAGCAAACAAACTGCACTTTAATAATAATGTAATAAAAAGTTGGTGAAACTTTCGGAAAATAAAAAAGTGCCGATAAAGTCAAAGCGTGAGCGGCAATAAAGCGTGAAAACCAACGTGCATACACTTCTTCCGAGTGTTGCAAAGTTTTTAGATGATTTATACGTTGAATTTGACCAGGCCGAAAATTTCTAACTGTGATATTCTTTTGTCACTAAAGTTACTGTTGGTAACTAAAGTTACATTTTGTAAGTAAAGATACTTTTCAAAAGTAACCCTTACAAGTTACTCAATAAAAGTATCTAGTTACAAGATAATTTTTCCATAATTAAAAAAGTAACCGAGCTACAGTAACTAAGCTATTTCGGAGTAACTTAGTTACTTTATTGTAACTTAGATATTAGATACTTCCAGCTCTCTTTGATCGGGTCCCTTACATACATCTTAGATACTTTCAAAAAGATATGTTTAATTAAAACGTAACTAAGTAACTAGTTACTTTTAAAAAGTAACTAGTTATTCTAAAAAGATACTTTGTTTTCTGGGTTTAACGTAGGTAGTATAACTATATTAAAGTCATTAAACACGTTATCAGGTACTTATTAGATATTTTTATATCCATAGCGCGTGTTATATAACTTAACAACAGAGTGCTTACCAAGACATCAAAGACCTATTATGGCAAATAAAAGTCTGCTTTCTGCCAGAAAAGTATGATCTTAGAAGATCTAAAGGTTTACATCATATCTAAACAGTTTTTAAAGCAACAGCTTATGATCTACTACATCAAAAGCACGCGTAAAGTCAATAAACATACCCAATACCAATAATCTCCTATCTAGGGAGTCGACTATGGTACTCTGAAACTGGCATTTTTTTACTGGCTGTAATCACAGCATCTACTGGAAATAGCATAATGGTAGCAAATTACTTAATTAAATAAAACTTTTAACATAGCAATTGATGAAAGTGTTTTTTTACTCCTAAAATATTAAAAAAACTACGTGACACATTCAACAGCCTTTATATGTATCATTGTTCTCTACCTCGTTAAGCAAAAAAGTTGAATGGTAGTTCAATTTATATTCAATATCCCTGTATATTTATCCTTTAAGAAAAAAGTTTTAAAATTATACCCTTAATTCAAAAATTAATTAATATATAGGAAGTCCCTTTTAACTAATAATACTTTTTCTTGCACTACTTTTTCGATCCATCTGTTTATGACGAAATATTTTTACACGATGCACAATTGGTCACTACATAATATTTCAAATGTGTTTTGTTGCCAAATTCAATCTATAGAGCGTAGACAACGCAATGTTGTTGACTTAACATGGACATACTACTTATTTTCATGTCCAATTTATATAACTTACCTAACTCATTTACTACCCAAACCCCACCTACATTTGAATATTAATCACTTCCAGAAAGAAATAAACTCGTAAAAAAACTCTATGAATTTAGTTATCTTAGTTATATGATTTATACTGCACTTTAATAATAATGTAATAAAAATTTGAAACTTTCGGAAAATAAAAAAGTGCCGATAAAGTCAAAGCGAGAGCGGCAATAAAGCGTGAAAACCAACGTGCATACACTTCTTCCGCGTGTTGCAAAGTTTTTAGATGATTTATACGTTGAATTTGACCAGGCCGAAAATTTCTAGCTGTGATATTCTTTTGTAACTAAAGTTACTTTTCGTAACTAAAGTTACATTTTGTAAGTAAAGATACTTTTCAAAAGTAACCCTTACAAGTTACTCAATAAAAGTATCTAGTTACAAGATAATTTTTCCATAATTAAAAAAGTAACCGAGCTACAGTAACTAAGCTATTTCGGAGTAACTTAGTTACTTTATTGTAACTTAGATATTAGATACTTCCAGCTCTGCTCCTGTGTATAAGTGTATGTAGGCGAAACAGGACACTCAATATCAACTAGACTTAAGGAACATGAACGGTGTATTAAAAAGAAACAAATTGTTCATTTTGCTATAGCTGAAGAGCAGCATACCACTGGCCATATTATTAAACTATAGGAAACCAAGGTTCTAGCATCGGTTCCACGATTTTATAAACGATTGAAATTTTTAAACATACAAAACATTTCAATAGAGATACGGGTTTCGGTCTACATCATAGGTGGAAACCGATCGAGTAAAGATCCCTGAAGATGCCTCGTGCAATTGAAGGCGAAACGTCGGATAGTAAATTCAATTTGACAGGGTCTAATCCCGTGAAAGCTTCCGTTCTATGTTTCTAATTTTCTAAAACCAATACAAAAAATGTTGCTATAGATAACAAATGACAATGTATGTGGCACGAGTCTATTAAAAAAAAACACATTAATAAGATTTGTTCAATTTTAATAAAGTTAATAGTACTTTCCAGTAATTTGGATGTCATCTGACTGGATAAAATAGACCCCAGGGAACAAATAAGTTTCTTAAGTCTTCTTACGTGAACTAAAATAACGATAAAAAAAACCCAAGCTGAAGCTAATAAATCAAAACTATAAAGCTCCTAATATAAGTTGTAAAAAATCAATCATTAAACTTTTCACACAAATTGAAGTCGAAGAAATTAATTAACAACAAATCTACATTTCATAATATTGCCCAAGATACCTGTTTAAACAAAATTCAGTTCTAAATTTCAAAAACACTCTTGCTTTTTAGATGTTTTGTTTTATTTTAATATGGCGGTCTTATTTCATAACATTGCAAAATTCCTTGTCTATAAAAGAATCACATGATGCGGTATTCTCACTTTCTTTTATTCGTAAATTAGCAGCTTTTTTAAAGTAGATAACACTTTAGAATGTTAATACATAGGTTGTGTTGACTCTTTAACTTTTGTAACTCGAGAACATGAGTAAGGCTTTGTTATAGAAAAGAAACTTGCAGAAATATAATTACACTTTCAATTTAGTTGGTTGGGACTTGTCCATCCAATACATCTGATAGTATAAAAGTACAAAGGTTAGAATATCCCACAATAAATGGCTCTTTTGCAGGGAAGAACTATTGTTAGTTAGTTTTTGTTACATGTTATCAGGTTTTTGTATGTTGACGAAAGTTGTGAGTAGAATAAATAGTCAATTGAATATAAATTTTTTGTTTTCAAAGGTTCTTTCGTCAAATAATTATTGTAGCCCCCTGTCCCAGGTTGATTGACCAGTAAAACAAATATTATACCGGGTGTCAACGATATCGTTTTACACGATGCCATTCATTTGCTTTTTAGGTTAGGATATTTATATTTGGGTTAACGAAATATGGTATTAAGACACATATTTTTCATGAAAAAACAATTGAATATTACTGCCAGTTTTTCCGATATCAGAACCAAGTTAAGAATTTCAAATGGAACTCTGTATATTATTTTACATAGTTTGATAGAGCTTAGAATTAATTACCTTTTCAATGACATATCACAAGTTATATTTTTTTTTCAAAATGGCGGACCAGGAAGCGCTTTTTCAAAATTCAATAAGGCGGTCGTTTCCCGATACCGATGAAATTTTGTTTAACATATTATTAAAATATTAAACAAAATGGGGTTTTCAATGGATTTTAATCAAATTTAAAATCAAATTTTTAATTTATCACAAAATGGGATAAGTTTAATTTTTTCTTTAAAATGTGAACTTTTTCTTAAATTTTCTCAAAGATTTTAAGTAGAAAGTTGTATTTATTAAATATTAGTATTAAAGTATATCTTATTAGCTACACGAAACCGCATAACAAGCCGTATTTTTGCTTTTTGTTTCAGAAAAAATTGACAAAACCTTGCCGATACACATTTTTCCTAATACATAACATGAAACAAACACACACATATTATTAATCAGAAAACCCTGGAATATTTTTTATTGTTTATTGATAAGTAATTTTGTATTATTTTGACATTTTGTGACTGTTGTCTTATTTTAGAAAGCGAGAAAAAATCACAAGTAGTATTAATTTTATTTTACCAGTAGATACGGTGCAGTAACATGAAAGATGACTTAACTAAGATAAGTAGGTCTTGGAAACAATTGCATAGGGATGTCATTATAATTTTCATTAGATTTAACCAGAAACGTCAAAAGTACTGTTTTGTATCGACATTTCTGATAACTTTCGTTACATTTCTACACTGAGAAAAACAAAAAACAAAAACAAAACCGCATAACAAACCGGATTTTTGCTTTTTGTTTGAGAAAAAATTGACGAAACTGCCGATATACATTTTTCGTAATACATAACATGAAACACATATTATTAATCAGTAAATTTCGGAATATTTTTTATTGATAAGCAATTTTGTATTATTTTGACATTTTATGATTTTTGCTGTCTTATTTTAGGAAATCGAGAAAAATTCACAAGTAGTATTAATTTTATTTTACCGGTAGGCTTTCGGTTTTTCCGGAAATACCTAGACTTAAGTCAAGAAGTTTAAAAAGAACGCTGTATATTTTTTCACACAGTTTGATAGAACTTGGAATTCCCTTTACATTGACATATCACAAGTTGATTTTTTTTCGAAATGGAGGACCAGGAAGCTTTTGTTCAAAATTCAATATGGCGGCCATTTTCTAACACCGAAGATATTTTTGAATTATAGGTAGAAATAATAAACAAATATGGGGGTTTTTATTGGGTTTAATGCTAATTTAAAATCAAACTTTCACAATTAATACAAAAGTCACTCAATTAAATGTTCTATGCGCTGTCCGCCTTGTTCTTGGCATAGTGTAACTCTCTCAACATTTTCCGCGAGCAGGTTTCGTAAATGCTGTTCTGAGATACTCTCAACGGCTCGTCTTATTCTATTTTCTAACATTTCCAACGATATTACAGGAGTTGCATACACTTTTTCTTTCAGATGACCCCATATGGAAAAATCAAGCGGGGTTAGGTCAGGCGACCTCGCTGGCCATCGAATTGGTCCATTGGTTCCCAACCAGTTCTCACCAAATCGTTCATTCAAGTAATTTGCAACAATTCTTGAATTATGAGCAGGGGCGCCATCTTGTTGGTAAACTAAATCATCATTTTGCTGCAAATTATTTATAAAATGTTCAATTTCATTTTCGAGAAAGTCCAAATACATCTCGCCAGTTAAAGGCTGATGGAATAATATTGGACCAATAACGCTTAGTCCTACAACGCCTAACCAAACATTAACTCCAAAACGTTCCTGGAAGGCACCTTCTCTTACTAATTTTTGATTTTCCTTTGCCCAATAACGAAAATTATTTCTATTAAACATCCCTAGATTAGTAAACCTTGATTCGTGCGAAAAAATAATCTTATGATGAAACACAGGACTTATTCTATAATTATCTAAAAACCAATTGCAATAAATAAGTCGTCTTTAGAAGTCATTTTCAAATAGGTGGTGGTGAATTTGATACTTAAACGATCTAAACCCGTGTTTCTTTAAAATTTTTCTGGCGCTTTCATGGGACGTATTGCACTGTTTGCCTAATTCACGAAGGGAAGCTGTACGGTCATACTCGATGTACGCTAAAACGTTTGTTTCCACTTCTTCGCATACTACGAAACCATCATTGCCATTAGCATGGACACCACCATTATTTTCATTTTTTAAATGTTGTACTAGCCAAGGATAATATGCATGTGAAGGAGCGTCACGATTCGGAAAGCGTTCCTGGTATAATCTCTCTGTGTCCCTTGAATTTTTGCGACATCCCCATAAATAAGGAGCATGTCAATTTGATGTTCTCTTGAATAAACCATAATATTTATTTTTAAAACTAACTAGAACCACTTCTCAGTGTAAAAATGTAACGAAAGTTATCAGAAATGTCGATACAAAACAGTACTTTTGACGTTTCTGGTTAAATGTAATGAAAATTATAATGGCATCCCTATGCAATTGTTTCCAAGGCCTACTTATCTTAGTTAAGTCATCTTTCATGTTACTGCACCGTATCTACCGGTAAAATAAAATTAATACTACTTGTGATTTTTTCTCGCTTTCCTAAAATAAGACAACAGTCATAAAATGTCAAAATAATACAAAATTACTTATCAATAAACAATAAAAAATATTCCAGGATTTTCTGATTAATAATATGTGTGTGTTTGTTTCACGTTATGTATTAGGAAAAATATATATCGGCAAGGTTTTGTCAATTTTTTCTGAAACAAAAAGCAAAAATACGGCTTGTTATGCGGTTTCGTGTAGCTAATAAGATATACTTTAATACTAATATTTAATAAATACAACTTTCTATTTAAAATCTTTGAGAAAATTTAAGAAAAAGTTCACATTTTAGAGAAAAAATTAAACTTATCCCATTTTGTGATAAATTAAAAATTTGATTTTAAATTTGATTAAAATCCATTGAAAACCCGATTTTGTTTAATATTTTAATAATTTGTTAAACAAAAATTTCATCGGTATCGGGAAACGACCGCCATATTGAATTTTGAAAAAGCGCTTCCTGGTCCGCCATTTTGAAAAAAAATATCACGTGTGATATGTCATTGAAAAGGTAATTCTAAGCTCTATCAAACTATGTAAAATAATATACAGGGTTCCATTTGAAATTCTTAACTTGGTTCTGATATCGGAAAAACTGGCAGTAATATTCAATTGTTTTTTCATGAAAAATATGTGTCTTAATACCATATTTCGTTAACCCAAATAAAAAAATCCTAACCTAAAAAGCAATTGAATGGCATCGTGTAAAACGATATCGTTGACACCCGGTATAGTTCTTTTTAAATCGTTATATAAAGTATACAAGATTTCATTCATTTCCATGCAAATATATTTTTTTAAAATGTTTTAAATGTAAATGTAAGTGTAAAAAATATGTATAAAATCATTAAATAAAATGGCATAAGGCGGTCATAATGAACTAACAATATTATTTAGTTCATCGGCGGGTTATTATTTACGGTTTGCCAGCATTGAATAGAAATAATAATAAAGATCCTTTTAAGTCCCTGTCCTTTTGTGTACCTAATGAGGTTATATTACTCTATAGATAGCATTTATTACTCATTGCATTCATAATACGCTACTACTTAATGAAGACAGGTAATAAAACACAGATTATAAATACTTCTTAATTGACAGAATTCCTCTGATAATCAGAAAACTTTAGAGGCAACTTTAAAAAAATTTGGATTTTGCCTGGAAAAAGCATTTCTGGAAAAAATTTTTATGTGACAAGACAAAAATATAACCAGTGCCCGCCAAGCTATCACCAAAGGCCTGTCAACGGATATTAAAAGTACCTTCGGGAAAATGAAGAGACTAAGGGCCCCCACAGACGCTCAGTTTTTTAGCACAGGCCGACTGTGCAAACCTAGTTTGTGCAGGCATATCGGTGCGTTTGTGTGAATGTCCGGCCGACTGCGCAGGCCGTTGGCCTGGCCTGAGCAAAATCAGACCGTGCTTGAATTTGGCCTGCGCAAACTTGGAAAACTGAGCGTGTGTGGACTCGTTCAGTTGATTTGTTCAGTTTTAAGGTTTATTTACAATCTAAAAATAGTAAGCAACAAAATGACGAACGTTAACAAACAGTTTTTAAGCGAATTTATTGAAGTATACAAAAGCCTACCATGTTTATGGAAAATAAAGAGTAAAGAATATAGTGATAGAAATAAAAAGGCCGCAGCCTATAATGTGTTGATCGAAAAACTCAAAGAAATTGATACGGAAGCAAATAGGGAAGCCGTGGTAAAAAAAATTAATAATTTAAGGAGTTCGTTTAGGAAAGAATTAAAAAAAGTATTGAAGAGCAAAGTAAGCGGGGCCGGTACAGAAGAAATTTATACTCCAAGCCTGTGGTACTACGACTTGCTAATCTTTTTAAGTGATCAAGAGACACCACATGAGTCAACGAGTACCCTAGACGATGAAGAACATGGAATAAAGGTAATAGGATATTATAGAAACACTAATACGGTCAGTCAAACAACTCTCTATATATATTTTTCCCTTTATTAAGTATACCAAGATTGAACCCACTAAATAGTAAAAAGAATAGTAAACAAAAGCAACCATAACCGTCAAATATCATAAAATTTCACATAAAATTGACTGTTATTTTAAATGTATACAGGGTGTTTCATATTGATGTACAAATATTTCAAGGGGTGATTCTTGGGCATATTTTAAGAAAAAAACTTTATATGAATATGTGTCCTAAATACCTTAACTTTGGAGCTACAGGGTGTTGAAAGTGAAAAGTGACATATTTTTATTTGAATAAAAAAAATGAACGCCACTGTTTTTTTGTACAATAAAAACTATTTTCGTAATCTCCAACTAGTTTTTCATCAAAATGGCCTCTTGACATTTTTTTGCCACACGAACGGTTTTTGAGTAAAAAAATAAAATTGATTTATCTACATTTTTATGCATATTCAGGAATTAAAAGATGTAGATAAATTCATTTTATTTTTTAACTCAAAAACCGTTCGTGTGACAAAAAAAGGTCAGGAGGCCATTGTAATCAGAAACTACATAGTTGAATATTACGAAAATAATTTTTATTGTGAAAAAAACAGTGGCGTCCATTTTTTTTATTAAATAAAAATATGCCACTTTTTACTTTCAACACCATGCAGCTCAAAAGTTAAGGCGTTTAGGACACATGTTCATATATAGTTTTTTTTTTAAATATGCCCAAGAATCACCCCCTGAAATATTTGTACATCAATGTATAAAATAAAACAAACTGTATGGAGACTTTTTTGATTGACTGACTATTTTTTAAATTAAATATATTGGTTTTGCCAGTTAATCGCACCTCTGTTATTAAAATAATTAACAAACATATCACGTACAAGCTTTGCATCCCTTGCCAAATTTCTATTGTGTCCAGCTTGTAGGTCATTCATTACTCCACAGTTGACAACATCCAGATCCTCAGCTTGAATATACCCGTTGGAGGTTTTTCTTAAAAAATTATGCAATGCACAACAGCATAGTACAACAGTAATAATATTATTGGGCTGTAAAGCTATTGCTGTATAAAAAATTCTAAACCTCGCTGCCAGTATTCCGAAGACGTTTTCTATAATCCTTCTTGCCCTAGACAATCTGTAATTAAATATTCTGGTTTCATTCGTCAAGTCTCTTTGGCTGAACGGTTTTAAAAAATCAGTTCGTAAAGTAAAAGCTTCATCACCAACAAATACATAAGGTAACTCATCGTCACTAGTAATTACTTTTTCTGGGTTTGGTATTTTTAATTCTTTGTTATTTAATTTTTCATAAAAGCGTGTATATTCCAAAACACCTTCATCGGAAATCCGTCCATTAATTCCAAAATGTACCATTACAAATTCGTAGTTCGCATTTGCAATTGCCATTAAAACCATGCTATGTGTACCTTTGTAATTAAAAAAATATGATCCGCTACCAGGAGGAGGCACTATATTAACATGCTTCCCATCAACTGCTCCCAAGCAGTGTGGAAAATTCCATCTCTGTTCAAACTGTTTGGCTATGGCCTCCCAATCTTCCTCAGATTGTGGAAACTAAAAAAAAATTATTCATTTAGTTACCTATTTATTTGTTTATTAAAATTTTATTAATTTTTTTTCAGAGCCCACTACACGTCCTAAGTCCTGAAGGGCATGATCCCGGAGTTTTTAACAGCGAACTAACAGAAAATGCCGAAGTTTTATCCCGCCCTACTAGTTCAGCCAGTTTCACTCCAAGTACCTCAAAAAAGAAAAAAAGACCAGAAGACTCAACTGACATATTAATATCAAGAGCCTGTGCACAATTAGAAAAGAAGGAAGACCAATTTGATACTATAGGCAAAACTATAGCCTCAAAACTAAGAAGCTTGCCACATGAGCAACGAATATATGCTGAAAAGATCATTAACGATGTGTTGTTCGAAGCAGAACTAGGATGCTTAAACCGAAATTATAAGTTGGTGCAAGAGCCTGCAGCTACAAATTCCAATTGTATGGAAGCCTCTCGTCAACTGATGCCTATGCAATCTACTCAAGAACAATATAATAATATGCAGTCTTCTTATCAACTGCATGTTATGCAACCCTTACTTTCTGTACAACAACAACAAAAAGGTAATGAAAATTTAGGTACTTTTCTGCGTGGCTATAACCCCGAAGGCGAATAATAATTTTTAGATATGTTTTTTAACCCTTGATTTTGGAATTAACATTTTATGTTTTTGAATTTTTGGAATAAAATGTTTACTTACCTTAATGAAGTTTGTTTTCAATACTTTAAATATGGCCCTGCATGTTTCTGGTATTATTTGTCCCAATGCCTGAGGTGAAATTATTGTTGAAAACTTTAAATCTTCATATGTTCGACCAGTAGCGAGAAATCTTAGGGTAGCTGTTAACCGCTCATGGCATGAAATTGATTGCCTCATGCATGTGTCTTGCTTCTGTATTAAGGGAGAAACGAGTTTCAATAATTTCAAGTAAGTTGTCTCGTCCATTCTTAGGTAGTTAAACCAATCCTGCTTCTCAAGTTTCAAATCAGCAAGCAAATTTACATGGGTAACCAATCTTTGGTCCATTTGCTTCTGTTAACCAACCGTTGCTTTTTTTGCTTTTTCTTTATTGCACAGGCAAGCAAAATGCAATACAATGCCGTGTCTCGAGAAGCCATTTTCTTTTACTCAGTATAGAAAAACCGTGCCAAAACTAGTGAGTGTCAATTTACCCAGTTAACTGTATAGAAAGAACTGTGCTATAAAACTGCATGTGTGTGGGGCAGGCAATTAGTACAGTTAAACTGCACAAATTGGCCTGCACAGTCGACCTGTGCTAAAAAACTGAGCGTCTGTGGGGGCCTTAAAAATTGCAGACATTGGAAGTGAAGAGGGATTGAGTTTGATAAAGAAAGAACTACTGGTCATAGTAACTTTACACAAAAATATAAAATATGTCGTGGAAGCTAGAGCACAAAAATATAATGTAACTGTGCTGTGCTTACCGCCATATCATAGAACTTGTACAGGCGCAAGTGAAAGGATTTGTAGGAAGAGAAAACACGACACTTAATATGAAAGATGTTAAGTTACTATTTGATCAAGCTATTAAGGAAGTGACACCAGAGAACTAGCGAAATGCAGTCCAGCATGTGATTAAACAGGAGGAGAAAATGTGACATCTTGACAACCTGATCGATCAGACAGTCGACCCTTTAATTAAAATGTCAAGAGTTGATGACAGTTCCTCAGATAACGAAGAATATAACGTATTATAATTTAAATGTTGTATAATGATATACAATAATAAATATTGTATCTATATACAGTGTGTCCGAAATTGGTTATGACAGTATTGGGATCTCGGAAACCGTGATAGTTACAAAAACGTTTAAATGGAGAAAGTTTTAGACAATTATGTTTGTAATTTAACGCCGTTTTGCTCGCGATTCTATCTTTTTTAGTTTTTGAGATATTTTGAAAAAACCAAAAAACTGCATTTTCGAAAAAGTCCTATAATTTATTTATTTATGAAAATTTTCAAAATCTGTAAGAACATTATTAAGGCAACTTTTTACGTAGAGTGCACCTATTAAGTCAGATTTTACATACAACGTTTCGATTTTCTAGAACCATCATCAATTTTGTTTTTTCTTATGGCCGCTGTATTCGATTTTAACAGCTTTGAAAAGAGTATTTCTTTACCTTTTCAACGGTGTATCACACTTTGTAATTAGGTTATTACTAAAGGTGCAAAAAGTGCGTAGAGGAAATATTTAAACGTTTTTTGGAATTATCAAAGTAAAAAGTTAAAAATTAATAGTGTTAAATAGCAATATATTGTAATTTAACATCCAGTTCTACAAAAAATCAGTAAAAACTACTTAATAACATAATTGATTCGTGCACAATGTTCACACATGTTCAAACTACCACCCGCATATAACACTAACATCTTTGCCCAAGTAGGCTTTGCGTTTGAAATAAAACTCTTTAAACATTTTTTCGAATTATCGATATAAATTAAAATTTAATAGTTTCAAATAGCAATATTTTTAAATTGGACATTAAATTCTGCATAAAATCAGTAAGTTCTACTCAGTAACATTAATACTATGTGCACTGCACATAATGTACCCCGAAGAACGACTGTCGACAGAACTTCTTTTCAAGCGCTGCACTGATTAGAAGCTTGCTAGGGTTAGCCAATTTTAAGAATCGCAACAGAAAGTATGCAAGTATGACAAGGAATGGAATAGGCAAATATTAGAATATTTTAATGAAAATCTGGTTTTTTCCATAAGAAGAATTGAAACAGAACTTCACATTTTGAAGTCAACCGTTCATGGCGATTTAAAAGTACTAACCTTACAAGAATTAACAGAAAATCAGTATGAACTACCTACTCAATAAAATTAATAAAAAAATGCTACATAATACTAGGATTAAAAATGTTGACCGTTTTTTTCTATGCAGTGTCCGCATTTCCTTTCAACTGTTCTGATTACTCGTTGAATGGTATTTCTATTTTTATTTTCTAGAATATTTCGGGTTCGCTGCTCAAGAACTTGCCTATTTTCTGGGGGGTATAATTCGTATATTTCATTTTTCGCACATCCCCATAAATAAAAATCCAACGGCGTGATATCCGGAGATCTAGCTGGCCAGCGGACAGGACCACTGTTGGATATTACGTTTTCACCAAAAGTTGTTGTTAAAAAGGTTTGTACATCCCTTCTGTTATGTGCAGGACAACCGTCTTGCTGAAACCACAAGCTATTAAACTGATCATCTGGCACAGCTTCTCGAATGGCAGGAACTATTTGATTCTGTAACATGGCCAGGTATCTTGGGCCTGTCAGTGTCTGATCAAAAATAAAGGGACCAATGAGACGATTTCCTAAAAAGTAATGGAAAATATTGAATTATAAGCAATTCAATTAGACTATGTTTATCTTACCAAGCATCCCGCACCACACATTAAAACCAAATCGCTCTTGCAGCCTGCGTGGATCGCGTAGTTGCGGATTTTCAATAGCCCAATAATGGTGATTTTTTTTATTAAAAATGCCACAGTTTGTAAAATGAGTCTCATCTGACTAAATGACTTTATTGCAAAAAGCGGGATTTTCTCGACATCTATTGATATACCAATTACAAAAAACAATTCTTCTTTCGAAATCACCTGCTTGAAGTCCTTGCACAATTGTTGGCTTGTAAGGACGATATTTAGTTACTTTTAAGACGCCATGAACGGTAGATTTTGGAATTTGAAGTTCTGTTTCGCTTCTTCTTGTAGATGAAGTCGGATTTTCAATAAAATATTCTAGGATTTGCCTATTGCGTTGCTCGTTGTCTTTTGCATACTTCTTTGTGCGAATCTTATTAAAACTGCCAAACTCAAGCAAGTTTCTAACCAGCGTTTGAAAATAAATTCTGCCAGGCTGCCGTCTTTCGGGGTACGTGTCAAAATACACATCCATGGCCCTGTTTGCATTTCTTTCATTTTTAATATAACACACTAACATATCAAACATTTCTTCATTAGAAAAGTTTAACGCCATTGTAATCCTTATTAAAACAGCGATGAATGTTAAATAAAACTTAAACGTTGCATTTTTGACAGATTAAAAGCATTCTATTATTTCAAAACCAAAGCCTACTTGAGCAAAGATGTTAGTGTTATCTGCGGCTGGTCATTTGAACATTTGTGAACATTATGCAATGTTATTGAGTAGTTTTTACTAATTTTTTGTAGAACTGGATGTTGAATTACATATTGCCTTTTAACACTATTAATTTTTAATTTTTTACTTTGATAATTCCAAAAAACGTTTAAATATTTTCTCTACGCACTTTTTGCACCTTTAGTAATAACCTAATTACAAAGTGTGATACACCGTTGAAAAGCTAAAGAAATACTCTTTTCAAAACTGTTAAAATCGAACACAGCGGCCATAAGAAAAAACAAAATTGATGATGGTTCTAGAAAATCGAAACGTCGTATGTAAAATCTGACTTAATAGGTGCACTCTACGTAAATAGTTGCCTTAATAATGTTCTTACAGATTTTGAAAATTTTCATAAATAAATAAATTATAGGACTTTTTCGAAAATGCAGTTTTTTGGTTTTTTCAAAATATCTCAAAAACTGAAAAAGATAGAATCGCGAGCAAAACGGCGTTAAATTACAAACATAATTGTCTAAAACTTTCTCCATTTAAACGTTTTTGTAACTATCACGGTTTCCGAGATCCCAATACTGTCATAACCAATTTCGGACACACTGTATATTATGTACATATCGTATAGAATTTTCACACAACAATCGGTAAAACGCATAAATTGACTGAAAACCGCGTGGTACTACTTGCACTTGAGGAAAAGAAAGAGTTTGCAAAGAGATCAATGCCAAACTATGGAAGTGGTATAAATTAGTGGTGAGTCACCCTGTAGCCTTTTGCATACTTAATGAGGTTTTATTAGTCTATACAGAAATAAAACAGACTATAGACAAAAAAGTTATGGTAATTTTTAAGGGCAATTCCATTTTAGGGAGAAGAAAAAAACAAACAATTCCAAGATTTTATCAAGGGAATTTTAAAGATTTAATTGTACAGGGTGTCCCATTTTGGGTACTTTTGAGGGCTATCTCCGTTATTTGTATAGATAGAAAGTTGCGGTTTTCGCGACAGTATGCTATTTTTTCGTAAAACTAAAGATACCGTTATCAAAACTATTAGTTTTTAAAATACGGGGCTAAATTGAAAATGTTGGATTTTCAGGCATCCCTCGTATCTCAACTATCAGATAACTTATCGAAAATCTGAAAACTGCTTCTTATATAACTTTTCCCGTAGAATTCAATTCCGCCAGAATTAGTATACAGTGTCAGGTCAAAAAGTTATCGGACCCTGCTTTATTTTTCTAAATGGAACACCCTGTATATTTATAGACTATAAAATTTGTCCTTCTTTTCCTTTTCAAAAATTTATAATAGTAGGCACTTTTTTTAGAAACACGGAGATAAACGACAATTTTCTGAAATTAAATGCATAATTTAATAGTAGGCTATGGCTGTTATTTATGACAACAGACAAAAATAAATGTCAAATATTCGGTTTTTAGATTGATTTTTGGTTTATAAAGCAGTTTATAAACGTTGTTTTGGGTATTTTTATTTAATTGATATTTATCAATTTCTTCGAATAACAGCAGGGCATGAAAATTATGAAAAATATGATATGCTGTTATGTTTTATACATAGCAATGAAAATTCTGAAGAAGCCTTGGAATTATATTTCCAAAGGTAAGTAAACTATTATAGCTATGAAAATCTGTGTTATCATTATATGTTTTTGCTTGTTAGATATCCAGAAAGAAGCCAACCGTTTTTTTAAATATTTGCTCCTTTAAAAGCAAATTTAGTTGAGAAAAGATATAGATATTATGGTATATATAGAAGCAACATCTTCGTCCTCATGTAGAAAAATTAGAAAGAAAATTGATGGTCAAAAGATCTTGAAGAAATATAAGTATCATCCATTCAAATTTAATATACTGCAACGTTTGCATCTTGGCAATGCAGAGCGCCGGGCATTGTTTTTACAGTGATATTTGAAACAAATCCATGCTAATGATTGACTTGTTACCTGGTCAGACGAATACTTTTTTCCAAATGCGGGAATTTTTCATCGTCACATTACCAGGAACTGTCATTGTGAAAATCAGCATTTAATGTTTGAAAGGGCACCACAAGGACGCTTTGGAGTTGGGTGTCACGTTTTATTTTGGGCAGACATAGTTTAAAGGATTTCTGAAGGAGATCTATAGCACGTAGATTCCTAGAAATCCTTGAGGAAGTTATTTCAGAACTGCTCGAAAATATTCCATTAGCCCAATATAATGGTGTTTACCTATAGCAAGATGGTGCCCCAAATCACAACTCTAGGCTCTTAAGGGAATTTCTTGATAATAAATTTCCTCAAAGATGGATAGGTTCCAACGGACCTGTTAGATGTCCTCAAAATGAAATATATAAAACACGATATGACGGCATAGCAGAACTTACAGTGGCAATTCATTTAGCCTTTCGAAATCAGCGAATGAGACCATTATGAATTACAAAAATGTGTCAATTTTGCATTAGAGAAAATGGTCACACACCATCATCAAACATAATCTTTAAAAATTTGTTATTTCTTTTTTTTTTAATAATGTTATTTTTTTATGTTTGTTATATTGTTACTCTATGCTATAAAACTGTTGTTACAAACTTACAAAAGATACCTATATGCAAGAGAATACTTCGTTAGCAATATATATCTTACAATTGTTTATTATTGTTATTCTTGTCCTACTAATAAATTATGCATTTAATTTCAGAAAATTGTCATTTGTTTGCGTGTTTCTGAGAAAAAGTGAATACTGTTAGGGGCAAGTGGGATAAGTGTTGACACAATGTCTACCCTTAACCCATGTTTTTATATTTTTTTTTGTAATACCTCAATTAATTAACAGCCAAGAATGTGCGATTTTGCAGTCTATATACTTAGCCTGTTAGGCCCTCATGTCCATAAAGATATCAAACCTAGCTCTACTTAAATTACATAAATACATATTTTTTTTAAAAATCATCAATCAAAAATCGTGCATTTCAATCAGTATTTGATTGTAATTGTTACTGGGGCAAGTGGAGACAAAACATAAAAGCTTCAGAAAAATACTGTAAGAAGTATATTTAAATATTTTCATCGGTTGCGAAGATCCAGAACGTGAAAATAAACTTTATTTAACAGAATTAAAACTACCTACACCAAAAGGTACACTAAAAGTACAGAAAAAAGGGATTAAATACTAATAATTAAACAGTATCTTGAAAAAGTAATGTTTAATACTAAAACTAAAGAACAAAACTGCAATTTGTAAACAGAACAATATTTCTTAGTACCAAATAAATGAAATATAAAAACGAAATAAAATCTTAACAGGGTTTTAAAGAGTAAAAATTTATTTTTGATTACGGTTTAACTTGGCCCATTTTTTCTGAATTTATATTGGGCTAGGAAAAACTAGGAAACAAATGGGTTCCACTTATATTAATTGGTCCAGTAAAACACGATGTGTTCAATACTGCGTCAATGTCATTTCTTACCGGCTATCGAAACTTATCTTCAGGAAGACGTTCTAAAAATTTCATTTCTATTTGATTACCAGTAATGCTGATTATGCGTCCAATGTACCATTTAGTGACATAATCCACTGCATAGTACAAACCAATTTGCAGTGTATCATCTTTACGTTGTGGGATATATTTACTTAAAAAATCGTTTTCACTCAAATTTTCATCAGAATTGGGATCTTCTGTATAACTATTATCATCGCTAGATGGGAGATTATCTACTTCCATCTGAATCGGATCATCCTCGGATTCAAAAGACGATACTTCAGTAAGTCGCTTTTTCATTTCTTACTGTTAGGGGATTTTTTCATGGTTCACCTCTCTTCTTCTGTTTGTAAACGTTTAAGAACTTCTTTACTCGTCAGTACTTCCCCATAAATTTCTTTTTTTATTCTTACTTGCTTTTCTTTTACTTTATTGTCCTGTGGTGCCAAATCTCTCCGCATTTTCTTTAAAAATACGTCCATAACAGGCCTTCGATCATCAGAGGTTGTTGGTTCGTCAATGTTTGGAATTGTACTGGGTTGTATTTTTGGTTACGGAAGATTACCTGACTCCTCTTTTCTGAGCGTTTGCTTGCATTCAGCTTGTTGTAGGGGTATTACATTTTCCTTTCGTTCGGATGCTTTAATTTTTTGTTGTTTCGGTCCCAAAATTGCTTGATGTTCTGATTCTTTACCATGCTGTTCTGGTTTTACATTTTCCTGTACTTCTTGTGACCTAATTTCTCCCTGATCTGATTCTGTCTCTTGCTGTTCTGCTTCTGCCTCTCGCCTATCTGCTTCTGCCTTTTGCAGTTCTGCTTCTTGCGAGTTTGGTTTTTCATTCTGTCAGTGTTCGGGCTCTCTTCTTTCTTGGTTAGCTTTAAAACTAGCTAGTTTGTTTTGATCATATTCATTTTTAGGAAATTTTGAAAAATCTACTGGAAAACAACCAGTTTTACGAAAACCAGAAATTATATTTCTTTCCGGCAAATAAGTTTTCCAAGCCTGCCTGCTAAGTATATTAAAACTAACTAGCAAATTGCGACGACCATAGGTAACAAGAATGTTTTCCCATCCAGCTTTTAAAGGCCCGAATATACATTTGTCTAGGGGTTGCATACGATATGTTAAATGGCTCGGCGTACCTCCAACTCTTCGGTATAAAGCTTTCTGCCCCTTCAGACCAAGTGTCTTGACTCTGCTTGGACCAGTGCAGAAACCACTTTCATCACAATTGAAAATCAGTCCAGCACAATTGGCAAGCTGTTCCCTTTCTACTATTTTGCTCAATTTTTTATAAAAATCAAAAACCACAAAAGGATCCGCAGCTTCAGCACGTTTTTTTCAAGCGACCTCTTCTTCTCATAAACCCGAGGTACCAGTCTTCCCCGGGTCTATTATTTTTGAACGGAGTGCTAATATGGTTTGTATCCACATATTCCCTAAAAATATCTAGCAACTCCTCTCTGACAACAGGGTACCCCCACTCTGCACGACGGGCTAAAATACATTGTTTTAACTGGTCTTTTGAAAGTGCTGGTTTCCTACCACCACCAACTGTATCTAATGAAGTCTTTCTTCCCTTAAGTCTTTGGTATATCAAAGATTGGTTCACTTTATAATGGTCTTCGGCCTCCCGATAGCTCATTCATCTGGACTGAACAGCTTCACAAGCCTCTTGAACTTGTTCGGCAGTATAATTGCAGGGTGGTTTTTTGCGCTGGTAGTTACGTGGCATTTTCAAAAGGTGTATTTCTAGGTCATTAATAATAACCTGAAACAAGGAAAAAAATGTCAACACTTACCCCAAATCCAGAACAAAGTGTCTACATTTACCCCAAAACTTTTAAGAGATGGGGTAAATGTACACAGCCTGACTGATCTGGAAGGATTAAATGTTCTAATGTTTACAAAATTTCCACACATAAATCATTAAAAACCGCACATAATAACATACAAAAAAAACTCAGTATTCGAATAAACATTTTATTTAAAAACGGAAGCTAAAGTTATGCCCGAAAAGCATTATCGATTTTTATTTATGGTAATTTACATTGCACCTTAATTAAGATATTAGACAATTTAAGGTAACAAAACTTATATCTAAATTAGCATTTAATACAAACTCTTAGATTCTCAATCTATAACTGCATTAACAATATTAACAAAAAAATATACAGAGTGTGTCTCCATTTACCCCAGTCTACACTTACCCTACTTACCCCTACATATTTCTGAAAAGGTAAAAAAAACGGAGAAATTTTATAGTCTATAAATATACAGGGTGTTCCATTTAAAAAAATAAAGTAGGGTCCGATAACTTTTTGACCTGACCCTGTATACTAATTCCGGAATTGAGTTCTACGGAAAAAAATATAATATATGAAACATTTTTCACATTTTGCCTGAAAATGTAACATTTTCAATTTAGCCCTGTATCCTAAAAACTAGGTCTATGATAATTTTGTTAGCGGCATCTTTACTTTAACGAAAAAGTAATACACTGTCGCGAAAACCGCAACTTTCTATAAAAATGACGGAGATATCCCGGAAAAGTAACCAAAATGGGATACCCTGTACGTAGATGTGATCTTTAATAATTATACATTTGCGTGTACCAAAACTTATCTCAATATAAATAAAGAAATAAAAATGTCTTTTATTTCGAAAATTAGTTTACAAAAAAGAATTACCAAATATGTCAAAACAATTTTTTGCGTCAACAGTGTCAGTCAGTTCTACTGAAACACGGTCGAACGAAAAAACAAAACTAATTAAAAAAAATTAAGCTAAACAGCACACATGATAATAATTATTTAAAACACTTAGAACTGCGGTATGCTCATCTAAGATAGGAAAAATACGCAAAAAGAAAAACAATAATATTAATAGTAAAGAATAAATGACTATCAAGGGAAATATCAAACGTTAATTTGAATATCAAAAAGTATTTTTTTTGTATTTATTTTTAAATAACAGCTTGTTAAAGTTTAAATATTCCCTTGGCAAAGAATTGTTACACTTTACGGCAATATAAGTGAAAGATCTCTTCGATGATGAGGTATTGTAATTCTGTTAATACTAAGAACATTAACAGAATGAACATTTGAACGAAGGACTAATTTGGCTTGTAATGAAAGGTAAGAACACTGGATAGAATAAATACTTTTTAAAAAATTGGCGAAATGTAGTTTTCTTCTGTTTCCCATTTTCAGCCATTTAAGTTCATTAAGATACATAGCCATACTTTCGTAACCCAAAAATAAATCTACAGCAAAACATTTTGAATTGGATATGAATGTATCTAAACACGGCCCATAAATAAAATCACAATAGTTAAAATTAGAGAGGACAATGACTCACAAAGCATTTTTTTCAGATTAATATATGAAAACATGAATAAGTTTTATAAAGTATTTTAAGATTCATATATGATTTCTGAATAAGTTTTTTGACATATTCCTTAAACCTGAACTCCGTTTACTTCAATTTTTAGATTTTCTTTAAGAAAAGGAACATTATTTTTATAACCAAAAAGCAATAACATTGATTTAGTTGGATTAAGATTAAGTTATGATTTTTTGATAAAAGTGTAAGTGTATTTAAATCTTAATTAATAAGGTCAGAAGCAAGCAAATAGTCGTCACGATTAAAATGAAAATCAATTTGTGTATCATCAGCGTATGCCTGTGCCTTACAGTTATTAAGCTATTTCACTATGTCGTGTTACATTATAGAAAGAAGAGGACCTAAAATTGATCCTTGGGGAACACCTGAGAAAACAGGTTCTCTTTCACAAAAAGTACGATTAAACAAACAAAAAGATTCATCGTGAAAACTGTATTTTTTAAGTTTAGCTATAATTAATTTGTGATTAAGAGTATCAAATACTTTCAAACTTATAAATCTAACAGGACCAGTGCAATTCATTATTTTTTATCAAATTCGGGAAACAGGTCATCAGTTACATTCGCGAGAGCGACCGCAGTACTAAAGCCCTTTCTAAACCTTTACTGGCAATCTGGTAATATTTTATTAACAATAAAATGTGAATATAATTGAATATAAATAAATTTTTCAAAAATCTTTGACTTGGCCGTTAAAATACTTACGATCCTTATATCTTTAAAAGTTAAAGGTCTAGTAACTTTAGGGAGAGGTTTATTAATATATATTATAAATATCTATAATGTTTGCTAATTTAAAGGAAAATGAAACATTGTTACTTAATAAATTATGATTATAAAGTTTAATACGTTCACTGCAGTCAGACATGTTTTGAAAAAATGTACTGAAAAAATTATTTATATTATTTGGATTAGATAAAGCCTCAGGCAAGTGCGTTTGCTTTATTGAAGATATATTAAAAGATTTAAGAGTTTTCCAAGTATTTTTCGTTTTTTTTCCATATTGTTTTTTCTCTCGTCTTAACATAGAAAAAGTAAAATATCTCAACCTTTTATAGTTTACCCAGTCGGTATCAAGACGCAATGTTTTAAAAGTTTGTAATGCTCTATCTCTTTGGGTCATAAATAATTTAATATTTGGCGTCAACCATGGCGCTTTAGGTTAGGTTAGGTTAGTAATCTTGTCCTCTCTTAGAAGTACATGAATGTCAAAAATATTTAAAATAAAATTATTAAACATTAATATTTTATTATCTATATTAGGTTCATAAAAAATATCATTCCAAGGTAGCTGATACAGATCATTTAAAAAAAACATTTAGATTAAAGTTATCAAATGATCTACATCGAACAACTTTGGGTATTGTATTCACTTTTTCAATATTTAAAGAACAAAAAACTCAACTATGATCAGAGATCGTATCTGTAGATAAAGTACCAGACTGGTCTATATTGAAGTATTATATGTTATAAAAATTGGGTCAAGCAAAGAACTACAAGTTCTAGATACCCTTGTGGGTTCATAGATAACCTGTGATAAATTATAATTTTCAAATAATGGTGAGAACTCTATATTTAAATCACCAATATGTAAAATTTCATTTACCAATAAATCTACGGGATTTAGATAAATGTGAAATAAACTATTAACCCTTTATCGGTCAAGTTATAAAATTTAAAACATACATTTATTGGTCATTGTAACCATATGGATACGTTGAATTCAAACGCATCTTTTCCGCAATCCTTGTACTTTACAGAGTTTAGGGCAACGAAACCACTTGGTTACAACTGTGAGTAGGAGGGGGAACTAAGAGTCGAGGCGCGCTCGCGATAAACTGAATTTTGTTTGCCACGTGTGAAGACCTGTTGCGTTGTATTTTTGTGGTTATGTTGCAACTAGATATAAATGAAATTATTTGAACTAATAAAAATTATTCCAGTTTTATTCCAAATTTAGTGGTATTTTCTAGACATAACAGGTGAGTAATTTTATAGATTATTTTAGTATAAGCTTGAGTAGTTTCATAGAAAACTCTTGTAGAAATCAGCGTAACCATCTGGTTACATTGCCCACTGTAGATATCGATTTTTAGATTTTCGCGCCCATTTACCGCTATGGATGAATATAATTCAATTCCTTCTTGTTCCTTTTACGGAAAAAGTAAATTTCATCTGCCACCCCTTCCTCAAGTTTCGGATAATTCTGATTCATCAGACGATGAGAAAGAAATGACTTTGAAACAAATTCAAGACAAAATACGGGAAGCTAAGATTTTGTCGGAAGGTAACATTTCATAAAAGACTGCATTTTATTTTATATAATATTATAAAAATTTTAGATGGTAATATTTCGGATATCGACCATACCTCTGACGAAGAGGCAGAACAAGTTATTGAGCCACCCCTAAAGAAAAAAAAAAAACTACCAGAAGTAGCATTCAACTGGACCAAAGAAGATTTACCAAAAATTAATAGGAATGACACTTTTATTCCTGTTTTCAATGATGAAGTGCTCACTCCTATTGAATATTTTACCAAAATGTTTTCACTTGACATAATGTCTGATATCATTGAGCAAACTAATCTTTACAGTACTCAAGTAACAGGGACATATATCGCGACGAACGCCAACGAGATGACAGATTTTATATCCTGTTTATTATATATGGGAATAATAGATCTTCCATCCTATCAAGATTACTGGGCAAGCGGTACACGTATTGAGCAGGTAGCATCCTTGATGCCAATTAGACGTTTTAAAACTTTGAGGCGTTTTATACACTTCAATAACAACAATGACATTACGGATAATACTACTGACCGATACTTCAAGGTACGTCCTTTTGCAGAAAAGATCCGAGCTAATTTTCGAAATTATCATACTGATAATCACTATTTAGTGGATGAGACCATGGTTGCCTATAAAGGGACCCGGGCAGGCAATCTACGGCAATATATAAAAAACAAACCCCATAAATGGGGGTACAAATTTTTTGTAATTGCAGGAGTTTCTGGCTACGTCCTGGACTTTATACCATACCAGGGAGCTACCACTTTTTCTCAACTTGTTGGAACCAGAAATGAAATAACTGAAGAAGAATCAAATTTGGGCGTTGGAGCTTCCATTGTTATAGCCCTTTCAAAATCCCTGCATGACCCTGATAATTCAAGTCTCTTTTTCGACAATTATTTTGCAGGCCTGCAACTTTTCCTTTATCTCAAAAATAAAATGAAAATATATAGCCTTGGAACACTACGCAGCAATAGAATAGCTGGATGTCCCATTGATACAGACAAAGTCCTACAAAAACAAGGGCGGGGAAAATATGACTACAAAATTGACAAAGACAAAGGTATCATCATTACAAAATGGGTAGATAATAAACCTGTTTTATTAGGAAGTACCCTTTATGGCGTAGAACCGCTAGGTACTGTAAAAAGATTTTGCAAAAATGCCAAATCAAAAATAGATATAGAGTGTCCATCAATAGTTAAACAGTACAACAAACATATGGGGAGTGTTGATACAGCAAACGCTCTAATGGGTCTGTACAAAACTCCCCATAAGGCAAAGAGATGGTATTTTTGTATTTTTGCTTACCTCCTTGATGTATCTGTGGTAAATGCATGGCTGCTTTACAGAAAAGACTGCGTTGCTCTAGGCCAGAAAAAATACATGCCACTTAAAAACTTTAGGCTAGATATTGCCAAGTCTTTAAGTAGTTGTGGAAAGGAAGCCAGAAAGGGTCGACCTAGTGCTGAAAGTACTGATATACCCAAAATTCGGCGGCCAGTTGTTGAAAATCCACATAACGCTTCAAGGTTTGATTCCTTGGGACACTGGCCTGTATATACCAGTAAAGGCAGGTGCAGAAATTGTACTAAAGGGACGAGCCGCATGAAATGTATTAAATGCGACACCAGACTATGTTTTACAGAAGCAAAAAATTGTTTCAAAGATTTTCATGTTAATCAAAATTAAATTGATTATTATAATAAAAACAATTTTATTTAATAAAAAAGTTCTTTTATTGTTCAATGTTACCATATGGTTACAATTCATATTTTCATAAAATTTATAAGTAAAGAAATATAAATACTAATAAATAGATCAGCATTTTTTTCTGATATAACAGCAAAAGTTTCAGAATTTTACAAGACGTTCTTAGCGTTGTGACCGTTAACGGTTATAAAAATCTATGTTACCATATGGTCACATAAACCGATAAAGGGTTAAAGACTAAAAACTTTAAACACCACGTATCATGAGAACGCAGCATTTTCGAATTCGCGTTTATATGAACTTTTTTTTATATTTTTAGATGTAGAAACTGAGCTTAAATTTTCCTAACAACATTCTGTAACAACCTGTATAAAGGCCAATAACACCGAGTTCAGTATGTTGGAGAGTGTCCACTTCTAAGAAAACTGATTTATGGACACCACATGACTTCTTTGTCTAGTGGCGTCTACAGCATGCATTTGTCCTTCTTTGTACCCATCCCATGCGATATAGCTGATCAAGATACTTTCCCTATTAATAAATCCCTGTTTTAGAGAATGCAACCTCAGTAGTTCGGTGGTTCTGCATTCGCGGTATCCTGCGCTTATTCTGTCTATTCTCGCGCGCTTTGTCTATTCGGTTTTGCCGCGTGCTTTTACGTTGGTTCTTTTGTGCTTTAAGAAGATAACAACGCTCTGTATGAGAATGGGTGTTTTACAATTCTGGTAATGTTCCTTTCATTACTTTCTGGTGTTTGGATTAATATTGACCAATATATTTTTTTTTAATCAAAATCTTTCTTTATTATAAAATACATAGTTTTACATTATTTCTTGTTGGTTTTCTAAACAGTGCTTGCTAGAGCAAAATTCGAATAATGAAACCAAACATTGTAAATAAGTAAATAAGTTGCAAAAATAGTTTTTATACAGTATGTTCGTTGACGGACTTTATAAGAGGACAAATAGATTCAAAATTGAAAGATACGAAAAAAGTCACTCTTGATAAAAGTGTGTTTGTTGCAAAAATAAATTGCATTGCGTGGTCAAAAATTTAATTTTTTATGCAATACAAAAATGTTGTTTTGCATAAAAAGCATACCTCGCTTATGTGATATAATTCGAAACATGTTTAATATCTGCACTTTTGAGAGACAATTATAAACGGTGTATTCGTTTTACGCAAAAAAAAACAGTATTTTTGTTTTCATAAAATTAAATTTTTGATAACGCGAACGGCGAATTTTTATCAAGAGTGACTTTGTTTGGCGGACATACGAAGATTGACTAATGACGCTTAGGTAAACCAAATAATTATGAACCTAAAAAAACACACAGCCCCAGTCCATAATGATATAGCCTTTAGTAATTTGATTACCTTACGTAAAGATTTTCTGATGATTTTGTCAATACACTATGAACTTTCTACAGAAATTTTCTCAAAGGAATGGAAAATGAGCAAAATTATTCTAATATTTAAATTAGGCAACAGGTTGCATGAATAATTACAGACCCATCTCAGTAATTAGAGTTTTTTCAAAGATTCTCTGAACAGGTCGAATTGACCATCTGCACGAATGCTTTTATTTAAATAAAATACCTGATAAACAATTTTTTCCGAAAATTTTTTTTTGCACTCCTTATATTTGGTTATTATAGCATTTCCCGAGTAAATATTGTAAACATAACTGGAAATTAAATTTTATTTTAACTAATGCATTTACAATAAAATTGATTTCCGCTATTTGATATGGTTTGTATTTAAGGAGCCCGTGGATGTGGTCATAGTAACTCTTGGAGTGACAGGCATCGTTCAAAATGGCCACTCCAAAGCTACATTTACATTTTTATTACTTACTCAAACTCAAATAAGATATTAGAACTAGAGCAGTCTAAATTATTGATAAAAAACATATATGGAACAAATATAATATTTAGGTCTAAGCTAGCTTTTGAAATTTTGTATTTGAGTTATACACACAAAGTTCAAATAAGCGAAACAAAAACCAACTGATTGCTAGAAAGCAAATATTCTTCGTAACCCAGTAAAAATGGAAAATTATCTATTTCTAAAATTAATTTAAAAAAGTGTATTTTTAATACATAATCTCTGCGAAACTACAATATTTTTTTGTTATATTTGACAATTACGTTTTATGTAACCGTATTTTTAAGTTTTAAATGAATAATCATTCAAAAATAAATACTATTACAAAAAATAATTTGACTAAACAAAAGAAAAATTTAAAATCTATTTTTTTTGTATTTACGTATTTCTGTATACTAGAAGGCATGGTTATTTAAGGCTTTAAGAAGACAATCCTCTGTATGAAAATCGGTGTTTTACAATTCTGGTAATGTTCCTTTATTTATTTTCTGATGTATGGATTAATACTAACGGAGAAGATTTTTGAAAATTATAATAGCAAATATTCTTCGTAACCCAGTGAAACTAGAACATTTTCAGTCCCTTAAAGTAAACTTAATAATGTATTTTAAATCCATAATTTCTACAAAACCACAATATTTTATTTGAAACATTTATATTTTAAGTAAGTTTTAATTGAATAATTGCCCAAAAATAAAAAGTAATTCATCTAAATCATACTGTTAGATTGTTTTCGTGTATTCTTATTTGCTGAAAGGCATAATTCTATGAGAATGAGTGTTTTATAAATCTGGTTATGTTCCTATAATTTCTTCCTAATGAGTGAATTAATGTTGAGCGAGAAAACAAAAACCGAAACAAAAACACTTTTAATGCTGAATAACAAATTAAAACACAGCTGAATAATAAGAAAATTTTCATTATACAAACAGAACTACAAAGAAAACTATATATAAATATATATATATATATATATATATATATATATACACATGTATATATATATATACATATGTATATATATATATTTATTGTAAACTATTCTAAATTCTTTTATTCACAAAAACACCAAATAATGTCTGCAATATTATATTAAATCGAAATAAGGCGAGTAATCGATAAATCTATTACATCACATAACCGTAAGCATCAAAGCTAAACCTTAACTAACTCAACGTTCCCTACATCAATCTTATCATGAGTTCTTAGCCATATATCCAATAAAAAGTCTTGTCAAATACGCATATTCCGTCAGCATTAATCATCTTTATGATGGTGGCGTGACCTCGGCCGGATAAAGACGGAATATCGGGTTACAGTCGGCCTACCTGACAGCCTTTCACGACCCCGTGAAACATGCCTTAACTGAAACATACAAAAAAAAACAACTAAATTAGTAAACAGTAATGACACCATTAGAGGGCGAGAATACGTTATTATTCAACGTCCTCTTCGTCACTAGTCTCGCTAAGCGAAACCATCGTATAAACTTTCAACTTGTCTGAAGGACAGATGCCCGTATAAGCAGTCCTACATCGTTTGGACCCCGGTAGTTCGTTAACAACGTACCGGTCGTTATCCAGTACTTTGGTAACTACAAAGGGTCCCTTGTATCGCGGTTCAAGCTTTCTGCTCCTCCCGTCATTAGAGGTTTTATTTGCCTGAACCAACACGTGTTGGCCAACCGTAAATTTCGTAACAGGGGCATGCCATTTATCGTAATACTCCTTCTGGCATTGCTGCCGACCAAGGATGTTCCGAGAGATTTCTTCTCTCAACGTTTCGAGATCTTGCCGTTGGTCACATGCGATCTCAGACGTCAGGAAGGAATCGTTAATTCCTCGTGGGCGGTATCCAAAGAATACCTCGTATGGTGTTTTACCAGTGGTAGAATTTACCGTAAAGTTAATTCCCCACTGCACAGCTTTTACGGTGGATATCGTCTAACGTAAAGGGTTTGAATTTCGTAACTTCAGTTCTCAGAACAGACACTAAAGGAGCATTCACTTCTTTGTAACAAGTATATCCCCTGAAGCAATTATTTTAGATTTTTCGTAACATATGTCCTGACTTGACAAATTTAAAATATGTACGTAAATAACCTGACTTAGATTTATAATGCAACGCGGGATTATATGGAATTTTCCTGGTACCTCCCTATGTGATAATTCTACGTAAATATCCCCTACATCTTCATGACTACTAACTACAATGTGACCTACATGATGTGAAGGAATGACAGTTGTCTCAGCTGCAAATAAACTAACCTTTCTCGACGGTAGATTGTTTATGGTTGAAAAATAATTTTTATTTTTTATTGAAGAGGCGTACTTGATCGCCGTGAATTACGACCATGACGTTATCATTATTAACAAAAGGTTGCCCTACAATTACAGATATATTTTGTACGCAATCTGGAACGATTAATGCCTCTACCTCGGCAGATGCTAAATCGACAATCAAATTTATCGTAACTTTGATGTTCACGTAGACAGTACCCCCTGCAAAACCACGTAACCAAGCGGCTGCAGGCTGGTAACGTAAATCCAGCTTATCAGCATCAGATTTTCTAATAGTGACTGCTCCACAGCCCGAATCGACGTCACCTCGCATTGGTTCCCCGTTTATTACTCAATCAATGAAATAACACATATTTAAATCGTCATTCTTTGGAATTTTAGGTATTTGTAAAATGTTCAAAGACTTACCCGTCGATGGCACATCTGGGCGCTTACGTGACGCGGATTGGTATCCAACAGTGCACTTATTGGCTTCGTGACCCAATAAATGACACTTGGAACACTCTATGCGTTGTTTTGGGCATTTGGATTGGTAATGCCCTTTGGACTTACAGTTGTAGCACTGCACATCTCTTAATCCTTCCCGTTTCTATCGACGTAACCTCGCATGGTTCCCCGTTTATTACCGTCGATGGCACATCTGGGCGCTTACGTGACGCGGATTGGTATCCAACAGTGCACTTATTGGCTTCGTGACCCAATAAATGACACTTGGAACACTCTATGCGTTGTTTTGGGCATTTGGATTGGTAATGCCCCATTTGAATTTCGGAAAACTTGTCATTACGTAACGTTGACAAGTACTCTTCATAGAGGGCCTCTGGCGTTTCGTAACGGCCAGCTCTGGCTCCATTTTGCAAGGTGACATTTGTAATACCATCAATTAAACAAGACACCGCGTGCCGACCAGTTATTTGACATGTCCGGAGTAGTTCCATTTTACTAAAATAATAATTAGTCATGGTTTCGCCCCTGTGTTTCGTCCTGTTTAGCATTTTTCGTAGGACCGTCGCGTAGTCCACATGGTCTGGAAAACTTTTGGCCACTAAATTCTTCCACTCAGTACATGTACTTGGGTAACTTGACAAGCTGTGCTACCAGTTCTTCGCCATTCCGGAAAAACGACTCTGCATTTGATACACGGTGATAATATCATCCCAGCTATTTAAAATTTTAATCTGGTCAATTTTGTCAAGCCACTTAGCGGCTGACAAGTTTTCATTTTCCGGATCAAACTCTGGAATACACTCGCTTCTTAAATTTATTGGTCGGTGGTCTTGACGCGAGGATCCTTGTTTAATAAGAACTTCCAATAAGTTTTCTAAACGCTCTACCCTCGATTCCACAGACGAAAAGTTAAACGGACCAATATTTTTTTCGACAGATTGGTTAGGGTTAACTACTTCTTCAGAAGCACGTATATTTATGGGGGGTGACAAGGAGCGCCTACATTGCGTAACTGTAGTACTTTTGTGACTATTGTTTTTCTTTGACTTACACCTGTTTGAAGATTTATTTTTGCTAACTAATCGTCGATGTTCTACTCCTGTATCTACCTTCTGAAATACTTTCTTCTTCAGAACTGTCTGACGATGACTCACTTGACTAATGCTTTCGTTTGCCCATTTTACGTGACAATAAGCTTACCAATACAACAATACACTAACCGACCTTCTTTTCGTAACACACTGTACATAAAATCCTTAAACACTAATTTTGTTCACCCCACACCTGAACTGTAAACTATTCTAAATTCTTTTATTCACAAAAACACCAAATAATGTCTGCAATATTATATTAAATCGAAATAAGGCGAGTAATCGATAAATCTATTACATCACATAACCGTAAGCATCAAAGCTAAACCTTAACTAACTCAACGTTCCCTACATCAATCTTATCATGAGTTCTTAGCCATATATCCAATAAAAAGTCTTGTTAAATACGCATATTCCGTCAGCATTAATCATCTTTATGATGGTGGCGTGACCTCGGCCGGATAAAGACGGAATATCGGGTTACAGTATATATATATATATATATATATATATATATATATATATATATATATATATATATATATATATATATATATATATATATATATACATTAAAAACAACAAATAATAGAAATATAATACATAACATTTTAACTCATTATTCCAGGAAAACTTTTTTAGTACTTTCTTGAACTTTTCCATATTGTTTACTTCTTTGATTTTCTTTGGTAAATTATTGTAGATGATAATGCCAGTGTATAGAACGTTTATACCAAAATTACTTTTTATTAGTAATGTCTGTAAATCGTCTGTTTGTCTAGTATTGGGTGAGTGGATAGTATTTGTCTTGTCTAATATGATATTTGAGTGTTTGCTTTTAAGATGTATAGAATGAATTAATATATAAACTTTTAATTTATAAAGCGACTTTACGTGTAGATAATCTTTAGGTTTATTTAAAAGAAAGAAATTCTGCGGGGAATTTTCCTTTACAGATTGTTTGTAAAAATATTAAATTTGCGAAATTTGCAACTACCAAAAAGTAGCCCATTTTATAATCAAATAAAACATAGGGTAATCTATTAAAAATATAATTGTTTTTTGCACCCTTTTTCGTGACACCTTCTCTACCCTAGATTAAGAAAAGGTTCGTTTTTGGTGAAACCCCCAATACCAAATCAAGCGACTGAAACATCAACTTTTAGTTATGATTTATCTTTAAAATTTTATTAAATTTTACTATTCAATCTACAGCATGTGCGTGGGTTTGGATAATATGCGAACAACTTTTTTAATTGTGATTTTAGACGAAAAAGTTCTTCATCATAAAAAGTTCTGCTTATTAAAAAAATAAGTTTAGCTGCAAAAAATTTCCAGTTAATATACAAGTTGCACAAAAAAACACGCAAAAGTAAGTAGGTAAAACAACGAAAAAATTGAGAAATCAAATTTTCTAAGATAGCCAAATTGGGGAGCATACACATATGAGATATTTTAATGGTCAATAATTCAAAAATGGGTAACATATTTTATTTGTTATTGTGATTTTAGGTAAAAATGTTATACTTCATAAAAAGATTTGCTACGAAGAATCAAAAATGTCTTTTTGTATAGAGGGTACGAAATAAATACCAACAGACAGAAGTTTATAAAACAAAAAAAAATTAAATTCCAATTTTTCAGATGGCTAAATATATATATATACAATGTGTCCCAAATTTGGCTTACATGCATTGCTATCTCGTAAACCGCTATAGCTACAGGGTGGGTTAAATTAGGAAAGTTTTAGAGAATTTTATTGCAAATTTGATGACGTTTTGAAGTTTAGGATATCTTTTGTGGTTTTCAAGATAATTGGGAAAAATCAAAATGGTGCATTTTCAACTTTTGCCCGTAGCTTCTAAACGACTCGTATTATGGTTTTATGGTTTATACATTATTAGGGCACTTTTATTAGAGGAACATTATGCAGGTAAAACGAATAGCTTCAATTGTTTTTATATTGGCATCAACTTTTTATTTTCTTACCGACGCCATATTGGATTATTGTATTTTTGGAAAGATCTATATATAAGATCCAATATATATATATATATATATATATATATATAAATAATTGTTTTTTTTTAGTATATATGGCGGCCATATATAACAAAAGAATATATATATATATATATATATATGTTATATATATATATATATATATATATATATATATATATACTACTTAAAATGGAGGGTAATTATTCCAACGAAGAGAATTTGGATATGATAGAACTTTATTTTAAAGCAAATAGAAATACACAAGCAGCTGCGCGTTCATACGAAGAACAATTTCCAGACCGACATCAACCAAGCCAAAGGCATTTCAGATTTCTAATTGTTAACCTGTTAGCCTACGGGTCTTTTTTGAAACCGAAACCAAAGACCTATTCAATAGATAATGAAGCAAGAAACGCAGCTATAATAGAAAGTGTCAGGGACAACCCAACAACCTCAGTAAGGAAGATTGAAGAACAAACGGCAATTCCCAAATCAACCGTCCAACGAGTCTTGAAAAAACTTCACTTTCATCCCTATAAACCTACTATTGTACAGGGTCTTCAGGTAAATGATTTTGCTAGAAGAATCACGTTTAGTGAATGGTTCATCAACAAATGCCAGCAAATACCCAACTTTCATTCTAAAGTACTTTGGACAGATGAAACACGATTTACAAACTGTGGAATTTTCAATAAACATAATACTCATTACTGGGGCACCGAGAATCCTCATAATTTAGAAGAAAGACGTTTACAAACAAAATTTGGGTTCAATGTGTGGTGTGGCATTATAGGTAATTCCAAACAATGCACTTCTGCTTTAAATCACTCATAACAATTTGTATTTTAGATAACCGTTTGATTGGGCCGTTCATTTTCCAAGAAAATTTATCGGGTAACAGATATTTGCAACTATTACGGGAACAAATTATTCCAGAAGTTATAAATTCTGTTCCCCCAAACGACCTGCAAAATATTTGGTTCCAACAAGATGGCTGTCCGGCTCACGGTACCAGAGAGGTGATGGCGGTCTTCAGAAATACTTTCGGGGAAAATATTATCGCTAATAATGGCCCTGTTGCTTGGCCGGCAAGGTCACCGGATATTACTCCTCCCGATTTTTATTTATGGGGATACGCAAAAAATGAGGTCTACGAATTTTCTCCGCCAGAAAGTCTCAGAGAGCTAGAAGACAGAGTCCGAGATGTTTTTGCTAATATTAACAGGAACACCTTAAGAAGGGTTACACGGAAGGTATTGGAGAAATGTCAAAAATGTGTGGAAAATGGAGGGAGGCATGCAACTTATATTTTTTTTATGTGTTAATTTAAATTTAGTTTAGGTATTTTCAATAGTGTGATAGTTACATTTTAGTCACTAGGTATTCACTGTTAGTATAATATCTTAGTTGAAAATCTGAAACATCGATGGTTGAATTAATATTTTTACCCTAAGCTAACAAGTTTACAACTAGAAATCTGAAATGCCTTTGGCTTGGTTGATGTCGGTCTGGAAATTGTTCTTCGTATGAACGCGCAGCTGCTTGTGTATTTCTATTTGCTTTAAAATAAAGTTCTATCATATCCAAATTCTCTTCGTTGGAATAATTACCCTCCATTTTAAGTAGTATAAGAAACTCAAATAAACTTTGTAAAAACTCGGCACAATGAGAAAATGATAACAAGTACTATTCAGGAACACAAAATGATTGTTGACATGCGGCATTCTTTTGTTTCATTATGGCCGCCATGCGTAATCAAAGCCTACTTAAAAAAAAACAATTATTTTGGTTTTTAGAGCTCAAGAAAAATAATAATCTTACCTTGTTATACATCATTGGAAAGCTCTTAAAAGATCTTTCCAAAAATACAATAATCCAATATGGCGTCGGTAAGAAAATAAAAAGTTGATGCCAATATCTCAAAAACAATTGAAGCTAGAAACTTCGTTTTACCTGCATAATGTTCCTCTAATAAAAATAATGTATAAACCATAAAACCATAATACGAGTCGTTTAGAAGCTACGGGCAAAAGTTGAAAATGCACCATTTTGATTTTTATATATATATATATATATATATATATCAAATATATCATAATATATATATATATATATATATATATATATATATATATATATATATATATATATAAATATATATATATATATATATATATATATATATATATATATATATATGTATATATAAAATCAATAAAAATGCGCTTTCACACACCTTTATCAAAAGTTCTTGGCCGGAAAAGATATATGTAGAATAGCAGAAATATATAATTTCTACATGTGCAAAACGGCCTACAAGAAAAATTGCTTTCGATCATGTCATGCGATCATGATTTCTGGGCCTTTACCCTCATCAGGCAGGCTTATACCCAGGGAGATCTGAAATAAGACATTCCACGATATGACAAAATCGAAAACGAAACGTCTATCATACTGGAACAGTACTACATGCTAAGTATAACACTTAGCGCCACCTATTGGGGCTCCGTTTCGTTTTCGATTTTGTCATATCGAGCAATCTGTTATTTCAGATCTCCCTGGGTACAAGCCTGCCTGATGAGGGTAAAGGCCCAGAAATCACGATCGCAGGAGGGTACCCTGTGACATAATCGAAAGCAATTCTTCTTTTAGGCCGTTTTTCACCTGCAGAAATTATATATTTCTATATATATATATATATATATATATATATATATATATATTATATATATATATATATATATATATATATATATATATATATATATATAGGGTGTCCGAATATTTCGCTTCTATATTTGAAGGCACTATTCTACATATGAAATAATGTAAAAAAGTTCCTGTTAACCATGGGTCCGCAAAAGCTTCGTTTCTAAGATAGATTTTAAAATTTTAACTGAGGCGATTACCTAATTAATTTATTTATTGCAACATAATAACAATCTTATTCATTGTGCTAAACGCGATTTTAAAAGAATACCATTCGCATTCAAACTTGAAAGAAAATGATAGTTAAAATATGTTAATATCAATACATTAGCATTTTCGGGTCAAATCTGATCATGTGGTCTAAGAATAACTTAAATAAATTTTACAAATGTAGAGAGCAATAAGTTTCGAAGTGTTCAATATATATTGTGGTAAAGACCGCCATTTTTTTTTAATTTCAAAAATATCCTATAACTCTATAAGAGGCAAATTAAAAAAAAAAAAAACAATTAAAAGTTACTTCCGGTTTTAGTCCTTCATGTTAGCGTCTTGAAAATATATTATAACAAAAGTAGCCAAGAGCAATTGATTGAAAATATGTTTAACTATTCAAAATTTTCCAGAACTAGATATATCTTTTATAATCTAACTGGATAACTGTTGACTTGCGAAATATTTAGATGGCTATATCTTCTGGAAACCTTATCCGAAATTATTGAGCTTAGGTTTATTTAAAAGGGATCAAGCTGGGATTCGGATCGAGTGACACTATTTTCTCTATTAATAAATCTCTGTTTTAGAGAATGCAACCTCAAAACTTCGGTGGTTCTGCATTCGTAGTATCCTGGGCTTATTCTGTCTATTTTCGCGCGCTTTGTCTATTCGGTTGTGCCGCGTGCTTTTACGTTGGTTCTTTTGTGCTTTAAGAAGGTAACAACGCTCTGTATAAGAATGGGTATTTTACAATCCTGGTAATGGTCCTTTTATTACATTCTGGTGTTTGGGTTAATATTGAGAGATAAGTTCGTTTTTAAAATCAAAATTTTTAATTATAAAATCTATAGTTTTACATTATTTCTTGTTGGTTTTCTAAACAAGAATGTTGGCCTATGTAAGGAGAAAAAGGAACAATATGTTTTGATAAGTTGTCAGTAATGTACCGTTAACTGTTCGATGGACCACCACGTAAAGAAATAAGTTCTGTTCGAGCAGTGAAAGAAATTGCCCCCCAAACCATTACAGAACCTCCATTAAATAGCGTGGTTTGACGAATGTTGAATAACGCTCATTTGGCCTGCGTAGTACTCGTACGCATCAGTCGGAGCTGTACAAACAAAACCTCGACTCGTCCGTGAACAAGACTCGCTCCCAATCCTCAAGATTACAGTTTACATGCTGTCTGGCGAATTGCAGTCTCGCTCTACGATGGTTTGAGTTTAACCTCGGCCCTCTTGCTGGACTTCGGAATCTTAAATTCTGTTCTGCAAGTCGTCTTCTTACAGTGGATACACTTATTTGGACGGTATGTGTAGCGTTAAGTTGTACCTGAAGATTTCTTTCTGTTACAAAACGTTCTCTCAAATCACGTAACCGAATGAAACGATCCTGGTTCACTGTTGTTCCTCGGTACCTTCCTTGCCCATGGCGTCGGTAATGATCGTTAGTTTGCTCAAAACGATAGACAACGCGCGATATTGATGAATGAGAAACTCCCAGTCTTCCAGCTATAGCACGGTAGCTTAATCCTTCCTCGGCCAATGTAATTGCTGCTACGCATTCGTCACAAGACAAATTCCTTCGTCACGAGACAAATTCCTTGTTTGACGCTCCATAGCCAAAATTTTAACACTTTTCAAAGATAAAATTGACACATAATAACCAAACATGACGGTTTGTCAAACTTGTTCATTTCATGGCCTACCCTTATTTAAGATGTTGAATTGTTAAAATAAACTAGTGCGCTTTAATCTTTTGCTCTGTATTTCATTTAAAAATAGAGATATTGACATGAAACAAAAACCAAATTGTTAAGAAAATATGGGTCTATAATTTGCATCAAGCGTATACCCGCTGTTACGGCTGAAACGATTCACAGGGTGTTTCAAATATTCTGGAGAAAAATTACTCTCATTGTTGGCGCCTGTATATGCTCAAAACTAAAATTTTAATAAAAACTCACCTCGCGGCGTATTTAGCGATAAACAAATCTACATTTAAAAAAAAATTCATCAAAATCCGTTCAGCGGTTCGCAAGAAAATCCACATTGAAATGCTGTGCGTTAATTTTGATGCGTAGTGTATATATATATATATATATATATATATATATATATATATATATATATATATATATATATATATATATATATATATATATATATATATATATATATATATATATATATATATTTATATATATATATATATATATATATATATATATATATATATCCTATTACCATGGGTCTGGGAAAGCTTTGGTTTTAAGATACAAAGGGTTAAAATTTTAACGAGTCCATTACCTAATTAATTTATTTAATTCAATATAATAAGCCTTTTATTGGTTGTGTGTTAAACGCAGTTTTAAATGCATTAAAACTTACTTAAAGAAAATGATGGTTATATGTCAATATCAATACATTATCATTCTTGGGACAAATCTGATCTTGTGAAGGTGGTGTAGGAATATCTTAAATACAAAAATGTAAAGATCAATATAAATTATGGTACAGGCCGCCATTGTTTTAGTTTTAAAAATATCGATTTAAAATTTGAGATATTTCTATAACTTTATGAGAGGGAAATTTTTAATAAAAAAAATACATTTAATAGTTAAGAAGAAAACTAAACTAACAAAAGTAACCAACGGCATTTACTGAAACTATTTTTAAGTTTCTAAATAGTCCGTAAAATAAAACATTTCAAAAAGTATACAAAAATTCCCAAAGAAAGATTTAACTTTTATTACCTGATGGGAAATCATCCTTAATAAGGCTGGCGGGGGGATGGGGTGCTGTTGAATTGCGAAATAATTAAATCGCTATATCTTCTGAAACCTGTATCCCAAATGAATGAGCTTAGGCTTATTTAAAAGGGAATTTCAAGCTGTTTTAGGATACGGATCGAGTTTACCATTTTTTACAAATTAGTTAGATAGCATTGTTTCCAAGGATTACAGTTTTTTCCAATTTTTTTAAAATTTTTAAATGGAAGCTTATACTTACTTTGGGCTAGTTATAAAAAGAAATAAAATACCGAAATTTTGGCGAAAACCACACATCGATATTTTTATTAGTTTTTAAGCTATTACCAAATAAATAATAATAATAATAACGAGGATATCGGAGAAAATTTAAAGTCTTCAGGAAAAAGAAACCAACTGACTAAAAAAAAAGGTCATGTCGCGCCGTTTGTATTATAGTAATTTGTTTGTATTATAGTAAGTTGGTTGGTGTTTTTCTTTTATCCCTTGCACCCCTATAGGGTTATAGGAACGTTCCTGAAGATTTTAAATTCACTTCGATATTTTTATTATTAAGTAATTTGCTCATTTGGCAATAGCTTAAACACTAACAAAGATATCGATGTGAGGTTTCCGCCAAACTTCGGTCGGTTTTATTACTCTCTATAACTAGTATAACATTTCAATTAAAATGTTTAAGAAAATTGGAAGAAAACTGTAATCATTACAAACAACGCTTGTGAAAAACTAGTTAGTGTCACTGGATTCGAATCCCAAAACAGCTTGAAAATCCCTTTTAACTCAGCTTTCCAATGAGGTAATAAAAGATATATCTAGTTCTGGGAGTTTTTGTAGAATTTTTGTTGTTGAATGAGCGGCGGCGCTCATACAAGGGTTCAATCCTAGCAATTGCACCTTCTTGCCGTCAGTTGAAAACTTAAAAGTATTTTTCGGCAACAATTTCTCTTGATCACTTTTGTTATATTTTCTTAAAACGCTAACATGGAGAACTTTCAAGATATGGATAGTGAACATCCTAAATAAATGGAATCTGCTCAGTTTATTATTTTCTTGTTTTTATTTTTTATACACATACTTTTCATTATTTTATTCTATATTATGTTTCATTTTTCTTGTTCATCTTTATCATTATTTAACTTTTTGGTAAGTTTATTTCAATAATCTATAATAATATAAGTTATTAGTTTGCTCGATAAAGTCGATTTATTAGGCTGCCATTTTGTTGCATTCATCGGAAAAACCTACAAACAGAAGATGATTTTTTTACGATTACATCCTAAATAAGGTGAAGGTATTTTAGAATAAGCACAATAAAATAAATATAAAAATAGCCCGTCTGATCAAGTTGAGAATAAAAAATTCAAATTTTGTTGGCCAACCTTACTAACAGCATTATTAATGGGACATATATGTAAAACTGTAAAGAAATGTTTGCAATCCAACTTAATTTTCCTTACAAAATACAAATTACCCGTTTAATATTGAAACCTCAATCATTTTCACTTGAATAAGCACTGGTGCTATTAACTGCAGCTCTTAGTTATTTCTTAAACTGTTCATATCACGATTCATATTTAGTTATACCTTTAATGATCTAATATTGGTTTATGAAACAAATCTATAGTGAAGTTGTGAAAGTATCCTATATAGACCAAGAGCTCGTGATAAAAAACTGCAAGAGTTTCGTAATGGCTGGTATTTAAATATGATGCAGTATTAAGGGCATACACGAGTCGGGTCAAATCTGGTCACGTGGTTTAGGAGTAACTTCTTTTTTTAGTTTTAAAAATATCAATTTGAAATTTTTTAAGGCATTTCTATAACTTCATAAAAGGTAAATTTAAAAAAAAAACAATTAAACTTCTTCTAGGTTTGCAGTTTTTGAAAGCTCGTGTTTTCCAAGGCTAATGACTTATTTTGTTGAAATTTGGTATAAGGGGGTTCTTGATGATGCCGAGTAAAAATCCAATTTCAAAACTTCGTAAAAAAATCCCAAATATCTTTTTCTTAAATATCGTACCATTTTTCCCCTTCTAGGCTTGCTTGCCAATGAGCGTTGTCAAAGTTGAATGTGCAAAAAATAATCATATTTTAAATCCATACACATCACAAAAATTTGGAACTAACCTTGTAATTAATTCCTGAGATATAAGGGTGTTCCGCTTTTAAGTGGGTCACACTGTATATATATACATATATATATATCTATATATATATATATATATATATATATATATATATATATATATATATATATATATATATATATATATATAGATTCAGATATTTTTACAACCTATTTAATGCGATTGACCGAATGAATAAGAGTGATTGTTTTATCAGATACATCTAAGAAACAAAATATATATTAAATTTTACCTTGATATACATACACGGTAAATGGTATTTTTGTTTTTCGCAAAATATATATATATAAATTTTATCTCCTCAATTCCGTCGGATGTGTGATGTTGGATTCACAGTTTTCAACCCGCGGTCTAAACATTTTAAAAATTACTAGTCACACTTCACAGAAATATTGTTACTCTAACCATAAAAAACACCACTGAACACCGCTAATGTGACAGTTCAAATGATTTAATAATAAAAATAAAATACCGACTGAGCAACGCTTGCAAACCAGACCTTAATTGCTTTATCGGGGGTAAAATACCACCTGATCGTTATAAGCCCGGCTACTTCATGACCATTTATCGTGTGTCGGGCTATAATAATTGAAATTTGACGCTAAAATTTTTTATTGTACAAAAAACGTGAAAGAGTGGTCAAACCCCATTGTTGTGGAATGCGGCAAGTCAGCAGAAGAGTTTTGTAAGGGCTGAAAATGTATTTACTACTTACACAAAAAATATTAAACGTACTGGTGTAGGAAACGCGTCGAAAGGTAAAAAAAAATAGGTAAAATGCCACAAGAGCTATTTACCTAACAAGTGCGGAAAATGAATTAGCCAGCAAGTTTTAGGTACAATAGTTTTTCTACAGACGTGCGAAAAAAAGTACATGTTTCGTAGTGATTTAATAGTTTTTATTAAACTATACCAAAAAAATGGTGGTGATTCACTGGTCCATTGTTGTAAGTAATACTATCAATTTCATACGCGAGAAAGCAAGGGCGAAGACGGAGGCGAATTTTCCTTGGAATTTTCTCCTGTAGAACATAGAATTTGGTTGGCGATGCGTTTTTGTTCTCCATGGATTCGTCCACATGAGATTCTGCAACTTTTGTTGTTGCCATCCCCCGAGACGTTTCAAATTAGTAATATCCACTCCAGAGTCGGACAAAATAGTAGCCGAAGAGGGTCTATAACAATGTCTAGTAAATGTCTCTGGATTTGGAAGTCTCAAGAGAGCAGCTACTTCCGATGGCATCTTACCAAACTTATTAATGAAACCAGTTTGAGTAGTACATTTACCTTTTTGGAAATTGACAAAAAACCTTTGATGCGGTGTACTTTTGGGGCGCAAAGACATGTACTTCTTGATTAAATTAAGATTTTTTTTATTATTTATTATTGTAAACAATTAAACCCACGGAATTTGATAATTTTTGAATATAAAATAGAAAGTTTACCTATGAAGACTAAATTTTTCATGTTTGTCTCCCGACAGTAACATATTTGGATCCCTGTGCCGGTTCCGAATATTAGACTTCCGCCAATGATGCACTTCGCTGTCGTTCGCATTTTATATTAGGGCTTTAAGGTTGCTAGTCCGGTACCAATCTACCTAGTGCGGTCAACACTAATGAACAGGCGGGTGCATCATTGGCGGAAGCCTAACATTCGACATCGGCCCTCTGGGTGCTAACCCGGCACCAATCCACCTAGTGCCTTTTGCGCCCCTCCTGGTACCGATCCACAACCCACAAATGCATTTTGTTTTTCTTATATAATTTATATAGATCATATATAAAACAAACTTGGCAACGTAGCATCCCCAGCACACTGGATTTCTGTCCAACGGGCGAAACTCCAGCTCTGTGTTCATTTAGCAGCTGTAATTATGTTTAAAAACGTTTAATAATGTCTAGTATAATAATTACTGCTAACTTTCGTTAGAAATAATAATTTTTGTGTTATAGAGCATTATAAGATAATCGGTGTTTTACATAGTTCATAAACTAAGTTTGTGAAAAATATGTTTTTAGCGGAAACCGTAGTTTTTTTGGATATAATTTGAAAAAGTGCCTCATCCATACATTTTTGTATATAGGAATTATTAAAAAAAGTTAATCTTTCAAATGTATATTTTAAATTTGTTAAATTCCATGGGTAAAATTCTTTACAAGAGCCCAAATCTTCTTTTTCGACTACGTTTTCACACAACAGATGAATTAATTCTTCACGCCTGCAGGCTCCAGCGATTCCAATTAGTGTTGCGACTTTGATTAGTAAATAAGTATCGTCAGGCGCAATGCTTAAAAATTTATCAACATGTGCGTGGTTGAAAATGTTAGACTTTTTTGGTCTAAAACCTACCATTTTCTTTTTTAAATAAGCAATCAATTTAAAAAGTCTGCTAATATTGGCGCACCATTTGATGAACTTTTCGTATTCCTGAATGTATCTGACTTTGAATTTTTCTGGAAGCAAATCCAAATCGGCTTCTTTTGCTATGTTCACAATATATTTTGGAACCCCGTCTTGCATGGCCAGGTTGTTAAATTCACTTAAATTCATCGTAACAATGCAAAATTACGGATAATACGCACATATAAAAGCAATTAATGACAAATAAATATGTCAAAATGTCAGTTTCTTGATTTCTAACAATTGACTTTAAGCGTCCTTAGTAACCTGAAAACCTGGTAGGTTACCAAAAAGGAAATGCTACACACTCTGAGATATTTATCAAAGACTGTTAATTAATACATAAATTTTGAAATATTACGTGCGAAAAAACCAATATTCCGCATGGATATCGGTGCTGAAAACTGAATTTTCCGGCTGTAAAAAAAGTAAATTTCAAGGAGTGCAAGGAGATTGCCAACGTAGAACAATAAAAAACCAGAATAATCCCATTAATTAAAGGGGGCAATTCATTAAAGATACCAACAATATGGAAGACAATCACGTATAAATCTAAAAAAGCAAAAAATCAAGCGGAATTAGCAGAACAACAGCAACACCCCGAAAAAAAATAGACGAACTACCGCGCAGACATAACCTTTGGCTTCTGGTGGGGGTAAAAATAGAAGCAACACTTCAGTCCCCATTTGGAGACGGGACAGAAACTTTCGAAAATTTACTAATTCAGTTTTGGAAAAATAAGGGAAACATAAAAATAAAAATACAGACAATTAAACAAATAGCAATTCAACATAAGTTTTTTTTGTTTCGTTCCGTTGGTGGGCTTGTTTTTTAATTTCAGAATATTGTCATAAATTAAATATCAGTCGATTAGACAAATTATTATAATTTCCTCCCATGATATTACCGATTATAATTATTAAATTTCAATATACCATGATTATAGTTGCGAAAGTAAAATTTACGATGATGAGGATCGGGTCAGAAATTAATAAAGGTAAATAGCGTTGTTTTACATAATATTGTGGGATATTTTTTATGTGTAGGTTTGGGAAAATTTTAGGTGAATGCTGCTATTCATCTGTTGTAATGTACAAGTATTTATATTTGGTTACCCAATTTATTAAAATTCGCTTTGTTTTGAACTGAAATGACTAGACACTATTTCGGTTACATAGGTTTTCACTAGGAAGTTCATTGTGTTATTTTTAAATATCGCACCTTATAAATTAAAAACAATACTGAAGTCGCATGTGTAATGTGACAATTACTTTGTGCAGGTAGAGTCCTCAATACCTAAAATAAAGAGGTGCCTCCTTAATCGACAGAGCCCCGTTACTCCTCCTACGATAGAATTTAGAGTCTCCTTGTCCCGCGTTAACAGCTACTCTGTTCGGCTTTTATCTGGCTTCATAATGAACTCTTTAGCTTGCCTACCACCTTTAAACTGGTCCCACTCAAGGTCACAGTTCTTGGTGTGTCCATTCATCGAGTGCAGTCCTTATCTGATGACTAGTAATACCTAAGGCCGGTTTTAGTCCCACATATGTGCTGTCGGTTCGGAGTTTAGCAATCCCATCTGCCTTCTCGTTACCAATCCCACAATGTCCTAGCTCCCAAACCAACCTCACCCTCTTAGTCCATGCCAACAGCTCCAGCCTGTCACCACATTCCAGAACCAATGCTGATCCCAACATGGGTGAGTCCAGCGCCTTAAGCGCTGCTTGATTATCTGAGCAAATAACAATGACTGCGTTCATCGTTGTAGCCATTAAAATGGCGTACACTTAGCCGGAAACACCGTGGAAAACTTTCCCAAAGGGAGACCCGGTTTGTCCGGCCTTTATATACAGGGTTATTCACGCAACCCGTTCATTAAAAGTTTTTGATGATGCCATTTAGATAAAAATTTCAAATTTTGGGATTAAGGTAAGGTCAAGAAGTACTTGTTTTTTTTGAAATATTTTCAACTTCCTATCACTTCCGGTTTAACCGGAAGTTGGTATCAACTTGCTTATTTTAAATGGAACACCCTGTATTTTATGATATTTTTGGATTCTACGGAGAATTTTAATGCTATTTTATGTAGCATGTCCTAAACCTAGGTTCAAGCGTTATTAAGATATTTTACCTTGAACCGAAAATGAGCCTTCGGGGTACCAAATTTTAAAATCTCATATAGATATAAGATATAATCTTCATATTTAGCAGACGATCGGTAAATAATCTTAGGTTTCTATTTTTTTTATTGAATATGTCTATTTTTATACAGGGTGTCCTAAATTCAGCGGCAAACATTCACATTTTCAAAGCCGCTAAAGTCCGTTTTTTTAAAAGGGACACCCTATAACTTTATGCACTATCAAATGTAGAATTTCATTTTCTGTCGAACTATATTAAGGTTCCCTATACCTATTTGTAACCATTTTCGAAATAATTGGGTTTTATAAAAATATCGTATGTATTTGCTTAAATGTTTACATGTTCCAATAGTGAGCCATGGAAAAACAATTGAGATCCAATATCCAATATGACAGATAATTAGTATGCGTTATTTATCGAAAGCTGTCAGTGATAAACTAAATCTTCTAAATGGAAGAATACTCAAACGCTGATATTCCCAATCTATTTTATATTCATGGAGAATGTTATAAAATTTTGGAGAGAACGTGGCGTGTGTTTAATGAACGCCACCCTGATTTGCCGCCAATGAACAAGTCAAAAATCAAGAGGATTGAAACGAACTTTTTGCGTTTTGGCAAGGTTAAAGTTACAAAAAATGTGCCGAAACCAGTGACAAATGCCGAGGATAACGTAATAAACACATTAGCTTATTTCCACGCAAACCCGCAAAGTTCAATACCGTCTGCAGAAAACGATTTAGGAATTTCTTCTTCATCTGTCCAAAGAATCTTGAGCGAACATCATTTGCACCCTTATTCCTTCCAAAACGTGCAAGCCTTGAGACTTGGTGATGACGTCCGACAAGTAGAATTTTGCGAATTCATGTTTTTGAAAATCCAAGAGGACCCTTAATTCCTTTCAAAAATATTTTGGACCGATGAAGCGAAATTTTCTAGAGAAGGAATAACAAATAGAAGAAACGAACATTTCTGGGCAGCAGAAAATCCGCACGCTTTACGCGAAACGCGCTCTCAAGAGAGGTTTAGCTTCAATGTTTTCGGTATAGTATTAAATGATCAGGTGCGGTACTATATTTATGAAGACAATTTAAACAGTGATAAGTATTTGGAAATTCAACGAGGGACGGTTTCTGAATTTATAGAAGAAATTCCTATTGGTGAGCTGCAAAATTATTGGTGTCAATTAGATGGGGCACCAGCACATAATTCCGCTGCAGTTTATCTCCAATTATCTCGAATTTTTGAAGATCGCTGGATTGGTCCCAATGGCCCTTGGAGATGGGCCCCGCAATCGCCTGATTTAACACCCCTAGACTTTTATTTATGGGGATTTATCAAAGGTAAAGTCTATGCTTCCCCAGTAAATAACCAATAAGATTTATTGGACAGGATACGTACAGCTTTTGCCGAATTAGAAAACGGACAAATTCAACGGACGACAGCAACTGTACAAAGAAGAATTGAAATGTGTCTTCAAATGAACGGACAGCATATAGAACATTTGTTATAATTCAATTTTATTATTTTATTTATTTATTGTTGATTGTTACATTGCTATAATTTTTAAGTTCACTAAAACAAGTTTAGAACAGTCTCGAACTTAGTAGATATGGTTAAAAATAATGTAAACAATTTATTACATTTTTTATAACTTTAAATTTTCCGAAGCGAAAAAATTTCGTTTCAATCGTCTTCAATTTTCTCTTGTTCATTGGCGATAAATGAGGATGTTTTTCATTAAAAACATGGCACGTTCTCTCCAATATTTTGTAACATTCTCCGCGAATATAAAATAAATTGAGAATATCAGCTTTTGAGTGTTATTTCATTTTAATTTAAAAGTTTCAAATCAGCTGTCATGTTGAATAGAAAAGCACAACAATTGTTTTTCCATGGCTTCGATTATTTCGAAAATGGTAACGAATAGGTATAGGGAACCTTAATAGAGTTCGATAGAAAATTAAATTTTACATTTGATAGTGCATAAAGTTATAGGGTGTCCCATTTAAAAAAACGGACTTTAGCGGCTTTGATAATGTGAATGTTTGCCGCTGAATTTAAGACACCTTGTATAAAAATAGACAAATTCAATAAAAAAAAAAAAAGAAACCTAAGATTATTTACCGATCGTCTGCAAAATATGAAGATTAAATCTGCAAAACTTACAAAAATATGAGATTTTAAAATTTGGTACCCCGAAGGCTCATTTTTGGTTCAAGGTCAAGTATCTTAAGAATGCTTGAACCTAGGTATAGGACATGCTACTATAATCGCATTAAAATTCTCCGTAGAATCCAAAAATATCATAAAATACAGGATGTTCCATTTAAAATAAGCAAGTTGATACCAACTTCCGGTTAAACCGGAAGTGACAGGAAGTTGAAAATATTTCAAAAAGCAAGTACCCCTTGACCTTACCTTAATCCCAAAATTTGAAATTTTTATCTAAATAGCATCATCAAAAACTTTTAATGAACGGGTTGCGTGAAGAACTCTGTATCAACCTACCCCAGAGGATTGCAATGGTGTCATACGTGACCGTATAACAAACAAGTAATATGTCAGGTTGTCCTTGTATACTATGGGTGCGTGTATTGTTCGTGTTCGTGGTCTTAGGTGTCTAATCATACAAACTTATTTTCAATCCTATTTGACTATTATTATAACCTTAACGGCTATTTTTGATTAACAAACGTCGGCTAGTTTGATACATACAGTAACGGATATATATGTTATACATTTATCTGTAAAAACCTCATTTAAACCAATTTAGCTATTTAAAAGTTAGGAATACTAGACGTTTTTTTGGACAGCTGCAAAAATATTTCTCTAAAATAAATTACGAAACTGTCAAACTCGTATCTAAAGATTTTAAGCAGTTCAGAAGGTATGGGGAATATAATTTTTTTACATGTTAATTTTTTTTAATTACCTTAATGAAACCTACAAACGGTTCAAAACACAAGAAATAATCATCGTATTATTCAAATACAACGCTGTTATCAAATATATGCAAAATATGATACTACCATATTACTAATTGCAAAACTTCGATTTTTGTTTAAAAAAATATTAGTAACCAAACACATTATAAAATGGAAATGGTGGTCACTTCACAGAAACTGCCTGGCCGGATGCCTTGAACCACATTTGTATTTTTTTCGATTTTCCAATAAAAATCAAATTGTCGTTGAAAACCCCAATTTTCTTCTTATAAGAGAGTTCCCTGAGCACAATGAAAATGTACATACACAAACTCGTAAGTTTAAAATACAAATCGTGAAAACGACTCTTTAACGCGTAAATCCACAAACATAAGCCGAAGCGATAAAAAATATCACAGAAATATTTGCTTTAAACAAACCAAAACTCAGCCGTGACATCTTTCACAACTGACATATCAAATATCTCTGTAAATTTTATTATCATCCTAGGCCAAGGATACCTATCATTTTGCGTCGTATATAAATAAAGTGGACGCCATCGATATATCGCCCGTCAAAAAAACTGTCGGCAGATTACAAAGCTAAGCGCAATAACTCGATGTAAAGCTAAGTGTTTCGGTTGCAAGATAGGACTCGAAATATTTTTTTGCGAAAAAATTGCGGATAGAAAATAGGCATTTTAAATTAATGTTTCCAAACCATTTCGTGTGAATACATTTATTATTGTAAAATTGCTCTCTTGTTAGGTAGGTAAGAAATAACCATCTTATATTTAAACCCTAATTTTTTAAGCCAACGTCTCAATGTTGTGTTTGGACAAGGTCTACACATTTCAACAAACTCTTTGTATATTACGTTAATAGTCGGAATTTCATTATTTTTATTATAAACCAATTTTTTTAAACTACTAATACCTTTATTGACAATATCGCACATTGTCTATAGGGAATTCCAATTAATGTCGCTGCTTTTTTAATCATACTGCCTTCGCCGTTATTTTCTCGATTATTCGTGAAATTATTATACATATTCAGACAAATCTGCTTTGCTTGTTCGTTAGGGTGATACCTTTTTCTTCCATTTAATGTGTTTTCGTCGTTAGAATCAGAGACGGTATTTACCGAAATTTCACCAAAATTGTATTCTTTATCGCTATTGCTGTCATAAATATTTTTCTGGATGTCAATAGTTCAACTGAGTTACTACAGCTTGGGCGCTCCCACGGACGAAACATTGTATTTACGCGAAATTTAATCCTCCCAGGGCCGAAACATTGCAGAAATATTTTAATTATTATCGTTACCGTTATTACAATTGATATACAGGCAATCGTTTAACATGAACAAGATGTTATAATTATAAAACGAGTTAGCAAAAAAAAACACAATTTCAAACAAGGCTATTTACGATCATGAATACACATGCAAATACAAACTAAAGCCAAACAGCTATGAAGGGAATTTCCTTAATACATCCCCGATCTACCGGAGCGCTAGTCGGCGGAGAGATCAAGAGACGGCTCGGGCGCGACGGAACGAAGTTTTGTTAGTCCGAGATCAAATGGCGTTACGGTAAAGATTCTCGATAGGAATATTCCTGTTATTTGGCCCTTTTTCATAACTTGACAACACAAGATGGCTTTTTCACAATAGATACCTACTTTTAGGCAATACTGATCCATATAATAGTTAATTTGAAAAACAAATTCAAGGCTTCAGTTTTTTTGTTGTAAGAGTATGTACTAAAAGCGGCAATTGCTTTGGTTTTTTATGCGGGCGATATATCGATGGCGCCTACTTTACTTATCGATTTTTGACCGATATGTTTTTTCTTTTTGTTTTTTCTGTCTTTTTTCTTTAAATCGAATTTCCACCCACTTGAGTAGTTAGAGGGAAATGTTATTAGAATTTTTTTGTAGCTAAGTAAATGCTGCACCTGTGGGTCTGCAAATAATTTCGATTACTATTCGCAGTAAGCGGCCAAATGAGTTAGAATTTAAATTATCAACTTTAAAAAATTGCAGTAATTTATCCGTTAAAGTTATAAACTCGTAACTGGGTCACGGTCTACCTAAATATATCTTGTTTCGTAAAAAATACTCTACCCACTTAGATATATTAGTTTCCCAGTAATACATGGTAATGTTAAAAATGTACCCAGTCTTGGGAACTTTGGTGCATATGTCACCTCGTTAGTGCATATATAATCCAGGACCCTTCCTAAATGGTCCATTTTGAGTAGCTTTTTAAGCACTTTCCGGTGCCGTAATTAGTTTTCTGACCGGATGCCTACTTCTGTTTATAAAAAAGAAAAAGTGACTAAATAAATTATTTTTTTTTACTTTTTCAAAAAATTCCAGTTTTTCTTAAAAATATCTATTTTCTCGCCATTTTTCCGACAGAGATGCGTTTAGGTTTTTATTCTCCCAGATATTTCCTACCAAAAACAATAGGGTTTTGTAAGAACGGAGAAATTATCTTTCCAGAAAGTTTCGTCAGAGAAAAATTAAAATTGCCGCCTCAGCCGTGTTACATCGAAGTTGACTTTTTTGGTCAAATTTGCTGTACCGTATCTTCGGTATCAAAAGTAGTGCAGAAAAATGTTTCAAATAAGTCTCAAGATCCACATTTCTAAAAATACATATCAAATTCAATGTCCTATCTCGAGAATTCCACCTTGTTTCTTTCCCAGTCCTCCTTTTCCGGGATTGACAGCAGAGTATATCCCTTATTCCACCTCAGTTTGCCTGAGGCTCTTGCTACTCTATAGGTGGAATCGGGATCTCTCTTTCCACAATATGTGAGGTCCTTGCATGACCCCCAACCTCCCCTCTGGCATGCCATGCTCCTGCGTCTCTCATTCGCAGGTGCAATGCAAGAATTAAGTATGATATAGAGATGAACTGGGAAAATTGTCGTACACTCTTTAGATTTTACCTCTGCACCATTAATATTGAAAAACTATTTCAATACTATTTTGCTATGTATGCGTTAAACTATAATAATAAGTTTATCATTATTACAAATCACTTAGTGGGTTTTTAAGCCACGTTTTTTAGCATCATTCAGTATTATTTGCTTCTCCTAACTGAAACTTCGTGCCAGAAACGAGACGGGCCTTGCAGCCAACCAGTACGGACATTACCATTTACAAGTCCACTAGGTTTAGAAATCGCGCTGTTGTGCTCTCAGTTTAGCAAGAACACAAAAAAAAAAGAATGTACGGCTGGTTCGATCGCCTGCTATGCAGATTTTATTAATGCCGAATACAGTAAAACTCAATTACATAGAATTGCAATATATTAGTTAGGTAAGTGCCGTCTAAAAAAATCACTTTCAAATCGGAAAAAAAATTATGAGGTAATGTTAATGAACGCGATGATCTAAAAATAGCGAGGAACTTCGCTTATTTAAATATTTTTATATTTTAGAAAGCTGTTGCCTCATCTACTTCGCGTCAGGAGGTCCATTTTTATGGCATATTGTTGTTGACATTTATTCAAATCTTATGCGGGAATGCATTAATATTTTGGGTTTTTTAGCGATCAAAGCCGAGATAAGTCTTTATGATAGGTATATGACTATACTCAGCAGCTACTGTGCAAAAAATCGAATATATTACATCACCTTCAGGTCCCGACCTCTATTATCTATGGCGTTTAAGCACGCATGTGTCTGCTCCAATATTATATTAGCCAGCAGTGTCGTAAAAGTTTTTCAACCTTTCTGTATTTGCGACCCAATTTTCAATATTCGTTTTAATCGCGGTTTTCTTCTAACAATTTATTGGGCTCCCTTTTTTAAATCAATTCGAGTTCGGCTCGATCTCTAAACACATCATTAACCAACACTTACTGCCCTCGATACTTAATATACTATATATACTATTTCTACCAAAAGATGCTTACCTGATTTCAGATGGGCAAAATTTCAACTCGCAATTTTATGAATAGTTCTTAATTTTAGAACTTATATTCTTTATATTTCAATTTTGGTATGACCATTTATAGAAAAAATAATATACAGAGTTTTTCCATATATTTAGACAGCGTCTACCGCACTTATTATAAGAGACAGAAAAACTTAAATATAGAATATGTAGGGATTGTCCTGAACCGCCAGGATTCGTCACCAAAAAAAAAACAAGTGAGCATCTGAAATTAACGAAATGAGAATCAACTTTGTTATTTTAAGTGGAATATCCTGTATAATATATGTCCGTCAAATGGGTATCTTCTTGTTGATTATAAATATATTAGGTTTGATACCTCTGCCTCTAAAAATACCCAAGGAATTTGAGAACAACCTTGTCATAAGAGGCGGTGTGTTAGAGAGAGACGGAAAACGTTCTATCAGTGGAGTCGATGCGGAAATACATTGCCACTTATAGCAGGGTTTTTCTCAAATTTCTCGAGTATCTTTAGAAGATACTTACTTGACGGAGAGGGTGTTCTATTCAAAATAACAAAATTGATGCTCATTTCGTTAATTCCCGATGTTCATTTATTTTTTCTGTTAACGAATCCTGGCGGTTCAGGACAATCCGTACAGGTTTTCTATTCAAGGTTTTTTCCTTACACTATAAGAACTTCAAATCTTTCAAATCTTAGTGCATCGCCTCCTACCGAGAGAGCCATAGTATGCTTATTTTTACATTAACCACCGGATCATAGATTGAATTTTTCCCTCTCGACTACATCGATAGGGGTATGTTGTCAAGTTTTAAAAATTGTCAAATATTCTAAGCCAATTTTTATCGAATTACTCCAACACGTCTATATATTTTCATAACACAGTTATATGTGTTTTAAAAAACTACCCACAATAATTAAGTTTAGGCTATAAACCGTTGTTTTATTGTCTAAGTAATTAAGTAAGGTCTTTAAAAATTACAAAAATGTTACCAAATAAAACTGGTAACGAGACTATGTCTCGTTACCAGTCTCTATTCGGACGCGAGAAAGAAAGCTTCGAAAATGCCAAATGTGATTTTGGCGAAACGTCAGCAAAACTGTTCTTTTCAGAACGACAGTAATGAACGGATGTACACCCGGAATGAAAACACAATATATATATATATATATATATATATATATATATATATATATATATATATATAAATATAAATATATATATATATATATATATATATATATATACAAATATATATATATATATATATATATATATATATATAAATGTATGTCTGTTGGGATAATAAATAAATTATATTTTTTCCGTTTTAATTGTCTCATATTTCCAACTGTATTTAAAATTTTAATTTAATCTTCTTTAAAAGTGTTTCGTTATATCCTTGGCGGCTATTCAGGTGAAGTAGGTGAAGTGCTACTTTACCAGAAAAAATAAACAAGCAAACATCTAACTATATTTATTATATATCTCTTAAAATTTTAGTTTTTACATTAATTTTTTCACCTAATTGGTAAAAAATAAACTGTACATCTCGAATAAATATTTTACTTGACTGTTGGTGGCGTGTCTTTCATGAGTTCCTTTGCAGTTAACTTGACTGTTTTGTGTTATATTTATTTATGGTGTTGTTACAACTTCAAATTCGAAGTCAGTAAATGTGATTGTTCAAGACTAGAAGAAATTAAAAGACGTCTTTAAATTTATTACAAACTGTGACACGTCTGATTATCATATGACAATCAGATGAACGATTTTGAATTCACCATTCTGGAATTAGTGTTTAATGACATTTTCTCAATCACGGACATACTATTTGACGTTCGCTTGACATTCATTTGTGCATATGCAATATAAAACGCTGTCGTGAGGCGCTCTGTAAAAAAAGAAATGAACATTTTTTTAATACCGTGTTTGATAAAGCAAATTCTATTACAGAAATAAATCATTACAAACGTGAGCTTGCTAAGCTTTCACCTGAAGAAATAAGGGCTAAGTATAGAACCCTTTTTTATAAAATATTTTACCATATTTTAATGGAAATGACCCTAAGATTTCAAGACTATGAAAAACTTACATTTTCATATTTGGCAGTTTCTGCTAAATTTTCCGAATATGGTTTAAAATTAACCGACTGGCCCATTTGAGAATATAAACAGTTATATGGGGAAATATTTTCAAAAAGTCAACGACTTAAAAATGAGCTTGGTCTTATTTTTGCCAACGAGAGTAATTGGAATATATCGCTGCAAGAGCAAGTGAAAAAAATTAATAAAAATAAATATATTTTTACCGAAGCATGTAAATTGTTTTCCCTTATTTTGACAATACCGTCGACAAGTGCTTCAGTGGAAAGAAGTTTTTCTTGCTTTAAATGTGTAAAAACTCATTTAAGAAATACAATATCCCAAGAAAGACTTACTTCTCTTGGCAATATTTCAATTCAAAAGGAATTTTTGGAGGAGATTAGGGCAACTCATCCATTTTATGAGAATGTTATAAATAAATTTGCTGCTATGAAGGATAGAAGAATTGATTTAGTATACAAAATTTAGGTAAGTCGTAAAAAAATATTCTATCCCCTCCACATATAAAAAAATTCTGGAAAAAAAATTATTGCGATATTTTCTTCCTTCATTTGCACTTCATCTGCTTTTTCACCCGCGAGCCGCCACTGAAGTACCCAACATTGACGCATTATCTCGTATATAAAGTTAAAGACCCAAGTCGTACCTTATAAGAAAAAGCAATGTGTGTGGTGGCATTGGTTATGAGGGATGTTCCGGGCAAAAAACAATGGTTTGAATTTCTAAAGTTTGTTTTTCTAACATACATACATAAATACATACTATATACATACATACATACATACGAACATACATACGAACATACAAATATACATTTTATTTTTAAAATTTTGTTTTATTTATCGAGATTATTTTATAATTACTTAGCTATAAAAAATCAATTATGATATTTATTATTTTCTTTCATAAAAAATACTGATATTTTACACATTTAATTAGCCCACTATTTTATTTAGCCATTAAGAGTCCTCACCAAAATTTTACCAGTTTATTCAGGTCAGACTCGATTTTTGTTATTAAGTCGCCATTATGTTACGTCATTGGATTTTCACAAAAAAGACCATGTCATCCCCATATGACTCTTAATTTTTGACCAAAATTTGAAGTCAATCGGATATGTAGTTTTTTAGCTATGCCGCAAACAGGCAGACAAACCGACGGATTTGAGAATTTCAACATCCCTGAAACGTGAATGTCTGCAAAAATTTCGGAGAGTGATTTGTATACGATTACAATACTCTTCTCTTGTAAGGAAAGTGAAAAGAAACCCCAAAATATTTTAAAATATTACCGGCTTTCTGATCTTGTTTGATATTTTTACCGGACTTCGTCTGAATTTCATCTCTTGAAAAACCTATAGCAGTAGAAATGTTAAAAACTAAACTATATGATATAAATTATGGAAATTTATATCCTTATTTTTATTAATAGATGTAAATTATAATCCGGTATATATTTGCATTAATTATAAGTGAGCCTGTGCAGAGAAATTGACGATTAAACACCCACACTTCAGGCCTTTTAAACATTAATTAAAAATATGATTTAGACAGTCGGTTGCCCAATAATTTGTTTTATTTAATAAATTCCGTTTATTAAAAACGATTTGCATCCATTAAAATAAAATATTATTTATCCTGGTTTTGGAATACCAAAAAGCCTATAGTTATTTTGCAAAACTTGAATGTAAATTAAGTTTTATGTCATACTAAACACTTTTGAAGTAGCATGATGCACATCTTTTATTAAAATTTTGTAATGTACTTGTCAAGAAAAGTAATTTAACATATCACAAAGAAATTTTGCTGAAACGAGAGGAAGCAAAAGTTAATGTAAAATAATAAAATAAATTATTTTTATGTACCAGGTATAAAAACAATTACAGTCACGAGTGTGAAAATTGAACGAATTTCGCAATAACCTAAATTTAGTGCAAATACATGTACATTTGTAAGAAGAGAAATTTACGTTATTGTTGATAATAACAACAATTAAATGTTTGCGCAATTATTGGGTAATACAATAAAAGAATTAATCGTACTAGTTAGCATCATTCAAGGTTCATGAGTCTCTTGATTTGCAGTTATTATCTAAGCTAATTAATTAAAGTAAAACAAACGAACGCCAAGAGCAGCTAAATATACTATTTGGTGATGTTATTTGACGCAATAGAAGAATTTGAAAAAACAAGGAAATAAACTAAATTGCATAGGAATTAAAATAATTATAAGAAGGGATTTTTCAAAACTTAAATTCCAAGGGGGTTAAACAAACCACCCCTTAAATATTACATTTTTTATTTTTTTTTTAGTTTTTCGGAAAAACGTTTAAACATGGGTTTTTTAATTTATTTTTTTACATATACTAGGATTTTTTAAAAATTCATGCAGGGTGTTCAAAGGGGCGGCTATTTTGTGTTTTTAAATTTATTTTTTTACATATTTTAGGATTTTTAAAAACTTCATACAATAGGTCCAAAGGGGTAAAACCATCCCTTAAATATTATAATATATTTTACTTAAAAAAACCGTTGGTTATTCGGAAAACGCTTGAACATAATATGCTTTATATTTTATTTTTTTACATATTTTAAATTTTTTTAAAAACCGAAACAGGGTGTCCAAGGGGCTGGAACCACCCCTTTAATGTTATATTTTTATTTAAAAAACACTTGAACACGTGCTTTTTATTTTATTTTATTTTATTTTATTACATATTTTAAGATTTTTTATATATTCATACAGGGTTTTTGAAAAAATCGGGTCATTGATTAACTTTTGCGAGACCAGTGATCGAAAACACAGATCCAATTAAGCGGTCGTTGATAATACCACACCACACTTTATCACTTTGATATTCGTGCCTTTTAAGTTGCTTTACCAAATGTACATTGGTCTCAGAATAGTAGTGAAAATTTTTTTTGTTATGCATTCCCGCAGTGGAAAATATCGCCTCATCTGTCCAAATGATTTTATTTAAAATCCCTCTCTCAAAATGCAAGTTCATCATTTGCATACAAATCCAGTCTAGTCTGATAATCAGCGTCACTTAAAAATTGAACTGGAAGAAACTTACATAGGTCTATTTTGTTTTCTTTTAACACTCGATGTATGCTGGTTATGGAAAAATTCAAATCCCTTTGTGCATCTCTTAAAGAATTGTTTTTTTCCCTTTTTCTTTATTTCAAACCTCCAAGAGTTCATAAATCACTGCAATTTTTAACGCGATAATACAAAATATACTATATTTAAGAACTATGATTTCACCATAATTTAATAACAAAGATAATTAAAAATTTGTTTGCAACTCCTAGGTTACATAGGATTTTTGATGAAATCGCTCTGAATAATAGAAAGTGCATGCAGATTAGGTATATTAAAATACAAATTGCCTTCGGCCACTGATATCAGCTGTGATTTATAGAATGCCATTTAATTGTCATCAAAGTACATGCTTCCAATTAAAAAAAATAAAAGAGGAAGAATTGGATGTCGTTAGCAGGTGGTGTATGGGATTTACGGAATAGACAGAATGCAATATTTTAAATTATATATGGTAATGTGAAGAAACTTTCTATTTTATTGTTATAAAGAATGCAAGTAAAGCGCCTTGTGCGCGTAACATGATCCTAATCACAAGTCAGACCCAATGAAATATTAAAACACTATAGGTGTCATCGCCTTAATTTTAGATAATTCTTATTTTACAAAAAAAAAATCAGTTTGGACTTTCATGTTTTAAATTACGCGTTGTATTTTTTTTATTTCCATATATATATATATATATATATATATATATATATATATATATATATATATATATATATATATATATATATATATATATATATATATATATATATATATATATATATATATATATATATATATATATATATATATATATATATATATATATATATATATATGTTGATTTTTACTATATCCTTCACGGATGGAAAAATATAATGTGTTTTCATTGCAAAAGGTTTATAGTTATTCTGCTACGGTATTATAAGTCTTACTTATGTACAAATTCCATGTCAAACGTTGCAAAATAAAAAATAATTTTTCTCCATTTTTTCAAATGGAACACCCTATATATTTTTTTTCTGTTCTGAAAAGATCAACATTTTTCACAAAATTCCTGAAGGTTTTTGAAATATTCTTAAAAAACTCGCCAAAATCACATTTGGCATTTTCACTAGTAATGTGGAAAAAGCTATATATTTTTTTTCTCGCGTCCGAATCTCAAAAGAGACTGATTCGGACGTACGAGAAAGTAAAAGCTTCGCTATGGGGAAAAAAAATGCCAAATGTGCATAAAATTTTTACTGCCAAGAGCGACTTAAGGTGTAACAGCTTTATTTAACATTATTAACAAATATCTAATTATTGCTAAAATTAATTTTTACTTAGAACATATGTTCGATATGTCTTCCATTCTCTTCGAGGCATAAACGAAGACGGGTATGAAAAGATCTTCCTACTATTCTTAATACTTCGGGCGTAATACTTTGAAATGCGGTTCTAATCCGTTGCTGCATAAGTTGTTGGAGGTTTGTTGTAAACAATTTCTTTAGTGAACGGATGTACACCCATAGAAAAAAATCTAATTTCGTTAGATCAGGCGACCGGGGCGGACGCACCTGCTCCCTGTCTTCCAAATCGATCTGGAAAATTAAATATATATATATATATATATATATATATATATATATATATATATATATATATATATATATATATATATATATATATATATATATATATATATTTATATATATATATATATATATATATATATATATATATATATATATCTATATATATATATATATATATATATATACATATATATATTTTTTTTTTTTTTCTTTGTTCCTGAAATTTTATGCAATTTTATACAACACTAACTTACTTTATTGTTCTATACAAAATGGCGTCCTCAGATTTCCAATCCGACGTTTCGTCTACCGGCCACCACCACCATTTTTTTTTTAAATACGGACCTGCATTTATTATTTCAGTTTCCTGAAGAACAATTTACAGTTATTACATTAGCATACGCCAAGAAAATTTTTATCGACGTTTCGTACTGTTATAGTCATTTTCAAGTTTCCTTTTTCTAGTACGGCTCTGGATTTTCACTGAAAGAATGGGCTTCTCCATAAATATCTTTATTTAGTAAGGTGAATCCCGGGAAAATATATATATATATATATATATATATATATATATATATATATATTATACGTATATATCTATATATATATATATATATATATATATATATATATATATATATATATATATTATATATATATATATTTATATTTATATATATACAAACGAAATTACAATTAAATGCCTACTAATATTAAAATGTTTTAAGTTTTAATACCTGATAATTAATTACTTAAAGTATAAAATAACAACAAGAAACTATTAGAAATGTTGGAAATGTCTAATATTAAAATGGTTTAAGTTTTATTACCTGATAATTACTTATATATATAATATACTTACAGTATAAAATAACAAGTAAATATTAGAAATGTTTCTTAAACACTCTCTAGCATTTTTGATAACTCTTTTCTGAATATTTTTAAGCACTTTTTGTGTTATGTTATCACATATATGAATTCTTAGCTTAAAATCCTCCGTATTTGCAAGGAGTCGTTAAATATACCAAGTCCTTTATGTGTCGCCATATGGAAAAATCCATTGAAGTTAGGTCTGGGGAACGAGGTGGCCAATTAATAGAACCGTGAACCGTTATTACCAATCCAGTGGACAGGTTTAAAACTATTAAGGAATCGGATATCGACGGGATCGACGAAAACGATGCACTGGAGCACCATCTTGTTGAAAAAACTCAAAATTTCTATGCACAGCCAAGAGCACGTTATCTAATATTTTTTGGAAGTCATTTGTCAAAAAATTCAAGTACACGTCACCAGTTAAATGATCCTCAAAGAAGTAAGAACCCACAACTTTAGAATCCAAAATTTAATCCAAATCCAATGTTAATCCCGAACCTTTCTTGAAACACCGTCTCTTTAAAAAAATGGTTCCAAAATCGGCTCTCGTCTGACAACAATATTTTCTTGCAAATATCAATCATGTTTTCGGAGAATCTATCTACAGAAAATTCGCATTTTACGGAAATCTGTTTGCCTTAGATGTCGCTTTTCGGTAACGATATTTTTTTAATTTGTACCGACTTAAAATCGTTTTGTACGAATTTTTCTTAACGCCGGTTACTTTCTCAATTTCTTGCAGGGATACCTCTTAATTGTCACAATTTTTATAATTTACGAAGGCTGAAACAATATTTAAATTAAAAGGCGAAAATTTTGCCACCAAAGAGGACTTACCTAACCCATTTACTTCACCAACTCCTCCTTGGGCCGTTAAAGTTGGAGTATGGCTTTGCTTTTTTTGAAAAGATCCATGTTATCGTAAATTTCTTTCTAGTCTACGGAAAATGCGAACACTGGAAAACACGAAAGAAAACCGGGCGCTCCTTAAAATAAAGGTTCATAGTCTTAAGCAAGCGGAAAAGTAAAGTTTGTGTACGCAAATAAATTTTATGTTATTTTTGCCGCTAGAAGGTTCCAGCTATTTCCAGTGGCGCCTATACATTTCGAGCATTTTTTTGTAAATGTGTTGCGTTGAATTTGATTTATTATTTCGAAGTAACGATGGCGAGCAAAAAAGGAAAAACAATTCGAAGCGGTGCACGTGAACTTATTGCGAGCGTTATAGAGGCCTGTACTAGAGAAGCTGAAAATAATAGTTTGACTATTCCAATTCAAAATAGAACAGAACGCGCTGCGTTTTACACTGGAGTTTCGGAAAGTAGTGTAAGAAAAATTCAAAGAGAACGTAATGATCGCTCATGTTCTACTTCACCTTTAAAATCTCCTGGTAAAAAAAGACCCCGATTATCATACAATAGAGGATTTTTATATAAACTTGCTGTAAAGAACAAAATAGATTTTCCGTATAAAACCTTAAATCGGCTTTTACGATCAAATGGTTTTGTTTGGCGAAAGTGCCAAAATAGATTAGAAGGAATCGAACCATTAGAATCACAGCGGTCAACCTCAAAAATGGCTTAGTTTTTTTCTCATATATTTTGTAAATTTGTTCATAAAGTAGCTGTTAATAAACTGCTTCAAATTAATTAATTTTCTGTTCAATACCGGGTGTCAAAAAATATCTAATATTGCAATTAATATTTGAAAAACTACAGAACTCATATTTTTCCAAAATTATCACATCAATGTAGTTATAGTAGGGGAGCCAGCACTGATTCCAGTGAATAAGATTTATCAAAATTTTAACTTATGCAGTTCGACTTTGGGCTATTCGGGTATATCAAAAATGACCGTTTGTCTCTCTGTCATATGACTTTGTACAGGGGGCGTCATTGTGAAGTACTATACAGGGCGTTTCCTAATTGCGTGCTAATGTTAAAGGGAGGAGATTCTTGGACCTTTTTAAGGAAAAAGTTTAATATGAACCTAAAAGTCTTAACTTTAGAGATATAAAGTTTAAAAACAAACATCTTTTTTAAATCCTAATTCTGATGCTATTATAGATAAATAACTGTGTGAAATTTGATACACGTCTTTTATGCATAAAAGGGCATTTTTTATTACCAATCAATTTTTGAAATATCTACCAGTGACATGCATATGTAATTAACCTGGGTAAATCCGTATGCTCCTTAATGCATAGAAGACGTGTATCCAATTTCATGCAGTTATCTACAATAGCATCAGAATTGGGATGAAAAAAAATGTTTTCTTTTTAAACTTTACCATCCTGTATCTCAAAAGTTAAGATTTTTAAAACCCCCTTTAACATCAGCATGCAATTAGGAAACGCCCTGTATAGTACTTCACACTGACGGCCCCTGCATAAAGTAATATGACAAACGGAGACAGGCGGCCACTTTTGGCATACCTGAGTAAATTAAAATTTTGATAAATCTCGTTCAGTGGATCTGATGCTGGCTGCCTTGTAAAATCTGGACATGTAAATCGTGTATCACTATACTGGGTGATTTAAAAATAGTGGACGTAGGCAGTAGGCCGGGAACCGTTAATGACAGAACTCAAGAAAAAATATATTTATAGGTAAATCGATCAAGAAAAATCAAAATTAAATCATTTTAAAATTCGAAAGTTCGCCGTTTTTGCAACACAAAAGAGATATAGAAGTGCGGTACACGAAAGATAACAGACAAATATAGATAAAGGTTCATTTAAGCATAGTTACATTTTTTAATTATCTGAAGTGCGTATAGTCAAAAAGGAGTGCCATATTATTTAAAGAACGACGGGACACCACTGGTTTAAAGAGATTTCTTGGCCGTCCTTCCTAAACCAATTGACTCCGCCCGGTTTTCTTTCAAGTCCCGCATTATATAGTTGAGCTGCATTATCTGCGTTACGCATGGATCTCGCATAAACAAAAAGCATATTTACTTTCTCGTCATTTGAATAATCCATAATATTTCAATTATTAGACAACACAAAAGCTCATTCTTTCAGTGAAAATCCAGAGCCGTATTAGAAAAAGGAAACATGAAAATGAATATAACAGTACGAAACGTCGGTAAAAAATGTTATTGATGTATGTTGACGTATTAACTGTAAATTGTTTTTCAAGAAAATGAAATAAAAAATGCAGGTCGGTATTTAAAAAAAATTTGATGGTGGTGGCCGGTAGACTAAACGTCGGATTGAAAATCTAGGGGCGCTATTTTGTAGAGAAAATTAAAGTAAGTAAGTGTTGTATAAAACTTTTTTCTAAATTACAAACTTTTTGAGATATTTAATAAAATAATTTTGGGCAATTTTTGCAAAATCGCCGGTATTTCAGTAACAAAGAAAAAAAATAAAAATCTCTAAACAGAGTATTAACGTCCTCCATAAAGGTCACTTTTCCCTAATTTAACCATAACATATCTCATCGTATCTTTGCCGTTTAGGAGATAGCAGTAGTTGTATACCTTAAAATAGACACTCTGTATATATATATATATATATATATATATATATATATATATATATATATATATATATATTATATATATATAAAATTTATAAATATTGTTAACTTGCTTCTTTCTTTTTTTTAAAGAATTGATCATAATAAACATGTGTTTTTTGTTTAAAACAGTTTATCTTTATTTTAAACATATTTCTAATTCGAAGGTGAGGATTATGTATTAAAACCAAAAAAAACCTTTTTCTTTGTAGTTCAACCTAGGGTAAGTATTCTTAGCTCACTTGCTATCTGATGAAGAGTTGACGTTCTAACAACGACAGCTATTTTAAGGAAAATTTATTTTCTCTACAATAGCGCCAGTTAGAAGCTTTAGACCAAACTGGGTTCAGACATAATATGTACTATATTACTCAACAAAACGAAGGGATATCAAAGCTATATTTATATCCTTAAATATTTGCAATTAAGTCTTCCCAAGCATTTATGACAGCACTTGAACCAGTATATCAGAAATAACTATGCAAAATGTAGGTAGACCTAACCTTCAATTAAATCTAATAATTTCTAATAGCTTTAAATTTCGCCATAAAACTTGCATAGCAGATGATGCAATTTTATACGGTTTGCTATACTCGGATGCAACCCAGTTTATGCACCGCTAAACCTTAGGATTTTACGTGATGGCTACCAAGAAGATTGATCGATATTTAAAAAAATGATTCGGTAGCACATCGAGTGTGCTTTCCATTTTCATTCTCCCAGAATTTAGTACAGGGTCCCCCAAAATAAACTGACATGCTTATTTTCTAAATAAAAAATTCCCCTATAAACAAGTTATACAGTGACGGCAAAAAATAGAAACGATACCTTACGAAAAATCTGAACCGTTGCTAGTAAGAAAGTGTACAGGGTGTCCAATTTTGGTTGTAAATGCAAGGTATCTCCGTTATTTATAGGGTTGAGGTTTTCGCGCCAAATAAAAAAAATTGCATTTTGGGACACCCCTCGTATCTCGGTTTTCTTTTAACGTATCGAAAAGGTAAAAACTGACTCTTATAGAGTTTTTTACGTAGAATCCAGTGGCGTGGACACTCGGGGCCGTCGTTTTTGATACATGACCCAAAGTTACGTTTTTTTAAATGGGACACCCTGTATATTTTTACGTAGTCATATTCGTCTTATTATGAGCTTTCCAAAAATATATAGTTATCTATACTTATTTAAAAAAAAAGGCTACAGTTTAAGTTTTTAAGAATATATTAAGTATATCTATTTTTCGTAATTAGCCATGTTCAAGAAAACTGCTCAAACTGATTTCCATTTTCTCTTAGACATCTCTCACACACTCTTGCAATTTTACCCAGTGCATTTGAAATAACTACATTCCGAACTTGTATTTGCAAAAATGCCTGCTCAGTGGTGTTACGCAGGTCTTGAACTGTGTTATGTTGGGTACGAAAAATTAAATTTTTTAGGTGACCCCATAAAAAGAGGTCCAATATAGACAGGTCAGGCGACCTAGCAGGCCATCGGACAGGTCCGTGCGTTCCAATCTAGCGTTCGAGGAAGTTCTCTTCTAAATACCGCCTCACAATTTGGGAATTATGTAAGGAGCTCCGTCTTGTTGGAAATATATTTGATTCACATGTGCTAAAGGGACATATTTTATGATTTCTGGTAATATATTTTGCAATATTTCAAGGTAACGATTAGCAGTGAGACCTCCTTCAAAAATATGAAATTTTATTTTGGTTCCTGGGTACGAAACAATCGACATTAAAGCCAAATCTTCCTTGTTGCTCGCGTGGAAATATCAAATGTTGATTTTCAGGTGACCAGTGTCTCGTATTGTGCCTATTAAATATTCCAGCACTACTTATATACGATTTGTCGGACCATATAACCGCCCTTCCAAAATTTTGGTTAGTATTAATTTTTTGTAAATACCACTGGCAAAAATCAATACGTCGTTCTGCATCTCCAGGATGTAGATTTTGCACAACTCTGACTTTATAAGGTTTATACTTATGTTTCTTTAAAATCGTTTGAACCCGAGACATGATTACACCCACTTCATTCTCTATTTTTCTACAGGACGTTACAGGCGTTACATTTACACTTGCTAAAACGTTAATTTCATCAGCCTCACGATTATCTTTGTTATATTTATTTGATCTGGGCTTTTTGAAAGAGCCAAAATTTATTAAATTCAATTTCAGCCTATAGAATACTAATTTATTTGGCTGCCTCCTTCCCGGATATCTATATAATAAAAGTTCAAGTTTTAAAAAAGATTGCAATAATAATTATGAAAATAAAACATTACCTAATGAAATAAAGCTCAGAAGCAGCGTTTATATTTTCATGACTCTCTATGAAACAGGTCAGCATATCATATTGCTCAAAGTTTTCAAATAATTGATTTGCAGCCATTTGTTAAAAAGTAATAATCAGAGCGACTAATTCAACACGTCTATTAGTATTAACATCAAAACTTCATATACTTTATGACAAAGCAGTGACAAAGCCATTTTTGACAATCAGTCCATGGCTTACTATGAAAAATATAGATAGATATTATTACAAACCTAAATTGCAGCCTTATTTTTTAAAATAAAAATAGATAACCATATATTTTTGAAAAGCTCATAATAAGACGAACTTTGGGTCATGTATCAAAAACGACGGCACCGAGTAAAAATCTGTCTACGCCACTGGATTCTACGTAAAAAACTCTATAAGAACCAGTTTTTACCTTTTCGATACGTTAAAAGATAACCGAGATACCAAAATGCAACTTTTTCAGATCGTGGAATTGTTCGCATTTCTAAGGCAGACCCTCACAAATCAGCGGTTGATATTTGGAAAGAAATTGTTGTTGAAAATCCAAGGGAATTTAGTATTCGAAGTGTTCCCAATTGTTTGAACAAGGCACAACTTTTTGGCAGGGTATCAAGGAAGAAGCCTCACCTTTCTGAAGTGAATCGAAGGAGCCGTTTGGAATTTGCTTGGAACGTCCAACAATGGATGGTGGTCAGATGAATCCAAGGCAAATAAATTTGGTTCTGATAGAAAACGTTTTGTTTGGAGTCCACCAAATAAAGAATTTGACCCGTGCTATACCATGAAAACAGTAAAATTTGGTGGTGGTTGTATCATGGTATGGGGCTGCTTTTCTTGGAATGGTGTTGGCTCTCTTTACAGAATAATGGTACTATGGATCAGTATGAATACATTAACAAACTGGAAAACGTGATGCAACCATATGCAAAGCACTCTGCTAGGAGGGTGACTGTCTTGCTTCAGGATAATCATGTAGATGTTTTACAATGGCCATCTTGTAGTACAGATCTTAACCCAACACAAATTCTTTGTATGATAGTTAAAAGGAAATAGAAAAAGAACTTTCCAAAATTTTAAGTAAGGGTATGAGAGAAGCTTGGACCAGTATTTCACTAGAGACTTGTAGACGTCCAATATAGTCCATGTCTAGGAGCTGTGTGTTTAAAAGTAACTGAGGCCAATGGATATCCAACTAAACTCAAGGTACTCGATTGAGACAAAAACTTATAGGGTATTAGAAAATGTTGATTCAGAAATTCTTTTCCAATTAGCCGCTTAAAAATGTAGTGTTCTTCGAATTTTGTAATGAATAAATTATTTTTTAAACTTATAAGGTTATTTAAAATATACACCCTAACAATAGCAACAATGATTATAATATTCGAAATATCTTAAACCAATTTCTTACTAGCAACGGTTCAGATTTTCGTAAGGTATCGTTTCGAATTAGTTTTCCGTTACTGTATATGACAATTTAACAGTTACCAGAATGGAAACTCGGTCCATTTCTAGAGCGAATTTTGTGTTAAACATGTTATTATTAAGATTAATTAAAAAATCATGGTTTTTGGTAATAAAACGTGTCAAATTGGAACAACTATCCGACGTTTTACCTTCGATTGCACGGGGCACCTTCAAGGATCTTTACTCCACGAGATCTCAACAATGAATGAGCTCGAAGAGATTCAGGCAAGTTTTATACCCGACTTGTACTCACCGAATCGGTTAGAACCAAGTAGCATTCCCGTAGAAGACATAGTGTTTCCCGTTGAAGTCGTAATCAGAATATTGCCAATGGAACAAGCCTATGAAGTCAGGTGTGAGACAGCGAAGATCATTTAGAATTCAAAAGCACCGAAGTCGAATCTCACCGCAGCCGAAAAAACAGCGATGAAGACCTTATATCAAAACACAGACATTCCGGTTCTTCCAGCAGATAAAAACAACGCCACAGTCGTCATGGAATACGTGGAACAGGTAATTCAACTTTTGGGGAACAACACCTAGAAAGTTATGCAGGCAGACCCTATAAGTAAAATAGAAAGCGCGTCACCAGTCTGATTAACGCATCTAGTCTAAAACCAGCAGAGAAGAAATCATTAGTCTTCCCCAGATAGACAAGAAGAATTTACCACTTCGATCGATCGTCAGTGCAATAGATTCATCCACAAAAAAACTGGAAAAGCTTGAGACAATCCAGTTAGATCCCGAGGATATTTTGGTCAATTTTGATGTAGAATCACTATACTTGATGTTAGTACAAAATTTGAAATACATTGGAAAAGTAATTCTTTAATAATATATTTTTTTTTTAATTTTCACTAGACCGCCATTGTTTCGCCATATTGGATTTTTACCAAAATATTACCAGATCGTCCCCATATGACCCTTAATTTTTGATCACCATTCAATCATTAAATCAATCATCACCAAAGTCAATCGGAAAAGTAGTTTTTAAGGGATGCCACGAACTGACCGACATACAGACAGACCAACAAACGGACCGACGGAATTGATAAAACATATTTTTTGTGGCATCTAGAGATGCTAAAATGTGAAGATATGTAAAACCTGAGAGCCTGACTTTTTAACGATTATAAACATTTTATTTGAGCGCCATTTTGTTCCGCCTTCTTGAATTAATAACACAGTTTTACTAGTTGATCCCTATACCACAATTAATTATGGTACACAATTTGAAATCACTTCATTAAGTAGTTTTTTCGAGCTGAGTTTTTAAATATTTTATTATGCCGCCATTTTGTTTCGTCATCTTGGAACGATACCAAAATCTTACCAGTTGATTCTAATATAATACTTACATAAAATTTGAGATAAATTCGATAAGTAGTTTTATAACAAAAATCTTTTTAACATTTCACTAGGCCGCCATTTTGTTTCGCCCTATTTGATTTTTACCAAAATATTACCCCATATGACCCTTAATTTTTGTTCGACAGACAGACAGACCGACAGATATATAAAACCTGAGAGGCTGATTTTATACCACAATTAGTTTTGGCACAGAATTTGAAATCAATTCATTAAATAGTTTTTCAGGTGAATTATTAAATATTTTATTACGCCGCCATTTTGTTCTGTCATCTTGGATTCGAACGAAAATTTTACCAGCTGATTCCAACATAATACTTGATGTTTGTGTAAAATTTGAGATGAATTAGATAAGTAGTTCTTTAATAATAATTTTAAACAAAATGTTAACAGGTCGTCTCCATATGACATTTTTGACCAAAATTTGAAGTCAATCGGGTAAGTAGTTTTTTAGCTATGCCGTGAAGAGACAGGCAGTCCGACAGAATTGAGAAAACACGTTTTTTGACCTCTAGGGACCGTGAAACGTGAAGATCTGAAGGTTTTTAAGAGATGCGTGCATCTCAAGGTGCGATTACGCCGCACTAGGCAAAACAAAATTTTTAAAAAACTTTTAAGATAATCACATGTGTTTTTGTCTTTCGACTACAAAAAGCCAGACCAAAGTGACCTACCTAAAATAGCCCTTGATTTTTCTTCTTTCATGAATCACTCTAACAGCTGATTAAAGCCATATTATATAGAAAAACATATGTCAAAAAAATGTCAATCTATGAAAATCATTAAACTAATTAACATAAAGCAGATAATGTTTACATAACAAATGAAGCACTATTTTTTTAATTTCGAACCTTCCTCCTAAACTGGTAAAATAAGTATCTTCAAATTTCTTTATCAGAATGATTCGACAGAAATTTTGTTTGGAAAGTGTTTGTTTACATTTGTAATACAGGTGAAATGTAAGATGACTTGCGGCATTTCTTCAAACATTCTTTTCCGCTCATCATATTGTTCAAAAGGAAATGTGCTTCTATTGTTGGGCGGTTGTATATTCGCACTTAAATAGAGAGGTTACTAACCGTCATTCGTGTAGCAATAACAGCAACCTGATATTTGCACAAAGGTATAAATAAACAAAATTCAAAGGATAAGGATTTTTTGGCAAAATAAAGCGGTAAACTGTAATTAAATACTACTTCTCGATCATGTATTATTAAAAATTATATATTATTTAAATATTTGCAATATATGCATTTTGCACTTTCTGTATGTTATATATGCATATGCATAGTAATTAATACAACAAATTAAATTAAAACTTCTTCATTTCGTGTTACTGGACAATGAAACTACTTCGGACCGAATTGCATTGCCACACCGTATGTAAATAAAGCAGAAGAAATGACGAAACATACTGACATAAGCGATAGTTTAGTTTATATAGATACCGAGTATCTAGTACAAAGCAAAAAATAAAGTTACTTCTGAATCCTTCATATAACGAAAAAGCATCTACTTCGACGCCATCTTTAAAACTCACTCATTTCGTATGTTTATATAATTACGTTCAGTTGTTAAATAAAATTCGGCATAAAATGTATATTTCAAAAAAATTTAGTCAGAGTCCGTGAGATTTGCTCTACTTAATCCCCATCAATTTTTGCCACACCAAAAAGTACTTGAGGAGATATTTGCAAATTTCTGGACGCATGTCGGGTTAAAAAGTTCGTCTTATTAATATGTTTATTTTGACATGTCGCGTTGAAAAGACCCACCTTGAAAAAGTCTCAGGTTACTTTAAAAACGTTTCTTGGATGTATTTACTTTTTTCGCCCAAGATCAACCGTTTATTCAGTGGCTTCTAATGTCTGACACCTAGTCGTGGGCTAGAGAAACTATGGAGGCAAAAAATATGCGATGTAAATATTGCAGGTTCCGACGAGTCGCATAAACCGGCAAATATATCGAGTGCAAAAAACATGCAAAGCGATGTGTTTTTGTTTTTCTGCGTTTTGAATTTCGGACTCTTCAGAAGTCACAGCTCAGGATCCGTACGTCAGACTATACATCTGCTGTATGTATGTAGATTTAGAAGTGTTATTTTTATTATTTTTACTTCACTGTATAACAGACCATTTGTTGCATAATTAATACACTAATAGCCGGTTGCATAAAACTTTTTTTTTCAAAAAGCCAACCGTTTTTTAAATAAAAAATGTTGTAATATTTAAGGGCGGTTTAACCCCCTTGAAATTTGAGTTTTGAAAAATCCCTTCTTTGCTTAAAATGCGGGATGTCATCTTTTGGCTTAATTTGAAAATAAAAGTTCGGATAAACATGTGTTCGAAAAGCCTTGTTTTTTGAGATATAGGATGTTAAATTTTTTTTTAATTTACCACCCCGTATCTCAAAAATTAAGGCCTTTCGAACACATATTTATGTGAACTTTTATTCCTAAAATGAATAAATCGATATAAAAATAACATCTATTTATTTAAAACACTATATAACAAGGTTATAGAGATATTATTCATAATATTTCAAATGTATTTATTTATTTCATTTATTTATTTGAGATATAGCAGGTAATCATTACTGAAGTTAACTAAGATCTGATAAGTAAAATCAAAGGTACTCTGTAACTTCGTAAATTACAATTTATAATGTTATCAAATATAATTGTTAGTATAAATTTAATTAAACATCTTAACTCACCAATTCAGCGGCCATTTATAACTCGAACAACAGCAAACTGCAACAACAATGGTATCTTCTTTTTGAATATATGTATTTATTTTAACTAGCAGGTGATTTATTTAAATAAAAGATTTGGTTTTTAAAAACACTTAAATGTCTATTAACAAAAATTAAAATGATGTGAATTGCTGTACAGAAATAACACTTAAGATTATTAACAAATAAAAAGTATTTAAATCTAGAAAATGAAGGAATAAATCCCCAAACTTAGTGCAAAAGAAAAGAAAACCAAAATCTTTAAATAAACCATCAATTTTACTCTTGAAAATATGGAAAAGTTAGTCCGCAAATAAATCATACAATTAAAATAAAATATGTTTGATAATCCTTCCACTGTACACGTAAAGCCCCATAAACAACCACAAAACAAGAATTTGAAATCAACTGTAACAAACAGAACTTTGACACAGACTAACTCTTGTTTGAATCCTTAATTAATAAATACTTCATAGGTGTCGCCGAGAGTTCTACTTTATGTTTCTAATTGAAAAAAATTTACATTTCTTCTAAATAGGATAAAGGTGCCTTCTATATATAGAATAGGAAAAACCCTATCAGCCAATCTATTCTGAAGGGAAGCAATGCTCTCCAAAAAAAAAACAGGGAATTGTTGAAACGCCTTCTATTATAAAATATTCTATTGTATTTTTAAAATAGTAAACTGACAATTTATTACAATTGAATCGAAACAAATAAAATGTCTTAATTATTATCAGCTTTAACTTAAATGAAAGCTACAGGTCCATATGGGACCGTAAACTCTCGAAAGGGAGGCATAGACGATAACAACTTGAGAAGATTTATCCATACGTAAATCTGTCTGCACAACCTAGAAGATAATGATATTTATTATTTTGTTCAGCTTTTAAGACTTTCGAAACTAATATTAGATGAATCCACTTATATCTTCTTTGAAAAAATCGAGTCTGTTTAAACTGTAACGTGAAAAACTGACTGTTTTAGCAAAATATTGTTTGAATTACGTTTATAATATATAAACATATATACTCTATTCTGTTGCTATAGTCTATTCCATTACAACTAAGGCAGATTTTTCAGCAAGTTCGTGAGAGAGCTGTCCTGCAACAATTTACATGATTTGTTTTAGTAATCGTCTGCCTACCGAGACCCTTAAACACTGTTTTTTGTATTGTTTTATTGTGGATTTTTGTATAAAACCAATATATCTTCAATGATATTTCTGGATGATGTGGTGAATGCGCCCCATATTTTAGCTAGTAAAATTTTAAATGTGTAGTGCCTTAGGATTTTGCTAAGTAACATCTTAACGGTTCAAACAAAGAAGTTAGAAAACCTGATTTTCAAAATCAAAACAGTCAATAACGTCAACTTTGCGACCTGAAAAAGTAACACCCACCAGATTTTTGTCGACTGTATTATAGCTATTTGGTAGACATTACATGTCAAATTTGAATGATTTTTCTGATCATATATAGCCATCAATTAAAAAATACCCTGTATAAAAGTTTTTCTCTTTCACCTTAATGATATTTTCAGCGGAAATAATTACAACGATTTGGCAACAACATCGATAAATCAACATAACCATATCTCCCAGTTCGTTATTGCCAAGAGTAAAAGTATAAGAAATGTCGTGATTTACACTTGAAAATTAGAAATTACTTTTTTTAGATAATGATGATGACCATCAAAGTAGCTTCTTCGATACACTATCTTCACAATAAGCAGTTTTTATATGGCTTTCACTAGCAAATCCTAATTCAAGTAATATCAAAGCAAGTTGATTGGCAGTGTAATAATAACCCTTCACTTCTGATTGTTTGTCAGCTCGTCATTATGAAGATATGTTCAATGACCGTTAATATTTGTTTTACTTTTAAGCTATTAAAAATAATGATGGCTATTATGGTAGTGGGTTATTGATTTAATAGTAATGCTGTGCGAGACAGGATTCTTGACTAGATTGGTCTGTTCTCATCGAATCTCGCTTTCAATAAACGGTATCTTGTTTCAAGGCATTTTTGTGATGATCTCATTCCAAGATGGTATATAAGTAATACATTCACAGGCAAAATAATCGATCCACGCAAATTTTTGAGGAATTTCAATTGCAAATAACTTTTTTATTTAATGCAGGATTTTAATGTGTAACCCGATATTCCGTCTTTATCCGGCCGAGGCTACGCCACCATCATAAAGATGACTAATGCTGACGGAATATGCGTATTTGACAAGACTTTTTATTGGATATATGGCCAAGAACTTATGATAAGATTGATGTAGAAAACGTTGAGTCAGTTAAGGTTTAGCTTTGATGCTTACGGTTATGTGATGTAATAGATTTATCGATTACTCGCCTTATTTCGATTTAATATAATATTGCAGACATTATTTGGTGTTTTTGTGAATAAAAGAATTTAGAATAGTTTACAGTTCAGGTGTCGGGTGAACAAAATTAGTGTTTAAGGATTTTATGTACAGTGTGTTACGAAAAGAAGGTCGGTTAGTGTATTGTTGTATTGGTAAGCTTATTGTCACGTAAAATGGGCAAACGAAAGCATTATTCAAGTGAGTCATCGTCAGACAGTTCTGAAGAAGAAAGTATTTCAGAAGGTAGATACAGGAGTAGAACATCGACGATTAGTAGCAAAAATAAATCTTCAAACAGGGGTAAGTCAAAGAAAAACAATAGTCACAAAAGTACTACAGTTACGCAATGTAGGCGCTCCTTGACACCCCCCATAAATATACGTGCTTCTGAAGAAGTAGTTAACCATAACCACTCTGAAAAAAAAAAAATTGGTCCGTCCCAACTGTCTACGCCCGGGTCGTCTGTGGAATCGAGGATAGAGCGTTTAGAAAACTTATTGGAAATTCTTATTAAACAAGGGTCCTCGCGTCAAGACCACCGAGATTCCAGAGTTTGATCCGGAAAATGAAAACTTGTCAGCCGCTAAGTGGCTTGACAAAATTGATCAGATTAAAATTTTAAATAACTGGGATGATATTACCACCGTGTATCAAATGCAGAGTCGTTTTTCCGGAATGGCGAAGAACTGGTACCACAGCTTGTCAAGTTACCCAAGTGCATGGACCGAGTGGAAGAATTTAGTGGCCAAAAGTTTTCCAGACCATGTGGACTACGCGACGGTCCTACGAAAAATGCTAAACAGGACGAAACACAGGGGCGAAACCATGACTAATTATTATTTTAGTAAAATGGAACTACTCCGGACATGTCAAATAACTGGTCGGCACGCGGTGTCTTGTTTAATTGATGGTATTACAAATGTCACCTTGCAAAATGGAGCCAGAGCTGGCCGTTATGAAACGCCAGAGGCCCTCTATGAAGAGTACTTGTCAACGTTACGTGATGACAAGTTTTCCGAAACTCAAATGGGACATTCCTCAGTTTCAAGACGCTATCCTAAGCCGGAATCAAAACCAGCATTAGATTCGGAGAGTCAGCCACCTCATTAATAGAAACGGGAAGGATTAAGAGATGTGCAGTGCTACAACTGTAAGTCCAAAGGGCATTACCAATCCAAATGCCCAAAACAACGCATAGAGTGTTCCAAGTGTCATTTATTGGGTCACGAAGCCAATAAGTGCACTGTTGGATATCAATCCGCGTCACGTAAGCGCCCAGATGTGCCATCGACGGGTAAGTCTTTGAACATTTTACAAATACCTAAAATTCCAAAGAATGACGATTTAAATATGTGTTATTTCATTGATTGAGTAATAAACGGGGAACCAATGCGAGGTTACGTCGATAGAAACGGGAAGGATTAAGAGATGTGCAGTGCTACAACTGTAAGTCCAAAGGGCATTACCAATCCAAATGCCCAAAACAACGCATAGAGTGTTCCAAGTGTCATTTATTGGGTCACGAAGCCAAGAATGACGATTTAAATATGTGTTATTTCATTGATTGAGTAATAAACGGGGAACCAATGCGAGGTTACGTCGATTCGGGCTGTGGAGCAGTCACTATTAGAAAATCTGATGCTGATAAGCTGGATTTACGTTACCAGCCTGCAGCCGCTTGGTTACGTGGTTTTGCAGGGGGTACTGTCTACGTGAACACCAAAGTTACGATAAATTTGATTGTCGATTTAGCATCTGCCGAGGTAGAGGCATTAATCGTTCCAGATTGCGTACAAAATATATCTGTCATTGTAGGGCAACCTTTTGTTAATAATGATAACGTCATGGTCGTAATTCACGGCGATCAAGTACGCCTCTTCAATAAAAAATAAAAATTATTTTTCAACCATAAACAATCTACCGTCGAGAAAGGTTAGTTTATTTGCAGCTGAGACAACTGTCATTCCTTCACATCATGTAGGTCACATTGTAGTTAGTAGTCATGAAGATGTAGGGGATATTTACGTAGAATTATCACATAGGGAGGTACCAGGAAAATTCCATATAATCCCGCGTTGCATTATAAATCTAAGTCAGGTTATTTTAAATTTGTCAAGTCAGGACATATGTTACGAAAAATCTAAAATAATTGCTAGGGGATATACTTGTTACGAAGAAATGAATGCTCCTTTAGTGTCTGTTCTGAGAACTGAAGTTACGAAATTCAAACCCTTTACGTTAGACGATATTAAAAGCTGTGCAGTGGGGAATTAACTTTACGGTAAATTCTACCACTGGTAAAACACCATACGAGGTATTCTTTGGATACCGCCCACGAGGAATTAACGATTCCTTCCTGACGTCTGAGATCGCATGTGACCAACGGCAAGATCTCGAAACGTTGAGAGAAGAAATCTCTCGGAACATCCTTGATCGGCAGCAATGCCAGAAGGAGTATTACGATAAACGGCATGCCCCTGTTACGAAATTTACGGTTGGCCAACACGTGTTGGTTCAGGCAAATAAAACCTCTAATGACGGGAGGAGCAGAAAGCTTGAACCGCGATACAAGGGACCCTTTGTAGTTACCAAAGTACTGGATAACGACCAGTACGTTGTTAACGAACTACCGGGGTCCAAACGATGTAGGACTGCTTATACGGGCATCTGTCCTTCAGACAAGTTGAAAGTTTATACGATGGTTTCGCTTAGCGAGACTAGTGACGAAGAGGACGTTGAATAATAACGTATTCTCGCCCTCTAATGGTGTCATTACTGTTTACTAATTTAGTTGTTTTTTTTTGTATGTTTCAGTTAAGGCATGTTTCACGGGGTCGTGAAAGGCTGTCAGGTAGGCCGACTGTAACCCGATATTCCGTCTTTATCCGGCCGAGGCTACGCCACCATCATAAAGATGACTAATGCTGACGGAATATGCGTATTTGACAAGACTTTTTATTGGATATATGGCCAAGAACTTATGATAAGATTGATGTAGAAAACGTTGAGTCAGTTAAGGTTTAGCTTTGATGCTTACGGTTATGTGATGTAATAGATTTATCGATTACTCGCCTTATTTCGATTTAATATAATATTGCAGACATTATTTGGTGTTTTTGTGAATAAAAGAATTTAGAATAGTTTACAAATGAATTCTGGAGAATACTTTAGATCAACTAATCGAGAATCGCCCACATGTTAAACATTTTAAAAAAATAGGCCAACGTATATAATATACAGGTCTAAACAAAAAGTCGTTTTTTACCATAATTTTAAGAGGCTCTGTGAAGTGGAGTAATAGTAAATTGATTCAAATGAATCTTTGGTTTTAAAGTCGCATCTATGCTAACCATATTTGTTTTTGGTTCACCTCGATATCTTTATTTTTCTGGAATATATGTATTTTTTAACAAAGCATTGCAATTTTTATCAAATTTTTGGTACGAGCAACTAAGTTCAGTTTTACAGTTTTAGTCACAAATAAGATTTTTAAGAAGAAACATAAATATTTTTAACACAATTTAATTAATCTTCTATAAAAAACATTATAAACCTTAAATTATTAAACACGAAGCACAAATATTATATGAGCAAATTAATTAAAAAAAACAATAACGATTAACAATAACAGAAACAATAACAAATAAATCAGTAGCGCGTGTTTCCTCCACGTGCTTCAATTAGGTTGCGTATAAAAACTTGATCAATTTGCTGCCATTCTTCAATGAGAACATCACTAAGTTCTTGCAAATTGGCTGGAGCAGGTACCCGAGCCCGTACTGTTCTGCCCAGTCTATCCCATACGTGTTCGATCGGGTTCAGGTCGGGACTACGGGGGGGTCAATTCATTTTTGTAATTTCCACCGGTTCTAAATATTCGCTTACGTCTCTCGCAACATGCGGTAGAGCGTTATCATGCATTAGCATGAAATCGTCTCCTACAAATGGAGCAAAGGGGACCACATGTGGTTCTAAAATATCTTGTATATATCTGTCTGCTGTCATTGCTCCGCCATCGACGATTACCAATTCCATTCTTGCGTCGAACTGAACACCACTCTAGGCGAAAAATGGTTTTGCTCAAAACGTTCTCCTGTTCTTCTGTAGATTCTTTCACGACCATCCGGCGATTTTAAACAAAATCTGGATTCGTCTGTGAATAAAACCCTTTCCATTTATCAGAGCCCCAATTTTGATGTTCCCAACAAATCTAAGCCGTTCAACCCTATGATTTCTCAGCAACTCGGGAGCAGTTGCAGGTCTCCTTGCATGTAATCCATTATCAGACAACCTCTTTCTTAACATTCTTTCACTTACTTGGACCTGCTGTACGTATTCTTCGGTCACGTAATAAAACGATCATCTCGTTCATTCGTACATCTCTTCCTACCACAGTGAGTTGTTCTGCTGTACCCTCCATGCTGATTAAACCGATTTACAGCCCTTTGAACTTTACTTCTTGTGACATTTAAAACTCTTGCCCCGTAATACTGTGATCGTCCATCTTGGATTAAAGCAATTACTTTGGCAGCATCTGTGGGAGACATATCCATTTTAAGTATTAAGTAAAAATAATTTGATTACTTTTGAAAGTCATAAATGACATTTCCAGGTATGGCATTATTTCACGAAACTGTCACAGCCACCTTGCTTTATATCTTAGTTCACCTTAGTTGTTCGCACAAAAAGATTAATAAAAATTGCAAATTTTTTTTTAAAAAATCATATATTCCAGAAAAATAAAGATATCGATGTGAACCAAAAACAAAAATGGTGAGAATAGATGCGACTTTGAAACCAAAACTTCATTTAGACTATTACTCCACTCCATAGAGCCTCTTAAACTTATTGTAAAAAACGTCTTTTTGTTTAGTCCTGTATATTATATACGTTGGTCATTCATGGTTCATCTAAAATGTTCTTCAAAATTCATTAAAATCCTGCATTAAATAAAAAAGTTATTTGCAATTGAAATTCGTCAAAAATTTGCGTGTATCGATTATTTTGCCTATGAGTGTATAAAAGACATTGTACAAGCTAATTATTTGTTTATTTATTCATTCGCTTTTACCAGCAAACTTCACATGTTGCATTCGTTGTTACACGCCAACCAGTCAACTTAAATTAGTACTATAGTCTATTTCAGAAATGTATAGAGTAATAAAATGGGGAATTCCCTCCAGTTTTGTTGAATTTCGGGGTCATTCATAGGCGTAGGTGTTGTATTTTGTCTAAAACTGTTCCAAGAGTAAACAATTCTTTGCTTCAGTTTTTCAACAGTGATAAGTGTTGTGTTCATTGCATCTAATCTGCCCTAAATATTATAATCAACAGGGTTTAATTCTGGACTATCAGACGGCCGTAATTTGGTTCTATAAAATTTGGTCAGGTTTCTTTGAGATACCTTATAGTACTTCTGGACCCTAGATGTATGAATCGGAGCGCCGTCCTATTGAAACGCTGAATTTCTATTTCAGAAAGCATATTTTCCAAAATTTTGGTTTGAAAAACGGTGAAATCAATTTTAGCCAGCATCTATTAATTAAATGTGAAACCATTGCCGACTGTGAAAAATGATCTCTAGGTACCAAAAGCTGTATACTATGCTCTATTGTTTTTTGAGTTTTTGGTTGCTATAAGGAAAATAACTTTTCGTAGGAAAACCAGTTTTTTTCGATATCTACTGTTCTTCTAAACCTTTGTAATAATTCTTGACATATTTAATGTCTTTTATATTTTACATGATAGATTCTGGCAATATATTTTCTTAATAGGTCGCATATGCAGATCATTTTTATTTATCCTTCTTACCGAAGTTTTCCTTAAATGATTAAATTAAAACTTTATCGCCATATGATAAATAAATATAAACAACCATTTTGAAAATAAAATATTAAGGAAATAGTAACTGCGAAATATCGGAGGAAGAACAGTTGCTACTGACAACGCGTATTAAAAACAATTTATTTTAAAGCCACCTTATAATTAAAATTAAAAACTTCATAGGAAAACACAGCCACGATCAAGTTGCTTGCTACTAGTTGCAAATTACCTCGTAAAGGGCAAGTGTTTGTAGTTCATTATGGTTAAATTCGAAATTTAAAGTAATATGTTCATGTTATTTTTGAAGGTACATATTCCGCTTTTTGAAAAAGAACGTTCCTTTTTTCTACAAGGGGTCCATTTTAAGACATGCAAGTATTGCAATTTGCAAAATGATAAGGGCTACGAAGCGGTGAGACTACAAAAAGTGTCCTTTTTTAGTGGAGTTGCATAATTGTCAAACCGCTGTAAGTTTGAGTGTTTTTTGAGAAAATCAGGAAATTCATTTTAGACTATTTTGACGAAAATTACGACGTATTAAGCATGTCCCATAAAAAAGCTAAGTTTCTTGAAAGCTTGTACTTGTATCTCCTAAAACAGAAAACTGTATAGTTTTTCATTCGACCATTTTAAACCAGTATAATTCTGTTGGTGATTCTTTATACTGGTTCTAAAAGGATACTAACGTTCTAATATGCTGATGGTATTATTTTTGCAACGGATTTAAATGCATTACTTTGGGAAATTTTTTGTAAGTCCAACCCTGTGCAATATTTTCATTTCATTATTTTTTCTATGTTTCAGAATGTACGCGTTTACAGCATATACAAAAAAATTAGTGAAATAGCTAGAAAAATATTAATAACCAAACTGGATTCCAAATAAACTTGACCCACGGTGTATAGCCTTTCTATATTACTAGGGTGCCTTAGAGTATCTAATAAACTAGACATGTAATAAAAAATATATATTTTTTTAAGTAACAGGAACCCTGGTTTACACTATAAAAAGGAAATACTTACATATTGTCACTTTTTCACATTCAAAAAACAGTAACTATGAAACAAACGTTTATTTATATTATGTAACCCACTAACTTGTGCATTTCTCAAGATAATCGGTTCAGCAGAGCAAGGAAAGCTGCTCAACGTAAATTTTAGTTCCATCCGCTAAAATCTGATGAAATTTAGATAGAAGAATGTGATAATTCTTTTCTTTACCCGTTAATTAGTTTAAACAATTTCTAAGATCTTTTATGAAAGAAAGTGCGCTAGATTGTTACAAAAAGTATTTTCTTTGTTATTTAATTTGCCAGTTGGGATTTCTGCGCAATATTTGCAATAATATATTTTAAAACTATGTGGCAAGCCTGTTTTTGCTGATTTTAAGATATATATTATTTGTAACCAGCGGTTTAAAGAAATATGAGGAAAAGCTTACTTATTTTGCATGGATTTGCTTTTTAGAAGCGGATTTTCATTGATATCATATATTAAAATAACTTTCGTCTGACAGTTTCATAACGTCCCGGGCATAGCCTACTATGCTTAATGAAATATCGGTTTATTGTAAAGTTCCGACAAGTCATATAAACCTGCAAATATATTGAGTGTAACAACACACAAAGCAATGTTAATGAGGTTAACTCACATGTATTGTACAACATTTTATCTACGTCTGACGCACAACTGTTAAAACACACACATATTCTTATAAAAAAAAATTTCAAAAAGTTTAAAGCAAGCATAAAATACCTTTCTATTAGCTGTTACCTGTTTGCACTTTAATCCTGCCACTCTGCGTTACCCGGGGCAATGTCAATTTAAGTAACATCTTATTGACAGTTTAAATTTCTTTAGTGAATGAGTGATTCTGAAAGAACCATTTCTTCGTATATTGAGCAGGAACTATCCAGGGCAATTGTCGGGTTCCTCCCCGAAAAATCCAGGCCAAAATATGAGTATATTTTCAATAGGTTCCAAAATGGTGCAGAGAGAAGAATGTGCAGAACTATAGGAATGAAAAGGTACTTATTGCATACTTCCGGGAGTTATCTACTGTAACCCTGGATTTTCTCAAAACCAAGGTGCAAGATTGCTACGCCCTTATTTAATAATTATTATTACTGTTAAAATGGTATCAAGATTACAGCTCGTGGTCAACAGAGCGTGCAACGTAGATGCCCTAGCTCAATTAACCCGGAGAGTAGGGCGTGGGAAAACTTAAGAAATCTTAATGAAAGAAAAAAAAAATGAGCGCCACCAATTTATAACGACTTAAATTGAAAAGCCCCTTGATCTTCGCGGCACTTGCTTCCTCTTGATACTTTAAAAGAAAAAGAGTGAGCTAAATAAAACACACAAATGAAGTTAAGAAAAAAATATAGCTGAAAAACTACTTATCCGATTTCTTCAAATTCCAGTCTAAAATTAAGGGCCATGCATGCGTAAAATACAGGCTATATATATATATATATATATATATATATATATATATATATATATATATATATATATATATATATATATAGCCTGTATTTTTCGTTAGCCCCGAATTTCCGGTAAAGCGAATTTAACGATTTTTATATATTAAATTTTGTCTTATAATTAGTAAAAGAATTTACTTATTTTAAAAACGCTTTTTTGCCTATAAAATTACAAATGTACTAAAAAAGTAAGCAAAAAAATGATGTCAAATCTAATAAAAAAATTTTCAAAATTAAAATTCACCGGCTAATATTCAGGAGCCAGTGGCAAAAGCTCTGAGAATCGGTATAAGGAATGTACAGAAACTTGTGCATGAAAAAAACATAATTTACTTCCGAAGAAGATTAAGAAACGTACACGAAAACATCCAAAGGCAAAAGACTTAAGTTACAATGCAAAAATGGATATTCATAATGCAATTTATGATTTATACACGTCAAAGACTAATATAGTCCTTCAGAAACTTTTTAATATTATAGACTAAAAGATATCATCACTTAAAAACTCCTCATCTTCTGAGTCGTCCTCAAATGGCGTAATGATCATTGGTGCTATTTCGACATCTAGAATTCGTTCTCGATTCCACCAATCCCATATTAATTTCTCCGTATGTTCCACAGATTTCTTCAAGTACTCCGGCGTAATATAATTTAATGAATCTTTCCAAACAATTTGCACTTCATCTGATGTAAGACCATCGTTCACGTGTTTTTCGTAATATGATTTTGTCCCAGCCTCTACTAATTATTATTAATAATCTGTTATTAAACTTAAAAACGTTAAACTGGCAATGGTATGGCGGCAGTCGTGAAACCTCATGTCCATTTTCCCGTAATATTTCATCTACGGCATATATTGTTGGTTTTTTAATAGATTTTGCCACTAAAAGAAGTTCTAGTTTCAGCATATTGGGTAAAGGATTTTGTTTTTGTTTTATTAGCCAGTCATAAATATCACTTTTCTTCCAGGATGACCGTTTTCCCGTCCCACATCCCTTTTTTCTCTTGACACTTTTTACAGATTCGTCCTGCCAAGATTTCGAACCACTTCCATTAGAAAATATCTAAGTCTCGTCTAAAAATACCACTTTTCTAAATTTTGTTCGTACATTACATACACAACATTTTCCGTGTATTTCTTTAAAAACTGGATACGCCGACTTGCTATATATGGTAACTCGTATAAAAATCTTCGATTACAGTCCTTTTTATATCGAAAACCCAATATTTTTATTAATTTTGACAACGATTTTTGTCCAATTTCCAATATGCCTCGATTTTTTAAAGCTTCTTTTAAAACTTAAAGGGTTATATTAGTTTTTGATGTGTGTAAATGGTAAATAGCATTACGAACATCAATTTTTACATTGTCACTTAAGTCTTCTGTCTTTGGCTTTTTTCGTGTACATTTCTTAATCTTCTTCGGTAGTAAATTATGCTTTTTTTCGTGCACAATTTTCTGCACAGTCTCTATACCGATTCCCAGAGCTTTTGCTACTGTCTCCTGGATATTGGCCGGAGAATTTTTATTTTCGTAGTATTTTATTAGATTTAATACCATTTTTTTCGATTGTGGATGCAAAAAAACCCGACAAATTGCTTTGGATCTCAAACTTGGACATCCAGAAAAATATACAGAGCATTGCTTCCGAAGATCATCTGCGTACCTATTGGCAGATTTAGGAGCTGACATTCTAACAGTAAAACGTCATGGTGGCTGGCGATCCAACATATGTAGTTGAGGTAAGCTACATTGAAAATTCTGCAGAAAATAAAAGAAAAATAGCCACGAAAATTCTGGGTGAAACGGAAGAAACTTTGGACGAAACCCGAAAAAAAAAATGAAACAGCCGTCAGACGACCAGTTTAAATAATGAAAACAATGTATTGACTACAAATTTAGCAAACGTGGCTACTTCGTCAGGAATTTATTTGAAAGATTTATTATAAAATTAATATTTATAATAAATAATTTTTCATGTTTTATAGTTTTTAATAAAATAATTTATAAAAATCTTCTTCGCTTTTTCTATATATGAATGAGTGAAAATACGCGCGGTAATAAAAAGGAGTGCGGTAATGAAGCTCTTAATTTACGCAAAATGCGTGGGTTAAGTGCTTGTTTACTCACGGCCGTAGATAAAATAATGTTAGAGTGTCGTATCAAAATGTTCACAAGAAAACGGACTTTTATAAAAATCCCAGGAGTCACCTGCTTTCCATTTGAGAAAATTGTGCATAAAAACGTTCTTAAGGTTAACCGAAGTAAGCGTGTATTTTTCCTGTACTACTCAATCAAAAACGAACAGATTTATGTGATTCAAAGTACTCCTTGATTGAAAAATGATAGTAAAAATTACACATTCTATCAAAAATTGACAAATAAGGTGTCATTGTAGGATACCATTTTATGTCGAAATATATAGGATGTCCTATTTAAAAAGCGAAAGTTGCGGTCATTTTCGGTCAAACCGGAAGTGGATCAAAATAAACTAGTATGTCCAAAAATGTATGTCTAATATTTGCATACCAAATTTCAAAAAGTTATCTCAAAAAGAAAACAGTTATAAATGTGAATCACCTTTAAGGGACACCCGATACATATGTGCAAATGACACAACAATAGGTATAATGTTAGGCATAAAACTGCCCCTACATTTCTCCAAGTGAGACATTTTCCGATCTAGGTGTATTTAGCTTTCATTGGTGCTTAGTCAAAAAGATTGTTTAATGGATTATTTGGTTTTTTATACTGTTTATAATTTATATGCAACTTTTTTATATGCCCTGTATTTAATTATGGTTTAAATGTTTGCCCTTATTATGTGTGCAATAAAACTGCTCGGTCCACATACGAAATTGAACGAATAACTTTTATTTTTTTTTGCACTACCTTATAAATATTCTAAAATTATTAAAAAAAAATTCTATATTATTATACTATATGGTAATATGGGTCATGACCTGTCTTTCTGGTTCAAAATTTATAATTCAATTTTCAAGTGCTTGCTTGCATCCGATTGAGAAAAATTTATAATAATATATATCATATTATTACTTATATTGGAGCTGGCCTGATGATGGAATCGAAGGGTAGCTATAGAACTTCTTTAATTACACAATATAACCCCATCTGGACTCGTTGGATTTGATTCGACAAGTATTAATAAAATTTAACATTAAACAGATGAATACTGTTCTAGTGAAAAAAAAATTAAGTAAAGCATTTTTTTTAAACAAACCCTTATTTATAACTTACTGAACTAAAAAATAAAAGTAATAAAACTTACATAAACACAACACACACAACTTTTAAAAATTTGAATTTTTAGTTCAAATCTTGAGGCGAAAGACATTATCCCACTTGAATTAAAGTATCAAGCTTTTAAGAAATAATTCAACATTTCTGTGTTTATGATAGTTTTATTATTTTTTACTTTTCAGTTCAATATTTTATAAATAAAAGCTTGTTTTTAAAAATATTTTTACGGTTATTTTACTTAATTTCTTTTCCTTCTAGTCTTCTATTTACTTTTATTATGGCATTTAATGACGGTGTACTTTGTCCCTCTTCAATAGTCTCTCCGTATACCCTTTGAGCCGTCCCCACGTTATTGTTATTTTTTAAATGACATTTAAATACAAATTCTGTATATCTTGTAAATAAATGGATTAACCAATTTTCCTTAAATATAAAATTAAAAATTGTACAAGCAAAATACTAAAGTGCACTATTTTTTTTTGCAAATGCTATCTTTTTAGGGGTAGTTTGAGAATGTGCAGTCAATCTCGACATTATCTTACAATTAAATACAAAAAATCGGTAAATTTCTTTTAGCCGGAAATTCCCTTTTGTTTTTGCAACAATACAGTTGCGAAACGTCGACAATTTAAAAAAATACTTTTGTTTTTTTTACTGGATCCTAACTCCGAATAATTCACCATTCTAACACGAAAAAAAAAGGAGGTAATGACTGATAATATGAGTTTCATGGAGGATATAGAATCTATGTTTCCTGAGGATGCAACAATAAAGTTGCGAAACTTCCACAATTTAAAAAAAGTCTATTGTTTCTTTACTGAATTCTAACCCCAAATAATTCACCACTCTAACATAACAAGAGGATCGTTAACGAAAACTATTGAAATCTAGTATTTGGGAAATATCTGCGGACCAACGGAGTAGGTAAAGACTGATAATATGAGGTTCATACAGGATATAAATCTATATATATGTGTTCTGAAGATGTAACAGTAAAGTTACGAAACGTCATAACAAGAGGTTTGTTAACGAAAACCATTTAGAAACTTAATATCTAGAAAATGTATGCGGACCAATGGAATAGATATAGACTGATAATATGGGTTTCATAGAGAATCTATATATGTGTCCTGAGGATGCAACAGTCAAGTTGCGAAACATCGACAATTTCCAATTTAAAATTTTTTATTGGATTTTAAGCTCAAATAATACACCTCTCTAAGATACAGTTTTTTTCTGACATCTAGGGACGCTAAAACGTGAAGATATGTAAAACCTGATAGGGTGATTTTTTCACAATTTTGTTCCGCCATCTTGAATTAGTAACACAGTTTTACTAGTTGAGCCCTATACCACAATTCGTTTGGCACACACTACCAAAATATTAGCAGGTCATCCCCATCTGACCCTTAATTTTTTACCAAAATTTGAAGTCAATCGGTTAATAAGTAGGTTTTTAGCTACGCCGCGAACAGATATACAGACAGACAGGCCGACGGAATTGAGAAAATATGTTTTTCTTCATCTAGGGACCCTCAAACGTTCCCTTTTACGAGGAAAGTAAAAATCATAAAACTGTTCGTGGAATCCAAAAATGAGATAAGAAACCAATTTAAATTAAGAGAGAAACTCGATCGTTAAAACCATATCAGTTTTATTTGACGCTGAGTTGTTTCACTGATAATATTTATAGATGATCCATCAAAATCCACAAACTTTCATATTATTTTCCATGTTTATTAATAGAAAACTCTTAAAGATTGTCCACTCTTATATGCATACATAGTGCATACTCCTCTTTCTACATTGTATTTTACAAATTACATTTACATTTTTAATCACCAGACATAATGGGTTTTTCGCAAAATCGTTAGATCGAAAAACATTTGTTTGACTAATTGTCAGGTTCGACGACTGTATTTCTCCACTGCCCTGAGAAATTAAAGCAACTAATCATCTATTCTATATTAATTACGCAATAGCGTGAGAACAACCATTTTTTAATGAAACAATACGTCTAGTCTATAATTACACTTTTTTTTTCTTCCGGCAAAATTAAAAATCGTGATCCTTTTAAATAAATTTAATGTAGCTATTACACAATACCCGTTTTTGTCTTCAGACAGTGAAAGTGGCATACCGTTGCTAATCAAAACCTTGTGTGTCCGGCAAAACTTGGATTTCCTCCAGCCTGTTTTCGCCGAAGTGCACTTATATTTATTTGCTTAAAATGTTAACAATTAGCAGGGAAATCTGTACTTTGAATTGCGATAAATGGTTTGTTGATATAGAGTGGAATTTCGATGGATCACCTGAAAATTCCTGATAGTTTGGAGACAGAGTTGGTATTATATATAGTTGAGTGCTCATTGTTTTATCAAATTTAGATATATTTAATTAATTTAGTATATAGTTTAAAAAAATGTTTTAAATCGGTAACATTATAGTTATTTGTATTGCCTTAACCGATTTTTCTTAGATGTTCTCTACTCTCTACTTTTATCCTTCAACGGATTCATTTTAACAAGATGCTACTGAATACTTTGACAGCTATAATAATGCTTCCAAGATTATCCCCCAATGGTTGACAAAAAACTTAAAAGGTTATTGACCAAATCAATCTCCACTACCACTTATAACATCTGATTCAATTTTTCAATTTTTATTAATTTTCATAATTGAAAAAAGCTGTTTATTTATTTATTTATTTATTTATTTACAAATACCTGCTTTACAGGACAAAGTCCCAGTTACAAAGCAGGGCAAGCACTTATAATTATAATATAATATTATATAACGTAATCCAAAAAAACAAAGAAGATGAAAAAACTTAAGTTAAAACTAAAACTAAAAACTACAACATGCGTCTATATGTGGAAATAATGTCAACACAATAGCGATCGCCGCACATCAGAAGCATTAGCTATGGAAAAATCCAAGTGATAGCTCTTGTTATATTTATCACACATTAAATACAGAGGTGAAAATTTAGAGTGTTTGCGCACGGTTTAGGCAAATAGAATAAATTATGTTGTCGTGAGTTTAAACGAGGTACACAAAAATTCAGTGTTCCTAGTATATATGAACAATCAATTTTATAATTAAGCAATTTAAATAATGTAATTAAACGGTGGTAGTCACGACGATTTTTTAGGGAATCATATTCTAAGTTGTTAAGCAGCTGCTCATGCGGATAGCCCTGGTGGGGATATATACCGTCTTTCAAAAAACAAGCATATTTTAAAAATCCACGTTGTATTCTTTCTAGACTCTCTATGTGTGTATTGTACTCAGGTCCCCAAATTATTGAGCCGTATTCCAGTTTTGAGCGGACGTAAGAATTATACAATAGCTTTAGTACACTGAAGTTTTTAAAGTCCCTCGTACAGCGCAAAATGAATCCATACATTCTGGAGGCTTCGGCAGTAATAATATTCATGTGAGGGACGAATAAGAGTTTTGAATCAAATAAAACTCCGAGATCGAGAAATAGCCTTATCTGCTACGGAATAGTCATATTTACAAATTGACAGTTTATTAGAAAATGATATTACATTGCATTTTCCTATATTAACATTAAGTTATTAGTAAGACACCAATTATTTATAATATATATAATCTTTTGTAGCTCAATGCAATCAGCAATCCCACTGATATTGGTATAAATTTTGATATCATCCGCATACATTAAAAATTTGACGTTTAGGTCACAAGCAATATCGTTGATAAAAAGGATAAAAAATTGCGGTCCCAGTACAGACTCTTGAGGTACACCAGAAACTGCAACGTATTTGCTAGAAGTATGTCCATTGAGGGCGACATACTGTTGACGTCCCGATAAGTACGAACTGAAGAGTTTTATTAATCTGTTAGAGAATCCAGTATTTTTAAGTTTAGTAAGTAAAATTTTATGATCAATTCGGTCAAACGCTTTCGAAAAATCTAAGTATATTACGTCTGTTTGACTGCCTGCATCAATTGATTCGGCTATATTATGCGAAATACAAAGCAAATTGGTAATTGTTGATATTCCCTTAATAAATCCATGCTGTTGAGGTAGAATGAGTTCTTTAACTAGAGGAAAAAAAGGAAAAAAAAATATATATATATATATATATATATATATATATATATATATATATATATATAATATTATCAGAAGTACCTATAAATATAGAATTCCAACAACTAGGTAACAAATTAACCATAATCATTATAATAACCATCAATTGATATAATTATTAGTTTGAACAAATGCTTTAATGTGTTTCTTAAAAGTTTCGACGCTGGAGCAAGCAGTAATTCCTGATGGCAAAGAATTAAAGATTTTCGCGGAATTGTACCCAAATGAACGCTGAAAGAGCGCAGTACTGTGTCTGGGGACATTAAGCAGGCCACAGTGCCGGGTCAACCTACTGTGAATATTTGATCTAGGGATAAGCTTCTCAAACAGATATTCTGGTTGTTTAGTTTGAATAATTTTAAAAATCATTGTTGCCAAATGTAACAGAAATCTTTCCTGTAAGGTGAACCATCTGGATTTCACAAAGAGAGGAGTAACATGGTCAAATTTTCGATGTCCAACATCCTCTTCGGAGAAATATGGAACGTCAATATTTAGATTGGAAGAAATATTATTCACCTCTACAAAATTTGTATCCGAATTAGAAAACGATTGTTCAAAATTGGAAGCAAAAGAATTAAGAATATCTAAAGGGTCACTTAATTCATTATAAGTGACACTGTTCACATTTATACGTGCTACCGGCTGTACAAATTATTTTCCGTGCGAAAAGTCTCAGCTATGGATACTTATCTTCGGAAACGTATGTTCTGTATGTTCTATAAATTCGCTTAGTTCCACATCATCAAATTTATACCTTAAATATGAGTCTACTTGAAGCTCGGTCAATTCCACTTGTATGTGAAGCGGACAATCTTCAACATTACACCAGAAGGATTTGCAAAAAAATTGAAAATGCTATCCATACTCTTAAAATCGGAAAACCGATCAGTGAATTGCTCTGACAGTAGTTTCAGTTCTTCAGCATGAAATAGTTATTTATACTATAAGGGATGTAAGTAACACTTACCAGTCGAGGACGAGTTTGCGCCCGAGCGATAGCGAGGGCTGTCAAGTTCGAGACTGGTTAATGTACTTACATCCCATATAGTATATAACATTTTCCCCCTCCCTGTATTGTATGTTTACAAGAGAAAGCTGGATATATTTTTGGATTTCGATTCGATAGCATTCTCATTAAATTATGAAGGCAGCCGTGATCCGTTGCCAGAGCAACATAAGCAGTTTTTATTTTATCAACAACGTCAAGTTGACAATTCACAGCGAAAAGTTTGAGGAAGTCGAATTGTTTGATTCTGTGTGGACAAAATGGATGTTTCAGATATAGAAGAATCAGCGAATATTGCTTGTTTATCTCTACTACCGGAAAAGTCGAAAAAAAGGTATGAATCAGCATATTAATCCTTAAAGAATTGATGCCAAAGCAAGACGGCTACTGTAGTCTCAGAAACCTTGTTTTTGGCGTATTTCCATGAAAGGAGTGCTATATTGAAGTCCCCATCAAGCTTATGGTGTGAGTATTCGATGTTGAAGTCCACCCTTTTTATAGAGGAAAATATAGATATTTCTAAATATCCAAAACTTCGTGCATTTTTGAAAAGAAAAAATGATGGTTATAGACCCAAAAAATCGAATTTGTTTAACAGGGAAGATGTGAATAAGTTCATGCTTGAAGCCCCCGATGATATATACTTATTGACGAAGGTCGTAAGAACTCTGTGAAATGAAAATGGATAATGTTAAAATAAGCCAAGAAGTCAAAATTGTGACCATTTCTGACTCCAAAAATGGAATGTCACGTACATTTACGGTGACAAAAAGTGACGACACTCAGGTTTGTCATTTCAAAATAATTCAAAAGTACATTGATACAAGATCCCACATGACGACTATTAATCCGCGCTTCTTTATGCGATATCAAAATGGAAAGTGTTTAAACCAGCCCGTCGGGAAAAATACTTTTTCGTCAATTCCAAGTGAAATTGCGAAATTTCTCAAGTTTGAGAACTTCAAAATGTATACTGGACACTCTTTTAGAAGAACGTCGGCAACTTTATTAGCAAATGCTATGCTATGCTGATGTATTAGCTATCAAGCGACATGGTGGATGGAAATCCGCTACTATTGCGGAAAGTTACGTAGCTGAGAGCCTGAATAATAAAAAGAAAATAGCGAATAAAATTTTATACAATAAGACCCAGCCAGAAGTCTCTTGTAGTGCTTCAACAGTGACAGAAACATTGGTTAGAAAAACGTGTTTCCAAATTTTGTTAATAATGTGAATAATTGTATTAATTGTACCATTAATATTCATTTCAATTAATATTACCGGATTTTTGTCCGGATTTTTGTAATATGTTGATGAAATCAAAAATTAAAGCTACTTATAATAATTTTAGATTATTTCCCTAGGGATGTAAGTTGACGTACATCCTGTCGTTAAGGGCAACTAATACCTTGTTGAGTAACTTTCACTTACGTCTGTCAAAGCAATGTCAAAATAGGTTGCTTACTATACAGGGAGGGGGAAAACAGTTTTTACTTCTCATTTATGTTTCCCAAAAGCGAATTTTGTTTTGAAAAGCTTTAAGATGACTGTACATCTGATTTACCAATGGCCCCTGTTTTTGAAGCTTCAAATTCAGATCATTTAAGTGTCCTGTGATGTCAAACAGGAAGGCTAAGTCCAAAAACCATGTTGGATCACAAATTCGCAGCAATGTTTTCTCCTCCATTTCCATAAAATCAACTATTTATTTTTTAAGGTTATAAAATAAAAAATGCTTTAAACTGGCGATGGTTAAGACCACGGGATCTAATGAAATTGATGGTACTTACTATTACATCCATAACGTTCTTTAGTCGAATGAACTTAGCGAACAAGTTTTATTGGTGAATAAAGCAATGCAGAATTATTAAATTACATTCTTTCACATTCATATCGGTTGCTCTTTCTCTCAGAATACCGATAAAACCTTTTCGTGAACCGACCAATGAAGGCGCACTATCTATGCACACTCCAACTAATTGTAAAAGTACTTTGCACCTCGGCAAAAATATCTTTTCCAGTAGTGGTCCTTTATAGTGGCCGAAAAGCCAGTAATTCCTCTGTCACTACCAATTATTCATCAACATCTCGTATAAAAATAGCTAACTGGGCTGTATCAGATAAATCGGTACTCTCATCCAAAGCAATGTTTTTTAGATATCACTAGCCCTCATATGTATACGTCGAACAACAGTACGTCGCGATAAGCTCACTTTTTCAAACTCTTTCTTCTTTTCTGGATACAAATGTTCTGCAACATCTACTAGACACTCTTTAGCAAACTCTCCCTCAGAAAATGACTACGATGTTCGCTATTTTGGAACTAACTATAACTAGCTTTCACAACACTCTCTAGGTTTGATCTTTGTGAACGGAACATTTGATGCAGTTTCCCTAAATCGGTAATGAGTTTTTTAAATTTTATCCTTTCTTAACTGGCCCGTAAGTAAATTATATTGAGCGGAATGCTTCCTGGAGTAATGCCGCTTCATATTGTATTCTTTTAAAACAAAAATTGTTGTTGGGGGTTAACCCCCCCCCTCCCAGAGCCAATTTTTCTTAAGGTAAAATGATGGTAACAGAATAAAATAAGGACCTATTTTTCGGGATTAGTGAACCAGTTTTAGCTACTACCTACACTTAAAATAAAATAATGACCTTTTTTTTTGTTCATATAATTTTATAAAACCTAACAGTGTGCGTATATTGTCTAAACGGCTTAGTCGTTATTACGTAAAATGAATTGATAATAATAATGAATAAAACGTTATTAACCGACTACCCTCATTATAATTTTTAACCGAAGAGGTTATCAGTTTGACCAGATGTATTTTTTAAGTTTGTACATCGATTACTCCGCGATAGTTTGACCAATTTGGATGACATTTTCATAGCAAGCATATTTAAAAAAATGGCGGAATAGCGGCCATTTTGTTGTTTTTTTTTTGTTTGTACATCGATTACTCCGTGATGGTTGGACCAATTTCGATGAAATTTTCAGGGGATATTCAGGATATTGCCGGAGTGGACTCATAGCGAGAATATTTTAAAAAATGTTAAACATGTCAGAATGGCGCCATTTTGTGTTTTGCGCCAAGATATATTGCAAGAAGCTTTTTAATTTTCTACTCTCGCGTCTCGATTCTACGCATTCACCATTACATCAGGGAAAAATATTATGCAGTGTACCATTTGTTAAATAAAACTCGTATAGATAAAACTAAAAAGGATGAAGTAAAAAAAATAATAAAAGAATGAAATCGACTTTTAAAAAATGCACACTATTAGCGTCGACTTCGCGGAGTAAAATCTTCAAGGTGGAATAAAATTAATTTTTTTATACTTATTACTTATACTATTTTATAAGGTCGTTTATTACATCAATATTCTCTGTACTCGAGTCTTACAAACACTAACTTGTTTTTTTTACGACGCGACATGAATTTGAGGGCTATACCTCCACAGAAGCCAAAAAATTATCACCCTCTGTTTCTCGATTTTCTTTGTAATATAATTTAAAAGCTTTATAATCTTGTATATTATTCTGATTGAAATATTTGGGAAGGCTGCCTTCTTTCTGGGTATCTACGTACTTACCCAAGCGTGAAAATTGTTTTATAAAATTAGTAACTAACAACTTAGGACTCACCTATTTAAATATAATTCAAAAGCTTCATTTGCGTTTTTATTACTTTGAATAAAACAAACTGACATGTCATATTTTGAATAATTTTCATGGATTCCGATTTTAGCCACTATTTAAACAATAAAATATGTTGTAGAGCACTGCACAACAATCAGACTCCGACAGAAGTTCAAAATCAAGGCAGTAATAGTTGTCATTATAAGCTTTTGTTTTCGATCGCGTACTTATCACAGCCAACTTGTAAAATTGTTATTATTTTGTTAGTAATTCCAAATTGCGAGTTCATTATGTAAAATAACTATTAAGTGTTACACATCTTCGAAAAGCTTGAAAGGATGTGTTTTTAACTGCTTTAAAATTTTTGTTTCGTTTAAAAAAATAACAATATAGTCTGTAACTCAGTATTTGAGGGCCCTAGAAAAAACTAAATATGTCATTGCATTCTACCTAAAAATCTCTATAGCAAAACGCATCATTATCATGCCTAGACGGATGAAAGAGTGGCTTAATAGCATTAATTTGTATAAAGGTAGTTTTCATCGAATAAGCATGTAAACAATTATTTTTTTACTCTCCTGAGGTAATGTAAAATACCGAAAGACATCCGCTGGGCGTGGTATAATAGAGTATGGGCGGTGGTCAGTAATCTCCATAAAATCAATCTATATAAATTTTACGATTACTTCAATTACGAAATGTCTAGTAATAGTAATACTGGTGACTGTTAAAAATTATTGTACTCGGTTTAAACAAATGAATAGGCTGTTCCAGTAAATGTTAAACATCCAGTAATTGAATATTTTCATAATGTCTGTAAGAAGTTAGATGAAAGCGATCATAAATTTATAACAAAATAGGCAAATGTCTACATCACAGTTACCTTGGCCGATATGAAATCAGTATATTGTAATAAAGCATATTTCAATGTATACTTCTATAAAAGTATATTCTGTAAAATGTCAGAGTCATTGGAGAGACAGCGGAATTAAACGTAGCTAATTCAATTAGTAACAGAACACTATTTATTTGTCCTGAGTATATGTTGACATTTAAATAAAAATACAGTAGTCCAGGTTAAAAACATGGCGTCATTGAGTCGTGATTTTTCAAATTTTTATTAAGCCGCCATTTTGTGCCTCCATTTTAGATTCATACCAAAATTTACAAATTGATTTTTGGTATCCTCGATATGGAAAATATTTGACGATACTCTCTTAATGCAATTGCTGTACTTTTATTATTTTCAATGTTACAGTTGCAACTTTAAATACAAAAGTTATAAGGTTTAGAATTTTTATAATATGATATCAGAAAAAACAATTGAACATAAAAAATTAGACAGTTACCAAACTTTTGTTTTTCCTTATGGAACACCTTGTATATTATATGTTTATCAAATGGGTCTCTTCTAGCTGATTATATATATACTAGGTTTGATAACATTTTCTCTAAAAATACCCGAGAAATTTAAAAAAAACCTTGCCATAAAAGACAATGTGTATGAGAGAGAGGGATAATGCTCCATTCTATAGAGATCTATAGTCAAATGGAATACATTGCCTCTTATGGCAAGGTTTTTCCCAAATTACTCAGGCATCTTTAGAGATAAAGGTATTAAACCTGGTATATTTATAATCAGCTAGAAGAGACCCATTTGATGAACATATAATATACAGCAGGGGTGCTCAAACGGTCGATCGCGAGTGCTTTTTGAGTAGATCTCGAGAAGAAAATTTTTTTTAATAAGTAGGTACTTAACTAAACTACAAACATTTATTACGTAATAAAATAACACTCTGCTAGCGGCAAAAGACGGCTTTATCAAAGGAACGCGCGGTACTTGTCCAAGAAAAACCGCGTTTTCTATTCTTGCCGCTTTTCTAGAAATTTCGGGCGGCGCAGGAATTGGAGTCATTCTGAATTGCAACTTGAAGGCAATATTACGTCGATACAAAGTTTATTATTAAATAGTACAAAATGAGTGCAGCCAAGACATCTAAAACGAATCATTTTAATAACGATTGGGAGGAAGAATTTTTGTTTTGTATGGTGAAGGATAAGTGCATTTGTCTTATTTGTCGTGCGTCAGTTGCAATACCTAAGGGTGGTAACTTAGAGAGGCATCATAAAACGGTTCATAAAAACTATGAAAAGGATTTTCCGCCACAGAGTGAATTAAGAAAATGAAATGTACGTGATTTGATATCTTGTTTGAAAAAAGAACAAACCATGTTCACAAGCTGCTACGATCGCGTCATTTAAAATATCTTATATATTGGCGAAACACAAGAAACCATTCGAAGATAGATCGGTTGTGAAGGAAGCATTTATTGAAGCGGGTGAGACTTTATTTGGAGGTTTTAAAAATAAAACAGAAATCATGTCTACTATTAGAGAACTTCAGTTATCTCGTCCCACTGTCACAAGGCGTATTGAAGTCATGAGTCAGGACATGGCAGATAAACTAAAAAATGATATCATGGAATGTACATACTTTTCTTAACAGTTCGACGAATCCACCGATATGACAGACACAGTCCAGCTGTGGAAAGCTGAGGAAGAATTTTTAATCATTCCTCTGAAGGGAAAGAACCGTGGCGAAGATATATATGACGTTTTCTTCAATTTTGTAAAAAACTACAAGCTACCAATATATAAATTAGTGTGCTTTACAACCGATGGAACACCAGCAATGACTGGAAACAAAAAGGGTTTTGTGGCATTGTGTCGAGCTAATGAAGATTTCCCTTTATTTTTTTCAATTCTTTGCATTATACATCAACAAGTTTTGTGTTCAAAAGTTTTAAACACGGAGGAAATTATGGGCATTGCAACAAAAATTGTAAATTCCATCCGTCCACGTAGCTTGCAACGGCGGCTCTTTAAGTTGCAGTTGGAAGATAGGGAGTCAGCTGAACACACTGATTTAGTTCTTCACACGGACGTCAGGTGGATGAGTAGCGGAAAATTCGTAGAAAGGTTTCAAAAATTATTACCCGAAATAACAGCTTTTCTAGACGAAAGAGGTGATGACACTCAGATGTTGAAAAACGAAAAATGGCTGACTGATTTGGCATTTTTGACTGACATCACAATGCACTTAACACCATTAACTTGGAGCTTCAAGGTAAAGGAAAAACTGTTATTGAGATGATTAGCGCAGTAAACGCATTCAGAAGTAAATTGCAACTTATGATAGATCAACTGAAAAGAAAGGATCTGAAACATTTTCCGTATTTAAAAGCAAGGATTCCTTATTGTAGTAAATTGGCAAATGTAGCATCATTTATGAGTTAGCCTTTTTTTTCGCAATCGACTAACTGACGTTCATATGTCATCATGCTTACGATTAGCACTCAGTGGTTACGTACCATCTTATGAAAAGGATGCTGAGGACATGCAGTGCCACGCTTCAACATCCAAAGTCACTCCTTAGTTAAGTTTAACACCATATGTAACTCATTTGTTTTGTAACAACCAATAAACTCGGAATTTTGAATAACTATGAGTTTTTTCATCGATATTGTAGAGAAGAACCTAACTCAACCTAACCCAAACCTTAACTAAAATAAGGTATATTGTGAGGAAAGCTAATATCTATATATGCTACGGTACACCCTACCTAGGTAGGTAGGTAGGGTGTATGTATCGTGTATGTACGACAACCCTGCATCACACATACTTGCAGCCTCTCAGAGTTGATCGTAAGTAGTCTAAAAATATTGAGGTAGATCGCCAGCAGTTCAAGTTTGAGCACCCCTGATATACAGTGTCCATAAAAAAAACTCATTTCAATATCTCAACGGGTTTTCAATAAATGTGAAATAAGCTATTAAAGACAGAAAAGTTTAAACACCCAGTATTATGATGTAACGTATGGGTATTATAACCTACATGATATTACTAGGCAAACCTCTTAATAATAGGGCCTAGACACGACAGCTGCTTTTGCCGGGTCTGGCATGAGTTTACAGGCGGGGTTGTTTTAACTAATTTAATTATTTATTCTGTTTTTCTCGATAGTTGAATGTACACAGTATCATTTACAGAAGACACGTCTTATAACACGGAGCTTAAGTATGATATTAAAAGGGGCGCCATCCGCAATAAAAAAAATAAATGTGCTGCCGTGTTATGAAATTATGGTCTGTACTTTAATCAATAAAAAGAAAACTATTTAAACAACAAGTTACCAAATTTATTATAAAATAATTAAATTACACTAAGGCAAATGTTCAAAATCAACGTAGCAGGTGAATTAATTAATAGTTAAAAAAAATTAGCAATAATTAAAAAAAATTCTTGTGAAATAAAACAATTTGACAAATTACAGTCACTAATATTAAATTATATGTACCCTAATTGGCCAATAATTTAAAAACTATTAGGATAACTAATTACTCACATTTTCGGATGAAATAAACTAATAAAAAATTTTAGACAATAAAAAAATGGAAATTTCTCACCAAAACTCTTAATAGCTGGCGCCACGTGGTGGTGAATCCACGACCTTGTGGACGGCCCAAGGCTGAATCAGTTCTTGTTTTAACGCCTACCTACTCCTCTCCCTCGATGGTTCTCGAACAGGACTTATGACGAATTATATCTGGGTTGACCTTATTTCCTCGGAACCAAAATTGAATTTATGATGCAATTGTGATTGGAGTTCCATTATTCTAATATTTAATTTGGGCAAGCCTAAGTAAAGAGTTATGGCAGACAACAAAAAAAATATCTAGCAACTAGGGGCTAGTTCTGAAGGGGGCTAGTTGGGCGTTTAGCAATAAAATCTTATCCAGAAATCCAAGTACTGATTCCATAATGGCAAAAACCATGAAATGATTTTTTTTTAAAAAGCTAGTTAGTAGGAAAAAGGACAAGTCGGTGTAGAGCTGAAAGGAAAAGAAAAAATAGGCGTCAGAGGGGCATGGCGTGATATAATATAAAAATTTCGAATAAAAAATCACACTTAAATTTTGAACAAACTAATCTAAATAATCAATAATGTAAATACAAATTTTAATGTATTACCACTGATGTAACTCTGGGAAAATGTTTCAAGAGTTTGACCCGTCGAAACTGCTTCCGACTTGCACAAAGTTCTGAAGATAAAATGGCTTGCTAAACGTGAAACCAAAACGTTTAGCAAAAAAATAAGAATTCAAAAAAATGTTCCTTTTTTTTAACATAGGATAGCCAAATCTTAACACAGGTTTGCTGGGCTGACGGTGCAAATTAGAACCCCAAAGTAAACGTATGTCTTAAATGATTTTAATTGAAAAGGAAAACTATTGCTTAAATATATACTAGACCAATTAATCAGAGCTATAGAAATATTATAATTGATTGATAACAATAATAAATATAAAATCCCCCTTGTATTTATTTTGAACAACGACATGCATGCATTTATTCGCCAACGAAGTAAGCATTATTTGAGTGTGCTACAAGAACGCATTTTTAAATCTGCCTTAAGAGGAACAAGGAAAGCTTTAAGACGAACAAGGAAACCTAACCTAACCTAATCTACGCCACGCGGTGGACAAACGTATCGTCTATTGGCTGCCAAATTTATACATATACGAGGGAGATTCGTAGGTATTCAAAAAAAAAACCAAATAAATTATATCCCTGAAATGAAAGAATTCATGCATCCTTAGCGTCAAATAAATACTGAAATATAGTGATATAATAACTTGAATATACACAATAATTATAATTAGCCTATTTACGTACAACCGCAAGCTTAACTGAATCTTGAAAATTTAATACGGGCAATATAGGTCTGTAAGTAATAAAATATTTAAATTATCAAATACCAAATACGTGTACTTAAAAAAATATTGATTTATTATCATGATAAATTGTTTGACCGTAACGCACGACAGTACGCCGTTACAATGAAAACGGAGCATGCTCGGACCCATGGTTATATGAACTTTTTTTCATATTTTTAGATATATACTTTGACCTTAAATTTTTCTCACAACATTCTGTAACACCCTGTAGATTAAATTTCCCACATTAATAATAATTAATCTCGATAAAAATAGGAAGAGTAATGTAAGTTAAAGCAAATAACAATAATAAAACTCTTAAGTCATACATGATTTAATTACCATCCGTATCTGTTCGAAGCCTTTACCATTTTTCACATTAGTAACGTTATGAAGACAGCTGCGACCTTAAGAACAGGGAAAATGCGTGTATGAGGCAATGACGCGTTTAACTTTTCCATGTCATTACCACGAAGCTTAATACCCACTTTGTTTTTCAACGTAAACAGTAATTCTATTTATGAAATGACATAATTTTCAGCTGCCTTCACCTCGTTGCAATGCTGAGCAGATCGAGAAGAGGTTTCAAAAATTACAATAATTCAATTTTAATGTTGGTTGTTGATCATTAGTTCTTTTAATAATTAATAATAAAATGTGTATGAAGGACTTGAAAATTACTTGTTTAATGTGGGAAATATTCTTAAGCTACGGATTAATTACTGATAGGAAATCCTTGTTTTTGCACTTAATGGCACAGTAATAGTATATTGTAAAATAAGCTTTGAAAACACCTCTTTTTACCTGAATGTGACAGTTTGGTGTCACTTGAGTGTGACAAGTGGTTTTGACCGTATTTGCTCTATGACTACATTTGGGACATACACTTATACTGACATTGTAACTTTTAATGACAAAAATATTTTCTTTTGCTTTGCTTGTTGTGTTATTGACTTCTGTTCTGAAACTAGAACAATTTGTCAGCTCATTGGGGGTTGTATTTGGGTTCTAGTCTGGCTCGTGGCCATGTCCCAAACACTGTTATATTTCCTCTTTAAATTTTGAAATGCATCTTGGCTTCCACTAGATGCCCCTTGAGAGTACTACTGATATCACGAGATGACCCTTTGTTTCAAGCTATCCCCTTACCCCTCCCACTCCCGCCACGTAGCGGCCATTACGCTAATATTCTATGTAGAACTGCGGCAGACGAACGGGATAGAATGCAGGAACAACTAGGCCTCACACGTTCACAGCGTCTGCTCCCTTTCTAGCGGGGTCGTTGGTTTCCATACTGAGCGGTTGAGTCTCCCGTTTCCCCCCGAAATAAAGCAGCAAAACCGAACACGTGACACCACTTATGTTAACAACACAGAGGTCTGCATTCGACGAGATGATCCCGAAGACTGTGAAATAAATATTTTCTTTTTGTGAAGGGAAAAAAGTTTGATATTTAACCCCCTGTTGACAGGTAACAAAATATCACTTTTTATGAAATTTTCCGCGATTTAGCTGGTAATAATTTTTGTGACGCTACTTTCGCTGCTTCTGCTAACTCAGGTGGAGTCAGAGAAAACTCGGAATCAGAAATTTTTTAACTTTATATTATTCACAATAACTACTAAACAACTACTAAGTTCGCAATTTTTAAATCGAATCACATAAGTAAATTGACAGATATTTGATTACTTTTAAGGTTTCATTAGCAGCGCAGGTCTTATTGTCGCAAAAAATTTCCGATAATTTTTCACGAATGCGTGTTTTCTTATAAATTTGTAGAGAAAACACGCATGAGTGGAAAATTATCATCTGGTTAATTTTTAAGCACGAATGGCATTTAGGAGGAATATTCCACGAATCAAATACAGGAAAACTAAGCTTTATTAACTGAATATTAAATACATACCTATTTCAAGTTCAGAAATTTGAATTTTGTAACAAAATGAACACAAATTGAATAATAATATACTAATAAAATTATTTGTCTAAATATTGAAAAGTACTTAATATAAATCTAAATATTCAATTTTATGTATTGATTGTATAATAAAAGGTACAGTTCTGATAATTATTAGTCCCATTGTTGTTTTGCGACGACGTAGAAGATGCCGTCAGACCACTACTTGAACTTGTGCTGGGTGATGCTGCTACAGGAGCTGGATGCACGTGCTGTTGAGGTGGTTCTTTTCCAGGTTCCCTCATTTTTTCAATAATTTTTTTGTCGTGATCTTGATCCATTTGCAAATAACTTGATAGAGATTTCGCATTCGAATGACCTGTAATTTTTATCAAGTTTTGCTCCGACACTCCGCTTTTGGCTAGCTTGGACATGTCAGTAGCTCTGAGGGAATGGTTGGTAAATTTTTTTGTGGTATTGAGGCCTGATTTCTGTACTTGTTTTTTTGTCCAAGTTGAAATCTCGTTTTCTCCTACGGGGCTGTTTTTGAACCATTTTCCGAAAATTTTCCAATGGGGGTTTGGCGTCAAAAATAGTCGAGTGTTGGAGATACTTTTCCTTTTATCTTGTAATTCTTTATAAATTCTTACTGGGCAAAAGCTGGGACTTCTCTCGTTTCTCACCCACCACTTCGAATCGGCGAGTTTTCGGCCACCACCTTGACATGTTTTAGAAAAAACAGGTTTGTATTGAATTCTACCTGTTTTTCCTCCGAAGTTGTCAGTTTCTTCTTTGAAAAAAGTTGTTTCGGCTCTTGCACCTTCTCCTCCTCTCCAGGCTAATTCATAGGACAACAGAAAAAAACACTTCTTTTGTAAACTTTCTGGAGTTGATTCATCACCAGCTTTGATTAGATTTTTTTATTCATTGTATGTTAAAAAAACGGCCGATTCTCTGCGTTTGCCTTTAATATCTTGCAAATGTCTCCTTTTGGCATTTTTTGCGTCTCGGGCCGATTTGAATTGGATCTGCTCGAAGGGATTTATTTTAATTTTGTATTCATTGAAATACCTTTCCATCAATAATTTCGCCGTCACATTCCAAATAATTTTTACCGTGCCTTCTTTATATTCCTCCCCGTTCATTTTTCGCATATTGTAGGCCCAGCTTTTCAAAATCATTGCTAGTTGGGATACTGGAGTATCTTGGTCAAACGTATAGTTTTTTCATCGCAGAATGACATAAACTGTCTCCAGATGCTTTTCTTGGATTTAACGGTGTTTCTTGGTTCGCTTCCAATTATATTTTCATCAATTTCCTCTTCTTGAACTAGCCCAAAGTGATTATTCATATTGACAACTTTTCAAAAATGTTTGAAAGATACTTAAAAAAAATCAGTTTCTAGGGACTCTAGCGTCTCTCAAAAGCAGGTTTCATATTGTCAACATTTCATTTTTTGGTTAGGTATGTAACCACACCTAACCAGGTAAGTGGAAACATCATGTTTCCTAGGCGACGTGGTATTTCCGCTATAATTTTTCGAAAACACCACCAGTGGAATATTCAATCTTAAATCGTTTTTTCCGTGACAGAAAAAATTAATATAATATACACGGGAAAAATATTAGATTTTAGCTCTCGAACTAAAATCTAATACTTTTTTCCCTTGTATAATAAATAACTATGATTACTTCCCTCGTAAAAGAAAAGTATTGTAATAGTGAAAAAACCACTCCGAGATTTTTTCAGATCTTTTATCGATTTCGTCGGTCTGTTTGTCTGTTTGTCGGTCTGTCTGTTGATTGACCTGGTAACATTTTGGTAAAAATCCAATATGGCGAAACAAAATGGTGGCTTATTGAAAAGCTAAACAAAATATTAATAAAAAACTACTTATCCAATTTATCTTAAATTTTGCACAAATATCAAGAATTATGTAGGAATCAACTGGTAATATTTTGGTTCGAATCCAAGATGGCGGACAAAATGGGGGTTTAGTAAAATATTTAATAATTCAGCCTGAAAAACTACTCAATTCACTGATTTCAAATTGCTTCCATAAAACATTGTGGTATACAAATGAACTAGTAACATTGTGGTACTAATTCAAGATGGCGGAACAAAATAGCCTTTTTTGTAATCGTGAAAAATTCGCCCTGTCCGTCCGTCTGACGGTTTGTGGGTCTATCAGTTCATGGCATAGCTTAAAAACTATTTATCCGATTCACTTCAAATTTTGGTCAAAAATTAAGGGTTGTATGGGGATGGCCTGGTAAGATTTTGGTAAAAATCGAATATGCCTGAATAAGATGGAGGCGTAGTGAAACGTTAAAAAAATATTATTGGAAAAACTAATTATCCGGTTTACCTCAAATTTTGTAAAATAATGAAATGTTATATAGGAATGAACTGTTAAGATTTTGTAATGAATAGAAAAATAAAATGTTTAAAAAATCAACTTGAAAACACTCCTTATTAGTTTAATTTCAAATTTTGCAGGCATTGAATGTGACATAGAGATACACTGGTAAATTTTACATAGTAATATACAGAATGTCTCGAAATTAAGACTTAATATTTTTACAAAATAATCTGTCTTTAAAAAAACTAAAATATGATATTTAATTTTCTTCGTTAGGGAGCTACTACCCTGAGAATGAGCCCCTCCTTTATAAAATAAAGACTAGATTATGGATTTAGGTAACTTTTATACGCTGACAGAACCCAAAAATATCAACTCTAGTGGCGCGGGCGTCCCGAATGGGAAGGGGAAAGGGAGAAGTCGCTATACATTTTTTCAATTTACAATTCCAAATTATAAAAATTTAGGGACTCTTAGAAAAGAAAGATATTCTTGGTAAAGTTCGTTAGGACATACCGTTTTCGAGAAAAATTGATTTGAAAATAGTTTTTCATTAGAAATTAAATGTGGTTTGGGTCCAGTAAATAATTAAATCAATCAAATTAATTCATTTCTGAAATATGTGTGTAATGCCGTGTACGATAGTTTTAATCAATTTTTCTCGAAAACGGTGTATTCTAACAAATTAAACCAAGAGTACCTTTCTTTTCTAGAAAACCTTAAGGTTTTATAATTTGAAACTGTAAATTGAAAAATTCTAAGCAGAAAAAATTTAGCGCGGCTTTTCTTTCTCCTACTCTCATTCAGGACGTCCCTGATTTAATATTGATATTGAAATTTTGAAATCAAGATTTGACTCAGCGTAGGAAAGTTACCAAAATCCCCAAATTTTATGAACTACTAGCTAATGTTTCGTAAATATTAAAAAAAAACATCTTCAGATGGGCTCATACTCGGGGCTGTAGCCCCCTAAAGAAACAATTTTTGACATGTTTACATGACATTTTAGCCTATGAATAGATGACAGCCAAACAAAATGGCGGCCTAATAAAATATTTAAAAAATCAGTCTGAAAACACTCCTTATTAGTTTAATTTCAAATTTTGTGCAAGCATTGAGTATGATATAGGTGTGGTAAAGTTTATATAGTAATATACAGGATGTCTCAAAATTAAGGCTTAATATTTTTACAAAATAATCTGTCTTAAAAAAAACTAAAATAAATAATGAGCCCCTCCTTTATCCTGAAACCAAAATTATCAATCCCAGTGGCGCGGTCGTCCCGAATGGGAGAAGGAAAAGTCGCTATAACGTTTTTTTGAGTAAATTTTTTCAATTTGAAATTCTAAATTATAAAAACTTAGAGTCTCTTAGAAAAGAAAGGTACTCTTGTATAATAGCAGAAATATATAATTTCTGCAGGTGCAAAACGGCCTAAAAGAAGAATTGCTTTCGATTATGTCACAGGGTACCCTCCTGCGATCATGATTTCTGGGCCTCTACCCTCATCAGGCAGGCTTGTACCCAGGGAGATCTGAAATAACAGATTGCTCGATATGACAAAATCGAAAACGAAACGTCTATCATACTGAAACAGTACTAAAAGTTAAATGTAACATTTAGCACCACCTATCGGGTTATTTCAGATCTCCCTGGGTACAAGCCTGCCTGATGAGGGTAGAGGCCCAGAAATCATGATCGCAGGAGGGTACCCTGTGACATAATCGAAAGCAATTCTTCTTTTAGGCCGTTTTGCACCTGCAGAAATTATATATTTCTGCTATTATACATATATCTTTTCCGGCCAAGAACTTTTGATAAAGATGTGTGAGAGCGCATTTTTATCGATTTTTAGTATCTACTCTCCGCATGATGGTGCTAGTGCATGCTTTTTAAATTACCTACGAGTTTGCAGCCGGAAATCACCGGAGCCCCGATAGGTGGTGCTAAATGTTACATTTAACTTGTAGTACTGTTTCAGTATAATAGACGTTTCGTTTTCGATTTTGTCATATCGAGCAATCTGTTGTTTCAGATCTCCCTGGGTACAAGCCTGCCTGATGAGGGTAGAGGCCCAGAAATCATGATCGCAGGAGGGTACCCTGTGACATAATCGAAAGCAATTCTTCTTTTAGGCCGTTTTGCACCTGCAGAAATTATATATTTCTGCTATTATACATATATCTTTTCCGGCCAAGAACTTTTGATAAAGATGTGTGAGAGCGCATTTTTATTGATTTTTAGTATCTACTCTCCGCATGATGGTGCTAGTGCATGCTTTTGAAATTACCTACGGGTTTGCAGCCGGAAATCACCGGAGCCCCGATAGGTGGTGCTAAATGTTACATTTAACTTGTAGTACTGTTTCAGTATGATAGACGTTTCGTTTTCGATTTTGTCATATCGAGCAATCTGTTGTTTCAGATCTCCCTGGGTACAAGCCTGCCTGATGAGGGTAGAGGCCCAGAAATCATGATCGCAGGAGGGTACCCTGTGACATAATCGAAAGCAATTCTTCTTTTAGGCCGTTTTGCACCTGCAGAAATTATATATTTCTGCTATTATACATATATCTTTTCCGGCCAAGAACTTTTGATAAAGATGTGTGAGAGCGCATTTTTATTGATTTTTAGTATCTACTCTCCGCATGATGGTGCTAGTGCATGCTTTTGAAATTACCTACGGGTTTGCAGCCGGAAATCACCGGAGCCCCGATAGGTGGTGCTAAATGTTACATTTAACTTGTAGTACTGTTTCAGTATGATAGACGTTTCGTTTTCGATTTTATCATATCGAGCAATCTGTTATTTCAGATCTCCCTGGGTATAAGCCTGCCTGATGAGGGTAGAGGTCCAGAAATCATGATCGCAGGAAGGGTACCCTGTGACATAATCGAAAGCAATTCTTCTTTTAGGCCGTTTTGCACCTGCAGAAATTATATATTTCTGCTATTATACATATATCTTTTCCGGCCAAGAACTTTTGATAAAGATGTGTGAGAGCGCATTTTTATCGATTTTTAGTAAAGGTACTCTTGGTTAAATTCGTTAGGATAAACCGTTTTCGAGAAAATTGATTTGAAAATTGTCTTTCAATAAAAATTAAATGTATTTTGGGTCCAGTAAATATTTAAATCATTTCTCTTATACTTCCAGCTGAAAGTTATATGTTCAATGCCATTTTAGATAATTTTCAAATCAGTTTTTCTCAAAAACGGTGTAATCTAAGGAATTAAACCAAGAGTACCTTTCTTTTCTAGATAACCTTAAGCTTTTATAATTTGGAATTGTAAATTTAAAAATTCTATGCAGAAAATGCTCCCATTCGGGAAACCCATGATTTAGTATCGATACTGATATTTTTGAAATCAGGATTTGACTAGAAAAGTTACCAAAATCCCAAATTTTATATTCGACTCTCTAATATTTCGGAAATATTTAGGAAAAACAATCTTTAGTGGGGCTCATACTCGGAGCTGTAGCCCCTAACGTACCAATTTTTAATATATGTTCACATGACATTTTAGCCTTTTTTTATAACATAGATTACATTGTAAAAATATTAACCCATAATTTTTGGATTTTTGTTCAACCACTGAGAATATCTATGCTTTATTTAGATCATTGAGGTCGTTACATCATCAACAATGCGTAACCTTAAATTTTGAGATCATAGCCTGTTCGCTGGAGAACAGAACTAGAGGTGGTATATACGCTCAGCGAGAACGGTGAGGATTTTGATAATATGTACCAATTTTCGTAGTCAAATTGAAGAAAATCTCAATCAATGGTTTGATAAAATTGATTCAATACTGACCGATATGTCTAACAGCTTTAAACCATTAAAAACCGAAGTTGAAAAAAAATACTCAGGACATAATCAGTTTAAAAGTTGAACTTGATTAAGTTGCTCAAACAAGCAAAAGAATCTCCTTGCGATTCCATGGCCTCTCTGAAAGGTAGGATGAGGATACAGTTTATACCGTCGTTTCATTCATAAATGATAAACTTAGAATTTCTTGCTCAGAGGAGGACATCGAATTTGCTTTTAGAATTTGCCAGGGAACTGAAGAAGAACCTCCGTATCCTTTTGTGCAGTTTTCTCAATGGTTGGAGAAAGACTAAGGCTAAGAAACTTCTCAAAAGTTCAGGTTATTCCATGTGTGAAGATCCGAATAAACCTATCTCCTGTCCTAAAAAACGGTATGAACTGCCTCTGTCGGCGAAGAAAAAATGTGGAAAATCCGAAGCTTGGTTCTCTGGAGGAAAAATCTTTGCTTGGAACACTCACGCAATTAAATATAAATAACTAATAATAAACAAAAAAGTGTATAATGGTGCAGTGGTTAATCCACGGATTAATAAGTATGTAGTGCATTACACTTTTAACTTATAATGATTTTTACAAGTTGTAATGTTTCCTTTAAAAAGAAATTTTGTACGTAGGTAATTGTTTGGTTGCTGTAAATTTGTCCAGCATTTTTTTGATGTTGTATATCTAAAATTAAATATCACACATGAACTGGTACTAGTATACAAATTGTTTTTATGGAGCACACTTTTTTTTCTTTTATGTATGCACATATATAAAAATTTGGTTTCAAACACTATCCCATTTCCAAATATTAGTAAAAATATATTTACTTATTATTTGGGATTCAAATGTCTGCTCAAAATTCATACAAATCTTGGTTTTCCCATCTATAATTCCTTATGAATGTTACATCAGTAATTTCGATTTTCCCATCTGGTTGTTTAGTTTCGTTAATAGAAACGGGCGACCTTGGTTTAAAATAGTCTCAAACGTTGCAGCAAAGCCATTGCACGATTCTACATTGAGTATGGTCAGTTATGAGAATCAGACACGAAATGATTAGTATGCAAGGCGAAACTAAACTGAAACCAATAATGATAAATGGATTTTTTCGCCATCACTGTGGTTTTCTCGGACAATATACTTAATACAAAAAAAACTTTCATGCTTATTTGACATTTGGGATTTATGCCGGTTGGGTACGTGCAAGAAGAAGGTTTGACAGTATTTAAGCTGAGGAGGACAAACAGATAATCCAAGGAAAAAAGCTTGTAAAAAGAGTTTATTTCCCCAATTGTTATTAAAATGACTGCCAATTAAAAGATGGAACACAATGCATTTTACGCCAAACGTTTAGTTTAAACATTATTTTTCTTTGCGTGTTTTTTGGCATTTTATTGGATGGATGGAAATCAATGGAAACATTTTAAAACTTGGGTATTTACCTCAAACAGCAAAATGTATTAACAGTTCTGTTATCTATCGCAATATATACCGATTTCCTTTTTAACATTTCGGTTGTTGCTTGGCTTTTACGTTAAATATTTACGAAACATAAGTACATTGTGTTCCAAGCTTTAGTAAATAGGGCGCTGTAACGATCTGTCAGTTGAACGTTACGGATCAGCGGTTTTTGACGGGCGTAGGACAAACAAATCGAATTTTTACAGGGGAGTATATGGGACCTTTGATATTTCTTTTTACTTTTTTACCTTAAAAATTTCTTTTTGTTGTATTGTGAATTGTGGAAGTATGGGATAAAAGACAATGCTATTTTTAAATTTTGGGACTCTGATCAAAGATATCTCTAATTGTTGTTTGAAAAAGTTATATTACATTTTGGTACGTTTACATAGTTAATGCTGTCTTATTGTTTTATGTTTTAGGGACTTAAATAATTATCAGCATTGTTTTATGCAACTCAGTAACTTTTTTTCTTTGGAAAAGCGAGGTAATCCTACTCCTCCTACTAGACTTATAGTTCTTAAATTTATTATACGAGTAACACATTTTTACATTCTATCTTAAACTTAACGAATTCGTCGTATGTGTAATTTTATTACATACTTTAGGAAATAAATAATGTATGCTTTTTATATTGGTATTATCCTAGCACGAGCGTAGTAGCTGTGGTCTCTAGTTTTTACAATTTTTTTTTATTAATAATTGAGGCTATGATAACCATATATAGGGTTGTTACTTAATACTAAAATTTGCCAAAAATATCTCTCGGCAAAACCTATGACCGAATGAAGAAAGATCTTGTTATGCATTCAGGACGGAAGTTTTTAAATTATGGAGGGTGGAAATTTCAGACTCAGTATTACAAGTACGATAACGACATTAACAATCTTTTCAAAATATTGAGTTTCTCGATAACTTCTCAAAAAAATAAGACGGGAACAAAATTTTTTTAGAGGCTCCACGGTATAATCCTGTCTTAGAGTGCAAGTATATAATTACATTTTTTCTAGACATAAGTAAGTTTAAGTCTAGTAAAAGGTAAAGGTTTCATTATGCTGAAACAAACTAAGTTTCTTTAGACTCGTCATCATTGCGTATACGCGGAATCTGGCAATGTTCATCAATAACAGGCGTCAATCGTCAAGCCATCAGCCAGACGACATTTGTCTTTTTTGTGTTAATGAAGGATATTGACAGCGTTTTGTGATTTCAGTTTTATTAGTCTCGAGTGTATTTTGTTCAGTTTATTGTTTACGTGAACTATATTAATTTACCAGTAATACACCTTTTTCTTTTAAATAAACATAAAAATTAAACCACAAAATCATAAAATTAAAACAAACAAAACTGTTGTTGTTGTTGTTTCTAGATTGTTGGCGCGGATACTAGTCTATTTGCCAGATTGCTCTAGCTCCGGGGCTTATTTAGAGCTGGAGCGACCCTTCTAGATAATTTACACCTTATTTCGGTTTGGAGACGTTATCGGTGGGATGTCCGGATGGCGAGCTCTGAGCTCCTTTCTTTATAAACCCTTCTAATGCATCTTGGCTTCCACTAGATGCCACTTGAGAGTACTACTGGTCTCACGAGATGACCTTTTCTTTCAAGCTATCCCCTTACCCCCCCCTCTCCCGCCACATAGCGGCCATTACGCTAATATTCTATGTAGAACTGCGGCAGACGAACGGGATAGAATGCAGGAAAAACTAGGCCTCACACGTTCACAGCGTCTGCTCCCTTTCTAGCGGGGTCGTTAGTTTCCACTCTGAGCGGTTGAGTCTCTCGCTTCCCCTCGAAATAAAGTAGCAAAACCGAACACGTGGAACCATTTATTTTAATACACAGAGGTCTGCCTTCGACGAGACAAACCGGAAGACTGACAAACAAAACATTGCCAATACTGCCACCAGCCATCACAGCTGACAGCCAGCTGATATTGCATTTTTGTACAGATGTGTCGTTCACGACTGATCCGGATCTTTATACTGGATCCACGGTAGCCGGGTCTTAAAAATATTGCGAACGGGATCACGGCTCTTTGAAATAGAGACAAAGCACAATGAAGCGTTCAGTTGTGTTTGTCTATGGTTCAGTCAGTTCTTAGGTTCATTCAATGCATCATCATCGTTTGTAAGTTTCGGGTCGGAAACTGAACCGCGGAGCCGACGACCGATATTGCGCGATTTTCGAACCGGTCTGATTGATAAGAAGAACAGGATGATGGGGTGGATGGGTCGGTCGGTCATTAGCTTGTTGAATGCTGATTGCCATGAAATATGAATTTTTGTATATCCAGAATCTCCTGTAAAAAAATAATTTGGGGTTGGTTGGCTCATTGACTCCGTAAATCATCGTAAAAGCAGCATATTACACCAGTCCTTTAAAACTTATATTTATGTTGTGTGGATTAGATAATAGATTTAAATCTCTACTTTTTTAGTGCGATTTGTATATTGAAGTTCAGATAGCCTTATAATTAGTGACGATAACAGGCCGATAGGTAATTAAAAGTATTATAAATAATATTAAAAATCTAAATCTAACAAGTCAAACCATAGTTCATGTCTGTAAAATTGATTTTCTGAAAAATAAATTATTAAATTAGTAAATAAATAATTAAATACAAATAGAAACATAAAAAACTTCAACTTCAAAACCACTATAGCAAGACTGTTAAGCCTTAAGTTAAAAGTATATCTTTAAAAATTATGTACTTTTTACTTTGTATAGGCAAGCAAACACTAACACACTAAAAAGAGTATAAAAACGGGAATTGAAAAAGATATATATATATATATATATATATATATATATATATATATATATATATATATATATATATATATATATATATATATATATATATATATACAGGGTCCTGCAGCTCACCTCCCGTCTTTTATTATACCTAAACCATTTATTTTAGAAAAAATATTTAAAAGCCACTATATGCTGTTGATTAGAGAGCACATTTTAAAAATATTCTTGATTATACAGGGTGTATAGTGGCGCATAATGGTTGAATTTTTTAAAATGGAACACCCTATATTTTTTTACATTTTTGGAACACTCTTTGCCTAGTCTACAGACTCCTAGAATATTATCTCTCTTTTTTTAATAGTTTCGGAGAAAAAAGGTAAAATCGAAGAAAAAAAAAATTATAGTCTACATTTAAAATATTTATAAAAATTAGATAAAACACCTTAAAAGCTAAGGTAACCTAGTAGCTTACTGCGAAAGGTTTATAGTTATTCTGCTACGAGTATTATAAGCCTTACTTATACAGGGTGACCCAAATTCCATCTCAAACGTTGCAAAATAAAAAATTATTTTTCTCCATTTTTTCAAATGGAACACCCTATATATTTTTTTTCTGACAGGTACAGAATTAACAGATCAACATTTTTTATTATTACACTTATCTCAAAATTCCTGAAGGTTTTTGAAATATTCTTAAAAATCTAATGTTGTACTTTGTTTTTCAGTACGATAATTGAATAAACTCACTAGTAATGTGGAAAAATGGAACACCCTATATATATTTTTTTTCTGTCCGATACAGAATTAACAGATCAACATTTATTATGATTACTTATCTCAAAATTCCTGAAGGTTTTTGAAATATTCTTAAAAAACTAATGTTGTACTTTGTTTTTCAGTACGATAATTGAATAACCTCACTAGTAATGTTCATACCTTCGCGATTTTAAATATTAGATAGGTAAGCGTAGTTCTAGCTATGGGGAAAAACCTAAAATCCTAACATTTTTTCTAATTACGTTTGCTGCATAAAATTTAAATTACTGCCAAGAGTTAAGGCTCGACTTAAGGTGTAACAGCTTTATTTAACATTATTAACAAATATCTAATTATTGCTAAAATTAATTTTTACTTAGAACATATGTTCGATATGTCTTCCATTCTCTTCGAGGCATAAACGAAGACGGGTATGAAAAGATCTTCCTACTATTCTTAATACTTCGGGCGTAATACTTTGAAATGCGGTTCTAATCCGTTGCTGCATATTTTCGGGAGTTGTTGGAGGTTTGTTGTAAACAATTTCCTTAACGTAGCCCCATAGAAAAAAATCTAATTTCGTTAGATCAGGCGACCGGGGCGGCCACGCACTTGCTCCCTGTCTTCCAATCCATCGATCTGGAAAATTATTATTTAAATGATCCCTAACTGGCAACGAAAAATGCTCTGGAGCACCATCTTGTTGCAACCACATTGTATTTCTCAGATTAACCGGCAAATTTTCGCACAAATTTGGCAAGTGATTTTCTAGGAAGTCGAGATACATGGCTCCAGTTAAATGTCCATTAAAAAAATGGGGACCAATAACATGTTCACCAATAATTCCCCCCCACACATTAACTGACCATCTGTGTTGTAGATCAAGCTGCCTAAAAATTCTTGGATTATGGTCGGCGTAGTAATAGTTATGACGATTTACAAATCCATTCTTATGAAATGTGGCCTCATCAGAGAATAAAACTTTATCAAAAAAATCAAAGCTTAACCTAATTTTAGCTTGTGCCCAATTACAAAAGTCAACACGTTTCTCAAAATCTGCTGGAAGGAGTTCTTGATGCAACTGAATATGATATGCATGAAATTTATGGCTCTTTAAAATTCGCTGAACAGTTCTTTCGCTTACTCCTACGGCATCCCCGACTGCTTTTTGGCTAACAGAAGGATTTTCCGTGACAGCTAATTCATTTTCTTCCGTTCGAACGGGCCTATTTCTAACTGGTCTATAAATAATTTACATTTCCCGTTTCCATAAATCTCTCTAATAAGTTAGTCATGCTCCTTCTGTCTGGGTGCCTTCGTTCTGGATAATTTTGCGCATAAATCCTACTGGCCAAAAAGGCATTTCTATGCGATTCTCCTAACACAAAAACCATATCAACCAGTTCTTCGCGGGTGTACTCCATGACGATAGAACGTTCAAATAAAACTTCTTAACAGTGACGCAAACAAACGAAAAATGAACTACGTAGAAGGTAAAGACCACTATATGAAAAATCCGATAATTATTTCAATTTGTAAAACTTAAAAAACGAATAAGTAAATTGCCGATATGTTTTAGTTGTTTGACAGTTTCTAGACAATTTGTTTTTCATGGCCTACTTAAATTCTAGTTAATAATTTGGGCAACACTTGTCAATAATATTAAATAAAGGTTAAGGCCGTTTTACATGCTGCAAGTTTCTTGCAGCAAGGGGTTGCACCTGCAAGATATTGCGCGCAATTTGTCTTGCAGACTGTAAAGCGGCAGTTGTATTTCAATTGCAAGTGTCAGCGTATGCCTTTGTGCAAGTCTCTTGCAACTTGTAGGAAGACCTGCAGCATGTAAAACGTCTTTACGGCTTAACTCTTGGCAGTAATTCAAATTTTATGCGGTAAACGTAATTACAAAAAATGTTGGAATTTTAGGTTTTTTCCCATAGCTATAACTACGCTGACCTATTTATTATTCAAAATCGCGAAGGTGCTTACCTATGAACATTACTAGTGAGGTTATTCAATTACCGTACTGAAAAACAAAGTACAACATTAGTTTTTTAAGAATATTTCAAAAACCTTCAGGAATTTTGAGATAAGTATAATAATAAAAAATGTTGATCTGTTAATTCTGTATCGGACAGAAAAAAAATATATATAGGGTGTTCCATTTTTCCACATTACTATTGAGTTTATTCAATTATCGTACTGAAAAACAAAGTACAACATTAGTTTTTTAAGAATATTTCAAAAACCTTCAGGAATTTTGAGATAAGTGTAATAATGAAAAATGTTGATCTGTTAATTCTGTACCGGACAGAATAAAAATATATAGGGTGTTCCATTTGAAAAAATGGAGAAAAATTATTTTTTATTTTGCAACGTTTGACATGGAATTTGGGTCACCCTGTATAAGTAAGACTTATAATACTCATAGCAGAATAACTATAAACCTTTTTCAGTAAGCTACTAGGTTACCTTAGCTTTTAAGATGTTTTATCTAATTTTTATAAATATTTTAAATGTAGACTATAATTTTTTTTTTCTTCGATTTTACCTTTTTTCTCCGAAACTATTAAAAAAAGAGAGATACTATTCTAGGAGTCTGTAGACTAGGTAAAGAGTGTTTCAAAAATGTAAAAAAATATAGGGTGTTCCATTTAAAAAAATACAACTCTTATGCGCCACTATTTTTTGTAACACCCTGTATAATCAAGAATATTTTTAAAATGTGCTCTCTAATCAACAGCATATAGTGGCTTTTAAATATTTTTTCGAAAATAAATGGTTAAGGTATAATAAAAGACGGGAGGTGAGCTGCAGGACCCTGTATATCTTTGGAAGTTGCGGACCTATTAGATTTTTTACATTTAATCTCTCGGGGTGTATGGGAAAAATTTGGTGAAAAATATTAATACACTATTTCACTTAAAACCTTTCCCTATAAATCATATACAAGTTTGTAAACCAAAAACTATAGACTGGGGAGGACGCAATTCATTGCATACTTACAAGTCTTGCATGCCACAAAGTTTTCAGATGAATGGAGCTACGCATACATACCCAATGCCCAATATGGCGAATATGGCCCACCTATTTTAATGAATTTAAAGAGATCCGAGATCCAGATCACTGATCCGGGTCTTTAAACTGACCCAGTTCCGTTGATCCGGATCTTTAAAAAGATCCAGTTTTCTCATCACTACATCTTTGCCGGTCGTTGGCAACGATACCATACTGGTACGAGCCAAATGCTTTATTACAAAATAAGTATTGATTTTTAAGGCGTTATATTTTAGATATTTACTTTTTATGGAAAATTAAAGTTTTACGGCCGGCTGCAGAAAGCTCAATTAAAGTTTAGAATGTTTAACGGAATGTCAAATTTGACAGCGAGTTCCTAGATTTTTATAAGCAGCTTGTCAAATCAGAAAGTTCGGTTAAATATTCTAAACAGCAATTAAGTTTTGTGCAACCGGCTGTTAGACGTTTTATTCAGCGAATATGAGACATTTTTTATGATCAAGAACAAGACTAAGCCAAATCTTGTCTTGGTCTTGATCCACAAGACCAAAACCAAGGCTTTATTGGGGAGTACAATACGTAGAAACCTTTTTCAATCTATTGTGTGATCCTTTAAATTGAGATTAATTTTAATGATGGTATCGATAATATCGAATTTCAGGGCAATATAGTTCTCAAATTCCAGGAGTGCCTAAGCATTACGGTTTCTAATGTCAAGTATGCTATGTTGCCGGATTTTTGTGGTGCGAACATGCTTATTAAGACCTTGAAAAATTAGCTTAATAAAAAATTAAATTCACCGTTCCTGCGCCTTCATATGGCATTTACTTTCATTTTGCAACATAATAAAAATTTGTTTATAACCGAATTGCAACCCATTTTATAAACAAATTAGTTTCGTAACCAATTATGATCTAAACAGTTCGCAAGTCTCCCGTGGTTTCTTTCACATAAATAAGGTAAGTGTAGTGAAGTAATAAAATCCTTATGTACAAGAAAAATTTAGTAACAAGCGATAATGATACTCGGTAGAATAAATAATGTTAAACCGTTAATATTTGCATTATCTAACGTGCTACGTTCCTAAATGGGTTTTGGGAGATAATTGGTAATGCAAGCAGTTTCCTCATTTGTTTTTAAATATCTAATAAATACTAAATGACTAGTATTTACTAATTATGTCAGATATCTACCGCAATTATATACTTTGAGTCAAAAATTGCAGTCTACAAAGTAAAAATTTATATACCTACATAGCTGCATTTTTACAATTGAATAAAATCAGCAAAACTAAGAAGAAATAGAAGTCAGGTATGCAAATTAAATGCGTATATTTCTTATTAACTTGTTAACTTAATTATAGCAAGTATTAATTATGTTTAGCGTAGATAAAAAGCTTTCAGTCAATTAACAAATCATGATTCTTGGGATAAGACCGTGTCAAATTGAAATTACTCTCCGACATTTCGCCTTCGATTGCACGAGGTATCTTCAGGGATTTTTACTTCACGAGATTTCAATGCTGAATGAGATAAATATACCGGATATCAACGAACCTATTAGCAAAGTTTACTGAATATAATATATATTCAGTAAACTTTGCTATTAGACAGACCATAACTTTTAAAGTATTTGATGTATCAAAACGAAATTTCATATAGGTAAATTGTACATAAAAAGGAGAGTGTTCGCATATTTTTCACTTTCCGGTAACTTCCGGTTTCACCGAAAATGACTCCAGTTTCGATTTTTTAAATAGAAAACTCTGTATATTTTTACATTTTTGAATTTCCGAGACAATCTTGAATCAGAATGTGACATTTTAAAAACGTTTTACGCCTACTTGATTTTTTATAGTCATTTTTAAAATTGCATCTAGGTGGACACGACCGGACGCAAATTAATCTAAGGACCTAAAATGATGACAGAATAATACAATCGCTAAGTTTTAGTGATTAGTCTGATAGCTAGGAACAAGAGAAGTTGATAAAATCAAATTTTTGTGTCGAACTATTTTTTTCAAATGGCGACCCTTCTTAGAGAAGCACTTTTTGAAAAGAGGATTTTTCTGCGAATCTAACGGTACTAACTTTTCTGCGATTGGAATAAAAATAAGCTCAAAAATGAAATATTACTAAGAAAAATACTCGAGAATCAATTATTTACTTTTATCAAGGGTGCCATGGATATTCATGCTGAATATTAAGTAGGATTTTTAATTATGACAGTTGGTTGATCAAGATTACTTACGTTGGATTTATCTATGCGTCATGTCACGTAAAGTCTGCCCAGCCTATCTCTATTGATGAAAAGAACGCACGCCTATGAGCCTAACGCTCGGAACAGCATTTTTTATACATTTTTCTGCTGCCCCTCTTCAGATATCGTCAACAAATTTAGGCGCACAAATCTGTATCTTTGGTTAGCAAATAGTTCAGACTATTAAACAAAAATATAACTTCAACTGACTTCAATAATCCTGTAGAATTTAAAAGCACAATATTCGAGTTCACTGTAGTTGTTCAAAGTGCATACTTCTAAATACACGTACAATCCTTTCTTCTAAGGTTTCAAGAGCGGCTGAGGCTATTACATAGGCTCTTTCTTTAACATACCCTCAAATAAAGAAATCGATAACAGTTAGATCCGGTGAACGCGCGGGTCACCGTATTGGGCCATTGCACAGACGGGCAAAATTTCAAAAAGCTGGCCAGAACCCCAATTCGGGAAGATTGCCATTTCACACTTTTACGCGTCTAGGGGCTTTAATAGATCATTGGGCTTTTTAAAATTAGAAATTCCGTAGATGGCGCTCTTCGTTGAATACGGTGACAATAGTTGAATGTTAAATGTTGTTCGCGTAAGTGTTTTTGCGAAAAAATATTGGCTGTTTTTGTGTACATATTGTAGACATTATAGTGCTCAAATTAAATGGATTGTACTCCTGGTGGTAAGTAGTACCTTTAGCTATACTATTTATATAAAATAATAATATTTTTTAATTATGTGTATTTTATACAGAAATAATTTTCTGGAGTAGTGCAAAATTATAGTTTTAATTTTATTGTTAATATTTTAGTAAACTTCCGGGATCTTCCGGGCTTAACTTTCTGGAAAGTTGTGTAGCTGAATACTTTAAATAGTAAATGGAGAAAAAATATTTTCCGCTTTTGTCTGCCTTTTTGAGATAACTTAATAAACTTTGTTTTGTGTCACTTGGAATTTTCCCCAATTTATCGCTTTCAAATCGTTTAGGGCTAATTATTTTTATTTATTTCAGGATCAAGGGACGTAGATCCGGATGAAAATGTTGTTTTAAGTATGAGAACGCTTTCTGAAGTAATACTGACATGCAATTCAACAAAAATTGAAGTTAATTGCGAATATTTGCATTCGTATGTAAAAGATCTAACTAATTGCCCTGAAGTATTATCTAATGTAATTAAACAAAAGCTTTCACATTTTCTTTCTGATTTTAAATTAAAATATAAGACTGCCCAATACAAGAAAGATATTTTGCCCAAAACAAAACTTGGTTGGAAACAAATTTAAAATTTCATTTTTTTGTGCAATCACCTACAGCGAGTTTAGGTGGTCGCCCTGCTGTTAATTTCCAGACTAGTAGCGAACGAACAAAACGAAGACAAACCGAATATGTTGGATCAAAAATGAGTTCCTCAGAGCCTGTGTATGCTGCTCAAATGAGTCTGCGCGCTGAAGGAAGTATAGATGCTGCAGCTGTTATAAAAGATGTACAATTTTCAACCCCAAAAAGGGCCCAGAACTATAGAAAGGCATATAAAGAGAGAGCTGAAAAAGTTGATCAGCTATCTGGTAATAAAGCATTGTCAGTATTTGTTAAAGCAAATAGACACCAATATCAGATCATAAGGAGTGAAGATAAAAAACGTTTTCCATCGTATAAGAAGATTCAGGAGGCCAAGGGGCGCTGTTACCCAAATCGGGATGCAGTTACAATCACGGGGCAAAAAGCTGAAGTAAAATTACAAGCCTTACTAAACCATACTGCCCATCGTATAGTGGAGGTGCAAAAAGATGTATTGGAAACATTAACAGAACCTCAACTTGCTTGTTTGACACTTAGGTATAGCCAATACAAGCAAAATTTTGACAGCGATGAACGTTCGGATGCCAGTATATTTTTAACATCCTTTGTGCCACTTCTATTAACATGCGACGATCCAAATAAATCTACAAACAAAATAGTTTGGCAAAATCCACGTCCAGGCTCACCCCGCTTTTCGTCCAATCAGAATTCAATTTATACATGAGACCACTGATTTAACACTTCAAGAAATAAATACCATGCAGAATGAAATAGAAAACCCTACACCTACTTCCATTAGTGTAGGCACAAGGACATTGAACACAACTTACTTTTTACAATGGTAGATGGCAAAATGTGCAATGCTGCTTCATCTACGACATCCACGAAAAAGTGTTATATATGTGGGGCTTCTTCCAAGTTTTTCAACAACATAGATGTTAAGTAGAAGTATTTTAATCAGTTTGTTAAACTGTGAAAATAGTGATTTTTTTTAGAAAAATATGATCAGTAGCAAAAGTTATGGTACGAGCGGGAATCGAACCCGCACCTCTGCGTGTCTAGCGCATCGCCCTAACCAATTGAGCTATCATACCACTGATAATAATAATATTTTTGCAAACTATATCTAGTGGATACCGTATAAATATACAAAAATTTAAAGATTATGCTTTAACAACAGCTAGGATACTTGTACAAAAATATCCTTGATACAACATGCCTAATACGGTCCACAAAATTTTAATTAACTCGTCAGATATTATTGAATCCTTTTTATTGCCTATAGGACAATTATCTGACGAGGCCCAGGAGGCATTAAATAAAGACACTAAGAAGTATAGGGAAGGATTTTCCCGAAAGTGTTCAAGGCAACAAAACTTGGAGACTGCTTATATCGTCTGATCCAGTCATATTAAGCATGCGAAAACTTCCAAGGCGAAAGTCCAAGTCATTCGAAAAAGAAGTCTTAGATTTATTATTAGCCCCCGTCCAGAGGGATCTGCCACTAATACTACTAATGAAGACTCAGAAATTAATAGCTCAAGTGACTCAGACTCCGGGTCCGGGGATAAAAAACACTAATTAGTTATGCGACATTATTTCTGAGAATAAATGATGCTGTTATTAGTTTATTAATTATTAATTTTACGCCGTTGATGACTTTAAATAATATAAAAACAGTAAAATGTAGGCAGTATTTTTTAAAACAATTTAAATTCGGTTTTATACACATAATTATGTTTTTGTCAAGTATTTATTTATTATATTATTAAATTTTCCACCAGATTAGTAGCCAATTGACAAATATGTTAATTAGTTTTTACAATATTATTTCTCATAAACACATTAAAGAAATTTTATTACTACATATCATCGTTTAAGTTTTGGCCAGGTTTTTTCAATTTTGCCCGTCTGTGCATTGGTTGCAATAACGTTATTATTAAAATATTCAATTAAATAATTATGAACTTCTCTGGTATTGTGAAGCGGTGCTCCATCTTGATAAAAGTAAATTCGGCGTAAAACTTCTAAAGGTAGATCATAAAGATGTTTCTTAATTTCATTTTGGAGAAAGCCTAAGTACCTAACCTCTGTTAATAGGCCCTCGAAATAAAATTGTCCCAATTATTATGTTACCAACGACACCAGCCCAGACATTGACACCAAACCTTTCTTGAAATTTTCCTACTCTCATTTCATGTTGATTTTGTTTGGCCCAATAACGAGCGTTTTGCTTCTTAAACATACCATTATTAGTAAATCTCGATTCGTCAGAAAATAAGATAAAGTTGATAAAATGTGAGTAAATTCTACAATTTTGGAGCAACCAATCACAAAACAATACCCGTTTATCGCCTTCGCCAAGATAGAATTGTTGGTGTAACTGGTACTTAAAATCTCGTTTCTTTAGTATTTTTCTAGCTGATTCATGACTTAAACCCAGTTCGTGATTAATTTTTCTTAAAGAAACAGTTTTATCAACTTCAACCATAGCAAGAACGTTAAATAAGAAATCATTGTTCTTGGGATTAACCGTGTCAAGTTGGAATTACTATCCGACGTTTCGCCTTCGATTGCACGAGGCATCTTCAGGGGATCTTTACTCCACGAGATCTGAACACTGAATGAGCTCGAAGAGATTCAGGCAGGCTTTTATACTCGACTTGTGCTCGCCGAACCGTGACCCTGTGTTAAGATCGGTTTCCACGTGTGATGTAGACCGTAACCCGTATCTCTATTGACATTTTTTGTATGTTTAAATATTTTAATAGATTTTCTAACTTTTCGTTTATAAAAAATTATATTAACAGCAAGAAGAAGTTACTTTGCCAGTTGGCCTTTCTCCTTAGATGCCGAGTTGAAGATGTAGTACCGGAATCGCTACAGGTGAGACATCACATTACTTCTAGAACTACTAAAAATATTTATATGCATGCTAGCAATGCATTAGTTAGAGAAAGGATTAAGGCAACACGTCGTGATTTAGATACAAATATCCGGAAACTATTAGAAATTCATCTGAAATTAGCTTCCAGACTAGAAAGAACTACATTTACAACTTTGGACAACATTACCAACGCACAGGCAGAAAAAATCAATCAAGAAGTTACACTTAAGCAACAAAAGAAGTTTGAAGCCCTCCTGAACAGAAAGAATCCAGTGAAACTTCCACAGAACACAGTTATCAACCTGTCATCGAAGCCGTTATCCGAAGCAGAACTTTCCGTCCTTTCCAAGGGCTAAAATTTCGCGCTGTAGCACTGAGTACCATTCCCGTAGAAGACATAGTATCTTCTGTTGAAGCAGCAATCAGAAGATTACCAGTGGAACAAGCCGATGAAGTCAGATATGAGACAGCGAAGATCATTAAAAACTGAAAACCACCGAAGTCGAACCTCTCCGCCGCCGAAAAAACAGCAATGAAGACCTTAAACGAAGACGCAAACATTCTGGTACTTCCAGCAGATAAAGGAAACGCCACAGTCGTCATGGACAGAACAGAATATGTGGAAAAGGTTACTCAACTTTTGGACAACAACACCTATAAGGTTATGCCGGCAGACCCCACAAGCAGAATAGAAAGACGCATTACCAGTTTGATCAACACATCCAGTCTATCACCAGCGGAGAAAAAATCACTAAAACCAAGCAGCTCCAAGACTCCCAGATTCTACGGTCTTCCGAAGATACACAAGGACAACGTACCACTTCGACCGATCGTCAGTGCTATAGACTCGCCCACATATAAACTAGATAAATATCTGGAGTTACTGGAAAAACAGATTCTTTTATTAAAAACTCTGCACATTTCGTGGAAAAACCAAGACAATCCAGTTGGATCCCGAAGATATTTTGATCAGTTTCGATGTAGAATCACTTTACACAAATGTTCTTGTCAACGACTCAATTTCCATTATATCAGACATACTGGATAACAATAATCTTGATAAGAACTTAATAGTGGAAGTTTGTCTTACATCTACTTATTTCATTTTTCAAGGAACTTTTTATGAACAAAGTTCAGGGCCAGCTATGTGATCTCCTCTATCACCTGTGGTAGCGGATATCTTTATAGACGCCTTTCAGGATATTGCTCTAACATCCGCTCCACTACAACCAAAGCACTGGTTTAGATATGTAGATGATACTTTTGTTGTTTGCTCTCATGGACAGGATAATCTCCTCATATTTCTGGACCACCTTAATCAGCAACATCACAATATCAAATTCACGATGGAAATTGAATCTAATGGAACAATTCCCTTTCTAGATGTATGTGTTCAAAGGAAGGAAAATGGTAAATTAGGACATTCTGTGTATAGAAAACAGACGCATACAAATAGATACTTAAACGCAAATTCTCATCACCATCCATCACAAAAGAAATCGGTTATTAACTCACTAGTATTCAGAGCTATTTCGATTTCTGATCAAGATTCTTTAACATCGGAAACATCGAAACTGACCGAAGCTCTCAGAGGGAATGGCTATTGCACTGAAGATACTACGCGTTCAATTAAAAGAAATAGTAAACCAATTCTGCCAAAGGAGAATGATAAAGAGCCACCATTAGTTGTTCTTCCCTACATACATGGCACTACAGACAAAATAGGACGATTACTTCGGCGGTCCAATATACGTACAATCTTCAATACACATAAGAAGATTGGACAATGCTTGCGATCCCCGAAAGATCTTGTACTTTTCCAAACAGAAGGAGTATATAAAATTCCTTGCTCCTGTGGAGAAGTGTATGTGGGAGAAACAGGACGCTCAATATCAACTAGACTTAAGGAATATAAACGATGTATTAAAAAGAAACAAATTGTTCAATCTGCTGTAGCTGAATACCAGCATAACACTGGCCATTTCATAAATGTAATGGAAACGAAGGTTCTAGCATCGGCTCCAGGTTTTTATAAACGAAAAATTAGAGAATCTATTGAAATATTTAAACATAGAAAAAATTTCAATAGAGATACGGGGGTACGGTCTACATCACTTTTTCAGATTGACAAAATCATTTCCAGAGCACTATTAAAAGTGAGCTTTATGAAGCTATAAATCCAATGATCAATAAAAAATCATGGTTTCTAAATGAAAATAACAAAAACTTTGTTAAAACAATTTGTAGAATCAGGAGATTTGAATTTGAGTCATGGTCGACCTAAGGGCATTTTTAATTAATTTCAACTTTGAAAATGATCTGTCCTAGTGAGCCGAGGTTACAGCAAGGACAAGAAATAACTAGAATGCAGAACACAGTTTTGGTATACTACTGACAAATAATTAATTTTTTTTGGAAAATATAGTTTGTCAACTTCCGACTTGTATTAAGGTTTTTGGTATTGTTATATACAATAATGTTTTTTCCAAAATTTCTGATTTAATTTAACCAATATCTGAGTATTTCGAATTGAAAATGTTGAATAAACTGTTTAAAACGTCTTAAATCTTTCATTTAGCTGACTTACTATTACTTCCAAATATTTCATAGGGTTTATATGATACTTTATCTTATTATTATCATTTCCAATGTATCCGATGGTTGCAAAAAATATGTGTTTAATTTGGGGGCCCCCTAGTAGCCGGGCTTCCACGGCACCATGGGCCCTGCGGACCCTTTAGGAATGCCTCTATACCTGTTGGTTCATCATTCATATTCATATGAACCAAATCAAAATTTCGTAGATTAAATAGTCCATATTCATTATGGGCGTAGATATAAATATAAATATTTATTTTTTAACATATTTCTCGTATTCGGAAGAGAATATTTCTTGTTTCTTCGTTATATTTCATTATTGCTTTAGGGAATACTAACTGATAAGAAAAATACAATGTTTATAAAGCACGGAACAACTATAGCAATGTAAACTTTCAACGCTCTCAAATATAAAAAAATGGCGTGCTTCCTTATTTTCCAGAGGTTCGTGCTAAAAGATGGCTCTACAGAAACAGATATTTAAAATATCGCTTCGGTTAACGCCCTGTTTAAAATTTCAATAAGAAAGTGAAATTCACGTCCGGGAAAGGCTTAGAGTGTCTGTTACGTGCCAATCATCGTCATGTAAATCACTAAAAAAAAACGATAGTACTTTATTACATTTCCATTCGTATAAATTCTAGACACGCCACATTCATTACGAATAAATTTGCAAAGTCAATAGAAAGATAAAAGTAATTGGGCTATCCGATATTGCACCTATGTAATAATGCACCCGCATGTACTTTCTTTGTTTGTTGCGTCACTTCCATTACCGGTTTAAGTGATGTTCCACATTTCATCTGTCAATGGGTTTTGCCATGGGCGGCTTAACCCATCTACTACGTAGTAAAAGTTGCTATTAAATTGCCTTTTTTTTACTTTTACTACTGTTATAGTAGATTTATTTCGTATGGCAACATACCAATTTCTTTTAAACAAACAGTGAGATAATGTTTTGGTATTTAGAGAGTAAAGTATTATGGTAAGGTATTTATAGAAATATATCGGGTATCAACGAAAATACTGCCCATCCAGCCTGTCATTATCTAACTTTTATTAGTTTCTGTATATTTGTGTGTTTCAAATTTTAAAAAACTTCATATACAGGAGCAAGGAATTTTATATACTCCTTCTGTTTGGAAAGGTACAATATCTTTCGGGGATCGCAAGCATTGTCCAATCTTCTTATGTGTATTGAAGATTGTGCGTATGCTGGACCGCCGAAGTAATCGTCCTATTTTGTCTATAGTGCCATGTATGTAGGGAAGAACAACACTACCTAATGGTGGCTCTTTATCATTCTCCTTTGGCAGAGTTGGTTTACTATGTCTTTTAATTGAACGCATAGTATCTTCAGTGCAATAGTCATTCCCTCTGAGAGCTTCGGTCAGTTTCGATGTTTCCGATGTTAAAGAATCTTGATCAAAAATCGAAATAGCTCTGAATACTAGTGAGTTAATAACCGATTTCTTTTATGCGGGATGGTGATGGGAATTTGCATTTAAGTATCTATTTGTATGCGTCGGTTTTTTATACACAGAATGTTCTAATGTACCATTTTCCTTCCTTTAAACACACAAGTCTAGAAAGGCAATGGTTCCATTAGATTCAATTTCCATCGTGAACTTGATGTTATGATGTTGCTGATTAAGGTGGTCCAGAAATATGAAGGGATTATCTTGTCCATGAGGCCAAACAACCAAAGTATACTGTCTTAACACAGGGTCACGGTTCGGCGAGCACAAGTCGGGTATAAAAGCCCGCCTGAATCTCTTCGAGCTCAGTCAGAGTTCAGATCTCACGACGTAAAGATCCCTGAAAATGCCTCGTACAATCGAAGACGAAATGTCGTTTATTAATTACAATTTGACACGGTCTAATCCCAAGAACCATGATTTCTTAATTGACCAAAGCCATGAACGCTTCTGTTCTATGTTAGCTAGCCCTTTATGGGGAGGAAACCAAGAAGGATGCCAAAACTAGCAATCTCCGGAACAGCAAAAAGAATTTACCCTGCCAGTTGGCCTTTCTCCACAGATGCCGATGATGAGGATGTAGTACCGAAATCACTACAGGTGAGACATCATATTACTTCTAGAACTGCTAAGAATATTTATAAGCGTGCTAGCAATGCATTAGTTAGAGAAAGGATTTAGGTAACACGTCGTAATTTAGATACAAATACCCTGAAACTATTAGGAATTCATCTGAAATTAGCTTCTAGGCTAGAAAGAACCACATTTACAACTTTGAACAACATTACCAACGCACAGGCAGAAAAAAAACATCAAGAAGTTACACTTAAGCAACAAAAGAAGTTTGAAGCCCTCCTGAACAGAAAAAATCCAGTGAAACTTCCGCAGAACACAGTTATCAACCTGTTCTCCGAAGCATAACATTCCGTGTTTTCCAAGGGCCAAAATTTCGCAATAACCTCGAGTAACATTCCCATAGAAGACATAGTATCTTCTGTTGAAGCAGCAATCAGAAGATTACCAGTGGAACAAGCCGATGAATTTAGATATGAGACAGCTAAGATCATTAAAAATTCAAAACCATAGCACCGAAGTAGAACCTCTCCGCAGCCGAAAAAACAGCAATTAAGACCCTAAATGAAGACGCAAACATTCTGATACTTCCAGCAGATAAAGACAACGCCACAATCGTCATGTACAGAACAAAATATGTGGTTACTCAACCTTTATACTTTTCAAACAGAAGGAATATATAAAATGCCTTGCTCCTGTGAAGAAGTGTATGTGGAAGAAACAGGTTGCTCAATATCAACTAGACTTAAGGAACATGAACGATGTATTAAAAAGAAACAAACTGTTCAATCTGCTGTAGCTGAACACCAGCATAACACTGGTCATTTCATAAATGTAAAGGAAACGAAGGTTCTAACATCGGCTCCAGGTTTTTATGAACGAAAAATTAGAGAATCTATTGAAATATTTAAACATACAAAAAATTTCAATAGAGATATGGGTTACGGTCTACATCACACGTGGAAACCGATCTTAACACAGGGTCACGGTTCGCCGTGAAGATGCCTCGTGCAATCGAAGGCGAAACGTCGGATAGTAATTCCAATTAGACACGGTCTAATCCCTAGGAACCATAATTTTTTAGTTTTGTGTTTTACTAAATAAAACAGATCCTTTACGGGAATTTTAAAACATTCTACGTGATTATTATCTAACATAATATAACGTGTGATAAGATTAGTAGCGATGATATTTAAGAGTAAAATCTAGGTCCGATTTCACGAGCAATACCCTTGATAATTAATCATATCACGAGTTATATTCGGCGAGAGTCTATACAGAATGAAGAAATTTCAAATTTCTCTCTCATCAACGTCTCCTCAGCGAATGCAATTCATTATTTTACTTTAATTATTATTATCAAAATTTACAACTAACAAAATTTTATTTGTCAGACGACAACTCTCTACTTCGCTTAGCAATGGACCACATAAAGGTGATAAAAATATTGCTGCTATAATCAAACGTAACTAAGGAAATTATTAATTTTTATTGGACCACATTGAATCACGTGAATTAGATTCTCGTTGACATTTATGAGTGAAATCGAGTCCAGATGACGAGTTGAATGTGCTGCTACGATTACACGAGCAATATCCTCGAAGATTAATATAAAGAATGGAGAAATTTCAAAAACTGAGAAAACTAACGCCATTGGCTTTTTTCACTAATAATTGTATTTTTCAGCATTGACTTTCCAATAATTTTATTAATTTAAACCTTATCAACGCTCCCGAGCTTATTGGACCACGTGATACATAAATTATATTCTCAGTAGTATTAGTAATTTAAAAAGTGCAAACAAAATTTCCGGAAAAAAAATTAATGAATAACCGTACGCTCCTTGGATAACAGAAAACATACAACTTTTAAGAAAACTTAGAGACAAAGCCCTACCGTAATTACAATAAGTTAAAACAAAAGCTAAACTCCAGCATTATCGTCAGTTACGAAATTTTACAAAACACGCAATTGTAAGAGAAAAAGATAGCCTATGGAACTACAAATCCAGAAATACCGGATTTCTTGTCTGACCCATCAAGTATAAACGACTATTGTTTACCAAATTCCAATGCCATTAATACTATATCAGCTTATTACAGAATCTCTTTCATTTCAGTTGATAGAAAATTTCAATTAAAGATTCAAAGCTATGTTTCCCTTACTGTATAAATACGTTAATTAACATAATAAATACGTGCATTTTAGAGCGTGAATACCCAGGCATATAAAAAAAACTATAATAACCCAACCCATAGTATCAAAAAAACGTGTTTACGACCAAATAATTTCATTTACGGATAAATTTACTTTAATTCCAGAATGACTAAATCTAAATTGACATTAGAAAAAACGAGGACCACAAATACTCAAGCTACCTAACATTACGTGACTTCAGCAAAGCTTTCGATACAATAGACCACAATATGTTGTTGGCTAAATTACATTACTGTGGCTTTTCTCAGCAATCAGTGACTTTTTTCGAGAATATTCTTAAAAACCGGAATTAACAAAGATTCAGTATATAAAAAATCTACTTATAAGTCAATTTCTTTAGGGGTTCCCCAGGGTTCGAGACTCAAACCACTTTTGTTTTCTAGATATGTTTCAGATATGAATAAATGTATAAAACATTCAAAATTACAACAATTCGCCGATGACTCTCAGATCTATTTGCGTTACGTTTTTAGTGAGTAAAGTAGCCTTTAAGGTTGCTGAAAACCCTTTTAAATTGTCTCTCTGGGCTATATTTTCGTTAAGTTTGGTTTATAAATAACGGTGGTCGCACTGTTTCACTCAAAATTTTTAAAAGGAAAGTACCCTTAAGAGCTGAAATAAATAATTGTTTTTATGGTAGCTTAAAGCCCTTGTAGAGTTTCTCTTAGGAGCATATTTTCGTTGAGTTTGGTTTATAAATAGCGGTGGTCGCACGATTTCAGTAAAAATCTTTAAAAGCAAAGTAGCCCCCCCTCAAGGGCTGATTTAAATAATTATTTATACAGTAACTGATAGTTCTTGTAAATTGTCTCTCAGGACTATATTTTCGTTGAGTATTGTTTATAAATAGTGGTGATGGCACGATTTTAGTAAATTTTTTTAAGAACAAAATAGCCCTTAAGGGCTGAATTCATTGATTATTTTTACGGTATCTTAAAGCCATTGTAGAATATCTCCCAGGACTATATTTTCGTTGAGTTTTGTTTATAAATAGAGTTGAATTAAATAATAATTTTTAGGGTAGAATATTGCCCTTGTGAAGTGTTTCTCAGGACTATATTTTTTTGAGTTTGATTTATAAATAGCGGTGGTCTAACGGTTTCAGTAAAAATCTTTGAGAGAAAAATAGCCCTTAAGGGTTGATTTAAATAATTATTTCTACTATAAATGGGTTATATGAGAAAGTTAAGCTGATTATATTTGGGAATGTGACTACAGCTTTCTCGGTTTGTGTAACATTGACAGAAATGTAAATACCACAAGTGCATTTCAGTGTCGGCTATTCAGGTGAAGTGCTACTTCACCAGAAAAAATAAACAAGCAAACATCTAACTATATTTATTATATATCTCTTAAAGTTTAAGTTTTTACATTCATTTATTCACCTAATTGGCAACAAATAAACTGTACATCTCGAATAAATATTTTACTTGACCGTTACAGTTGGCGGCAAGTTTTAAAAACTTTCAATCGAACTTTATTATAACTTCGACTTTGCTGGAGGTGCTATGTTTAGTTTACAATTTTCCTACTACGTTGCCATGACAACGCGTTCGCGATGGCGTCGAGCACATGTAAGAATAATGTTAACTAGCGCCATACCTACAACGCTCTCTGTGAGTTGCGTCGTTCAGTTTGGGGTGGTTGTTTACTTTTATTTTAGCGGATTTCGCTGCAACCGGTTAATTCCTTTGCAGTTTGCCTGACTGTTTTATGTTATACTTATTTATATTGTTGTTACAATTTTATTTGGGGTCGGGTTTATTAATTTAGATTATTGATGAATCCGATCACGGATGTGGTTTGCATTTTGTTGGAAACTTCATTTAATCGATGGAAGGATCAAGATCAGAGTTTTAATCGTTATCCTGGTTTTCGGCGTACAAATGGTTATGTAGTAGTCAAATATTACAAAAATTGTTTTGGTGGCCTTGTTTACTACTTTCCAATAAATATTCAGTGTGGAATAAGGAAGGATTTGCAGGTATGTTAAATATACGAAGGTGTTTAAATAAACATGAAGACTCGGCGGAGCATTTAAAATGCTAATTAATGCAAAAAACATTTGTAAAAAATCAAAGCACTATAGCTCACACTTTAAAAGAAAATGCTAAACCATATAAAATACATTTTAACGAAAACGTCCGATTAAATAGATTATTTATGTGCTTGGTAATTGACGCAGTTTTGTACCTTGCAAATCAAGAGTTAGTCTTTCGCGGCCATGATGAGAGCAGCGAGATAAAAAATGAGGGGCATTTTAAAAAGCTTTTAGGTTTATTAATATCGAGAAGTTCCCAAGAACTAAAAGACCATCACAAAATAATTAATTATTAATTGAATGCATTTCTAATTATTTAAACGATCATGTAAAAAATGAAATCATGAACACATAGTTTTTTTCTGTGCAAGTGGATGACACCACTGCTATTACGCAAATCTCCCAGTGCTCCATAATTTTAAGATACGTTAATTCAGAAGGTTCAGTAGTTAAGAGATTCCTAACTTCAATAGAACATCGGAGAATTTATATTCTCTATTGGATCAAATTTTGGACCAATTTGACCATAAACATAAATTAAAAGGGCAATGTTACGATGGCGCAAGTGTGATGTCTGGCCATCTAAATGGCCTTCAAAAAAAAAAAAAAGAAAGAACGCCGCAGGCTGTATTTGTCCTGATGCAGCAAAGTTTAAAAATAGTTCTAAATGTCGAATTTTTTTGCAAGCGTTAGTGGTAATCCTTCATTTTCCATCACTCAGCCAAACGAACGTATGCTTTTACATCTGCATCTACGAGGCGTATACCAACAATTACAGAAACTCGCTGGTCTTCAAATTCGAAGTAAGTAAATGTGATTGTTCAAGTTGCGTTCTTCAAAAAAAATCGTTTGACATTCATTTTTGCATATCCAATATAAAACGCTGACGTGAGGCGCTATGTAAAAAAAGAAATGGACATTTTTTTAATACCATGTTTGATAAAGCAAATTCTATTACATAAATAAATCATTACAAACGTGAGCTTGCTAAGCTTTCACCCGAAGAAATTATGGCTAAGTATAGAACACTTTTTTATGAAATATTGGACCATATTTTAATGGAAATGACACTAAGCTTCCAAGACTCTGAAAAACTTACATTTTTATGTTTGGCAGATTCTACTAAATTTTCCGAATATAGTTTAAATTTTCAGACTGAATTTGTTACAGGTATATGGGGAAATATTTTCAAAAAGTAGTCAACGACTTAAAAATGAGCTTGGTCTTATTTTTGCCAATGACAATAATTGGAATATATCGCTGCAAGAGCAAGTGAAAAAAATTAATGAAAATAAAGATATTTTAACCAAAGCATATAAAGTGTTTTGAAAAAAAAATTATTGTGATATTTTCTCTTGTTTTTTTGCCTCTTAAAAATAAACGGTAAATATAAAAATATTCCATTGTAAAATGCACAACGATAATAATCACCTTCATTTTTTACAGTTACGTATTTGCCCTCTCTGCATTATTTTGGCTGATATTGCATTGAGGTCTGGCAAAGTAGAATTAAGTGACATTTTAATAAATAAAAGGAAAAAGGATCCAATAACATTCCAAGATTGTTTTTATTGTGCTCAGGAAATGTACAGGATAAAACCGGATTCCCAATTAGTATTGAAATGCCATTTAGTGAAGGTTAAGAACGTATTGAAGGAAGCAGAAAGATACAGTCCCCAGATTAGATTTTCTTTTACTCGAACCGCTTTTACCCGATGAATTACAACTTGTTCTATTAAAATTATAGCGTAAAGCCCGATTTGGTAGAGAGATAAAACGATATTAAGTTTCCGGGATCACATTACCAGTGCAAAATACGTATAATTAATCACAATTTCTGAAAAAGCCTTAATATGATACAAACAAATTGTTGCAACAAAAACATACACGCGAAACTAGTTTATTCACCTTTTTAGATTGTGTTCGTTTGAATATTTAATAACGCCGGTGAAAATGAAAGTACTTATATCGCCTCTGACCGCGTAATTTCATCTTTGAAAAACTTGATACGGTACAGGGTGAATGGCAATTGATTTTATTTGAAATAACGGGAACTTAGATAATTGGTTGTCAGTTCGTCCAGTGAGCAGAGCTATTTTTCATATTAAACCTCAGGGAAGTTGGGAACAGAGTTGCCAGATGGTTGTGTTCAATTTCCTCAGTCGAAATTCAAAAATTCCCCATATTTTAGACATTTTCTAAAAAATCCCCAAAAAGTTATTAATTAACAAATAAAAATTAAATTAATTAATTTCAGCAAAAATGTCTAAAACAGATTAACTTTTTCTTTGTTTATTTTTATCATTCTTTCACTAGGTACAAAAGTAATGCAACTGTTACTCATAAGATGGTACCGTATTCTCAATATGGCATCCACACAATGTATTTCCAGTAGGTTTCTTAGGTTATCCGTGATTAAAAAATATGAAAAAAAGTTCATATGCACCTGGGTCCACAAACGCTTCATAAGGGTGCTAGGACCCATTGAAGACGTCGCCTAAAACATGCTTTTTATTTTATTACTTTGGAACTGCTTTCGTACAAGTTATGGATTTTGGTACAGGAATAGTCACTAACGAAAGCTATTTTTAGGAGCTAGCAAGTTTTAAATTTCTTAACCAGGGGCGTGCCGGCAGGGGGTGTGCTGTTTTTACTTAGTCATTATTTTTTCAACCCTGTACTTTTTTGACATTCTAATAGAGTATTAGGATTTTCTACTATTTTTTGCATAAAAAAGGTGATCTTGGTAAATGGTCGAAAGGTAAACGGTTTCCGAGAGAAATCATTCCAATATTTTTAGGTCGATCGAAATAACTCATTTAGAAGAGGAAAGAAAAGAAAATGTTACCTGAACTTTTATAAGTACAAATGGTAAATTGGCTTACAATGAACGTAAAAGAAATAAGTGCAACCTCGGGGAGGGGGAGGTTTTACGTAGGGGGTCGAAACGGAGGGCAAATAGCATTTATGGAATTCTCTGCGAAAATTGATGTCTGATAGAGAATATCCTATACAACAGTTGTAGGTCGTGCAAATGTGTACTGTTTTATACTGACCAGTTTTTAACATAACCTCAAAATTTCCGAGAAAAATAAAAAACAAAAAAAAATCCTTTGATATTTTTTTCGTTTCCACAAAACTAATTTAATTTTAACGGAACTTTTGCTTTAAAGACTGTCGTATTTTTCTTAATTATATACAACATAGGATTTGTCCATAGAGAACAAATGAGAAAGTTTTTGATAACTTATTTCTCAGAAAAAATTGATCTTAATAAAAGTTGGGGAATGAAGAAAAAAATAATTTTTAGAGTATTAAATTTTAGGTCAAATGTACAGCGTGTTTAAAAAGAATATACTTCTGTTAAATAAAAATTTAAATTTAAAGAAATAAAATTTTGTGACAGCAGCTTTATAAAGGCCACAAAATATCTTAAGTAAAAGTTAAGTAAAGTTTTTCGTATTATACGGAGATATTTGGATTGAAAATTACAAAGCGTATTTTTCGTCAGTGTTTGACCATAAATACCCCCTTAATTATTACTAATATGAAAGAACTTTACTTAACTTTTAATTATGATGTCTAGTGGCCTTTAAAATGTCCTGATAAAAATCTTATTTTTTTTAAATACTTTGTTTAATTTGGTTAAATAATGAAACAAGTCACTGAAACGAATAAAATTAAGAACAAGCACAAACGTTAGATTTTCAGGCAATTTAGCTACAATAAAAGCTAAGGAAATTACAGTAAATGTTGAAAATGACTACCATTTATGGCTACACATTCAGCTAAACGATTTCTCATCGATAATCGTACACGCTCAAGTATTCCAGGTTTGTTACGAATTTCTTGACACTGCTCCATCACCCGTTGTTCAAGATGTGCTGCATTTTCAATTGGCACGGAATAAACTAACTCTTTTAAATATCCCCAAAGAAAATATTCTAACGGATTTAAGTCTGGAGAACGGGGCGGCCAGGCCTATCCATCCATCGTTCACCATAAAGATGATTCAAATATTGTCACACTTGAATGCTGAAATGGGGTGAGGCCCCATCCTGCATAAACCAATGTTGTAGTCTAAGTTCGTAGGGCACATCATCAAGTAACTCAGGTAGATTATTTTGTAAAAATATAAATATGAAGTGCCATTTAGAGGTTGCGGCAAAACATACGGTCCTATAATTATGTTTCCTAAAATCCCCGCCCGAACAAACAGAAAATCTATCTTGAAATTTACCTTCAAAATAGGCGTGGGGATATTCCGCTACCCAGACATGGTTGTTATGGAAGTTTATTATACCTTCACGTGTAAAACCTGCTTCGTCGGTGAAAAAAAACTTTTTCGTGGAAATAGGCGTCTGGTCGGCATTTCATTCGCATCCATTCACAAAGCTCCAATCTGGGTTGTAAATCCTAGGGCTTTAGCGCTTGCACACGTTGTAAGTGGTGTGGTAGAAGAAGCTTTTCTTTTTAAATTTCCCAAACACTACTTTTGGGAACACGCTGTCTTAAAACTAGTTTTCTAGTACTGATTTCCAGATTACCTTCAACCTCCTTTAAAACCCGTTCTTCTGCTTCTACAGTACGGATAGTACGAGTCCTTCCACAACCTGCTCTTCGTGGTGAAAAGGTACCAATTGAAATTTGGCGACGCAATTTCCGGACACCCTATATATATATATATATATATATATATATATATATATATATATATATATATATATATATATATATATATATATATATATATATATATATATATATATATATATATATATATGGGTGATTCATGAGGAAATGTCAATACTTCAGGTACATATTCAGGATCAAAAAATAAACATAAAAGTTTATATAAATAACTGTTTGCAAGGCCTTAGTTCTCGAGATAGAGGGTGTTAAATTTTTTTTAATTTTCCTATTTTTTAAATAAAATCTATGATAGTGTAAATAATGGAGTGAAAATTGATGTACGGTTTTTTGGTATGACAAATTCGAATCGATATTAGTATTGCTCTTATTTGTAGGGAGCGCCACCTACATGTCTTTCTACTTCTTCGAACAATCACAACTTTTTGGTACAGTCTTGTATTACAATGAAGTAGAAGACGGCTATACTCAATGCCAAAAATGATCCAAGCATAAGCACTAGGCGGATTGCAGATACTTATCAAATTACACAATCGTCTGCTTGGAGAAATCTTCACATTAATTGTTTATACCCATTTCATTTACAACGGGTTCAACATTTTCAGGAGGGTGATTTTGAGTTGAGAATGCAATTCTGTAACTGTATTAATGAAGATCGAAGGTTATATAGGTAGGTTTTGTTCACTGATGAAGCACAGTTCACGCGTGATGGTATAAATAATCTTCACAATGAACACCTGTGGTCCTATGAAAATCCTCACGCTACAATAGAACATAATTTCCAACATAAATTTAGCATTAATGTGTGATGTGGAATGTTAAATGGTCATTTAATTGGTCCATTTATAATCGACGGTAGTCTTACAGGAGAAAAATATTTAAACTTTCTTAAAAATCACTTGCGAAATCTATTAGATGTTCCCCTTAATGTAAGACAAAACATGTATTTGCAGCATGATGAAGCCCCTTCACACTACAGTTTACTTGTAAGAGATTTTTTAAACCAAAACTTTCCAAACCGATGGATTGGTCGGGGAGGTCCGTTTAATTGGCCACCTAGATCGCCAGACCTTAATCCTTTGGATTATTGTCTTTGGGGATGGTTCAAATCACTGGTATATTCCACTAAAGCAAATACAAGAGAAGTATTATTGGATCGGATAACAAACGCAGCACAAACACTAAGAAATGCGCCCGAATATATCCACAGAGCAACCCGAGCTGTACACCATAGAGCTGACATGTGCTTAGAAGCAAATGGTGGAATTTTTGAAAATTATAAAACGTAACCTAAATTTTATTAAAAACAACTTAATAATAACAATTTTAATAAAAATTAAATACCTTTTGTTTAGTTTATGTCTGAGGCACTGAATACACACCTCAAAAAAATGTGTTAGCCTTTCATTTCAAAGCTTTTGTGCCAAGAAGCATTTAAATTTGGACAAAATAACAAACTTTTAAAATTTTGCGATAAAAAATTACATGCGCCGAAATTGTTTTAAATCCAAATATCTCGAAAACGGTTGCTCGTATCCACTTTTAATAGATATACCTTTTTGACGTAGAAATGGCAGGTGAATAATCTGTTTTACTCAAAAATGTAATACAAGCCTGTACCAAAAAGTTGTGATTGTTCGAAGGAGTAGAAAGACATGTAGGTGGCGCCCCCTACAAGTAAGAGCAATACTAATATTAGATTCGAATTTCTCATACCAAAGAACCCCCGTATATCAATTTTCACTCCATTATTTACATTATCATAGATTTTATTTAAAAAATAGGAAAATTAAATAAAAACTTTAACACCCTGTATCTCGAGAACTAAGGCCTTGCGGACGCTTATTTATATAAACTTTTATGTTAATTTTTTGGTCATGAATATGTACCTGAAGTATTGACATTTCATCATGAATCACCCTATATATATATATATATATATATATATATATATATATATATATATATATATATATATATATATATCATCAGTTGAAAAAGAGAATTTTTTGAGATGGCTGAAATTCAAAAAAAAAAGAGCCATAAATGATAAAAAAGACATAAACAACCTAAATAAATTGTATATATCTTTACTGTAACAGTGTTCGCTCAGTAGTTTGTAATTTGTCTGTAATAAACGTCCACTATATTTTTAAAATGTAAATTAAATATGTGCAGTATATGTCAGATATGTGGATTATGTGTACTTTTATTTCAACTATTTTACGTTCTATGGTAAGTCCTAAATTTTTAGTATTTTATAAACTTGAAAAAAATAGTACTAAACAAATTTTAGGTTTGAAAAAGACCAAAACTATGGTCGAAACGTCACCTTAGAAACAAAATATATGTTTAAAAATATGTACTAATTTTGTTGTTAATGTATTGACCTCAAACCAAGAAAAATTAGGATAAATATATAATATATATATATATATATATATATATATATATATATATATATATATATATATATATATATATATATATATATATATATATATATATATACAGGGTTATTCACGCAACACGTTCATTAAAAGTTTTTGATAATGCCATTTAGATAAAAATTTCAAATTTTGGGATTAAGCTAAGATCAAGGGGTACTTCTTTTTTGAAATATTTTCAACTTCCTGTCACTTACGGTATAACCGGAAGTTGGTATCAACTTGCTTATTTTAAATGGAACATCCTGTATTTTGTGATATTTTTGGATTCTAGGGAGAATTTTAATGCTATTTTATGTAGCATGTCCTATACATAGTTCAAGCGTTCTTAAGATACTTGACCTTGAACCGAAAATGAGCTTTCGGGGTACCATATTTTAAAATCTCATATTTTTGTAAGTTTTGAAGATATAATCTTCATATTTTGCAGACGATCGGTAAATAATCTTAGATTTCTATTGTTATTGAATTTGTCTATTTTTATACAGGGTGTCCTAAATTCAGCAGCAAACATTCACATTTTCAAAGCAGCTAAAGTCCGTTTTTTTAAATGGGACACCCTGAATGAATAGGAATTAGGCTGTATAGATTGAATAAACTAGTTTTTTTAATAAAAACAAGCTTTCTGCCAAAATTAGTAGAATAGAGTGGTTTAGAAAAAACAAAGTGTGCTAGATCTAGCAATGTTAACCAGGCTTTAAAGATGATTAATATATTAAAAGACCTTCACAACAATTAAAACAACACCTAACAAAATTATTCACTATCATTGTTGATCAATAACAAGTAGGAAAGTTGACTAGAAGCTAATATATTCATGTATTCAGATAGTCACCTTTCATTTCGGCGACCATCCCATTGTATTGTTATTATAATAATATCTCCATTTTAAATCCGAATCTGTTGCATAATCGTTTTAATAAATCGTCAAAACACCTAAACCAGGACGAGTGGCGTTGCGATTCTACGCGAATCTAATGAAAGTGAACAGCGCAGAGAAAGTGCAACGACTTTTTTTCGAAAATACGATAAAACAAGATTTCAAATTGCATGACAGCGTCGCGGATCGGTTAATAAATTTCGTATAACACCTTGTAAAGGTATTTTTATGTTAGCGAATTCATATTACAAAAGTTGCACCGGTTTCCGCTAGAACCACCTGCTGAAAGTGTATATTACCTATGCAGAGAAAGTACCAGATTCTCGTTATTTGAAATCTAGTTTTGCGATTCTCCACAAGATCACCCCTAATAGAGTATTATGAATTATGCCTGGTATTTCTGCATATTTAAGCGCATACCATGATCTTATTAGTAATAATTAATAGCAAGACCGAACGCTTCCTCTTCCGAGGTTGTCGGCAGAGATGTGACGTTTTCTATTGCAGTTAATGTGCCTTTCCTTTGATAGAATAAGTAAACAAGCGCCTTTTCTTTGAATTATCCTTACCAATATAGAAAATACAGTATTTGCAACACATATTGTACTGTATTACAATTTAAAGAATCCTCTGTTGTGATACTAACTTCATAGCTTGAACCTGAACCAACCTAATGAATTATTTTTCTTCTGTTTATTAACCGTTTAAATCGTCTGATATCTAACCCATCTATCACCAATAAATGGGATAATTTTATTTACCTAATGCCCCCGAGAAAACAGATAAAGCAAAACAAAATGTACAAATTTTTTTGAAGAAAATTTGCAGAAATTTTACAAATCACTAAATTTGTAAAATTTCTTTTGAAGAATTTTTTAGGCAGATCCTACAGAGAACAAATGTTGCCGTTGTTTCCGGGTCTTTTTTTATATTTTCCCACCTCTTATAACTTTTTTGTGCCAATGGTTAGAAAAAAGATGTAAATAGGGAAGTTGTAATGTTTGAGAAGTAGAGCGCAGAAAAAAAATTGTCTATACAGGGTGTTGAAAAAATGGCGAACAACAAAAAAAAATATTTTTTTAAAACACCCTGTATATTTCTGATCAAGACGAGCGAATCTTTGTTCTCTGATTACAAAAATATATAATATGTCTACATTTGCTCAAACTATTTCCGGTCTATTTATCTTTAAAAGCAGATTTAAATAAACAAATCAGTATTTTAACAACATTTTTATTATTTTTAAATGTGTTCAGATTATTTGTTGCGTATAGATTGACAAACAAAAATCTTTTTGGCTTTTTCGCAACTGAACAAAAATATTCAACTTTAAACCAATTGAAGCAAATATTTAATATAATTACATACTTCAACATGTAGACTAGTCTGTCTACGGAATGTTTCGATACACAATATAAACAATAGTATTTAAGCAAGCATAAGAAATTATATCATTTACCTTAAGTTTTTATAGACACATAGTAATTGTACAAATACTTTCATCCTATCGGGACTCATCAGTGCGCCGATCGTAAGAGAAAAACATTAAATAATAAAAAAGAATTGATTTCAAAATTTTAAAATGTGTCAGTTTGTTTGACATGTAACCTAACAGTTGCAAAAAAGCCAAAAAGATTTTTGTTTATCAATCTATACGCAACAAATAATCTGAACACATTTAAAAATAACATTATAGATGGCTGCAAACTATCATTTTTTTCATATCTAGGTTACATGTCAAACAAACTGACACATTTTAAAATTTTGAAATCAATTCTTTTCTATTATTTAATGTTTTTCTCTTACGATCGGCGCACTTGAGTCCCGATAGGATGAAAGTATTTGTACAATTACTATGTGTCTATAAAAACTTAAGGTAAATGATATAATTTCTTATGCTTGCTTAAAGAGAGAAATAATATTGTTTATATTGTGTATAAGAAAAACAAAACATTCCGATAGACAGACTAGTCTACATGTTGAGGTATGTAATTATATTAAATATTTGCTTCAATTGGTTTAAAGTTGAATATTTTTGTTTGTCATTTTTATTATTATTACAAATTGTCTTTTAATATATTTAATAATAAAAAAAAATTAACTCAACTTGACTTACAAGTGTTGAATATGCCCACCGTTTCTAATGATACATTCTCGAAAGGCTCTTTCTAATTTCAATTGTTCTGGTTAAGGTCATTTATGTAATATAAAATTCTCGCCCTGGGCTCTTCATTATTGGCGCTTCTCTGAGCATCCGCTTTGTTTTTGAAATATCCCTACCAAAACGAATCTAACGAGGTAAGATCTGGGCTGTTCGGTAGCCAGAGGAAGGTTCCCCGCTTACCGATCCGTGCTTCATATCCATTATTTAAAAAATAAATCACAGGCATTACATGGTGTACTGGGGCACCATTAAACAACCAATTGGAAGCATTTCCAAGAGAACCTCTAGGTATATCCTGATTTAAAAAATGCAAATATCTTTCGCTAGATAAGAAACTCTTGTGGGTTTTCAGAGGCCCAAAAAATGTGCCTTTCTTCTATTGAATATAGCTGCAGTGGTAAAAGTGCTTTCGTCACTCCATAATATTTTATTAAAAAAATATCGATCTTGTTTCTTCATTCGTAACATATTTTCTTAAAATCTCATTCGCGCGTTATAGGCGTCTACTAATTTGTGAGCGGTCATAATTTTGTTAGGATAATACCCGTACTTTTTAAGCTTATTTTTGAATTTTGGTTGCTGACTTATCAAAACACTTATAAGCATCTTCGATAGATGTGTTAGGGTGTCCTAAAAGGAGTTGGTTTAGTAATTAATTAAGTTTTAATTAGTATCAGTTATCTTCTGTTACTTTGGAAAAACAACAAAATATGTAATTCTTCATTTTCATCAACTACGGCAATTCCTTTCCCAAATCCTCGCTCTATGTTGCTAAAAGTTTTTCGGTCGAGAACTTCTCTATTAAGAAACATAGTTTCCTAATAGCTGCGCACGCATTGTTACTATTTTGATAATACAAGCGCAAAATTTCACATTTCTCTTCATCTATATAACGCAGTTTGTAAATAACTTCATCAATGCCGGGACAAGGCCACTTCGATTGATTTGAATTCATGTTTTATCAGCTTTTAAAGATACATAGCTCCGAAATAGATTAAGCAAATGCAGACAAATTATATATTTTTGGAATCGGAGAACAAAGATCTTTCGTCCTGACGAGAGATATACAGGGTGTTCTATTTTAAAAAATATATTTTAATTGTACGCTACTTTTGCAACACCCTGTATAGACAAGACACTAAGATATTTAATGGGCGTGATTTTATTTTCCACCATATTGGATTTATACCAATATTTTACCAATGTCTACCTATGCCACACTTGATTTTTGGGCATAATTTAAAACAAATTGTGTAAATAGTTTTTAACACTGAATTTTTAGAACTTTCATTAGATTGCCATTTTGTTTCGTTATGTAGGGTGTATAAGATTTAATGCATAAAACTGAATAAAACAAATCGATGCTAGGTAAACGCAAAAATATATTTTTATTCGCGAATGGATAAGATTTAACTTTTAAGATAAAATGTAGTTTAATTTTTTTTATCCTATAAATTGTACAGGGTGTCCGGATTTGGTTGCAAAAGCAGGGTATCTCACTTACTTTTAAAGATAGAACCTTGCGGTTTTCACGAACCTGAGCTAATTTTTTGTGAAACTCATGAAGCCTTAAACAAAAATTGCATAGCCTTCTTCGTTTATGAGATAGAGGGCGAAATAGAAAATTTTGCATTTTGTGACCCCCCTCGTATCTCGGTTATCCTTTAACTTAACGCAAAGGACAAAATTGCTGCTTATGCAGTTTTTTACGCTGGATCCAGTGGCGTAGTTATATTTTTCATTTGAGTTGTTATTTTTTAGATATGACCCAAAGTTGTGTTTTTTTTAATGGGACACCCTGTATACTTGTCCAGAAATTGATTTGTCCTTTTAAAAGCTTCTCAAAAATATATAATAGTATAGGTCTTTTAATAAACAACAACAAAAATCCTAATTTTTACAATTATCATCCCAAATTTTGCAGTAGGCCATGCAAAACAATGCTGCCTGTTATTTAAAGTCGTTAACAATATCTACATCCTAACAATAAATCAAAATAAATACGTAATTAAATCTATTTATCAAAATATGTATTGATAATTTCGCACTAAAAAAGTACCACCTAATCTAGATTTATGTAACACAAGAACAAAACAGTAATAAATTATTATGTAACAAGCCTTTCAGCAAAAACCAACTGTCGTATAAGAACTACAGTAACCAAGGAAATCAAAAGAACTGTTCAAACTGATTTCCATTTTGTTCTATGCATGCTTCGCACAACTTTCGTATTCGTTTTAGGGAATTAAGCAAAATAACGGGATGATTTTGTAAATAGCGAAAATTTTCTCTTATTGCATTTCTTAAATCTTGGACATTATCATAGTGGTCTTTGTAAATTCTATTTTCCAGATATCCCCATAGAAAGAAATCTAAAATCGACAAATCTGGGGACCTAGGGGGCCATCTTATAGGTCCATTTGTTCCGATCCATTGATTGGTAAAATTATTGTCCAGAAATAATCTCGTCATTCCAGAATTGTGTGCAGGAGCACCGTCCTGTTGAAAATAAATTTCGTTAATTTGCGCTAGAGGAACATCGTCAAGTAATTCAGGTATAGCTGCCTCTAAAATTTCTATATAGCGATTGGCTGTTAGATTTCCCTCAAATATATAAAATTTTATATGTGTTCCTAATATGAAGCAGGACACATTTAGACCAAACCTGCCCTGCTGTCTTCTGGGAAATATTTAGTGTTGATTTTCCTGGGACCAGAATCTACTATTGTGCCTATTGAGTATACCAGAATTACTGAAATGTGCTTCGTCTGACCATATAACCTTCCTTTCAAAATCTCTAACCATATCGCTTCTTTCTCGAAACCAATTGCAGAAGACTACCCGACGCTCTGCATCCCCTGGCTGTAAGTGCTGCACGAGCTTAAATTTGTATGGGTGGTATTTGCTTTTTTAGAATTTCTTGAACTCTAGTTTTTGGATTCCCTATGCTGTTTTCACTGGCCCTACAAGAGTTTGTAGGGTAAGCTTCTGCATTAGCCAAAACCGTAATTTCCTCAGCCTCCCGATTTTCTTTATTATATGTTTTCGTACGAGGTTTGATAAATGATCCGTGATTAAGTAAATTCTTTTTTATCCATTAAAAAGTGGATATATTAGGTTGCCTCCTTTCTGGATATCTAAATAAAAATTAAGCAATAGTATTTCAACATACCTAAAAATTAACTATTTACCTGTTAAAATACATCTCAGAAGCCGCTTCAACATTTTCATTACTTATTATAAAACAAGCTAATATATCGAACTTTTCATAATGTTCGAAAGTTTATGAAAATTTTGTTTACGGCTTCATGAGTTTCACAAAAAACTAGCTCAGGTTCGTGAAAACCGCAAGGTTCTATCTTTAAAAATAAGCGAGATACCCTGCTTTTGCAACCAAATCCGGACACCCTGTACAGGGCGCGTAAAAAATATAATATTTAAGTAAGGCAACAATGTGATTAAAACAATGCAAAGTGATACATGGCACAACTTAAAATGTAATTTTTATTCATATAATGAGAATATTTCAATTTTGAAGTAAATTCACAAGATTTAGTTTTCAGTATTCAGATATATTATACAGTCTAAAAATTAAAGCGCATTTTTTTAGAATACAAATAAGCTTTTTTTTTAATGTGTCAACATAGTGAAATATTGTGAGGGGGCATTCCCCCCTCCACCCCTTATTTTCAATATTTAATATTGTTAGATGAATTCGCCCGGGGTTAACACCAGGATTGTCAATAAAGCCATAATCAGATCCCTTTTGACGATAGTTTTGTCTTATAAATTGTATGCCTCCCGACAAGGACTTTTTGCACGAATAATTATAACTCCTATATAGGACATTTCATAAAAATTAAATTAACGAAAGACCTGAATAGGTACTATTTAACCCTTTATAGTTCTATTATATGGCGAAAAACACAAACTAACGAGAAATGTAACGTTGACATTTGAAATGTGTAATAGGCACTTTGCACCTTCTACAGATTCAAAAAGTCACGTTTTGTAGAAGATTGGGCACCTGTCCTCCTAGAATGAGACCAAGAACGGTGTGAAATGTGACGTTCTTGATTGAGCTTACTAGTAGCGCCACTTTGTTCCCGGTTTCAGCTCTGTGGAACAACGTTGAAGAGGGAAATGGCGATATGTGTGCACAATTAGACACTTGGTGTCCTTCTACCTGATCAGGATCATACCGCGAAGGGTTAAAAATGTATTTCAGTCACATGTCAGGGGCAAGGAGTCGTTTTGCATTTGTTTTGCTCCAGATTCGAACTAGCACTAAAATAGCTTTTAGAAAAACAGAATAAAAAAAACCATGACGCGCACATGTGAAGTTAGAGGACTTTTAAAATATTGTTCAGTACAGTTCATAGCGCATCTGTACCCATTTTCAGCCCAACGGTATTTTTCGCCTGGATTTCCCGATATTTTGACTAAATCTACTCGACTATATCTAATTTTTATGCAAAATTTGAAGTCAATTGAATAGGAAGGTTTTGCTCTAACATCTTGAATTCGTAATACAATTTTTACCAGTTGATCTCTATATTACACTTAAATCTTGCACAAAATTTGAAATCTAATAAATAGCTTTTCCAGGCAGATTTTTTAAATGTTTCATTCCGCCGCCCTTTTTTTGCTTTCTTGGATTCGTACCCAAAATGTTACCAGTTCATTATTATGTAACTCTTGATTTTTGTATAAATTTGAGGTAACTTGGATAATTAGTTTTTTAGTAATAATTTTTTAGCATTTCATTTTGTTCCGCCATATTAAATTTTTACCAAAATGTTTCCAGGTTATTCACACAGGACTCTTAATTTTTAATCACGACCTGACAAACAAAGAATCAGACCCATGAAATTGAAAAAACATGTATTTGGCTTCTAGGGATTCTAAATGGTGAGAATCTGTAAAAATCTGTAAGGATGATTAAATTTTAGGTCTTTGGTCGCCATTTTGTTCCCTCATACCAAAATTTTACGAATGCGTCTCTATATCACACCTTTTTTTTTACAAAAAGAATTGAAATCAATTTAATAAGTAGTTTTTCAAGCTGATTTTTAAATATTTTATTCCGCCATCTTTTTCAAACTTCACCAATTCATTCCTAAGATATAATTGACTTTTGTTTAAAATTTAAGGTAAATTAGGTCATTATATTTTAAATAAAATTTGTTTACATTTTACCTGGCCGCCGTTTTGATTAAACTGATATCATATATGAAATAAATTGCATTTTTAATGGTTTTGACATTTTGACCTTTTGAAAACAATATAGCATTCTCAGTATTTACACTAATACCAAACATGTATAAGCACATAAGATATACTGGGATAACATCATATTTGGTGGCGGTTTGTCCTTAGTAGCATTTTATGCAGGATTTTTATGAAGATATAATGGTAATAAAGGAGAATCCTTTTTAAAAACTGACCGTGTACCATCTTGATGTTCTTGAAAAAGACATACGGACAGGTGATAACATCTGAAGCATTTATATTTAGAACATTCAAATTCCAATTCAATTCAAAACTTTTTATTTGCCTTATAAGACATACAAACAATACAGAATATTAGAAATAAATTGAAATACAAAATATTAGAATGTAAAAATTTAACAAAATATTAGAATATAAGAATTTAAATGTCATGTTTATAGGCAAACAGGGCCTGCATAGTGATTTTAATAACCGTTGCACAGACTCAGACGCTTTCCGAGTCAGTGTAATGCAGCCCTTAGAAAATTGAAAAATATCAACGAGATTAATAATTTATAAATAATAATGAGCATTAAAACTAATCTTATTATTAAAAAGTGAATATTAAGAATGAAGTGTAAGAACAAAAACAATATCAATATGTTATAGTTATAGTTATACAGCAGACATCAGAGGGCTCAGAATGCAGGAAGCATGCGCGGGCGGACACTGGAGAGGATGTGACTAGTATTATAGTTATTAATAGTTAAATTCTATTATTTGTTAAAAAATGGGCGAGTTCAGCAAGCAAAATTATAATTAAAAAATATGTGAATATATAAAAATCAGTATTAATGAAGAGGTGCTTGTCAATAACTAATTAAATAAATAGGCAATAATAGTATCCATAGAATGCAATATTCATCGGTCCAAATTAAAATTAGGTTTGCGAATGCAACAACACATTTTTTATTTGATAAATTATTCCACATCTGAACTGTGAATGATTTTTGAAATGCTGCTGACCTATGCTGTGCGATCCTAAAAGAATCTAAATATCTAGTGCCGAAGTAATGCTCCTGCGTTGTGAATATAGACCTTAAATATGGAGGTTGATTACTTGATTATTGACAGGATAGAATATCTATTCAGATACGGTGTAATATGGTTCCTGAATGGTATATTATGTGCGAAACGAAGGCATGCATTTTGAAGTTTTTGTATGGAATGTTTAGTGTGCGTACTTAGTGAGTTATGATAGACGACATCGCCATAGTCAAGTAATGCTAACACTAGAGAATCACATAATAAATATTTTGTACCACTAGGTAGATGGCGTTTAAGTTTCTCCTTAATATGAGCCTCAAAATTTAGTTTGTTATCGATAAAAATACCCAAATTCTTAGCTATAGTTACAATTGGTACGGGCACATTATCTATTTTAACTTGGAAATTAGTTGACACATTTTCCAGAAGATTTTTATTAGATCCAAAAAATATGACGTAAGATTTGGAGGCAGTTATGATTTTTAGTAAACTTATTTAATTCGCTAAGATCTTCATTGAAGTTTGTTTGTGAAGTAAGTAAAGTATCTATAGTAAAAGACTTGTAGAGTTGAGAATCGTTTGCGAATTGTTGTTCGGAGTGTTTAATTATTCTTTCCATGTCCGCAACATACAAAGAGAACAGCAAAGGCCCTAAGATGGATCCTTGTGGTATGCCTCTTTCGAGAGGAATATAACTGGACTGTTTTTGAACCTGTCCGCTTTTTATGGCCACACAGTGAAATCTATTAAATAGATAAGATTTTAAAAACCCCATTGAATTGTTAGAAAATCCTATAGTCTAGAGTATCAAATGCTTTACTGAAATCAAGCAAGCAAAGCAAGTAAACTCTTTTTTATCTTCCTTATGTCTGATTTCATTAACAAGATTACAAAGACAAGTGGTAGTGCTAAATGCCTTTCTAAAACCCCATTGACATTCCGGAATTATATCATATAAACTACAAAATGAAATTATTTGATTATAAATATGTTTTTCCAGCACTTTAGAAATTACGGACAAGATGCTGACAGGCCTTAAATATTTTAGTTCAGAGTTAGGTTTTTTTGGCAGAGGTTTTATAATGGCTTTTTTCCAAAGCTTTGGAAAGACGCCATTTAATATGCAAGTATTAACAATATTCAATAACGGATTTTCACAAAAAGGCAAACATAATTTCAAATCTTTAAGTGAGAGACCATCTTCACCAATAGAATTACTTTTTATGGAATTTATATATTTATGTAAATCAGAAATATCTAAGAGGCTAAAATTAAGTTCAGAAGCCACATTTCGATGAGTGTTTTGCTGATAAAAGGAAACCTGTTCATCGCATGTAGTATTCGATATATTGTTATATTCGGAGAAGTATAAATTAAGTTTACCTACATCAGATAGACTGAGAGGTATTTCAAAATCATTTTTATGGGTAAGATTTAACTTTTTGGCCGTAGACCAAAATAATTTTCCTGATTTGCTTAACAGACTTTTAAAAAATGCATTCTTTTCCCGAATTATGGCGTGTTTAGTATAATTTCGGAGCTGCCTGTAATACTGTAGTCGGCCTTGCGTTTTATTTTTTAGATATTTTTATATGCTAAATCTCTTAGTTTAATTAGTTTTTTAATGTTATTTGTAATCCATGGAGTAAAAGGTTTATTGTATATTTTCTTTGTTTTTATAGGTGTATGTTTGTCTATTAAGTATTTAATTTTGGAATTAAAAATGTCCACTTTTTTGTCTATGTCATTGGTATAATAAACACTATCCCACGATAATTGAGATGCATCTCTTAAAAGTTCGTCAGAATTAATTTTATTATATTCTCTATACGATATATATTCAAAATTGTCCTTCTTTATGTTTATACTAAAGATGGTATATACTAAACAGTGATCAGATACAGTTTGCGATATTGGTACAGAAGCACTTTTTAAAACAGGGATATTTTTATTAGAAAAAATCAAATCAAAAATGCCATGGTTATTATTGAAATTATTAAAATAAGTGGGTTGTATAATATGCTGTTCTAAATTAAATGTGCCAAGAATAACTTGACTTTTTTCAATATAGAAGTGTCTCTTGAAAAATCTATATTATAGTCACCTGTTAATATAACATTGTCATAAAACGGATAGATAGATAGGATGTTTTCCAAAAAATCCAGAAATACATCTTTATTAAACGATGGAGGACGATAGATCCTTTTTAAAAACTGACCGTGTACCATCTTGATGTTCTTGAAAAAGAAATACGCACAGGTGATAACATCTGGAGCATTTATATTTAGAATATTAGTAGGTACCTGGATGAAAATGGCAATAACATAATTAATAATACTTAAGAGAATAATTTTTAGTAGGATAAACTAACTTTCTTGAATTTTCGTATTGGTTTTTCTTCACTATTTTGTCTATAAAAATTTCATGGCTACAATTATTATTAAACTCCATGGTTTCAATATATTGGATCCTTTAGAATAATTTTCATTATTTAGAGGGATGATGATAGGTTTGCAAACAAAGTTATTATGTAGTGATATGTGTGAAAGAATGATTCGAGGTGTTGTGCACCGTAATGTCAGTATGAAGCCGATGAAAAATGGAAGCATGTTTTATAATTTTAATAGTTATTGCTAGATCTGGATAATTAATTTCACGATTTTTGGGGTAAATAAATAAGTACAACACTATTAACAATATTACATAAATAACAATCAGTTATCTTTATTTACATTGCAGCACTAGTGTTGAAATAATTGTTTCAACTCTGAGTAAAATGTTAATGGACTCTACCAGCCTTGCTCAATGCGCATTTTGAAGAATCTGATAAGTGTGAAAGAGGAAAGTTCGTTAATCTAACAAATACTAGTTTACAAAGTTCCAACTAGCTATCAGCCTCCGCGATAGATAGACAAGGTCGCACTCGATTTTGTACCAAGCAACAAGAATACCATGCGCTTGGCGACATAAATATTAAACCGGCGAATTTATTTAAATTACCTTAGCTATTTATTTAAATACAAAGACGAAAATTCCTATATCGAATTTGTTTACAAAAAAAACAATAGTTGTGAAATTCCCATATGCCTCGCTGACTCGAATACATTACCATAAGTAATAGTGCAATTTTGAAATCAATCGTGTTAACGCCCGCAGTTACACAATATGGATGCTAACCAAAAAAAAATAAAGTCATGCACCAGATAGAGAGTGGCAAAAGTAGGACTGCTAGCTGACGGCAGTAAATTCACTTCATTATGCCCTGTTAACGTAGTAGCGTCTTTTATTACCTTTAATTACGTAAAGTTTATTTGTTTATTTGCTTCGTCTGTATTCAGAAGTGATTGCCAATAAGATTTTTATCACCTTTTTTGTGTTTGGGAAGAAGGTTAATTGCTCTATCGGCTCTTTGTTTCAAAATTAATAATAATTCAAATAATATTTTTTAAATAAATTAACAAGAATTCAATATGTAAAATGAAACTAATTTATTAACGATAATTGATGTTGTGTTAGAATTGTAAGCTGGAGGACAAACTCAGTATTTCCCAAATTACTGTCTTTATAGTATTTTAAAATTTCTTCACAGATCTAGTTTTAGTGTACTTTTGACAAGAAACTTATTATTTTTTTCTGGGTTAGAAAACCCACTTAAATCAGCATTTTTTTTTTAAATAATAACATTAAGTGTCCTAAGTTTCTTCGGTTATAATTTTTTTTTAAGGTTTCAATAGATAGGACTCTTTATCCGGATTCTAAATATGCCTGTTTTGATGAATACTTTTATCTTTAAAAATAAACGAGAAAATCTAGAAGAACTTCGTCATAAAAGAAATATGGTAAGAGAAAAAGAAGCATCGGTCTTATGGCGCAGGGCGTTAATTTTTTGAGACAAGGATATGATCCCCGATATCCCGAGGAGAGAGATATTTATTAAAAGTAAATTTTACAATGTAAAAATGCAAGTTATATTTGTATGTTTGACAATTAATAATCTTTTTATATTTTAACATTGGCATACATTTTTTTACGATCATCATTGGACATCTCGAAACATAAGAAAATTATAACAGGCTAAAGTGGACAAGCTAAAATGAATACGCTGTGCAAAAAACAATATATTATATTTTTAAGTCACCAAGTTTAAATTTTGCAAAAATTATTTGTTATAAATATAAAGAGAATTAGTTTGAATCGTTGTAATATATATTCAATTTAAACTTTTGATCATTTTTGAAAACTAAAATGCTGATGGACTCTACTAACCTTATTCAATGCTTAATTTGATTATCAAAATTTTATATTATTCTTAGGAATCGTTATCCTGAATCAGGAAGAAGAGACCTCTTTGATCCAATTTAATTCAGTAATACACACTCATATATATATATATATATATATATATATATATATATATATATATATATATATATATATATATATAATGTGTTTTTCATTCCGGGTGTACTGTCGTTCTGAAAAGAGAGAGAGAGAGAGATATTAATTATAGACACATCAACCCAGTGGATTTTTTAGTGTCTGAGTATTTGTTTCTCATTTTTTTTTTTTTTTTAAATTTGGAGTTATATGTGATTGATTAAAGTCGATTCTTTCAAAAAAGAAATTATTTTATCTGTATTTTGGAAGGAAAAGGTATTTTGGAGGAAAGTTTGTTGTTCAGGGAGCCTTTGATGTCAAAAGTCAGCAGATATATGTATATATATATATATATATATATATATATATATATATATATATATATATATATATATATATTGATTTTTGGTCTTTTCATTTTCTTTGAAAATGCCAAATGCGATTTTGGCGAAACGTCAGCAAAACTGTTCTTTTCAGAACGACAGCGTCGGAATGAAAATACATATATATATATATATATATATATATATATATGTTGAACTCCTTCACGGATGGAAAAATACAATGTGTTTTCATTCCGGGTGTACATCCGTTCACTACTGTCGTTCTGAAAAGAACAGTTTTGCTGACGTTTCGCCAAAATCACATTTGGCATTTTCGACTGCGACGCTTCCTTTTATACCCCCACTCGGGGCCGAAGGTTATATCTGCGCAGGCGTTGGTCGTTATTTATGTTTTCCGGATGGTGCTGTTGTTGTTGCGCTAATTGCGCTTGAGTTTTTGCGATTTTAGATTTGTCGATTATTGTCTTCCATACTGTTGGTAGTTTTAATGATTCGTCCCTTTTATTCAAATCACCTTGTTTTTCAATTTCTATGGCTTCTCGGATTATTCTGGTCTTATAATATTCTATATTGGCAATCTCCCTACACCCATCGAAATTTATTTTATGGCCGGTTTCCTGATGATGTAGGAATAAAGCTGAGGTTGTTTGTTTATTTCTGATGCTGAGTTTATGCTCTTCCACTCTTGCTGATATTCGCCTGTTAGTTTGCCCTACGTACAACTTTTCACAGTCCTGGCACGGAATGCTGTACACTCCGTGGTTTTCCAGTTTGATTTTATCTTTTGGGTTTCCGAGTAGTTTACCTATAGTTGTTTGTGGCTTGTGTATTGTTTGTATGTTGTGTTTCCTCAGAATTCTTCCGATTCTGTCTGTTGTGCCTGTTACATATGGTAAGACTACTCGTTGCTTTCCCGGCTCATATTTTTTGTTGTTCGTTGTTCGGGAAACCTGTGCATTAATAGCTTTCTCTATGGTGCGATTTGTGTAGTCATTTTTCTTTAAAGCACTAGATACTACCTTAAGTTCGTTTTGTCTCGTCTGTGTTTCAGTTAGTCGCACGGATCTAGATATTAGAGTATTTGCCATAGCGTGAATTTGTGCTGGGTGATGATGTGATTTTGCATTTAAATATCTGTCTGTATGTGTTGGTTTTCTATACACGGTGTATTCGAAATGTTCGTTATGTAGTTTTGTGACCAAAACATCTAAAAATGGTAGTTTGTTGTTTTCCTCTAGCTCTAGAGTAAATTGTATTCTGGGGTGGATTGAATTTACGTGAGTCAGAAATTTTTCGAGCTCTGCATGACCATGTTGCCATATAATAAATATGTCATCCACATAACGAATCCATAATTTGGGTTTTAAACTTGCTTTCTCAAGAGCTTCTTTCTCGAAGTATATCATAAATAAATTCGCGACTACTGGTGATAGCGAGGAACCCATTGGTCAACGTCAGCAAAACTGTTCTTTTCAGAACGACAGTAGTGAACGGATGTACACCCGGAATGAAAACACATTGTATTTTTCCATCCGTGAAGGAGTAAAAATCAACATAAAAAATATATATATATATATATATATATATATATATATATATATATATATATATATATATATACAGGGTGTCAATTTAGTACCTGTACAAACTTTAAGGGGTGATTCTTTGACTAATTTTAAGATTAAAAGTTTATATGAACGTAAGTCTGAAACGGCTTTGTTTCTGAGATACAGGGCGTCCAAAAAAACAATTTTATTTGGTTTTTTTGCTTATATTTTTGTTAAGGAAACGAATTGAAAATCCGTTTGCAAAACTGTATTTTTTCCCTCCAATATTTTCTCTTCGGCTTGTAACTGACCCACCGTGATATACAGATTGATTTTTTTGTAATAAAATTATCATGTTATTAAAGACCTGTCAAAGTTACCATAAACAGTTGACATAATTTCCTTAAAAAACGAAAAGTTTGATGCAACCCCATCACCGACAGTACATACCTTCAGTCAAAAAGTAAACATTAAGCTAAGAAAACATTCAGGGTTTTTGGCAATAAAAGTACCTTCCCCCCTATCCGGTTTGATAGAGTTATCTTCAAAGACATTTAAGAAATTTGACAAAAAATTTGCTCTAAAAGGCAATGTTTTAGAGAGAGACAGAAAAGTTCTACTACCTATTGAAGTCAATGGGAATGCATTGCTCTGAATACCAGGGTTTTTCTTCAATTTCTCGGGCGTTTTTATAGATAAAGGTATTAAACATGATATGTTTATAATCAGCAAGAAGAAATCCATTTGATGGACGTATAATTACAGGGTATTATAGTTAAGAAATCAGAATTAATGCTGGTTTTAGAAAAACTAAATACGCTCTATATCTGTAAACTACACTAAGAATAAAGTTGTACAATTTGAAGCAACTTTTATATTAAACTTTTCTTGTTTCTATAAAAATACAAAAGTTATTGGGTTGGGGGGCGTATTTATAACCAAAGACACTGTACAACATATACTCTAGGAGCTTATGGGATATGACTAAATAATATAAATATAACCCTAAAGTCTGGCAGTTAGTTTGAAGGCCAAATCATCAAGCTATTAACGTAAAAACCTATTTAAAGTTGTAGCTCGATGGTCAAATTTAATATGTTTGTCGTAGTCTTAAAGTGAAATCCGTCTTTTTAGGAAAATCCTAGCCAGATCATAAAGCGAAAACTCGAATGAAAAGCCCAAACCGTTTCAAAGTTCAAAAAAATTCCAAAAAAATTAGTAAAATAGAGATTTTGAGTTTCGACAAAAATTGGACATCATGGAATCAAATTTTTAAAACATAGAGAATTTTTTTGTTTATTTTTCTCATAATCAGCATCCAAAATCAAAAATTTCGATGGAATAGGAAAAGTGCTCCACTTCTGAACTTGAATATGTAATCTCACACCTTTGAGGACCTGTTAAAATGACGGCTGTCAAATTTAGACAGAAAAAAAATTTAATTTTCGTGTATCTCGGAAAATTCTACGTCCGACTGGTAACTTTGATAATGTTTTCGTTTTTCACATAATCCCGATTTTTTAATTTTTTAATATTTTATTTAATTTTTTAATGTACTTCTGTACATTTTCAAATGTATAATACTAGAATCTTCGCGAAATGGCGAATTTCACTATAAGCCTACGACATGTATAAGTTTTAGAGCTTCTTTCCGATTCATAGATAAAATGATAGTACACATTTTTCTCCCTTGTTTTCTTCATATTTATTAAGATAACTAAAATTAAGTAAATCAGAACTCAATTTGCTTTTATTCAAAACAATTCTCGTCTATACTGACTGTTAATGTAGTCATGCTAGACCATTTTATGTGGAAAATTTTAAACAGACGTAAGATACGACTGAATTTTATTTTTGAAAATGTTCTTTTATCCAAATTAAATTTGCGTTTTAGTAACAATCTATCCTTCCTCTGACATTTTATTGATTTGCGTATAATCCTTAATTTGTGTAAATTAACAATAATCATAAAACGTGCCTTAATCGATGGAATCACAGTTGTAATAATAAAAATACTGTTAAGATTTTGACGGTCATCCAGTTCTTTTATACCAGTCTTCAAAGAATTCTATAGATGGACTAAACGTCTTCTTTTATAGGTCCACATTATAAAGCTAATTAAATTTGCGTTAGGTCAGTAAAAGCTTAAAGGTGCAAAGACATTCAGCAATCATACGCAATCAATATGATTAATAAAGGCCGAACATGTAAGGCATTCTAAAAAGACATAAAGAATTTATTATTTTTAGTTTCCAAGGTTTGTCGGTTAGTTCTTTTTGTTTAACTTTTTAGTTTCCTTGTGCTCATGCTACTATTCAAAATCCTCTTATATTTCCCTCGTAAAAGGGAAGTATTGTAATCTTGAAAAAAATCACCCTCCGAGATTTTTCAGATCAATTCCGTCCGTCTGTCTGTCTGTCGTTCTGTCTGTTCACGGCATAGCTAAAAGACTAATTGCCCGATTGACTTCAAATTTTAGTCAAAAATTATCGGTCATAAATGATGACCTGGTAACATTTTGGTAAAAATCCAATATGGCGACGCACATTGGGGCAAAAAGGCTGTTATGCGGAAAATATTAGGTAACTTACAAACATCAAAATATTTAAGCAAAAACATCGTCATTTATCTTTGTATATTGTGCAAGGTAGCTCACAGATGTAATACATTTGATGGATTGAGGTGAGAGTTACTTAATATACAGGGTGATTCACTGTGAATAATTTGATAGGCATTTACGTAAAACAGGGCATAGGATTGTTCTGAAAATTTGGTTGCTTAGGTTTTTGGTCTTGTTCAGTCGATCTAAAATGTTTTCAATGAAATAATGTTGCCAGTTTTGGCAAAAAGCAGCAGCGTCATTGACATTTTATGTGTGTCAAACTATTATACACAGTGTGTAAAAAGTCTCGGAACAGTCAATTATTTCAAAAATGGCACACAAAGTAAAAAAGCTTTCTGAATAAAAGTGGTAGGCCTTAAAAAAACCTTTTAAACTAGACCACTTTTAATTATACAGGGTGACTCAAAAAGTCGTAGTAGACAAAACTTTTTTTTTTTTTTTAATAAAATTACCTTTTTTTTAATGTCATTTTCCGATTCCTCTGAACATTCTTAGCAACAATTATGAAACATGTTATATGGCTAAACCCACTAGTTTTAGAAATAATTTGAGTTGAAGAACATAAATTCGATAGGTATGATATTACCTACATTTTGCATTTTTAAAAGCTGGTTCAAAACGTTTCACTTTAAAACTAGAAAAAAAATCATTAAGCTTGTGACAAATGTACCTCAGTTTATAAAAATGCAAAATGTAGGTAATATCATACCTTGTTTTCTGCAAACAATTATTATTGAGGTACCATTTACTGTGAATGGTGAACAGCTACTAATTTTTATTCAGTTCTTTACCTAATACAGAACATTAAAGAAAAAAAGAATTCCCTGCAAAACGTATGTTTTTTTCGTTATCTTATACTAAATGGCATAAATAATGATGTAATAATGCTCAACACTGGTTAATCAAATTTAATAATTAAAGCCAGTATACAAATCTAACTTTTAACAATAAGAACTACTACCTACTTGCTATTATTTAAACGTCATCAACTTTACAAATAACAAAAAGTCACCTACTGAGACATCAACAATAATTTTGTTTCGTCACTTAAAGGTAAAGTCTTTTTTTTTGGTTGCGGTCTTAATGTAGACAGATAGGGGTCCGAAGAAAGCAGCATCATATGCAATATATCTTCGTTGGTTGCTATTCTGCTAAATCTTCTGGAATGCATGGATCTATATCTTTTGTAGTCCTTGTTCCTACATTCTTGCGCCTCTTCAGACAGAGCACCTATTGGAAATATTACATTTTCAATAATCTTTTGACCATGTACTAGGATTTTGTGGACCGTAGATGGCATGTTGTACCACATATACTCACTAACAAAAAGATTTGCTGTTTGTTGAGCATATTCGCCGAACTTATTGGGATCTATAGCCTCATTACAAGTTATAGCTTCTAATATTATTTTAAATCTTTGAATTAAATCTTTGGAAACTCCTGTGATTTCAGAAACTGTTTCAGGATCCGCGAAGAATCTTCTAGCCACGTTTCCATTATTCGTAGTGCCAGTCCCCTGCTTAACTTTATCCACTTTAAGTCCCATTTTATCCCATAACTGGTCTTGAATATATTTTTTTGTAGCTTCTTTAATAGGACGATTATCTTTGTTTGTAGTCCACGTCTTAAAAGGTAAATTATATGCTACATGCAGAATACACTCCATCATCTTTATTCTGGCGTGCAATGGCGACATACCGAATTTAATTGCCTCGTTATTTACAGGGCGGTCTTTTACTTCTTCAAGTGAATTCATCTTGGATGTTTTAATTCCACAAAGAAAACAAGATGATGCAGTTGGAGTATCTGTTACTGCCTGTGCGGTTTTGCCATCTATCATGGTAAACATTAAGTTGTGTCGGACTTTAAACATATGACCGTGAATTTCTATATTTGTTTCGCTTAAATTTTCTGTTTCAGCATCAACTCGAGTCTTTTCAGTCCTAATTACGTCTTGTGATTTTTTTGTATATGAAAATTGCAATGTTCGACAGTAACGTGTTGACGAAGGGCGATCATTTATCCATACGACTAAGCTAGCTTCATTTTGTACGACAAGTTTAAGTGGAATTAGCGAGGTCATAAAAAGATGTGAATCAGTAGTGTCAGAATTAGCCTCTGTGAATTTTTGATTATATTCATTCTGACCAGAAGCTCCATCGCACCCCCATTTGCTGTGCAAAACCAAATTGGTTTCTTTGATTTCAGCAATATCTTGTTCAGAGCAGGTGTCCATAATTCTCTTAGCCGTATTATTTAGTAAATCTTGTAAAGGCACACTAGCGGAGCTTTCGTTAACTTTTATATTGGCAGGATAACATTGTTTTTTAGATTCTGTAATATATTTGTAGGGTGGAAATATATTGAAGCCCTCATTTTTAAGACCCTGTCGTAAGACTTGGTATTGATCTTTTGTTAACTGAGCCTGCACAAAAATTGCTAATACTTTTTCCGCAGTTATGTAATTTTTTAAATTATCGGTATTACTACTTGATACTGCGGCTGCATTAATTACCTCTTGAGAAAACGATGATCGCAACTGATCCACCTTGTAGCGTTTAGCACGTTTGGAGCACTCCGTGAAGCTTTTTCTAGGCCTACCCACACCAGATACAGGCGAAGAAGAAAACTTTTTGAAATTTACACTAAAACACCTTTCAGCCAATCACTACACTGCTGTTCAAAAACTGATTTTGTTCTATTTGCCTTTTTCCATCGACGATTAAATTGTGCCAGGAAACGTTTTTTAACGTCATTTACCACGCACTGCGTTTGCTCCTCAGTTAATTGTGGACAGTTTGTTTTCAAATATAACAGGAATTTATCAATGTCTCTACCATTTTCTATCAATTCCGTACACAACGCAACGTAAGGAATTGAAAAGGAACTCATTTTTAGCCGACTGCTACGAAATACAACAAAAAGATCAGAAACTTTAACACATCACGACAAAACTGTTCGTAACTTTATCAAATACCTATTTTTACAACAAAACTACTTCAAACCGTTTTTACCATTAACTGTTTAACATAAACAATGTAACACTAATTGCATTTCTCCATGCGTAATAACAGATATTGACACAAGCCTCCTTGATCCGTGGAACAAGACACCAACATACGCGTGAACAATCTTTGTTTTTGTTAACATTGGCAAATATTGGCAGCTGAATCCATATTAATCAATTAGAGAGATATATAAGGCGCTCTTTGAATCACTTTTCTGATTGTAGTTAATTGTAGATATAAAGTAAAAGTCTAAGCATTTAACACAAAACAAATAAAAGTCTCAATCTGAATAATATTTAATTATATGACATTTAATAAAGAGATTTCGACATAAAACAAAATTCATAGACATTGTTAGTAAAATAATCATTGTTGATCATTATTGATATTTTTCCGGTTTTGGGCCCAATGTGCGACGTAGAGAAATGTTAAAAAAAATATTATTAAAAAACTACTTATCAAATTTATCTCAAATTTTACACAAGGATCAAGTAATATGTAAAAAAAGTTGGTAAATTAAGTAAAACCTATAAAACTACATAGTGGATTAATTTCAAATTGTGGGTCAACTAATTGTGGCATGGATCAGAACTAGTAAAATTGCAAACTAATTCAATATAGCGAAATAAAATGGCGGCCAAATGAAATTTTTAAAAAATCAACGTAAAAAAATCTTTCAGTTCAGCTCAGTGTAAATTTTGAAGAAATATTAAATGTGATATAGGGATAAACATGACGTAATAAAATGCCGGTGTATGTCAATATGATAGAATAAAAGGGCGCCTAATTAAATTTTTTTAAAAAGACAGTATTTATGTGTTACTAAATGTCTATTTACTAAAGTTAATTTGGTCACACTTCAATATTCCTAATAAAAGGAAAGGTTCATAACAAAGAATGTCCGGGTAAATGAAATTTACAATTTTTTTCACGCTGTTGTGAATCTGTTGGCGCTTGTTCCGATAATTTCTTATAGATGTTTTTTTGTGTGATCCAGACGTCCTACGAGTGAGCACTTTATATATAACAAATAAATAACAAAGTAATATTCTATATAAGTAATTCCAACTCAAAAATAAGCAAATTTCTAAACGTTTTAGAATATTGTATATAATAAATAATTATCTAAGGAATTTTAATAAAAGTGTTAAGACAAAAACCTGCAACTAACTAAATTGTGGATATTGTGAAAAAATGTATATAAGTCAAACAGGCAATTATTTTGAGGCAAAAATAAACGAACACTATATGTAAATGTTTTATTAATGAAAGATTGTAATTCAATCAATTGAGACTGGTCATAGTTTTGATAATAATTTTAAAATTTTACACAAAGAACAATCATTACATCGTTTTTTTTTTTAACTTCTTGGTTTCGAACTGATTGTCATTTGAACTTATTTACTTTGGAACTTTTAGATTTCGAAGTCTTTTGTAGTTCGAACATTTATTATTCGAACTCTTCGTGATTCGAATTAAATATTTTTCGAAATTTCTGTTTCAAAATTATTTCTTGTGAACTTTTTGTTTTCGCTCTAGTGACACTGGCCGACAAATTTTTGGGAAAGTCATAATACGTACCATTTTTTAATAGCCTAATTAGATCCTTTTATATTGCCAGGTAAGCAATTTTATTGTGGGGAGGCTAAAATGGGTCCATTTTATAACGGAAAAATTACCTAGACTGGGTTGTTTACAACATTAGACATAAAATAAACGTGAAACATCACTCTTCAGTTGAGTTTCGAATTGAGTGGTTCTCTGTGTATCGATAAGTAAGTGTATGTGAAGACGAGAATGTCAAGTCAAACGCGCCAAAGTTGCAAAATCTCCCCTGACAAATTTTGTTATATTTGTGGAGAATTTCTGGTGAAATCACAAGCCAGGCTATTTTCCGAAAATGTAAAAAAAGCCTACTTTAAATATTTTGGTGTGTTAATTGGGGATCAAGATAAGCGGTGGGCTCCCCATGTGTGCTGTGTTAGTGTAGTGTATTATTGGTGCAGTGGATTAAGGGAAAGAAAAAAAGTATGCCTTTTGCAGTTCCAATGGTATGGCGAGAATCCACCAATCACTCTGACGATTGTTATTTTTGCCTGACAAAGACTGAAGATTATTCCAAAAAGGGAAAGCACAATATAGATTATCCAAATTTGCAATCTGCCATACGACCTATTCCTCATAATGCAAATTTTTCCAGTGCCGATTGCGCCTTTAAATTGGTAAGCTATTGATTTGGGAGATAATGGAGATAACGCATCATCAGTCAGCTCAGAAGAACAGTGCACCGATCCCACTTTTGCCACAGGTCCCAGTTCCGGCGAGCCACATTTGATTGTTCAAAGTAAATTAAATGATTTAGTACGTGATTTAGGGTTATCCAAGCAACAGTCAGAACTTCTGGGTTGCCGTCTTAAGGAATGGAACCTATTGGCCAAAAAAACAAAAATTAGGAATTTCAGAAAAAGAAATGCTATGTTTCATGAATTCTACAGTATGGAAAATTCGTTGTGCGCGTGTACTTATATAGACAGTTTAATGCAGAAACTTGATATTGAACATTCTCCCCGTGAGTGGCGCTTATTCATAGACTTATCTAAATATAGCTTAAAAGCTGTTTTATTGCATAATGGAAATTTAAAACCCTCTATACCAGTTGCCCATTCAGTTGCAATGAAAGAAAATTATGAAAATATGCGCACGATTTTGGATAAAATAAACTACAATAGGTATAAATGGCAGATATGTGGGGACTTAAAAGTTATAGCGATTTTAGTGGGACTTCAGTGGGGATTTACAAAATATTGCTGTTTTCTTTGTTTATAAGACAGTCGTGCAATAAATCAGCATTATGTAACAAAAATTTGTCCAGAAAGAACCGAATTTCAACCGGGATCTCAAAATTTTAAATGTATACCTCTTGTTGATCCCAAATATGTCCTTTTGCCTCCTCTTCACATTAAACTTGGGCTGATGAAACCCTTTGTGAAGGCTTTGAATAAAGATGGCGATGGATTTAAATACCTAAGACAAGTCTTTCCCCAGTTAAGTGATGCCAAATTAAAAGAAAGCATTTTTATTGGGCCACAAATCAGAAAATTGCTGGACGATGTCAGTTTTACGGAAAAGCTTACCAGGCAGGAACTCAGAGCATGGAATTCATTTGTTAATGAGGTAAGAGGATTTTTAGATGCCTATAAAGAATGTCATTAAAAATTCACTTCCTCCATTCCCATCTGTCATTTTTTCCTAAAAATTTGGGAGCTGTTAGTGACTAGCAGGGTGAAAGGTTTCACCAAGATATCAGAACAATGGAAATTCAGTACCAAGGACGATGGGATCCAGCCATGATATGCGACTACTGTTGGTTTTGAAGAGAGAAGATAAGACGCCTCATAAACGGAAAAAATAAAGTTTAATTAGTGTTTTAAGTTAATATTTTTCTCGTTTGCTTTTCTCATAGATGTATAGTATGTTTAATAGGCCAAAACTGTAAACATAGTCAATAAAAAGGTTTAAGATTTCTGAAATCATTTTTTCTATAGATATTAAGTATCATAACATTCGATATGGTTCTACAATTCTAACAAGAAAACCCTACGTGCTACAACTTTCTATTTGTCATTTTCGTATTTGGATAGGTGCATTCTATTAGATTATGCTATTCTGATTTGCCTGCGTTGATTTTGTGAAAGTGAGATGAGCGGCCATAACCACTACAGAAACAGTTTTGTTGGAAAGAAAACTGGTAATCCAAGTACAAAGTTTTGGAGGAAGACCATAGGGAGGAAGTTTATTAAGAAGTGCATTATACCAAACTTGATCAAATGCTTTGGTTATGACGAGGGCAATAACTTCAGCTTATCCGCGGAATTCGATGGACCCAGGAAAAATGACACTTGGAATAACCTGGTAAGAATAAGAGCCGGTTCAGAAGCGGACTTTTTTAAGATTATGGTAATAAATGTTTTGAGAATAAGTCGTACTTTTTTAACCTTGACGGTTATTTCGTGCATATTGTATAGCAAAGCTGTTACTGAAGGAAAGGAAGAAGAGAAGGGGTTAAAGCCAATTTGCGGCGATTTGTGTTGCAAAAGGCTTTAGACATCAATATGATTTCATTGCTAGAAGTTAAGGGAAGGAGCTTTGCAGAAGTTTTGATTAATATTTTTGGTAAGTGACCAATATGATTGACTATCATTCTGGCCTGAAAAAACTTTGCTTTGTATGCTGTGTTAAAGGCATTTTTGACGTCGAAAATGAAATTGTAATGATTTCTTGCTTTGTTTCTGCCTGGAAATTTTCTGAAGTAGGATTCTTAAGAAAATTATGAGTAGCACGGTTTTTTTCTAGTGCCGCATAATCACAAGACTTTGAAAACCAGGTTTATTGTTGGAAGGTTTTGAAATCTTAATATAATGTGGTATAAATATTTCTATACCTAATTAAATCACATAGAAGATAAACAATATTATTATTATTAATAAAAGCCACAATAAAAAATAAATTAATTTTATGTTAGGCCAGTAAAAGAATAAAGGCAGAAAGACACGTAGTCTGACAAAGACAGATAATACTCCGTGTAGACAACCCATCCAATGTTAATTAAAACACAGGCTAAATGTGCTACTTAGGGATCCATCGAGAGTTTCCTCCGCCCCTCGAAACTATTTTACGGTCGCTATTGCCACTATGTAACAGTATCGTACCTCCGAATTGAATTACGCATCTCAGACTCAGGCTCTTGACAGCTCCGTGTCTAATATTACTGCGCGCGAGATAATTTTTCGGTTGAACAGAAACAAGAACGATTAAGATCGGTAAATTTATTGTATATCTGATGGACCATCGATGCCAAGTTTAATCGTAGTGATTATAATGATGAACTTCAAGAGGAATTAAAAAAAATAACGATGACTATGTCAATATCGTTAATGAAAGACCGATCACGAAGGTATTTGTCGGAGATACAAAGATCAATTTGCATCACAATAGGATCCTTCTATGTGGATACTAGGAATCAGATTTTTTAGATTCTTTCGCGACGTCACAAGACGTAATTGTGCGATTGATCTTGCCTCGATAAGGTTAATACTATGTTAATAGATTCTAAGAGTCGTCGATAAGTTTCTCTTTATTTATTTTTATGGTCCGTATGTGCTTTATTGAGCCATTATAATAATAGTTCGCGGCACATCCGCATATATTATGCCATCGTTTAAGAATTCTTTGTTTCTATAGCTTTTATAGATTAAAAAAAAAAACTAAATCATATTTTTAAACAATTATAGGCGATTTAGTAACATGGTAACTCTGTTTTGACATTTACAAAAAAAGAAATTGTGAATTTCTTTTATTAATTCTGCATTTTTACTTTCCTTGTAAAAGGCAAGTAAAAATGGAAGCTCTCACTTTGGTCAGTTAAGAAATCGTTCGTTCGTTCTTAGGATTAGACCATGTCAAATTGAAACTACTCTCCCACGTTTTACTTTCAATGCATATAAATCATCTTCAGGGATCTTTACTCCATAAACTCCACTGAACACTGAATGAGCTTGCAGAGATTCTATCTATATTGAAGTTTTTTATATGTATAAAAATATCATTCGATTCTCTAATTTTTTGTTTATAAAATCCTGCAAGCGACTCTAGAACCTTGGTTTCTTTTACATTTATAATATGGGCAGGGGTATGCTGGTGCTCAGCTACAGCAGATTGAACAATTTGTTTTTTAAGACATCGTTCCTTAAGTCTAGTGGATAATGGAAAAACAAAGAATTTATTATACTCCTTCTGTCTGAAAAGGTACAACATCTTTCCGTTTGAAAACAAAATCGACGAGTCAGAGTGATTTTTTCAAAATTTCGATTTCATTGATCCACCCTGTATGTGTTACTTAATCACTATACAATATACTTCACTATTTGTAATAAAAGGAAATATTCATACTGAGGGAAATTCCAGGTTTATATATGTATATATATATATATATATATATATATATATATATATATATATATATATATATATATATATCGCTGGTATCGCAAGGGTGGTACAACCTGGTTTCGCAAAAGCTCTAGGTACCTCTGCTTGTTTAGGTTGTAGTCAAACAAAAATGGTCCAATAAGTCGATTGCCTGAAATGATTAATAATAAAATTTATAAATAGGTGCCCAACAGTCAAGGGCGGCAGGGTCGGCCGGGTAGTACTAGAAACTATAAATTATAAAGGGAAAATTATCTTTATTAAAAAGTAGATATTTTCTTTCCAAAAATAATTATCGAAAAATCCCGTAATGAATGAGCTTGTATACAGTTGAAACCTATTCAGCTTTATCATACAAAAGAAAAACATAGTAAACAAGTAATAGCCGTAATAAATTATTTTGTTGGTATTGCATATTAATTTCGGAAATACTAAATTAATTTATTTCAGTGATATAATAATCTTAAAGAAGTACACCGTGACTTAATAAAACATAAAATATCAAAAGAACAAACCCCTTGCGCTTTAAAATATAAATTATTCAGAAATACAGCCGAACGCCTTTCTATAAATCATAATGAAAATCAAAAAATAATTCGACATTTGATTAATATGGTATTTTTTTCATAACGCAAGAACTAGGCTTCCCGGGTAATAATAAATCATTAAATTCAGACAATCAAAATAATTTTAGAGAATTAGCTAAATCTGCAGAAAATTTAAATAAAGTGTTAATAAATGTATAGAACCCAATTCTATTTTTATAGGTTCTTCGAAACTGCAATACAAAATGATTGAATAAAAATGTAATACAATATCAAAAAAGTAAGTTGACTGACTAGAGTAGAACGTTTTACTTTTTTTTTATTAGATTATACTCTTTTAGTATCATTAAAGAACTAAACGAAAAAAAAAGATTATTATTTGACCATCATTTGGTGCCTATTTAAAAAAGATTGATTAGATTAACTTACCAATGATCCCACACCAAACTTTACTTCCAAATCTGATCTGTAGACGTTTCTTTGCCACCTCGTGAGGATTTTGCACAGCCCAATGATGACGGTTGTGCCTATTAAAGACTCCACAATTCGTGAACCTGCTCCCATCGGGCCACAAGACATGATTTACAAAATCAGGATTTACATTACATCTCTTAGTATACCACTCACAGAACTGTAGTCGTCTGGGAAAATCAGTTTCCTTAAGTCCTTGTACTATTATGGGTTTGCATGGGTGGTACTTATTCTTTTTTAAAACTCTCTGTACTGTTGATTTTGGCACATTAGTTTCCTGTTCTACAGTTCTTACCGATGCACTAGGGTTTTCGTTGATAGCTTGTAAAATGTTTCTGTCTCGATTTTCATCGTTATTATTATATCCGCTTCTAGATTGTTCGAACGCACCATGGTTAATTAAATTAACTACGATTTTCCTGAATTGGGTTTTATGAGGCTGCCGTCGTTCGGGGTACATCTCCAAATACCTTGCTGAGGTAACATCGGCGTTTCTGTATGAATGAAAGTACAGAGCTAACATCTCAACCTTTTCTTCATTTGAATGCCGTTTCTATAGGTTTTGACAATTTATGTGTCAGATTTATGATTTTATTGGGATAAAAGCGTACCTACTACTTATTAAAACAGAGCTTTGATACTTTCAACTATTTAACCTAACGTCAAAGTCAAAATCCAATTTTGTTACAGATAAATCATTGCCTCCTTAGAAAAGCATTGAGAGCTAACATTACTTTAAATCATGGCCTCCTGAGAAAAAACTGAAACCTAATTTTACGAAGTGAAATATTTCGATGATACTAAAATCTTTAATGCACTTGTGAGATATCACTAGACTGAAAATTTTAGGCTCTTTCCAAAAATCGAAAAATCCAATATAGCGACTATAAGAAAAATGAAAGTTGAGGCGGGTTGCGGGTTAACAAAAAACAATGAAGACCTGTCGTATACGCCATCTTATTTGTCTTAAGATTGTGTCCGAATAATATCGCATTTTGGCAGGTGTCAAATTTACCGTTCTGGATATACAGGCCAACAACGGCCATTTTCGGTTTTTACCCCATATTTCCAAAAACAATTGATCGATCGTAAATCTGAAGCCGGATATCGAATGCAATAAGTGTCCTCTAAAACTTTCCCCACTTAACCTTTGCTGTAGGTATAATAGGAGCCGAGATCCGTGTATAGAAAAGCGAATCTTGGACACACTGTATATATATATATATATATATATATATATATATATATATATATATATATATATATGTATATATATACAGGGTGTTCCTAAACATCATGTACAAACGAAGAGGGGTGATTCTTTGGCCTATTTTAGGGTGAAAGTTTCATATAAACATGGGTCCGCAAATGTTTGGTTTTTAAGATACAGGGTGTCAAAGTTTTTTCTAAAAAACTTTTTTTTAATAATATCTCAAAGATCCTTTTGCTGATTTTGTTCAAATTTGGCAGTGTCATTTAATGTGATAAGAAGCTAATTTAGCACTAACTAAATGGTATTTATGAATTCCAGTGACGTCCCGGAGGGCACGTTCACAAATAATATTGACAGAAAAAATGTACGCCACTGACTTTTTGACAAATGTTATATTTTTTTAAGATTAAACATCTAAAAGTACGACTTTTTTGCCTCTTTATAATTTTTTGTATCTTGTGTCGTTTTCGAGAAAAAAAATAAAAACTAGTTCATTGCATGCCCAAGAAGAACAAAAAAATTTTTTTTTTTCGAAAACCAAGCCTAATAACATAAAATATCAAGAAAAACAAAATGTAGTTTTGTTTGTTCAATCTGAAAAAAATGGAAAAATTTAAAAAAGTCAGTGGCGTACATTTTTTATTAATAATATTGAGACTGTCCGTGGATCCAGGGAACGCCACTGATAATAATTATTATTGTTTCCTGTAGTAGGCTCAAGCTTAATTTGGTTAAATTTTGTTTCATTGATGTTTTTTTTTCGCATTATACTTGAAAATTGAAGCGGGAATGACCCAGTTTTTGTAGCAATTAAATGCAGTTTAGATTTTAACAACAATATTTAATGACAAAAATGATTTGACATTATATGACAATTATTATATGACAAAAAACAACATCACAAAAATTGTTGGAAGTGACTTCCTCCAGCCCTTATACAGGCCTCCGATCTTCTTTGCATCGACTCTCGTACTCTTTCAAATACATCGGGAGTATTTCGTATGGTTTCAAATCCACCTATTATTCGATGTCGTAGGTCATCGACTGTATTCACCGGTGTTGTATAAACTAAAGATTTAAGATGCCCCCATAGGAAGAAATCTAGACTATTGAGATCAGGGGACCTAGGGGGCCATGGCTGAGGTCCACCTCGGCCTATCCATTTGTTTGGATATACGTCATTCAAATACTCCCGAGCCAAAATAGAAAAATGTGCAGGAGCACCATCATGCATATACCACATTTGATTTCTTAGTAAAAGAGGCAAGTCTTCTAGTAATGGAGGCAGTTCGTCTTGTAAAAAGTGTCTATATGATTCACCAGTTAGCCGACCAGGTAAGAAGACAGGACCAATTAAATGATCCCCGATTATACCACCCCATACATTTAAAGAAAACTGTTCTTGAAAATGAGTTTCGACAATTCCATGAGGATTCTCGTCTGCCCATAGATGGTTGTTATGGAAATTCATAATGGAATTTCTCGAAAAATTGGCTTCATCAGTAAAAAGAATGATGGACTTAAAGTTGGGGTTGGCTGCTAGCCTATTGAGAAACCACCTGCAGAAATTAATTCTTAAAGGAAAATCCCGGGGAAGCAGCGCCTGCACTCTTTGAAGGTGGTAAGGGTATAGCAGAGAATCATGCAAGATACGCCACACAACTTGATGGCTAATATTCAATGTTATTGAAATTTTTCTTGTACTAGTCTCCGGATGTTCTTCTACTTCATTCAGAACAGCCTCTTCGATCTGCGGTGTCCGAACAGTACGTGGTCTACCTGTTTCATTGCTTTTCTTATTGACACTTCCAGTTTCGACGAGACGCCTATGAATATTCGAAAATATTCGGTGATCAGGTATCAATCTATTTGGATCACGCTCCATGTATAGACGTCTGGCTTCTCTTGCATTTCCGTTCGCAAGACCATAGATAAAATGCATTTCTGCCATTTCAGAATTCGTATAAACCATTGTAATGAATATTTAAAACACTTTACACTTTTTTGTAGGGAATATTAAAAGACTCTACACCTTACAATAACTATAATGTTGACATAACTTACGATTTAAAATGGTAAATGTCACGAATAATAAAAACAAAAGATTATCCAAACAACGCCATAGCCTACTACCATAGTTACTACTTTTTTGATAGAAATTTATTTCGTCTGGCTAATTACAAAAAATCGTGTTTATTTATTTTTCTAGATAACGGTCAGATATAACAGGAACTACAAGAAGACAATAAACTACTAAACAAGAGAAAAAAAAAATGATAATTATAATGGCGTTCCCCTGTACAATTACGAATAATATTAATAAAAAATGTACGCCACTGACTTTTTTAAATTTTTCCATTTTTTTCAGATTGAACAATCAAAACTACATTTTGTTTTTCTTGATATTTTATGTTATTAGGCTTGGTTTTCGAAAAAAAAATGTTTTTGTTCTTCTTGGGCACAAGATACAAAAAATTATCAAGAGGCAAAAAAGTCGTATTTTTAGATGTTTAATCTGAAAAAAATATAACATTTGTCAAAAAGTCAGTGGCGTACATTTTTTCTGTCAATATTATTTGTGAACGTGCCCTCCGGGACGTCACTGGAATTCATAAATACCATTTAGTTAGTGCTAAATTAGCTTCTTATCACATTAAATGACACTGCCAAATTTGAACAAAATCAGCAAAAGGATCTTTGAGATATTATTAAAAAAAAGTTTTTTAGAAAAAACTTTGACACCCTGTATCTTAAAAACCAAACATTTGCGGACCCATGTTTATATGAAACTTTCACCCTAAAATAGGCCAAAGAATCACCCCTCTTCGTTTGTACATGATGTTTAGGAACACCCGGTATATACAAGGTTAGTAAAAAGAAACGGAACCCTTAAATATCTTCAAAACCGCTAAAGTTGTGCTTATAAAATTTGGCATTTGGAAGTTTCTAGACATGCGGAATTGAAAAATTGTACCGGCACTGTTGCCAGATTTTCCAGTTTTGCGCTATAGGTAATCATTTTCTTTTCTTAAATAGGATGCCCTATTTATTTTTATTGCACTAAATTTGCCGTCTCAAATGTAGTAAGATCCCAAATTTTATCTATACTAGTTGTTGTGATATGACTACATCGCAATTACAGTAAAAATCATGTTATTAAAAATATCATCAAAATCGCTAAAGTTGTGCTACAAAATTCGGAGTTTGGGGGTTTTTGGGCATGTGGAATTGAAAAATTTTATCAGCACTGTTGCCAGATTTCCCAGTTTTGCGCTACAGGTAGTCATTTCCTTATCTTAAATGTATGCCCTATTTTTTTTTATTGCACTAAATTGGCCAGCTCAAATTTAGTACTATCTCAAGTTTTCAAAATTCTATCTGCACTGGCTGCTGAGATATGACAACACCGCATTTACATTATTTTTATCACTTACCTATTAATAGGATTTATTTATTATTAAGAATGTACTGTTTATATAAATTAAAGCAGAAGAAGCCGAATAATACAATAATGGTGTGAAGATTTAAAGTACCTACGTATATTTATTTTTTATTTACCCTTTTAGGTAATAATAAACTATGTTTTCTTTTTCCAGAATTAACGACTGGTAATGTAGGTTCGAAATAATTGCTTTTTTCAATGTACGCGGGACTAAGAAGTAATTATACTTTTATTTTTTCTTTGTGGAAAGCCATCAATATCACTTAACAAGAAAAACAACTTAATAACTCAATAGCCATTCATTTCAATAAGATAAATGGGGCATTAAATTTAAATTTAAAAAATCTTTACTTGCAGCGTAAAACTGGGAAATATGGCAACTTTGCACATACCTTTTTCAATTCCGCATGCTCACAAATTCATAATTACCGAATTTGGTAAGGACAACTTTAGCGGTTTAAAAGATAATTGGGCGTTCCCCTACTTTTTACTGTAAATGCGGTGTTGTCGTATCTCAGCAACCAGTGAAGATATTTTGAAAGTTTAGGATTTTACTAAATTTGACAAGGCCAATTTATTGCAATAAAAATAAAAGGTGCATTCCATTTACGATAAGAAAATGACTACGTGTAGCACAAAACTGGGAAATCTGGCAATAGTGCCGACACCATTTTTCAATTCCGTATGCCTAGAAACCCCCAAATACCAAATTATGTGAGCAAAACTTTAGTGATTTTACAGATATTTAAGTGTTACAGTACTTTTTACTATAAATGCGGTGTTGTCATATCTCAACAACTAGGACAGATAGAATTTTGAAAATTTGGAATATTATATGCAATAAAAATAAGTGGAACATTCGAAAGACCATGTCACCTTTATTTTTAAGGCCTTTTACGGATTCAAAATGGCGGAAGAAAATGACAGCCTAATAAAATGTTTTCAAAAACTACTTAGTTAATTGAATTAAAATTTTGCACAAGAATTAAGTGAAACCCTTTATAAATTGTATGAATAATTTCAGTTTAGTATACCTTAAAGCTACATAAACTCGAATGAAAGGATCTGCAAAAAATGAGTTTTTACATTGCTCAACCTCTAACTAATATCGGTATTTACGTTTTATAGTCAATGTGATTATTTAATATTCTTACGCAATAATTTGGTGTTAAGCACTGATAGACTGGAAAGTTAAATTAAGAAAAACATTTTGCATTTTAACATAGATATGTTGATGATGTTTTAGTAGGGTTTACAGATACTGAACGGTAATAAAATAATCTCCTCATATATATTAATAACATTCACTTAAATATAAACTTTAAAATTGACATAGAATCTAACAATGCTAGAGATTTAATTGTTACAGAATTAAACAATAAACATTACTATTTTGTACATCATAGACCTTCTTATACGGATGCTACTAGAGGCAACTTCTCATGTAATCCAATTTAATACAAACTGATCGCATTTGATAGTATGATTGACAGACGAATCCCACTGCCTTTAAGTAAAACTAATTTTCAGATAAAGTTAACTATCATCAAATCGATTACAATAGACAACGGATATTCAATAAATTCAAATTCTACCAAAAAAAGTTACATAAAATAGTTTTACTTCGAGCGTGCGGAAAAGTGCACTTTTCTACACTAATGTATAAACCAGTCAAGTCCCCTAATTTTTCCTCCTCATCTCCTTTTTCTTTTTGCTTCACAGCTCAATATATTGCCACAAAAAAGATTTTAACCTCTCTAGTTTACGCATTGGACCTCTCAATTAGCTATCCATGTAAGGTAAAATTATTTATTATAGCTTTATTTCTCTAACTAAATTAAAAGACGTCTGCGTTTTGTCTGTTTTCTTAAGATTTAGAATGCAAAATGGACTGGCCCGATGAAGAACTGCCGGAGTCGATCCAGCAAGCTGCAAAAGAGGTTGAGTTGAACCCCAAAAAATCGAAGGAAAGGTATGAAACAAAATTAGCAACTTTTACTAAATTGGTTTTTTTAGAATATTTCATACATCTGAGCAAAACCTGCTAACAGTAATGTAATGTAATCAAAATTCAAACGATTCGATATTGCTCGATATTTTAAGCTTACCTAGAAAAGGAAAATTTAGGATTCAAACCAAAAAGGCCAAACATTTTTCTAATGAACAAATTTCAAAAAGCACCAGATGAAACATATATCATAATCAAATTGGCATGCACCGGCTAATCCAAACACTTAAACTTAAGGAAAGTGGAGACTTTTTGATACCTTATACATACCTCTCTAGCAGGAGTGTTGTCATCTCAAATGAAGTAAACTGCCACTCCTCACAACAGATTCTTTGTTTCTTGTTTCCCAACCCCGAAATATATACAAGCTACAGCGATCTTCAACAACCAGGGTTGCAGACAGTAGAAAAGGTATTACCAACATAAAAAGATTGAAGTGGGGGGGTAAAGACAACCGTTGCTGAAGAGTATTTGGAAGAATCGACGCAAATACGAAGGAAAGTTTCAAACCAAATAATATCTCCGCAAAATACAGTTGCATGTACTTCTTCAAGCAAAAATTATGAAGTGCCCAGTCTCAAAAATCAAGAGATAGGATCAATTTCTGCCATGAATTCAACAACCACCCTTACTACTGACACAAAAATCGGTTACCTTGTTATCAATTTTTCATTTTATTAGGAATAGTGAAGTGTGACCCAGTTTAGTTCAGTATATAGTTATTTAATAATATATATATATATATATATATATATATATATATATATATATATATATATATATATATATATATATATATATATAGGGTGTTTTCTAACTTGATGCATTCCTTTTAGGAGGTGATAGGGGACTTCAAATGGAATCAAAATAGCCCCATATAGGGCCATACAAAGGTTTTTAGTTTTCTAGCTATTTTCGATTTTCTAGAATATTGCAACGAGATATAAGAGTTATGACAATACAATTCAAGAACTCACTAGAAATTGATAATTATGAAAAACTCACTATGATACAAAACGAAAAAGCTAATAATTAATTGTTAAAATCAGAATGAAAAGTCGACATAAGCCGGGTTTATAATTAAAGATTTCCTTCAAATTGTGCCCCTCTGCTTCTAATGCAGGCTGGAACACGTTTTCTCACTTCACTCTTTGTAATTCTCGAAGAAAAATTGGTTCTAATTTGCTGGGCCGCATCGATAATCCTTTGCCGTAACACTTGAAGCGAAGGTACGAGGGAAGCATAAACTAATGCCTTCATATGGCCCCATATATAGAAATCTAATGGTGTGAGGTCAGGAGATCTCGGTGGCCAAGGCATAGGCCCGCCTCTTCCAATCCAGCGATTTGGAAACTGATTTTTTTAACCACTCCCGTACTGTTAAGCGGTAGTGAGCGGGACAGCCGTCATGTTGAAATATCATATCTCGTCGAGTTGCTAGTGGTAAATCTTCCATTTCGCAAAAAAAGCTTCATAATGGACTGCATTAAGGTTATCCGGCAAAAAATATGGACCAATCACAAAGTTGTCAATTACCCCCATCCAAACATTCAGCGAAGAACGCCTTTGAGACGATGTGGGTCTAATTTGGCATGGATTCTTTTCTGTCTCGGGTGCCCAATAATGTAAATTGTGGTAATTAACCACCACGTCCTGACTAAATTTGAATTCGTCAGTCCATAATATTTTGTTCAAGAAGTTCGCATCTTCCGCATCGGTGTTTAGCATAAAACGGCAGAACTCCATTCTTCTTCGAGGATCGTCTTCCTCCAGCGCTTGTACAGGAGTATAGTGATATGGATAAAGTCCAGATTTATTAACGGTAGACCAGACTTTATAGCCTGAAACATCAAACAGGCGCGCAACTTCTTTTGTAGAGGCTTCAGGATACGCACGAAAATGTTCTAGGATGAGTTCGTCTACTTCTACAGAGTATGTATGTGGCCTTCCACCTTCGTTTCGAGGCTTGTGCACACTACCCGTTTCACAAAGTCGTCGATATACATCGTTGAACACACGGACATGTGGAAGTCTTCTGTTTGGAAAACGACGTTGATATTCTCGACGTGCCTCCGCCGAATTACCGTGGCAAAAACCGCAACAATAAACGATGTCAGCATATTCGGAATTACTAAAAGATGCCATAACAACGTAAAAGTAGAAAAAAAAGTAGAAATGAACGGAATTTTTTAACAAAAAAAAAGTCAAATACACACTTTCAAACAATTTTCGAAAAACTGTCAAATTGTTTTAATAAACAAGGATATGTCATCGAAGAAGTGATTGTTTCAAGACCTGCTAAATCTTTTGGATCTTTTACCATTACTTTAGTTGTATACTTCCCTTGTAGACGCTATGCCAAGATCAATAAATGACAAATTTTTATTTAACAAATAACCGAAAATAATTGCACAACACACTTTTTGTTAGAGGTTGTTAATATTTTTAAAAGAGTTATATCTCGTTGTAAAGCTAATTAAACGAGGATGTTTTTGCTTCAATTTGTACGCTTCATGTATTAACAATTTTCTTCAAGAAAACGTCTTAAAGTTGAACTAGGCAAATTTTATTGTTATTTTCGATGCAAACTTTTGATTGTGATTTATTAGAATTTAGGTTCATTACTACAAATGCTATTAATATTACATTATCAATACCTCAACAGAGTTTATAGTTTTTTTTTAAATGCATTTTTTAACCATAATTTTCTGGCTTTTTGCAATATTTTATAAAATCGAAAATATCTAGAAAACTAAAAACTTTTGTATGGCCCAATATGGGGTTATTTTGATTCCATTTGAAGTCCCCTATCGCGTCCTAAAAGGAATGCATCAAGTTAGAAAACATCCTGTATATATATATATATATATATATATATATATATATATATATATATATATATATATATATGTATATATAGTGCATTTTTAAACATTTTTATTGGGCGAAATTATGTTTCATTACATTGGATTCCTGCCAATATTTTACCAGTTTCTACCAATGCTTTTGAGCATTTCGGTTCCATGCAGAACGATATCGATGTAGTGCCTAAGAAAATTGCGTTATTCATATCGCGTTTAAAACCAGATACATAAGTTGATAAATTAAAGAATTATGTTAAATCATTTTGTCTCGAAGGTATGAAATATTAAACTGCCAAGCTTTAAATCAAATTAAGGTTAATTTAATTACAACAGAATATTTGCATTCTGACGACATACAAATTTTGTGTGTTTTATGAAACGTGGTGTAACTCAAATAATGTTTCTTTGTTGTATTTTGATAACTATATTAACATTTCTAACTACTGTCGCAATGATATAAAGGAAGTGGCGTAAGTATCTGGTGCCAGAAAGGCCTAAATACATCCCCTTTAAAACTTTCTGTTGATTGGGAGGACAAAAACTTTGAAATGTGCGGAATAACGCTAAACTTACAATGGGAGTTACAGACTTCGCCTAGTGAGATAATTATTTTGACATGCCATCGATCTCCAGGTAGTAACTTTTTAACATTTTGTAATAAGCTAAATCAAGCACTTAACAGTATATTTAGGCCCGGGAAAAGATAATTTTGAACGGTGACTTCAATATTGATGTAAATAGAGATTATCATGTTATGCAGTTTTACAGGATATATTGAGTAGTTTTAATATTGACAACAAAATTTTAACTCCCACTAGGGGCAACTATATTTTAGATCATGTATATACAGATAACGATCTAGAATGTCTCGTTGAGGATAATAATGTATCAGACCATAAGATGGATTATAATACATTTAGATGTCAAAATATTCAGACTCTTACTAAACGTTATTTTTCAAAAAGTAACATTTTATAAGGATTTACAAAATGAAGAATGGCAGGCCGTCCTTGGGAACAGTGACGTAAAGTCTGCATTTAATGCATTTTATAGTATTTCTTTATAATATTTTAACATAAAATTTCCCTTAAAAACTGTCCTAAGTAGTATGTTTCTTTACGGTTTTTCTGAAAGGGAAATAGAGGCTATAGTTGGGGATAAAATAAAAAACAAACTTTCGGTCGGATTTGACCAAGTATCGGGATCTCTTTTAAAAATAACTATTAGCCCTATATCACATGTCTTAGCAAATGTAATTAATTTAAGTTTTAAGAATGGTTGTTTTCCAGAAATACTGTCAGTTAATAAAATTATACTTAATATCTGTATTTTCAAAACTTTTTGAATATTGCTTTCTTGACAGATTGGAAAATTTCCTACTTAAAAACAAGATACTGACTTCCTGTCAATTTGGATTAAAAAGAAACTGCTCTACGATGACGGCGGTGTAACATTTTTATGCAAAATTAATGGAACACCTGGAGAGGGGTGAGTGTTCTGCTGGGATCTCCTGCCTGACAAGATGGAGGCTTATGGCATAAGAGGTCCAGCTCTGGCGTGGCTTTCAGACTTTCTGAGGAATAGACAACAATATGTGTCACTTTCATGTAGTGTTCCCAACTTGGGCTACAGACCATGCATGTCTGAACGGGGTGTTGTTGATATGTGGGTGCCCCAGGGCTCTGTTTTGGGGCCCATTCTTTTTATCTGCTACATAAATGACATGTTTTCTACTGTGAATGACAACTGGACAGCTACTCTGTTTGCGGACGATTCTTCTTTTGTTGTTTCTAATCACATTACCGGGAACCTTGAGGTCTCTTGCAACAGTGGTATAGTTGGCGCATTACCTTTCTGGAATGACGTCATTTTTGGTTATTTTTGTTTGATTTATGTTAACTGACAGTGACAAAAACATTTTGAAAAAACTCATTGTCGTTTCTTTACAACAGTCAATGCCGGTTTTGGTTATGTGTCTTTCAGAATATATTCGTCAAAATTGACATTGATTTGTTGTGATTCTTTTTAAACTTTTGCAAGATGCCGCGAAGATATAATCAACAATCACAGCTAATAGTTTTGAATATCTTGGCTTTTTTTCAATTGGAAAAAGAGCAAGCTAAAAATGGAATCCTTCCGCAAACTGATAATATAATTGAACGAGCTTCAAATGCAACAAAACTTAGCCATACAACAATCATAAATATTAAGAAAAGAGGAATAACGAGCGATGAATCCTTTACCTCCAGAATGTCTCAGAAGCAAAAAGAGGTAAAAACAAAAATTACAGATTACTTAAAGAACAAAATAAGAGATACGATCTACTGCATGTATGCGAAAAATGAATATGTTACAATGCAGACTTTGCTTAAAAAACTAAAAGAGATAAATGAATATTTTAATTTTTCCATCACCTCGCTAAGAAAATACGTAAAAAGTATTGGTTTTAAGTGGAAGAAATCAAATAATATTGCCCCACATCGTCCACAAGAGAATCAATTTCTTGAGGGAATATGTCAAAAATCAAAATCTAGGACAAGATGCTTATACCACCGTATTTATTGATGAGACTTGGATTTTTAGTAAATAGAAACAGCTGGCAGGATAACACTATGTCTACAAGTTCTAAAAAAGCTATATATATATATATATATATATATATATATATATATATATATGAACAAGCAAAATTTTGAAAATTGGTTTAAAAATCAGCTGGTACCAAATCTTCCTCCAAAAAGTTTGATAGTGATGGACAACGCAAGCTATCATTCCGGCCTTTTAGAGGATATTCCAAGAAAATCATGGACAAAGCAGAGATTGATTGGATGGTTAAAAGAAAAGAACATTGACTTCCCAGAGAGGGCCATGAAGGATGAAATATGGAGCATTGTACAAAAAAAATGTTAACATTGAAAAAACATTCTATCTTGACGAATATGTGAAACCTTTGGGCCACAAAATACTAAGACTTCCTCCATACCATTGTCAATTTAATGCTATTGAAATGGTATGGTCTGAGTGTAAGAGGAAATACGACCAATACATTGCTAGTCTGAAGGGGACACCATCGGAAGTTTTGGCCATGTGGGAAAAAGCGATAAATGAAGTATCTTCAGAGCATTGGAAAAATTATGTCAGCCACACAGAAAGGGTAATCCAAAAAGCTTGGAAGACAATACAGATATGTGATGCTTCAGACATTGCGCCACTTGTAATTAGTACCGACGAAGACAGCAGTGAAGATGAAGAATTTAGTTCTGATTCTGAAGACAGTGAAGGGGAGTAGTTTTTATTTTTAAAGTTAGTTAGTTATACATTTAGTTCTCTTTTAGTTTTTAAAGCAAAGTCTGCTTTGTAACATATTCATTTTTAGCATACACGCAATAGATCATATCTCTTATTTTGTTCTTTAAGTAATCTGTGATTTTTGTTTTTACCTCTTTTTGTTTTTGAAACATTCTGGAGGTAAAAATCGTTCGTTATTCCCCTTTTCTTAATATTTTTTCAGTATTGTCTGTAATTGAGAATTAAAATAATTTTGATGAAAATGGGTAACTGGCGTCAATTTATTACATTGCAAACAAAGAATAAGACTAAGATGAAAGAATTTATATTAGTAAAGTCTTATTTGCAAAATAATTTTAGTTTTTGAAGTTATAATAGTTATTTTTGTATTAAGTGTGCAAAATGAGGGTTTTTTTATGGCAATGAGAGTGTTAATTTTTTGCCAGCCATTTTCGACAAGTGGCAGCGCTTTCTGTACAGAAAATGCCAATTTTAAATTCGCTTTAGCCAGTGCTACCCCTTTCTACATCACTGCATACGTTTAGGTTAGGAATCATCGCTGAAATATAAATAATATAAGAAATACGTTATTTGAAACCAGCGTGACGTCATTCCAGAAAGGTAATGCGCCAACTATATGAAATCACTTTTAACTTGGTTTAGTCAAAATTCACTGTTTCTAAATAGCAGTAAAAATACATATTTTCGTTTCCACACCCCTCAAATGACTCAAATGATCTCACTATTAAAGTCGGTAGCGAAGATATTTCAAGATCGACTTCTAATAAAATTCTTGGGTCTGACACTGGATCATACCCTAAGCTGGAAGGAACATTGTGACAGTTTAGTTTACGTTTTAAACTAAACAATCTTTGTTTTTAAATAGATAAGTGCTATATATATATATATATATATATATATATATATATATATATATATATGTAAGGGTTATTAACGCAACCCGTTCGTTAAAAGTTTTTGATGATACCATTTAGATAAAAATTTCAGATTTTGGGATTAAGGTAAGGTCATGGGGTACTTCTTTTTTGAAATATTTTCGACTTCCTGTCACTTCCGGTTTAACCGGAAGTTGGTATCAACTTGCTTATTTTAAATAGAACACCCTGTATTTTATAATATTTTTGGATTCTGCGGAGAAGTTTAATGCTATTTTATGTAGCATGTCCTATACCTAGGTTCAAGCGTTCTTAAGATATTTGACCTTGAACCGAAAATGTTCGGGGTACCAAATTTTAAAATCTCATATTTTTGTAAGTTTTGAAGATATACTCTTCATATTTTGCAGACGATCGGTAAATAATCTTAGGTTTCTATTTTTTTTAATGAATTTGTCTATTTTCATAAAGGGTGTCCTAAATTCAGCGGCAAACATTCACTTTTCAAAGCCGCTAAAGTCCGTTTTCTTAAATGGGACACCCTATAACTTTATGCACTATCAAATGTAGAATTTCATTTTCTATCGAACTGTATTAAGGTTCCCTATACCTATTCGTAACCATTTTCGAAATAATTGGGTTTTATAAAAATATCGTATGTATTTGCTTAAATGTTTACATGTTCCGATGGTGAGCCATGGAAAAACAATTGAGATCCAATATCCAATATGACAGATGATTAGTATGCGTTATTTATCGAAAGCTGTCAGTGATAAACTCAATCTATTTTATATTCATGGAGAATGTTATGAACGCCACCCTGATTTGCCGCCAATGAACAAGTCAAAATTTAAGAGGATTGAAACGAACTTTTTGCGTTTTGGCAAGGTTAAAGTTACAAAAAATGTTCCGAAACCAGTGACGAATGCCCAGGATAACGTAATAAACACATTAGCTTATTTCCACGCAAACCCGCAAAGTTCAATACCGTCTGCAGAAAACGATTTGGGAATTTCTTCTTCATCTGAGAAATCCAAAGAATCTTGAGCGAACATCATATGCATCCTTATTCCTTCCAAAACGTGCAAGCCTTGAGACCTGGTGATGACGTCCGACGAGTAGAATTTTGCGAATTCATGTTTTTGAAAATTCAAGAGGACCCTCAATTCCTTTCAAAAATATTTTGGACCGATGAAGCGAAATTTTCTAGAGAAGGAATAACAAATAGCAGAACAAAACAGCAGCAGCAGAAAATCCGCACGCTTTACGCGAAACGCGTTCTCAAGAGAGGTTTAGCTTCAATGTTTTTGGTATAGTATTAAATGATCAGGTGCGGTACTGTATTTATGAAGACAATTGATGGCACAGTGATAAGTATTTGGAAATTCTACGAGGGACGGTTTCTGAATTTATAGAAGAAATTCCTATTGGTGAGCTGCAAAATTATTGGTATCAATTAGATGGGGCACCAGCACATAATTCCGCTGCAGTTTATCTCCAATTATCTCGAATTTTTGAAGATCGCTGGATTGGTCCCAAAGGCCCTTGGAGATGGCCCCCGCGATCGCCTGATTTAACACCCCTAGACTTTTATTTATGGGGATTTAACAAATGTAAAGTCTATGCTCCCCCAGTAAATAATCAACAAGATTTACCGGACAGGATACGAACAGCTTTTGCCAAATTAGAAAACGGACAAATTCAACGGGCTACAGCAACTGTGCAAAAAAAAATTGAAATGTGTCTTCAAATGAACGGAGAGCATATAGAACATTTGTTATAATTCAATTTTATTATTTTATTTATTTATTGTTGATTGTTAGATTGCTATAATTTTTAAGTTCACTAAAACAAGTTTAGAACAGTCTCGAACTTAGTAGATATGGTTAAAAATAATGTAAACAATTTATTACATTTTTTATAACTTTAACTTTTCCGAAACGAAAAAATTTCGTTTCAATCCTCTTCAATTTTCTCTTGTTCATTGGCGATAAATGAGGATGTTTTTCATTAAAAACATGGCATGTTCTCTGCAATATTTTGTAACATTCTCCGCGAATATAAAATAAATTGAGAATATCAGCTTTTGAGTGTTATTTTATTTTAATTTAAAAGTTTTAGATCAGCTGTCATGTTAAATAGAAAAGCACAACAATTGTTTTTCATGGCTTACTACCGCAAGATGTAAGTATTTAGCAAATACATATGATAGTTTAATAAAAACCTGATTATTTCGAAAATGGTTACGAATAGGTATAGGGAACCTTAATACAGTTCGATAGAAAATTAAATTCTACATTTGATAGTGCATAACGTTATAGGGTGTCCCATTTAAAAAAACGGACTTTAGCGGCTTTGAAAATGTGAATGTTTGCCGCTGAATTTAGGACACCCTGTTTAAAAATAGACAAATTCGATAAAAAAAATAGAAACCTAAGATTATTTACCGATCGTTTACAAAATATGAAGATTGTATCTTCAAAACTTACAAAAATATGAGATTTTAAAATTTGGTATCCCGAAGGCTCATTTTTGGTTCAAGGTCAAGTATCTCAAGAACGCTTGAACCTAGGTATAGGACATGCTACATAAAATAGCATTAAAATTCTCCGAAGAATCCAAAAATATCATAAAATACAGGGTGTTCTATTTAAAATAAGCAAGTTGATACCAACTTCCGGTTAAACCGGAAGTGACAGGAAGTTGAAAATATTTCAAAAAAGAAGTACCCCTTGACCTTACCTTAATCCCAAAATTTGAAATGTTTATCTAAGTGGCATCATTAAAAACTTTTAATGAACGGGTTGCGTGAATAACCCTGTATATATAGATATAAGTGATAAGGTGCATGCTTGGGCTTTCGCCAATAACGTCATATAGGACTCATTTTAGATCTTTAGGTGTACTTACTCTCACAGGTATTTCTATGTTTTTGAGCTTATCAACCGACTAAAAAATAGAGATGTTCCATTTAAAAGACTGAATGTTACTCAGAACGCATCAGATAATTTCGGTTTACGTGTTTTCAATACATTGCCACACCAAATTAGAGAATGTCAATCTTTAGTTTTAAAAATGTACCAAGAAGTTCTTAATCCAACAAGAATTTTATAAACTGGGTGAGTTCTATGGTTCCTTGGAAATAGACCACGTTAAGCTTGGATCAAGTCTAGTGTTGAAAAATATGTGATATATTGCTATTTGTTTCCATATTAACATTGTTAGTTAATTGTGACATAACTCTTTTGAACTTGTTTGCATTTGAGTATAATATTCTTGTTATTATGACGGAGTCCACACATTATAACAATGTCATTATTTGGAAATAATAATAATAATTATTATTATTATTATTATTATTGTTTTTATGACTTGTTGTCTCACAGTATTCCTGTGGTTGTATTTTATACTGACGGGATTATACCAAGTCAGTACAAAAAATAAAAATAAAAAAAGGAGATGGAAAAAAAACCAACTATTGTGTATTAAGAAATGATCTAACTATGCTACATGTTTTCAAAATGACCGATTTCTGGATGTTCCTGTGAATGTCTGTATTAAGTCCTAATTGAGCCAAATGCGGTGTAAATGTTGTTGGGATGAGGCCTGTTACTGATATGACGAGAGGAACAATGATGACTCTTTCCTGTTTCCACAGCCTTTTTACTTCTATTGCCAAATCGGTGTATTTGGCGATCGTCTCATTGTATTTCGCTTGGATGTTCTCGTCATTGGACACAGCCATGTCAATTAAATAAATGATTTTCTCTTTTTTGGATTGAAAGGTGATAACGGGTCTATTCGCTGGGACTGTTTTATCTATGTGGATGTCAATGTCCCAGTAGAGCTTGTAGTCTTCGTTTTCAAGTATAGATGTAGGTGTATAATGGTAGTAAGGGTCTGTGTTCTCCGTTAGTTTGTATGTTGTGGCTAATGCTTGATGAACGACCTTCGCTGCTGAGTTGTGTTTCGCGGTGTATTCAGTTCCGACCATTATTCTACATCCACTCGTTATGCGATTGATCGTTTCTCTCTGCTGGTGACATCTCCTACACCTCTCGTCTTCAATGGTTGTGTCCTTGATGATGTGCTTTCGGTAGTTTCTGGTTGCTCTGACTTTGTCCTGGATGGCAAGCAGGAAGCCTTCTGTTTCAGGGAACAGCTGCCCTTCTTGTAACCACGTATACGAGAGCTTTTCATATATATGGTCTTGCTTTATGTGGTATCTGTGTCTTCCGTGAAATGTTTTTTCAGACCAGGTGTTCATCTTTTCTAGTCGTGATTGGATGTGACTGTGTGCGTCTGCTGCGTGGCTCGTTTGAGACGGGTCGAGCGGTGTATAATTCTTGTCTGCCTTCACTATTGCCTTGTGGAGGTAAGTTTGTTTGTTGTGGAAGAATTTTCTGAGTTCGTAAATTTGTTTTTTATTTAGCGATTGTATATCTATAAATCCCCTTCCTCCTTCTTTTCTCTCGAAGGTGAGTCTTTCCTTGCATGCGTTGGGATGTAACTTCCTGTGTTTAGTGAATTCAGAGCGTATGAGAATGTGAATGTTTTCTATGTCTGTGTGTGACCATTTAATGATACCAAACGAAAACGTAAGAATAGGTATGGCGAAGGTGTTAATAGCTTTCGTTAGATTTCTGGAATTCAGTTTTGTTTTTAGTAGCTTTTTGAGTCTGGTTTTAAATTCCATTTTGAGCTCTGATTTGATATGAGTGTGGTTAATTTTGGTGCTTTGATGGAAGCCTAGGTATCTGTACGTTTCTTCTTTCAGGCATGTTATCTAAAGTTTCATTGTTGATTGTTTCCATCGTAGGGTGGTCTTTCTACTGTCCCTTGTTGATATGAAGTAGCTTGCATTTACTTATACCAAATTCCATGTTGATGTCCAGGGTAAACGTTTCTGTGATTTTAAGGAGTTCCTTTAGCTGTGCCTTTGTGCTTGCTTATAAATTATTTTTTAAAATAAATTCAATTAGTGATTCTTACATTGACACACACCGCCATTTTTTTATGTAATTAAAATAAAAAGTAGTGGTGTTAGATATATTTTTATACCATTAGTTTAATTTTTTAGCAAATATAGTAGAAGTATTTCTAAAAAATTGTTTTTATATTTATATTTTACATATTAAAAATACAAAATATTTTCTTTTTTTGAAGATCAGTAAGTGAATGGTTTTAGAAATATAAATAGGGTTGATATTTTCATAAATAAGAGTCAGTTTAATAATAATATATTATTAATTATAGCCACATAATAAAACGTGATTAATTTTGTTAGGTCCCTAAAAGAATAAAGGCAAAAACACACGCAACAATCGATCATGATGAACTTGCAGAAGAATTTAGAACAAAATAACGATGACTATGTCAATATCGTTAATAAAAGGCCAATCATAAAGGTATTTGTCGAAGATACAAAGACCAATTTGCATCACAATAGGATCCTGCTATGTAGGTACTAGGAATCAGATTTTTATAGATTCTGTCGCGACGTCACAAGACGTAATTGTGCTATTGATCTTGTCTCGATAAGGTTAATAATATGATAATAGATTCCAAGAATCGTCGATAATTTTCCCTTTATTTATTTTTTATGGTCCCCCTGTGCTTTATTGAGCTATTATAATAATAGTTGGCAGCACATACGTATCTATTATGCCATCGTTTAAGAATCTTCTGTTTCTATGGCCTTTTATAGATTATATCGTTATATCTTTAAACAATTCTAGCCGAGCGACTAATATGGCGACCTCATTTTGTATTGAATCTATATTTTTACTTCCCTCTTAAAAGGAAGGCATTATTACCGTGAAAAATTCACCCTTCGAGATTTTTGCAGATATTTGCATTTTTATTTATCCGAATTACTTCAAATTTTACTTAAAAATTGATTGAGGATTGACTGGTAACATTTTGGTTAAATTTCAATATGGCCGAACAAAATGGCAGTCTAATAAAGTGTACAAAAATCATTGTTAAGAAACTAATTATCAAATAGACCTCAAATTTTGCAAAAAATTAAGTGTTACTTAGGCATAGCCTGGTAAGATTTTGGTGAGAATCCAAAATAGCAAAACAAAATGACGGCTTAATAAAATCTTTAAAAATTCAGTAAGTTTAATTTTCTGGAATAAAGCGTCTATTTAATGTTGGAAAATAATATATGTTTTATGGACTATGTAGATAAAATGATAAAACATAAATGATAATAATAATAATAGAAATTATTTAAAAACAAAATAAAAAATGTATATACTATGAAAAGTGAATAGCAAGTAAAAGTCTTTTTTTAAATGTGTTCAGATTATTTGTTGGGTTTAGATTGACAAACAAAAATCTTTTTTGGCGTTTTCGCAACTGAATAAAAATATTTAAAATTAAATTAAATGAAGCAAATATTTAATAAAATTGCATACCTCAACATGCAGACTAGACTGTCTACGGAATATTTCGATACATAATATAAACATATATTATGTATCGAAACAATTTTATTAAATATTTGCTTCAATTAACTGAAAGTTAAATATTTTTATTAAGTTGTGAAAAAGCCAAAAAAGATCTTTGTTTGTCAATCTTAACGCAACAAATAATCTGAACACATTTAAAATAGCATTATAGATGTCTGCAAACTATCATTTTTTTCATATCTAGGTTACATGTCAAACAAACTGACAAATTTGAGTTGAAACTTGGATATCCTTCGCAAAACACATGGAAGTTTGCATCACTCCAATATCTACAATTATGAGTTTTGACTTTTAAATTCAAGAAACTGGTTCTCTCATCCCTAAAAAATATGGCGCAGATTATTGGAATGTGCTGTGATCCTTTCTACCATAATCTCGCAAAACTCTAAAATGTTCTTAACGGACGACGCATATTGGCCATTGAAGAAGAACTGCAATGTGATAATTCTAGTTAGCCTCGCCAAAGATGGTAATTGCTCCGGTTTTATCTCCTAACAAATGAGCCATTTCAATTAAATGATAGCGTCGGAAATTTTTAGAACACTTAGAGTGTCACACACGGAAGAAATGAGGATTCAATTTGATGGAACTAACAAATTGCTTACAAAAAACCACTTAAGGTCACCAACATTATGAATCAAATCAGAAAACACAGTGAATACCAAAATGTTGTGTGATTCTTTTATCGAGCTATTAAATCTCGATGGGCTATTTACAAATATACAGGGAGAAAAAAAATAGTTTTCTTATTATATTACGGAATATTATTAGTTTATATATTAAATGCCGAGGGACTAAATAAGAAAATTCGCTAAATATGTGTTTGGTTAAAATTTTTTGGTTGGCAAAAATACAAATACACAAAATAGCAAGCGCCTTAATAAAGTCGGAAGGCGGTTCGAATCAGTGGAACAATCAGGATTTGTTCTGTTTATACAGCCACTTAATGAAAGTGAGATTTTTTTATCAATCACCAAAAATTATGAGCCACGCTTGACCTAAACATCTAACTACTTATACAGTGTCATTTATTTAAATGCGGGCCACCCCTGTGCAAATAAAACTTTTTTTTTGTAGTGTGATAAAAAAATTTTATTTTGCAAAAATATTATATACTTTTGTTAAAAACACAAGATAATTAGTTATTACTTCTCTCGTGAGATTTTTTCAGATCTTTACGTTTAAGGGTTCCTAGATACCGGAAAACATGTTTTCTCAATTCCGTCTGTCTGTAGGTATGTCTGTCCGTCAGTCTGTTCGCGGCATAGCTAAAAAACTACTTATCCGATTTCTTCAAATTTCAGTATAAAATTAAAGGCCGTGCATGCGAAAAATACAGGCTATATATATATATATATATATATATATATATATATATATATATATATATATATATAGCCTATATTTTTCATTAGCCTCGGGTTTCTGGAAAAGCGATTTTACCCATTTTTATATATCAAATTTTGTCTTATAATTAATAAAAAAAGTTATTTATTTTAAACCCGCTTTAAAATTGGAGCAAGTATTCTATAATTATTTATTTATTGCCTACAAAATTACAAATGTTCTAAAGAAGTAAGCAAAAAAATGATGTTAAATCTAATAAAAAAAAAATTAAATTAAAATTCACCGGCTAATATCCAGGAGCCAGTGGCAAAAGCTCTGAGAATCGGTATAAGGAATGTACAGAAACATGTGCATGAAAAAAAAACATAATTTACTTCCGAAGAAGATTAAGAAATGTACACGAAAAAATCAAAAGGCAAAAGACTTAAAATGGATATTAATAATGCAATTTATGATTTATACACGTCAAAGACTAATATAATCCTTCAGAAAATTTTTAATATTATAGACTAAAAAATATCATCATCAGTTAAAAAGTCTTCATCTTCTGAGTCGTCCTCAAATGGCGCAAAGATCATTGGTGCTATTTCGACATCTAGAACTCGTTCTTGATTCCACCAATCCCATATTAATTTCTCCGTATGTTCGACAGATTTCTTCCAGTACTCCGGCGTAATATAATTTAATGAATCTTGCCAAACAATTTGCACTTCATCTGATGTAAGACCATCGTTCACGTGTTTTTCGTAATATGATTTTGCCCCAGCCCATATTAATTCTATTGCGTTAAACTGGCAATAGTATGGCGGCAGTCGTAAAACTTCATGTCCATTTTGCGGTAAAATTTCATCTACGGCATATATTGTTGGTTTTTTAATAGATTTTGCCATTAAAAGGAGTTCTAGTTTCAGCATATTGGGTAAAGGATTTTGTTTTTGTTTTATTAGCCAGTCATAAATATCGCTTTTCTTCCAGAATGAAGTAGGTTGTTTATTTAAGATTCTTGAATGATAAGATGCATTGTACAGAGTGGTTAAAGATGGAACATCTAAATTTGGAATCAGTTGTTTTAACCACTTTTCAAACACTTTACAGTTCATATTATCATGGTCCATACTTTTGGATATTGAAGAAAACAGTAAACTTGCACCTGGGAGAAATTCTGTTGAAGAACCTGCATGCAAAATCATGAACCGTTTTCCCGTCCCACATCCCTTTTTTCTGTTGACACTTTTTACAAACTCGTCCTGCCAAGATTTCGAACCACTTCCATTAGAATATCTCGTCTAAAAATACCACTTTTCTAAATTTTGAATTAACATTTTCCGTGTATTTCTTTAAAAACTGGATACGCTGACTTGCTATATGTGGCAACTCGCATAAAAATTATCAATTACAGTCCTTTTTATATCAAAAACCCAACATTTTTATTAATTTTGACAACGATTTTAGTCCAATTTCTAATATGCCCCGATTTTTTAAAGCTTCTTTTAAAACTTGAAGGGTCATATTAGTTCTCGATGTGTATAAATCGTAAATTGCATCACGAACATCCATTTTTACATTGTCACTTAAATCTTTTGTCTTTGGCTTGTTTCGTGTACATTTCTTAATCTTCTTCGGTAGTAAATTATGCTTTTTTTCATGCACAATTTTCTGCACAGTCCTTATACCGATTCCCAGAGCTTTTGCTACTGTCTTCTGGATATTGGGCGGTGAATTTTCATTTTCGTAATATTTTATTAGATTTAATACCATTTTTTCGCTTGTGGATGCAAAAAACCCGAAAATTGTTTTCTATTACTCATTTTGTCCCTGACTTGTCAACCTGACTTTGAAGTGACATCGCTCAAAGATTTTTGCAACTGCTGGTATTTATATGTTTATCCTCTTTTTTCATATGAAAATATCAAAGGTCTATCTAGTTCATCTTCCGGATTTTATGCGGAGGATATGATTACACGTAATAAAAGAAAAACAAACTTAAAAAGTTTGTCGTTGATAAATCGTATGACCCCCACGATAACACTGCTTTTGACTTGAGTTTCTTCAACTTTTTCACAGGAATTAAGTAAAACTCTTAATAGACTCTATAAATTTACTAACATAATGATACATAAACTCGAATGAATAGATCTATAAAAAATTGAGTCCTTGAATTGCTCAACAGTCTTATTATAATCGGCATTTACGTTATATAGTCAACGCGGATATTTATTGTTTTTGCATAGTGAATTGGTGTTAAATCAAACAAATATAGAACATTATAAGAGTCTGCACTCTTTCCATCAGAAAATGATCAAGGTTGCGAATGTAAAAATGAAATATTTACTATAGACGACCAAAGATTTATTAGATTTATTAGATGGGTGTAGTTGCTATCATTGTCCAGAAAATATTATGTAAATCTTGACTTGGGATCTTTGTTATATATTAAAATCTAATCTAGTAGTTGACCTTAGTTTTGTCTGTTGTGAACTAAATAATAGGAACCTGAAATAAGAACGGGATATTAAAAACTATGATGTTAATAACACTCAAAGCAGGATTAATATTTGAAATTTATTGCTCTGTCAGAGCACATGCCGCAGTTCTTTTATGTTTCAAAAAAGCTTAATTTTTTGTTTATTAATTAATTCGAAGAGTTTAAATATTTTTTTTTAATTTATAACCACATAATCCAAAAATTATGTTAAATATTCAAAAACAAATATGTCAAAAACTTGTTAATAATTTACGTACTTGTAGTGCATTAAATAAAGTACACATGCAGATTTAAATATTGGTAATCACTTTATTCGCCTTAAAGAAGACACGCATAACGTGTCTTGGGATCTCCAGTTTTCACGTGATGATCTGAAAGGTTAAAACATTTATTATTGACATTCTAATCTAAATAAACAAGAATAAAGAAAATACTTACTGACAATCCAATGACCATAATAGTAATAAAGTTGTAAATTAAATAAAAGAATAAAAGCATTTACTGCTCTTTTTTTTATGTTATTTATATCTTTTTTACATTCCTTCCCTTTTGGTGAATTTTGTTTGTATTTAATTTTCTAAACATCCCTCAATAAAGAATTGCTAATATCAATTAAGATAGTATTTAATAACAATTTTATTAGGCATTTTAATAATGGTATAATGGTAATGAATTGAGTTACAATAAATATATGTTAATATTAATAAACATGTTCATACAATATAATCTGAGGCTAAACACAGACTATAGAGAGTTGTGTCAACATATTAATAATCAAATGAAAATAGCAACTTCCATCTCTACCTATTAATTAAGCTAGCAACAACCATTACAGGTCTGTAAGGCATGTAAAGTTATTTTTCAGTTCTAAACATCATTTCCAGGGGTATTTCAGGTACTTTTCAGGAGTGTTACAAATGCTTTCCGGAGTGTAAAGATACAATAGCTCATAAGCGTAAGTTTATATGGGGGCAAAAATGAAATATTTTCAAGAGTAACCCATGTGGAAAAGAATTTATTTGAAATTTAATATTAGATATATATTTTTCATAACTTAGAACATCCAAACGCCTATTTTGTTAATGATATGACAAAAGAACGCTTCGATCTGACCACAAAAGCCCATCTTCAGTTTAATTTTGAGAAATCGAATCCAACGCATTTTTAAACGTTTTTATGTTTATGTTTGATACCTCGTATCATTACCAAACTATACATTTGGATACTTTGTTATGTAACTCTTCTAGACTTGGGATCCTTGTTTTATATTAAAATATAATTTAGTAGTTGACCTTACTTATTCCTCTGTCAGAGCACATGGCGATGTTTTAAGTTCTGTCAAAAAAGTATTTCTTTTTGCTTATTAATTACTTCGAGAAGTTTAAATAAGCTTTTTTTTATTAAGAACCATACTAGCAATAAAGTTATAAATGTTACTAAATGCATTTACTCTTAGAATTTGTTTAATGTTATTAATAACTATTTTACGTTCCTTCTCAATTTTCAGAAATATGCCAAATAATTTATTCGTGAATTTTATTCGTATTCAATTTTCTAACAACCGCTCAATTACGAACTGGTAAATTTCATATCAATTAAGATATTATTTAACAACAGTTGGACTAAAAATTTTAATAACGGTAATAAATTGAATTATAATAAATATATGTTAATATTGGTCATATATTTATTTATAATCAATCAGAAATAGCACTTTCCTTCTCTATCTACAGGGTGTTAGGAGTTTGACTACAAATATTATAACATAGGATAGTTAGAACGATTTTAAACAAAATGTTCTTATAAACTTTATAATTTAATTCTAAAATGATTAATTTTGGAGAAGGTTTCAACTAATTCCAAGACAACATGGCAACATTGCTATCTGCTTGGACATCAATGTTATCACAATTTTATCACCTGTGTTTTGTCAACAAAGAAGTATAAAAAGACTTGTAGGCTTGAAAACGATTCAATTATTTTATTTTGATAATTTATTGGAATGTATGAACTAAATTTTTAATAAATTTAGATTTTTAGATTATTTATTTGTATAGTTTGTAACTGCGCAACCCTAATTATGTTTATTAGTTTCCACAGAACAGATTCAAGAACATTAAGTCTAATTTGTTCCTCTGCACCAAAAATGCGGTTTCTAAGGTCATCTTCATTTTCAATTTCAACCCTATTATACACTAATGTTTCCATGTGGCCCCAAAAATAAAAATCAAGGGGGTTTAGGTCTGGTGATCTCGGAGACCATTTTCTAGTTTCTGGGGTGTTTCGACCTATCCACCTATTATCAAACACATTCCTATGAATGTGGGCAGGAACTCCACTATGACGAAACCAGGCACTGGCTCGCTAAGCTAAAGAAATATCTTGTAAAAGAGTGGGAAAGTCATTAGTTAAAAATTGGAGGTAAGCCTCTCCTGTTAAACGCCTTGGTAGCTCAAAAGGTCCGATTAACGGATTGGGGATTATTCCCGGCCAAATATAAAACAACATTCATCGGTTGTCAGTATGTTTAAAGCAAAATTTTCGTGTTCTTGGTTTTTTCAGAGAAACTACCGGCAAAATTCTCTTCTGCGGGGTAAGTCCTCTAAAGTCAAAGCCTGTACTCGCTGCACATGACAAGGGTACACAAGGTTTTTACAAAGGGTACGATGAATGGCCCAATTAGAAAATCACTCCACTAGGGCTAAAATATGTACCTCCTTTTCAAAACAATAAATATATATTAATATTAGGTATAGTCTGCTGCAAACTGCAGACCAGAAAGATATGAAAAAGTATGTATTTATAATCAATCAAAAATTGCACTTTCCTTCTTTATTTATTAGTTGTTTAGCTACAAGACTAGAGGTTAGTAGTTTACGAGATAAAGTACTACTTTCTTTTACTGGCTGAAGTACTATTCCTACTTGAATCTTTAAATATTTTCAAGAGTAAATTTTATAGACAAGAATTTATTTCAAATCTAATATTAGGTGTAGATTTTTTACAACTTAGATCATCCAAATGCCAAGTTTGCTAATAATATGGAGAAGAACGTTTCGACCTGACTACAAAAACCAATCTTCAGTTTAATTTTGAGAATTCGAATCCAACGCATTTTTAAAAGTCTTATCGAATGGCAACAATTATCAATTTGGATATAACAAAACATTTGACAAATCTTAGTGACTACACAAACCCATCTTCTTTTCAATTTTAAAAGATCGAATCCGACGAATTTTTAAACGTCCTTTCGAATGGAACCATTCATTTTTCTATATCTCAAATTTTTACAATATCTTCAAAAAACGTCAAAAATTATATGTTTGATACTCTTATCATTACCAAATTTAACATTTGGATATTTTACTATTTAAAATCATTACTTTCCTACATAAAATTACTCTTGAAATTATTTCAGGTCTGCCCCTATAAAAATGTACGCCTATGAAGTATATCAAACTAAATTCGATGAATACATGTACTTCCCAAGTCCACATAATCATACCAAAAGAGGAAAGGATTTTTTAAAAAAACAATCAAGATACCGGTTTTCATCAATTTTTATTGGGACAACATGTATATAATTTTAACATACCTTAAAACTAGTATTTGATTGGTTGTTTTATTCCTTTAAGTGCCGATTCTTCATTGTGGAAGGGAGGCTTAGAGAAAATTGTTTATTGAAAAACATAATTTTAACTAACTTAGGTAAAATATCACTGAATAATTATCAATATGAATACATAACAAATCTTACTGAATAAGGCAGATATTAAACATATTTATCCCGGCATAAATTACAACAAACCATCTGACATTTATGAACCCGGATGTATACTTGTTTGGGTTTCAACAAAGCAGGCAAAGCATGTGAGATTGAAGTTATTTTTTACTTCTTGGCATTAATCACATCCTCGTTAAATGAAGTCATTAATAGCTTTAAATCACTGATCGAACAAAAGAAACTCTTTCTTCAATTCATTGTACGAAAAAAGACCTGACTTAGTGTTAATGGTATTTCTGTTACGCCAGATCGTCGAACTATGTGATTACTTAATATATTAGTCAGTAGTCTCGACTGCTAACTCTTTGTTGGTATGTTCCATTACGGCTTTAAAAACCGATTCCTTCCGAAAGCGAATATATATATATATATATATATATATATATATATATATATATATATATATATATATATATATATATATATATATATATAAATGATCTGTAACTTTTTTGTTTTTGAAGATATCAAAATGAAACAAAAATCGTTTTGTTTAGTTATCTAGCAAGTTTTTTTTCTGTTTTTTAAAGTAAAAGTCTTGGAAAATTTTCGGATATTTTAATTCTTTATTATATTTTTCTTTATTTATCTTTATTCTATATTATATGAATTTTCGGATATTTTAATTCTACATGAAATTTCAAGTGTATTTTATAAAGCATGCCCTATACCTATCTTCAACTGTTTGTAAGAAACTGGAATCAAAACATGCACCAACCAATAGTTATTTATACTATAAGGGATATAAGTAACATTTACCGGTCGAGGAGGGCTGGCAAAAAAGTTCGAGACTGGTTAATGTACTTACATCCCATATAGTATATAACATTTTTCCCCCTCCCTGTATTGTATGTTTACAAGAAAATGCTGGATATATTTTTGGATTTTCATTATCATTACATTCGATAGCATTCTCATTAAATTAAACTAAACAAAATGATTTTTGTTTCATTTTGATATCTTCAAAAAGAAAAAAGTTACATATAGTTACGTTCCCGTGAGAAATGCAATTCTGCATTTATGCACTTGCAATTCTTAGACTTTTATCTTTTCGTTCTCATGCAACATAAGCATTACTGAACTTATAAATATAACTAAAATGCATTTTGTAGTCAGTTCTCTTTGTACGCTTATGAAATAAAATTGATTTTTTAAAAATAATTTCTCGTGTTTCGAGTTGTTAACTGGCGCAGTCGGTAGGATTATTGCTAACAGTCGCGCATCGTGCGTATTTTCTGGTTTCGTCTCAACGATTCGTGGCAAAAATCGGACAATTAAAAAATCTTCAGGGTGTACTAAGAAACTCAAAAATTGACCAGGGATTTGGAACAGCATCGTCCAGCGTCCTATTGGTGCGAGTTTGGGAACACACATCGTCCCACCCTCATAGCTGCTAACCAGGGAAAGGACCACATCGCCTCTCCTATTGGACCCTAGTTTAAGAATGAGAATTGGAATTATCTTCAGTACATTGCTGTAAGTGCTTCCTTTTAATTTTCCTTATTTCATTTTATTTTTATCCTATCTTAAATATTGATACTTACGTCTCTTGTAATTCCGCAAACTGGAAGATTTAACATCAGCTTTTGGAAATTTAAATTGTGAAAGAAATCTAACACCTTTTTCTAATTTAATTCAAATAAGTAAAATAATGACTACTGAACCTAATTTACAACTAGTCAGATATCAGGCAGACAATATTCCCTTATTTGATGGGAATCCAAAACAAATAAACAGATTTATTAATGCTTGTGATAATTTTTATAATAATCATAGAAATAAAACGGACAATAATGCACCTATAAATGTATGTTTACACGATACTATATTAAGTAAACTTGTAGGTAGGGCAGCCGATATTATTTGTTCTAGAATAGAATTAAATACATGGCCCGCAGTAAAAGCTGCAATAATTTCGACTTTTTCAGATCATAGATCGATTGATTGTATTATTCAAGATATAATAACGTCCAAACCGGAAAAAAATGAAACACCGCAACAATTTGGCCTGCGTTTGCAAGACGCTCGCAGTTTGTTATTTTCCAAAGTAAATTTAAGCAATGAAACGCAAGCTCTAAAACTTTTAAAAATTAATGAATACGGAAATTTAGTATTAAAAACCTTCATAAACGGTCTAAACTATCATATGCAACTTGTGGTTAGATTAAAAAATCCAGTTACTTTAGAAGAGGCAATGAGTTGTGCCTTGGAAGAAGAAAATTTTATGTATTATAAGAACCGTAGTAACATATTACCAAAAAACCCAAATTTTAATTCACAAAAACCAAAAATAAATTTGCCTACACAAGCACATTATCCTGCTAATGTGAGACCAATATTTTCGAATTACCCCGTTCAGCAATTTTCAAATTTTATGCCTTCTTATAAACAACCAATCCCAAATTTTAATAATGGAAATAATCAATTTATGGGCTTTGGACAATTTAGGCAACCCGCAAATAATTTTAGACAATCGAATTTCCCAAATCAAAATTTTATGCAAAGAAACACTTTTACCCCAAGACCATCTTTTAACCCCCAAAATCAACGCCCAACTTCTTCTGGAATATCACGCCAACAAAAGCCTGAGCCGATGGATACTTCTTCAGGGAACACAATCCTTAGAAGAAACCAACAACCACATTCTTCACAACGTAATATTGTTGTAGAAGAACTATATAATCAATCAGTCGAATCGATAAATACCGATAATGATCAAAATGAAAATTTTCAAACTAGCAATGCTGAATTTCAATATTATTACCCGGAATACACCGATAATTCGCAATATTCGTATAATGACTCCAATACCGAATTTTCTTGTCTAGAAAATAACCCTTATGAAAATCAAATTGATTTTAATGAAGAAAATTTTCAGGAGAACCAAATTTCCAACAACCAAACATAATACTTTTAAATAATTATACAAATTCAGATTTACCAGTAATTTTCATACCCGAAATCAAAGCAAAATTTTTAATTGATACAGGTAGTGGCAAAAGTTTTATAAAGCCTAATTTAGCATACAAAATTTATTCAAATTTCATTTTTTCGGAACCTTTCTCAGTAAGGACAGCCCACGCTACGTCCATTCACAATGAAGTAATTAATATACCAATATTTCCTTGTTTTAATCATACAGGTAATCATAAGTTTTATCTTTTTGATTTTTCACCTAAATTTGACGGACTTTTAGGAATTGATTTTCTAACACATATTGGAGCTAATATAAATTTAAAACATTGTTCTTTAGATACTCAATTTGTAACATTGCCTTTATATTATCAAAATAATATATCAAATTTACATAATTTTGAAACTATCGAAATAATAATTCCCCCACGTACATGTCAAAGAATCAAACTGCCTGTAAATCAATCGAATGGTTTAGGTATTTTAAAATATACAGATTTTGGTTGCGCAGAGATGCCAGAAGCTTTAGTACAAGTCATTGACTCCTACGCAACAACTATAATTACGAATAGTCGCGAAAACCCAGTTAAAATAAAAATATTTAATCCCATAGATATCGAAACCATAAATGAAGTAGAAAACAACTTCATAGAAAAAATGGAAACCGATACAGAAATAAATGAATATATGGATAATACACAAAAACAAAACTTAAAAAATTTAAGACTGTCACATTGTAATCAGGAAGAATACAGAGCTATTCGAAACTTGTGTTACGAATATCGTGACATTTTATTGTGAGGGCATCCCACTTACATTTACTAATCAAATTAAACATAAAATAAACCTAACCGATGACACACCTATATATACAAAAACTTATCGATATCCCGAAATTCATAAAAAAGAGGTTAAAACCCAAATTAACAAAATGTTAGAGAACGGTATCATTCAAAACTCAACGTCACCGTGGAGTAGTCCAATTTGGATTGTCCCAAAAAAGATGGACGCGTCCGGTAAACGTAAATGGCGTATCGTTTGCGATTTCCGTAAAATCAATGAACGCAGTATTGATGATAAATTTCCTTTACCAAATATATCGGATATTCTCGATAAACTCGGAAAATCTCAATATTTCACCACATTGGATCTAGCAACCGGTTTCCATCAAATAGAAATGGAACCGAATGATATCCCTAAAACAGCCTTCTCAACCGATACAGGTCATTATGAATTTAGACGCATGCCTTTTGGCTTAAAAAATGCGCCCTCTACATTTCAGCGAGTCATGAACAACGTCCTTCGGGGACTTCAAAATGAAATCTGTTCTGTATATCTTGATGACATAATAATCTTCTCTACGTCACTTCAAGAGCACATCGATAGATTAAAATCCGTTTTTGATAGACTTAGAGAATCCAATTTAAAAGTGCAGCTAGACAAATCAGAATTTTTACACAAAGAAGTTGCTTATTTAGGTCACAAAATTACAAGCGAAGGTGTAAAACCTAATCCTGATAAAGTCACCGCAGTTAAAAATTTCCCCATACCAAAAACCCAAAAAGACATTAAGTCATTTTTAGGACTAGCCGGATATTATCGTAGATTCATCAAAGACTTCGCAAAAATCACAAAACCCCTTACACTATGTCTCAAAAAAGGAGCGAAAGTTGAACACTCACCAGCCTTTATTCAATCCTTTAACCATTTAAAAGAATTGCTTATTAATGCTCCAATACTAAAATATCCTGATTTTGAAAAACCCTTTGTCCTTACGACAGATGCCTCAAATGTAGCCCTAGGCGCTGTTCTCTCTCAAGGCAACCCGCCAAATGACAACCCTGTAGCATTCGCGTCGCGCACTCTAAATGAAACAGAACAAAAATACTCAACGATTGAAAAAGAACTTTTAGGAATCGTTTGGGCATGTAAATACTTTAGACCTTACCTTTATGGCAAAAAATTTAAAATATATACTGACCATCGCCCATTAGTATGGTTATTTAACCTCAAAGAACCAAATTCGAAATTAGTACTTTGGAGGCTAAAACTTGAAGAGTATGATTATGAAATAATCTACAAAAAAGGGAAACAAAACACTAACGCTGACGCCCTTAGCCGAATTCAATTAAACGCAATCGAATCCGAATCATTAATAAATTACCCAGGCGATATAGACACCGACGTAACGCAATTCCTAAACGACCAATTCAACCCAGATATCCTTGACTCTGAAGTAGTGTCACAAACAATAGAAAGACTAGAACACGAACCTGAAACAACACCCAAAATTAATATTATTTCTGACATTCTAATAACTCCACCTATAACACAACTAACCCATTCTAATATTCCAATAAAACCACCCGTAACGGAAACAATACATAGTACAAATGCTAACGAAAATCATTCCAATATGACTATATTAGATGAAATTATTAATAATAAAGCTCATCAACTTATTATTAAAAAAGCACCTTATGACAAATATGTTAAAACCAAACGTGAAAATTTCGAAGGACATCAAATTATTCACGCAACATTACCCACTAATATTATAGTAATTACTAACTTTTTGAAAGAATATTTAACAAATAAAACAACATATGTTTATTTCTTTTCCAAAGAACTAAGAACCTATTTTCAACAAACAATGAATAACCATTTTAAAAATTTAAAACTTATAGAATGTTCAAAATTAATAAATAATGCTCAACCTGACGAACGAGAATTACTAATTAAATATCGTCATGAAGGCAAAACAAATCATAGAGGAATCGAAGAAACTTGCAAATTTTTAAAAGCAAATTATTATTGGAAATCACTTAAGGCAGATGTAACAAAATACATCAATAATTGTGAAATCTGTCAACGATCAAAATATAATCGAAAACCACCAGATCAACCTTTGATATTAACCGAAACGCCAAGCAAACCTTTCGAAATTGTTCATATCGACACTTTCATCATAGGTAAACAAAAATTCCTAACTATTATAGATAAATTCTCCAAATACGCACAAGCCTTGCCTTATACTGGAAATGCAGTGTCGTGCTGTGAACAGTTAATTAATTTCTTTTCCTTTTTACGTATTCCAAAACAAATAGTTTCAGACAACGGATCTGAATTTCAGAACGAAGTCGTTAAAGGCTTATTAAATACACATAATATTAAAATACACTTCACTACCCCCTACCACCATGAATCAAACTCCCCTGTTGAAAGGCTGCATTCCACATTAATCGAACACATTCGATTACTTCGAGAATCGGACCCCAATGCAGAAGTTACCAAACTTATGCCGTACGCAATTATTGCCTATAATAACACGATCCATTCTAGTACGAATTTTACCCCATACGAACTTGTCTTCGGACACACAGACTCTAGAGATCCTATGGATTTAATACCCGCTCATGTATATACCGAGTATGTCAATAATCATAAAAATAACACACAAATTTTGTACGACAAAATTACAAAGGAATCACGAGAACTAAAACAAAAAATTATAGATAGGGCAAACAAGGATAAAACCCCGACCAATTTAATAATAGGCTCACAAATTTATAAAAAATCAGATAATCGATCTGGAAAAATAAAAAAGAGATATTTAGGCCCATTCATACTAACGGCTATATTAGAAAATAATAAAATACAAATAGAAAATCCCAAAAATAAATACAAAGAAATCATACATGTTAACGAAACTAAAATAATACCCCTTGTTCCAGATGCTGGACCATCGTCGGCGGCTACGTAAAATTCCATGATTTAAATAAACATCCAGGAATACTACCATTCAAAATGGGAACCGCTAAACTTAAATCCAATCACTGGACATTCGTTCAAAATATTAACCTAACCCCTTTAATTAACCAATTTCAAAATATTCAAAAACAAGCAAAATCAATATACATAAACATTCAAAATAACAGCGAATACCATAAGGAATATTTTAATTCTTTTAATACATTATGTACACTTGAAAAAAGAATAGAAACTCTATTAGAACAAATTGTCCCAAATCAAGAAAATTATCGTAGTAAAAGAGGCCTTTTTAACCCCTTAGGTTCATTCATAAAAAGTATAACTGGAAACTTAGATCAAAATGACGCAGAGCAAATTGATGCCAAAATCACGAAATTACAAGAAAATCAAAATAAATTGAAAATTGACGCTATCAATCAAATTACACTTTTAGAATCCACTATTAATAAATTTAAAACAATTATATCTAATATCACACATAACCAAATGGTACTAAAGTCACGCATTTTACAAATAGAAAAAATAATTAATAAAGTTCAAATGGAACAAATAAGTAATCACGAATTTTATTTAATATATACAATAATCAATCAAATAACAACAATTTATCAATCAATCTACGATATTCTGAATAAGATTGAAATAGGTATCACTTTTGCAAAAATTAATGTACTTTATAATTCAATAATAGAACCAAATGAACTATTTATAGAAATAAAGAACTTACAAGATCATCTAGGCTCAGATAAACTCCCTTTAGAAGTAACTTATAAAAATATACTTAATTTCGAAAAAATTATAGAAATTAAAAGTTTCTTAAAAAACTTTAATATTGTATTTATATTTGAACTTCCTCTTGTGGAATCGGAGATATATCAATATTTTAAGTTATTCCCTTTACCAATTCCCAATAATCGATCATTTCTTGTAAATATTCCTTATAAACCCTACCTAGCATTAGGCAATACAAAATATGCCCATATGGACCAAAGATGTCACGAAATCCAACCACAAAAATATTTGTGTAAAGAAGCCCACACCACGTTTGTCGAAGACAGCCCCTCCTGTGCTGTTCAACTTATCAAACATCACACAAATATTACGTTTTGCCACCCATTCGAAACTCAAATGCACGAGATCCAGACAACAAAAATAATCGACGACAAATGGCTGATAACAGTACCAATACAAGTAATCGCCGTCATAAATTGTCAAAAATCCGAAGATAACATACCCTTATATGGTTCCTATCTTCTTGAGTCATCCCCAGGATGTAAAGTACGGATAAAGTCAATTACGCTTGAAACATATAAATCAAGTCAATTAACATTTAATGGAATTAATCTACCTACCCTTAATTTAAGTCTAATTAAGGAAAACCGAGATTCATTCTACAACCCTCCTAGTATGGACTTAAACTACGTAAACCTAAAAACTACTAAAGAAATCGAAGCCAAATTGGAAAACCAAAAGAAGGCCCTAGAAGAAATGACCACAACGATTTATGTAAAGAAGACCAGTTTTTGGACAATTTTACTTTACATATTCATTTCAATAATTTTTATATTTTTCATATACAAAAAACTTGTAAAAAAGTCTAAGAAAAAACAATTAAATGCAAACTCTAATACTTTAGATATTGAAGAAAATAATAGAATTTTCTAAAATATTAATAATCTTTAAACCTTTTTGGAAATTTTTGAAAACACGTCTTTAAGAACGTGCTTTCAACTAAGAGGGGAGGAGTTACGTTCCCGTGAGAAATGCAATTCTGCATTTATGCACTTGCAATTCTTAGACTTTTATCTTTTCGTTCTCATGCAACATAAGCATTACTGAACTTATAAATATAACTAAAATGCATTTTGTAGTCAGTTCTCTTTGTACGCTTATGAAATAAAATTGATTTTTTAAAAATAATTTCTCGTGTTTCGAGTTGTTAACTATATAAGTTACATTAATATATATAATATTCAACAGTTGACAATTCATAGCGAAAAGTTTGAAGAAGTCCAATTGTTTGATTTTGTGCGGACAAAATGAATGTTTCAGACATAGAAGAATCAGCGAATATTGCTGATATATTGATAGATGTTTCGAAGTATCCAAAACTTCGAGCTTTTTTGAAAAGAAAAAAATTATAGTTATAGACCCAAAAAATCGAATGTGTTTAACAGGGAAGATGTGAATAATTTCATGCAGGGCCGTTCCTAGCCCCTCGGCCGCCTTTGTGCAGAAATAAAACGGCCGCCCTATTATAACAAAAAAAAAACAATATTTGTTGAACAAAAAAATATATTTAAGTTCCTACGTATACATTAACAAGTAACGTTGTATCATAACATAAGGTAATAATCTATTAAACGAAACAACAACATAAAACAAAATACAAATGTTTAAACTATTAATTATTTAAATATCAAATAATATAAAAGCCAAACAAACAAAAATTGGTATCTTTTATATTGTATCTAAGTATAAAACTAAGCAAGTCCCAATAAAACAACCTCTTCATTTCAAAAATATTTTTCTGGCTTTTGTACTTGCGAACTCGTCTATTATTTTATTATGGTCTAAATTTTCACAAATTTCATTTTCAATGGCAATTATACCTAAATTTGTAAGCCTTTCCTGTGACATAGAAGATCTTAAATAGTTTTTTATTATTTTTAATTTTGAGAATGACCGTTCACCAGATGCAACCGTTACTGGTATTGTTAAAAAAATTCTCAAGCTTATACATAAATTAGGAAAAGATGAGACCAAATTATTACTATAAATAAATTTTAGAATCTCAATAGGTTTGATTTGATCTGTTAGAGATTTAAATGTAACAATTTCTTCAAATAGTTCTACGCCACTTAATCCCTCGATTCGTCTTCGGTTAATGCGATTTCAAGTTCAACGCATTTTTGTTTTAAATCATCCGATGTCACATCATGAAACCGTGTTAAAAAGTTAAAAATATTACTGCAATGCGAAAGAGAATTAAACCTTTCTTCTACTGATATTCTAGCTCGGTCAATAACAGTATAATAAAAATTTATTTTAAATTTCTCTCGTTCGTTAGTTAATATATTGTCTGTACTTTCATAACTAAATTGGGATTTTTTCCGCCTTATACGAACTTCTGGAAAATCTGGTTCCACATCAATTTCATTTGCTAAATTGGATGAAATTTCTTTGTAAGTGTTAGAACTTTGGTCCGATCGCATTTCGTTAATAAAGTTAAGTACATGTTTTAATGATGTGACACACTGAGTCAGATCAATATTAATTTTTTGCAATAATTTACTGACTACGTCAATTTTAACTAATAACTCGTACCATATGACTAAGCTACAGATAAAAGTAAATGATCTTATTTTTTCTAATAATGAATTGGCACTTAGTTTTGTTTTTGAGTCTCTTGTAACATCTTCTGAAAGCTCAACCAAAGCTTTACAAATATTTCCTAGTTGATTCCGAAGTGGTCTAAGCGCTTTAACTCTGCTTTCCCATCAGGTGTCACTTACCGATGTAAGATTTAAATTACTAACATTTTTTTTTAAAACATCCCAACGAAAAGGAGAAGAAGAAAAGAATACAAACAGTTCCTGCACGATGTTAAAAAAATTTATTGTTTCGTGGGAGATTTTAGCGGAATCGTTTATTACTAGATTTAGTGTGTGAGCGGTGCAAGGAACAAATATAGCCCTGGAATTAACATTTTTTACCCTTTGTTGAAGTCCGATATGTTTTCCGGACATATTGGCCCCATTATCATAGCCCTGACCTCTTATATCCCTAATATCTAATTCAAACTTGGGCAAAATATCATTAACCAATAGGTTAAAAATCCCTTCCCCAGTTGTATATAAAATAGGAAAAAAACCCAAAAAACACTCTTTTATGACAACATTTTCTTCGTTACAGTATACATATCTGACTACAAATGTAATTTGCTCTGTATGACTTGCATCTGGAGTAGAATCTAAAATTATGGAAAAATATTTGGATTTTTTTAAGAGTGTCGTAAAATGATGGCAAATATTTTTTGCTAACAAAGTAATTATTTCGTTTTGAAAATGAATTCCCAAATAGTGAGTTATTTTACTTTTTGATTCTTGGGTCTTTGTAATTTTTTTTAGATGATCGGATAACACTGGGTCAAATTTTGCCACCATTTCAACAGCTTTTAAAAAATTGCCATTATTTTGTTGGTATAAGACGGAACTTTTTCTACGAAATGCCAATGATTGTCCAGCTAAAAATTGAATAATTGCAATAACTCTTTTTAAGATAGAGCGCCAGCGTTCCCTTTCAAGTTCAAAATAATTTTGCCGTTCTTTGTCAATAGTTAATTTTTTATTTAATGACATTTTTAACTCAACTCATTTTTGATTAGCTTGCAAGTGATGTACAGAAGATTCATGCTTGGATAAAATATGTGAAAGATGTCGCCAATCAGAATACCCCATTTTGCTATTTAACTTAAACACTTCCTGACAAAATATTTTACAACAAAGACAAAAAATGCTATTTGCTCTACAAGAGTATACCAACCAAGCTCTTTTAATTTTTTCACCATTTGGCAAAATTCGAAAATATTGAGTTGAAGAAAATTTCCTTCCCGATTCATCAGAAGCAAATTTTTTTTCTATATGCTGAAAATCGTTTTGTACTATTTGCACAATAACTTGATTTTGTAAAATATCCGGCCAGGTGAATGGGTCGCTGACATCAAAATCATCATTAGTTTCAGGGATAACTTCGTTTAAGTTAGGATTATCATCGGTTAAGAGCATCTTTTCTTCATTATCTATTTCTGTATTTGATTCAGGGTGTTTTTTTTCTTCAGAGTCGCTTACTTTATGTGCATCCTTTACATTTTCATCCTCAATTGTATCTGTACCCTGTGACGATGTTGATGGAACTAAATATTTTTGCAAAGATCCACTTAATTTTTTTTTGTTTTCTTCCTTTTCTAATTTTCTTTTTTTATATTGAGCTCCAGATAAACGTTTTGTTTTTCTATCGGACATCTGGAAATAAAATTGAAAAGTAATTAAAGTTAGAAAATTTAGTTTATGTAATAGTTCTGAATCTGCGAAGATATAATTTTATAGTATCCCCAATTAAGTTCGCACCAAATGGAATTTTTTATAAATAATAAGTAAAATTGTAATCTAGCATCAGATTTTGTTTTTAAAATGACCCAAAAAATAAATACAATTATTATATTTTTATTAGATAAGTAAATTAGTAAAACTACTTTATACATTTTTTAAAACTTGAAATATAGAAAGTTAATCTAGACATAAAATTAACAATAAACCACTTTTTGATCTCAAGCTAAAAAAAATTTTTTTTCACATGTTTTATATTAAATCCAAAACGTAAGATGCGGATTTGGATGGTAATATTAAGTAAAGTAATATCTATCCGAAGGACTTACCTTTTTAAATTACGAAAATTTGTTTCTTTTGAAATTTCACTTTTGCAAAATGTAGAAAAAAATAACTAAACAACAAACACTTTATATCACTGTTAAACTCTCGCTAGTTAATCGAATACTAAAAAGAAAAACAAAACATTTAAAAACTGCCCCATTCTACAGTATATAGAGCTATATAAAACTATATACTGTACACATACCAATTATGAAGTATAAACAAACATTTTTGCATTGAAAGGCGGCCGCCCTTATCTATCATTTTTATTGCTTTTCCAAGGAACGCTGCTATAAATAGTTCTATTGTAATTTCGGCAACTCATGCACAGCAAAAAAAGAAATGACCGGTAATAAATTTCTTATGAATGTTTTATCTTAAAAGCCTAACAAAATGTAATTTAATTTTTCTTTATTTTGAAAACAAAAATATAGGTATATTTTTGTAATCAAATGGCTAATTTTGTGTATTTGGCGGGCGGCCTGCGGCCGCCCCAATAATTTAGCCGCCTTTGTGCCGGCACACCGTGCACACCCCTAAAAACGGCCCTGAGTTCATGCTTGAACCCCCGATGATATATACTTATTGACGAAGGTCGTAATGGTAATGGGAGTTGCTGGAGCGTGCCGTTCTAATGAACTCTGTGAAATGAAAATGGACAATGTTAAAATAAGTCAAGAAGTCATAATTGTGACCATTCCTGGCTCAATGGAAAATGGAATGTCACGTACATTTACAGTGACAAAAAGTGACGACACTCAGGTTTGTCATTTCAAAATAATTCAAAAGTATTTTGATACATGATCCCACATGACGACTATTAATCCGCGCTTCTTTATGCGATATCAAAATGGAAAGTGCTTAAACCAGCCTGTCGGGAAAAATACGTTTTCGTCAATTCCAAGTAAAATTGCGAAATTTCTAAAGTTTGAGAACTTCAAAATGTATACTGGACACTCTTTTAGAAGAACGTCGGCAACTTTATTAGCAAATACTGGAGTTGATGTATTAGCTGAGAGCCTCAATAATAAAAAGGAAGTAGCGAATAAAATTGTATACAATAAGACCTAACCAGAAGTCTCTTGCAGTGCTTCAACAGTGACAGAAACATTGGTTAGAAATGAAGGATCTGTGGAGTCAGAAAATGTAATACACATCGAGAAGAAACGAGAAAACGTATTTCCAAATTTTGTTAATAATATGAATAATTGTACCATTAATATTCATTTCAATTAATATCACCGGATTTTTGTCCGGATTTTTGTAACGTGTTGATGAAATCAAAAATGAAAGCTACTTATATTAATTTTAGATTATTATTTCCCTAGGGATGTAAGTTGACTTACATCCTGTCGTTAAGGGCACCCAATACCTTGTTGAGTAACTTTCACTTACGTATGTCAAAGCAGTGTCAAAATAGGTTGCTTACAATACAGGGAGGGGGAAAACTATATTTTACCATTTTAATTATTATTGTCGTTTAAAAGATATGTGTCATGATGAAACAAAATTGTTTACATTTTGACACATCCCTTTCAAAAAATGACTAAAAACATAACGTTTTTAGTTGTTTATGATTGTCGGTTGTAATTATTTAGTATTCTAAAAATCATACGATTTAGTTTACCTAATCGAGAAAGGAGTGATATGCTTGCCATATACTTACTTAACCAAAAAAGATGTGTGCTAAACGTTATCCACGGCGTCGAATCCCTTCAAAACCAAGATTATTAAAAAAAATGTAAAAAAGAGCGTGTTTGATGTGAAAAGTCCTCGACCTCGTAGAGTTTTAGACGAAGAAACGAAAACCAACATACTCGGGTTTTATGAAGCATCACTTAATAAATGTTCTCGAGTTTAGCTCAAAAAGTTTTAAAAACAGATATATAAACCCTTTAAATTTCGGAAAACCCAGAAACTTACCGACCAGCAGTGCCAGATAAGAGTTCTGTTTGTCAGGTCTTCCTAGATAAATGTTTACAAAATCCTGCTTTTTCTTAAATACATTTCTTGGTCTGAAGAAAGTTCTTTTATAACCAAACATGGTTGTATTCGTCAAAACACCCAACACTGGTCTACAAATAATCCTCAATAATCCGGACTTGACTGTAATGAACTTTTTCTTTTGGGGGCACATTAAGAATATAATATTTAAAGCACCATGCGATAATGCTGAAGAGCTGAGACGAAGAATTATAAAAACAATAAATGAGTTAAAAGAAAATCCGGAAAGTGAATGCAACAAATCATACTATTAGAGCAAACGAAAAAAGAGTTAAGAAAAATGGCAGAAACGTAGAGCCATTTTTAGAACAAATTAATGTTTGTAAAAGTGTTTTTAAATAATGTGTTACTTTGTTAATCGTTAATCTTTTGTTTTATTTTTATAGAAGAAAAAACTTAGTAAATATCTATGCAAAATGATTTTTGTTCCATTTCGATATCCTTAAAAAAAACAGAAAAGTTACAGATGATCAAAATGTGTCTTTGTTGCATGTTTTGACGCCATTTTCTCGCAAAAAGTTGAAGATAGGCATAGGGTATGCTTTATAAAACATACTTGAAATTTCATGTAGAATTAAAATATTTAAAAAAATATAAGTTAGGTTAATATCTTGAGAAAAACGTTAGTGTTTTGTTTTATTTATAAAACAGAAACAAACTTGCCACGCAAAATGATTTTTATTTCATTTTGATATCCTTAGAAACAAAAAAGTTACACCCGGTACAATTTTGTTAGTGTAATGGGCAGATACACAGGGTATTTAGTTTTTCTGAAATCAAAATTAACTTGGGTTTTTTAAATGTAACATCCGTATATTATATATCTATCAAATGGTTATTTTTTCTGATTATAAATATACAAGGTTTAATATCTTGATTATTAAAGACACCCTAGAAATATGTGAAAAACCCTGCCATAAGAAAGTAATGTATTTCCCATTGGTTCCTCTAGGAAACCTACCTTTTCCGTTTCTCTTCGTCTAAAAGGAAATATATACTTATAATCAGCAAGAAAAAGCGCGTTTTTTTTTTGACATATTAAGAATCCAAAAATGGGTTTTGATTTTAGAAAAACTAAACACCTTGTGTGTGTGCAAACTACAGTAAAAAAATATAAAATTTGAAGAAACATTTGAAATTAGCTTTTTTATATCTATTAAAGCACGAATGTGCATTTAAAACCCCGCACGTCATAGTACTTGCCTTTTTTTTCTTGTTAAACTCTAGAAACTGTTAAAATCTATGACTGCTAGTTTATTAGATATTGTCTTCACAAACCACTTCGTGAAAATTTGCTTCATTTTTTTCAATTTAAAATATCAATTTTCAATTTTAATTCGTTAATAATATAACCACGCTAATGGCTTTTACAATTTAGTAGCTTTAAAACATACACTTAGACTACCTACCAGTAAAATTGCTTAAAAAATTATGCACAATGTCATAAAGAAAATTATTCATATCATTTCTTTTATCAGCCAATTTTGACATTTTTTTAAAAAAATTGCTTTTCTTCCAAAATTTTAAAAAATGATAAAGGGATATTTGGTGTTTGATTTTATAATTATATTCTATCAATTAACCACGCTAAATCTGAATTAAACTATCTATTTTTAATAAATTGATTGCATGAATACATTTACATAATTATATTATTATCTTTAATATTTTAAGAAGACCTAAAGGTCACACACTCAAGGCACAAAATATTATATTAAGTTCTCCACATGTTTGTACCGGTACCTAGTACACGGGCTTCACTAATTGTCCCCAGAGGCTAGAATCCAACGCACTCATTTCAGGAAATCGTGGTGGACATGCTACTAGGCCAACACGGCCTAGTAGCATTGATGACTGTATATTCCCGATAAGTACTACCTAATGTCACTAACTAAAATGTGCCAGTGCTCCATCATAAGTGTTTTTTTTTCAGATTAACTTTTTATCAAACTTTATGCCATCAATATAGATCTGAGTTCGCAAACAATGAAGATAAGCTAACCTTTTTCAAAAGTAACACCCTTTTCAATCTTCCTAGCATTTAACTTAAAAGCTAAAGCTTCTAAAAAACGAGACAATAACTGATTCTTTTTTTCCAGGTTTCGTCTCATGGGAACTACACTCTGGGTAATCTCGATCCTGTCCATAACCAATCTGACGGGAGGTCATTCGAACCTTATAAACGACAACTTCGATATAGTGTCGTACTTAAGGCCGATTCCAGAAGAGTTACGTCCAAAAGTGCGACTCGCTTTCAGGGCCGAAGAAAAACCACTGTCATTAAAGGAGTGCGAGAAGGAGGAAGATTCGGTACCCTGCCCACCCAGCAAGTACAGATCAGCTGGTGGAGATTGTAATAACGTGAGGCATCCCACCTGGGGCACGAGGGGTGCACCGTTTTTAAGACTAGTAGATCCGGATTATGCTGATGGTAGGTATTGTGTTATAACTAGTTATAAAAAGTTAACACGGACGTACGTCTCACCCTCGTTTACACGAAAGTAAAAAACTTTTAGTGGGATTTGGTGGACAGGGTCATTAAGACCCGAGAGTTGTTCAATAAGCTCGCAAGGATAAAAGTCCATAGTAAGTGCAGATTCTCGTAGTTGTTTCTATAGAGGCTGCTTTCTAGAAGGTGCCTTTTCAATAAAATTAATCGATCGTAGCTTTTGGCGTCATATATACAGTGTGTCCCAGATTCGCTTCTCTATATAGGGATCTCGGCTCCTATTATACCTAAAGCAAAGGTTAAATGGGGAAAGTTTTAGAGGAAACTTATAGCATTCGATATCTGGCTCGAGATTTACGATCGAAGTTTGGGAAATATCGGCGCAAAACCGAAAATGGCGAATTTCGTTTTTCGCCAGTATATCCAGAACGGTAAATTTGACAGCTGTCAAAATGTGACATTATTCGGACACATTTTTAAGACAAATAAGACGGCGTATACGACACGTCTTCATTGTTTTTTGTTAACCCGCAACCCGCCTCAACTTTCATTTTTCTTATGACCGCCATATTGGATTGTTCGATTTTTGGAAAGAGCCAGTCTAGTGATATCTCACTTAAAGATTTTAGTGTCATCAAAATATCACACTTCGTAATTTAGGTTTCAATGTTTTTAAAGGAGGTCATGATTTATTTATCACAAGATTACATTAATAAGTAAGTAATGTATTGAACGCATTGAATTTTCAATACAACATGAACGTAAATAACGACTTAAAAAATCTAAATGAGCTTTAACTACTTTGTAAGTGGGTAACATTAATTTACAAATCTGCAAAATGACGTCCATTTGCATCGAGACATTTTTGACAATTGGTGACTGTTTTTCGTACAACCCTGGTAAGTCTATTTCGGTTAATATTTCTAAATGTGTCCAGAACTCTATGTCTCAGGATTTCTATGGTCACGGGGGGATCAAATTCATAGATTTCATTCTTCGTGTGACTCCAGAGGTAGAAATCCAAGGGCGACAGGTCAGGGGATCTAGGAGGCCAAGATATTGGACCATTTAAAGAAATTATTCTTTCGTCAAACTGCTCTCTTAAGAAGTTCCTGACTTGAATGGTATTATGAGCCGGACATCAGTCTTGTTGAAACCAAGTTCTTCTTATTTCATCTTCCGTTAGAATAGCTCGTAAGGCTGGTACAACCTGGTTTCGCAAAAGCTCTAGGTACCTCTGCCCGTTTAGGTTGTAGTCAAACAAAAATGGTCCAATAAGTCGATTTCCTGAAATGATTAATAATTTATAAACAGGTGCCCAACAGTTAAGGGCGGCAGGGTCGGCCGGGTGGTACTGAAAACTATAAATTTTAAAGGGAAAATTATCTTTATTAAAAAGTAGATATTTTCATTCCAAAAGTAACTATCGAAACATCCCGTAATGAATGAGCTTGTGTACAGTTGAAACCTATTCAGCTTTATTATGAAAAAGAAAAACATATTTGGTTAGCGGGAAGTAATAGACGTAATAAATTATTTTTTTGGTATTGCATATTAATTTCGGAAATACTAAATCAATTTATTTTAGTGATATAAAATCTTAAAGAAGTACACAATACAGCTGAACGCCTTTCTATAAAACATAATGAAAATCGAAAAATAATTCGACATTTGATTATTATGGTATTTTTTCATAACTCAAGAACTAGGCTTCCCGGGTAATAATAAATCATAAAATTCAGACAATCATAATAATTTTAGAGGATTAGCTAAATCTGCAGAAAATTTAGATAAAGTGTTAATACATTTATAGAACCCAATTCTATTTTTATAGGTTCTTCAAAACTACAATACAAAATGATTGAATAAAAATGTAATACAATATCAAAAAAGTAAGTTGACTGACTAGAGTAGAACGTTTTATTTTTTTTTATTAAATTATACTCTTTTAGTACCATTAAAGAACTAAACGAAAAAAAGAAAAGATTATTATTTGACTATCATTTGGATCCTATTTAAACAAGATTGGTTAGATTAACTTACCAATGATCCCACACCAAACGATACTTCCAAATCTGATCTGTAGAAGTCTCTCTGCCACTTCGTGAGGATTTTGCACAGCCCAGTGATGACGGTGTGCCTATTAAAGACTCCACAATTCGTGAACCTGCTCTCATCGGACCACAAGACATGATTTACAAAATCATGATTTTCATTACATCTCCTAGTATACCACTCACAGAACTGTAGTCGTCTTGGAAAATCAGTTTCCTTAAGTCCTCGTACTATTATGGGTTTGTATGAATGATACTTATTTTTTTTTTAACTCTCTGTACTGTTGATTTGGCACATTAGTTTCCTGTGCTACAGTTTTTACCGATGCACTAGAGTTTTCGTTGATAGCTTGTAAAATGTTTCTGTCTCGATTTTCATTGTTATTATTGCATCCGCTTCTAGGTTGTTCGAAGGCACCATGGTTAATTAAATTAACTACGATTTTCCTGAATTGGGTTTTTCTTCATTTGAATACGGAATGCCGGCCATTTTCTATAGGTTTTGACAATTTATGTGTCAGATTTATGATTTTATTGGGATAAAAGCGTACCTACTACTTATTAAAACACAGCTTTGATACTTTCAACTATTTAACTTAACGTCAAAGTCAAAATCCAATTTTTGTTACAGATAAATCATGGCCTCCTTAGAAAAGCATTGAGAGCTAACATTACTTTAGATCATGGCCTCCTTAGAAAAAACTGAAACCTAACTTTACGAAGTGTAATATTTCGATGATACTAAAATCTTTAATGCACTTGTGTGATATCACTAGATTGAAAAATTTTAGGCTCTTTCCAAAAATCGAAAAATCTAATATTGCGGCCATAAGAAAAATGAAAGTTGCGGCGGGTTGCGGTTTAACAAAAAACAATGAAGACGTGTCGCATACGCCATCTTATTTGTCTTAAAAATGTGTTCGAATAATGTCACATTTTGGCAGCTGTCAAATTTACCGTTCTGGATGTACTGGCCAAAAACGAAATCCGCCATTTTTGGTTTTTCCCCGATATTTCCAAAAACAATTGATCGATCGTAAAACTGAAGCCGGATATCAAATGCAATAAGTTTCCTCTAAAACTCCCTATTTAACCTTTGCTGTAGGTATAATAGGAGCCGAGATCCCTGTATAGAGAAGCGAATTAACACAACACGACACATAATACACAGACTAACCGGAATGTAACCGCTAGTATCTGACGTCACATGGGAATCTAACCTAAACATTTCAAAATTGTCTGCTTTAACTCATCTTCTTCTACTTTAGGCAAATCTAAAGCGCTGATCCGGCTAGCAATCTTTTAACAAGCAGCTTAGTTCTCATCTTCCATAAAAAAATACCGCTCTATGAATGCTTTAAGTCGATACTGGGTACGCCCTCTATCAGCTGATACTATAAATTTAAATGACAAAACTTTATGATACAATTGAACGCTTGCATTGGTGCTTTTAATAAATTTAATAATATTGATAAATGCCGGGCTCAAAGACTTTCATTTTATTATTAAGTATATTTTTGTTATTCAAATAATTGGTAGTCTTAATTTTAATCATAATTAATTTCGTATTTAATTAAGTCATTATTTTGCAATATTTACTGTCACTTTTATTTTTGTTATATTTTCGAGTAATTTCTGTTAATTAATTTGGTTAATTTAAATTTGCTATTTTTACTGTCACCGCAATAATATGTGTTTAATTACATTAGATCGTCTTCAGATCCCGTCCGTAAAAGGATAGATTCGATATCGACAGTCAAATGCAAGCTTGATCATTGTAATATAGATGGCAGCACATTTAAAGTGATTAAAATAGTTTTGGTGTCTTTACTTTTATTTAAAAAAAAAGGAAATCGGAAAAAAGAGCGCAAAATAAAGCTGTCGATTTCTTTAATAGTTCACAGAGTAAATAAGTATTAAATTACAATAATCTTAAAAACCTTTTCTGCTTGAATCTTACGTAAATACTGTTGTCATTTTCCTTTTCTCTTGTCAGGATATTTTTTTTAGTATTGCTTCGTTCTCTGCTTTTAACATCTAAGTGTCCAATTGGTACTCCCTAATAAATTCTTTATATAAGGTCGGCAATAAACAAACACAAATACTGTTTATCTCTTATTTATTAGTGACATAACTTTTAATTCTTGTTCTATATTTATAACTCCAAATTGATTTCCTTGAATTGTTTTCTTTTTAAATATTTTCTCTAGGTTGTTGGATTATTTTGAACTTTAATATGTCCAGAATTTTGGTACGTTAATTAGGTTTTGCACGTTTAGGTTTTTCTAAAACATTTTATCATTAATATATTCCTACGTAGTTGTAAAGTAATAGGTTTATTTACATTATTTTATCAGTAGACTAAGTTTATCACTTACCCCAATACAAACATCTGCTAGTTGAATGCATTTTAGGTTATATCATTAGATATTTTTGTTGGTCTGAAATTTTGGGGAAATACTAAAATATTTTTTTCATTTTGCCTTATCATGTTGCTTTCTTCTTCTCTCTCTTCGGTTTAACGGCCTTGAGCTGCCTGAGCTATACGGCCGATGTGGTTGCTATATTTTCAGTTTTTAATTTTCAATTTTGTTTGTTTTCTTTGGTAGTATCTTTCAATGTCTTTTTATTGCTTCTTGGCTTCCACTAGATGCCCCTTGAGAGTACTACTGGTCTCACGAGATGACCTTTTCTTTCAAGCTATCCCCTTACCCCTCCCACTCCTGCCACATAACGGCGATTGCGCTAATATTCTATGTAGAACAGCGGCAGACGAACGGGATAGAATGTAGGAACAACTAGGCCTCACACGTTCACAGCGTCTGCTCCCTTTCTAACGGGGTCGTTAGTTTCTACTCTGAGCCGTTGAGTCTCCCTCTTACCCCCGAAATAAAGCAGCTAACCAGAACACGTGGAACCACTTATGTTAAAAACACAGAGGTCTGCTTTCGACGAGGTGATTCAGAAGAGTTCCGGCATGTTCAATTTCAATCTATGTTTTTGGCACTGCACTTCGCAACTTGCTAGATTGCTCTCCGTCCGGGGCTTATTTAGAGCTGGAGCGACCCTTCCAGATAATTTACACCTTATTCCGGTTTGGAGACGTTATCGGTGGTATATCCGGATGGCGAGCTCTGAGCTCCCGGACACCCCTTTTATTTCAATATCTTTAAATTTGTCCTTCTTAATAAACTCTTCTAATGCATCTTGGCTTCCACTAGATGCCCCTTGAGAGTACTACTGGTCTCACGAGATGACCTTTTCTTTCAAGCTATCCCCTTACCCCTCCCACTCCCGCCACATAGCGGCCATTACGCTAATATTCTATGTAGAACTGCGGCAGACAAACGGGATAGAATGCAGGAGCAACTAGGCCTCACACGCTCACAGCGTCTGTTCCCTTTCCTGCGGGGTCGTTAGTTTCCACTCTGAGCGGTTGAGTCTCCTGCTTGTCCCCGAAATAAAGCAGCTAACCCGAACACGTGGAACACTTATGTTAAAAACACGGAGGTCTGCCTTCGACGAGGCGATTCGGAAGACTTCCGGCATGTTCTTGCGTATGTAGCCGCTAGCATGTGACGTCACAATGACATGGGAATCTAACCTAAAAATTTCAAAACTCTCCGCTTTAATTTCATCTTCTTCTGATTTAGGCAAATCTAAGGCACTGATCGGGCTAGCAATCTTTTAACAAGTAGATTAGTTCTCATGTTCCATAAAAAATATCGCTCTATGAATGCTTTAAGTTGATATTGGGTGCGCCCCCTATCAGCTGTTGTTATAAATTTAAATGACAAATCTTTATGATGCAATTGAATGCTTGCATCGTTAGATTTAATAAATTTAAAAATGTTTAAACGCCATGCTCAAATACTTTAATTTTATTATTAAGTATTATTTATTATTTATATAAGTATTTGGTAGTCTTAATTTTAATATTAATTAATTTCGTATTTAATTAAGCCATTATTCTGTAATATTTACTGTCAGTTTTTATTTCTGTTATATTTTTGGGTAATTTCTGTTAATTTGGTTAATTTAAAATTGCTATTTTTACTGTCACTGCAATAAAATTTGTTTAATTTCATTAGATCGTCTGCAGATCCCGTCTGTAAAAGGATATATTCAGTATCGACAATAAGATGCACGTTTGATCGTTTTCATATAAATGGCAGCATGTTTAAAGTCGATTAAAATAGCTTTTGATGTTCTTATTTTTATAAAAAAACAAAAGAAAACGGGAAAAATGCACAATGTATGTAAAGCTGTTGATCTCTTTAATAGTTGACAGAGTAAATAAGTATTAAATTACAGTGATCTTGAAAACCTTTTCTAAATCAATCTCACGTAAGTCCTGTTGTATTTTCATTTTCTCTTGTCAGGATATGTTCTTTTTTTTGGTATTGCTTCGTTGTCTAGTTTTAACATCTATGTTAGTAGTCGCCAACGTTTTCGAGGTGTTGAGCTACTTTGATAATTTAGAAATAAACCGTGAGCTACCGACTTGTAACCAGCGTTTAAGCCAGCCTAAACGAAATAATGCATTTGACATACATATCTATATGTAATTAATAAGTAATTAACTAACACTAATACATACCTACCAACCGCAGGGGGTTCAAAAAATAAACAAAATTATTATATTGTCATAATGGCATGTCACATACGAATTAATAGTAGTAAACAAAACATAATTAAAATTTTAAACAAAAACATGTGATAACAAATGCGTGCGTTCAATGAAAAGGTTGACACTCGGACTCATCAATAATTTTTTTGATGTTTGCAGTGTAATTTGATACAGCCATTCGAATACAATTATCGATATGTTCATCTGTAAGTAAATAACGCTTTCACTTTTAAGGCAACACGACATAGAACTGACTGTTTGTCTTTATTTATTATAGGCCAGATACATTTTCTACTTGAAACTAACTATTTCAATGCTTAATCGCTTGGAATTCGCCAAAGTTCTGCCTAACACAAGTTGCAAACTATTGGATATCAATTTCCATGAGGGATGAAACAATAAATTGAGCCACCAATGCCATTTTGTTGAAATCTTTAAACGGATTTTTGAAGTTATCCTTCAAGTTAGAAACTATTTTTACATAAGATTTACTGTCATAGGGTTCTTTGGGGTTTTAAGATATCTTCTCTGAAAGAACAGGAAAATGCTTAACATCACGATCAATTACGGTTAGTTCCCAAAACTCAAGTTTTTTTATGAATGCATTTTTATCGGAAATCATTTCCGCCAGTTCTTTATCTCTTCCCTGAAGTTGCAAATTGAGTTCATTAATCTTCTGTAATGTCCACAAAAAACCCAAAATCTCTAAGCCAAATTGAATTTTCTAGTTCCTGAATCGGTTTTGGAACTATGACAAATAGGGCTTCATTAAAACGTGTTAACACTCGTCCTCTACTTAACCATCGTTCTTCAGAATGAAGAACTAGATCCTAATACTGACAATCAATTTCATCGTCTAAGATTTTGAATAATCTTCATTGTAATGCGTGAGCTCTAATCTTGTTTTCAATTTTTACTACCAATTTCATGACGTTGTTTAGACGCTTATCACAACCTACCATAGCTGGAACCCCGTCATTTGTCAAGCCTACCAATTTTGAAATTGGAATTTTCTCAGAAGATATAAAATTGTTTAAATGAGAAAAGAATTCCTGTGTAGTGGCATATCCTTTCAGTTGAATAAACTTCAAAAAATCTTTTTTAATCATAAAATCACTAAAAATCATCCTGACAAACAGGGTCATCTGGGAGGTGTCAACCACATCTGTTGATTCATCCAGTTGAATAAACACAGTTACTTAAGTCAGTTTTAACTGTGAAAAAATATTCTTGCTCATTACTTCCATTCATCTCATTACTGTATTAGCAGAAAGTTGCATAGATTTTATTGCTGACACTATCTCGTCTTTATTTTTAAAGTTGGAAAATAAGGAATCTGCAGCTTCTAAAAACCCCTGTTTTATCATTTCCCTGTCTTCATACGGTTTCATTTTTTGTGCAATTATTTGGGACACACGGTATGATGCTTCCGTTGCAGACTTATTTTTGTCAACTGCTTTTAAAAATATTAATTATTAACAATTAACTGGTTTTTTAATTGTTTCAATTTTTCTTTTCTGCTGGCAGCATGTAATTGGAAATATCTTTCAAAATTCGGATGTACACCTTTATGATGCCTCTCAATATTATCTTTTTTACCAAACGAAACAGAGGCATTACATAACAAACATACATTTCTACCTTTAACTTTTGTAAAAAAATACTGTTCTTCCCATTCCGAATGAAAATTCTATGTCTTTCAGTTTTAAACTGAACGCGTTGTATCTAGATCTTTTTTGTGTTTTCAAACATTCACGCGATGCTGGCGCTCTGGTCGATTCTAGCAGCTATTGTACAGAGCGCTCACCGCAGTGTTGCTGCTGCTTGTTTTCATGTTTTGGTTCTTTTTTTCAAAATTTTTGGACGTTTCTATGATTTTTACAAAATATGTTGTGAGCTACCAGAAATGTCTTCTAGAGCTACCAGCAGCTCGCGATCGACGGGTTGGCGACCACTGATCTATGTGCTCAATTAGTACCATATTCCCTAATAAATTATTTGATATAGGGTAGGCAATAAACGAACAGAAATACTGTTTATGTTCAATTTATTAATCACATACCTTTTAATTTTTGTTCTATATTTATAATTCCAGAGTGATTTCCTTGAATGATTTTTGTTATTATTTTCTCTAGGTTGTTGGATTATTTTGAACTGCATTATATTAAGAATTTGGTACGCTTAATTATGTTTTACATTTTTAGGTTTTTCTAAAATATTTCATCATTAATATATGTCTATTTAGATGCAAAATAATAAGTTTATTTACATTAATTTATTAATAAATTGTTTATTACTTACCCAATACCACTTCTAGTTATATGAATTTTAGGTTATATCGTTGGACACTATTGGGTTAGCGAGACAAGTAAAAATTTATTTTTTCATTTTCCCTTATCATGTTGCTGGCTTTTGTAATTTTATGTTATACATGGGCAAAATAACACTCTCCGAGTCGAGTGTTATAGCAAGTACTTTTAACAATTTAATTCTGAAACAGTGTAAGCCAAAATACAAATAATTTTCCTTGCAACAATCTTCGTACTAAGCCTGCCTCGTATTTCTGGGACATATGTTTAGAACCGTCTAGAGAGCAAACACAGCATTCCCCTGTATTTAGACAAAAGACTGTCTGTAAAATTCTTTGCATCTCCGCATTTGATATAAAGCTTATCATTTATTGGTCGCTTCAAGGTCACAACGCACATCACTTGTATTTGCTGCGAGCTCCTATTGGATGAACCGCGGTGCGACACGGGCTGCTTGACGTTGTATCCTTCGAAAGGCGAATTTACGAGGGTACACGGATAATTTTTATGTATTTTCACAGAATTGCTAACATATGTTCTATAGTATTACGTTAGCGCTTTGCAGGAGTGAACGACACTATGCAGATATAATTTAAAGCCAGATTAAAGTTATTATTTTTTGAAATTTGCTCTGCAGCTTTTTTTAACAAACCATCACATCCGGAAACCTATACAAAGAAAAGTGAAACTTAATTATTTTTCAATAATTTATACTATAAAAGTATCAAATAATGACGTAAGAATATTTTTTTTCATTAGAGCACTTTTATAAAAGTCTGTCATTAAAATGATTGTTTTTATTACTGTTATATTTATCAAATTAAATCGGCCAGACAGTAGTAAGTAATCAAGAACCCAAACAGGTCATTTGACTTTGATTTATTTAAATATCCTCGTAGCAAGGTCGGTTAGCAAAGAATCACGTGTTGCTGACACAATAAAATCTACTCACAATACAATAGAATTAATTAAACTATTATCTTGCGTCCGTCTGCAATATTATATATTTTATTGGGTAATATTATGGTACTGTTATAAAGATGAAAGTATAATCAGATTATAATATATAACATGTTGGTTAGAACCTTGACCAAGAAAAGACCGGTACTAATGAATAAGTACACAGAGTGTTTCTTAATAACTTGCTAATATTTAAGGAGATTATTATTGGGTCTATTTTGAGAAAAAAACTTCATATTAACACATGTCCTAAAGGTTTTAACTATGGAACTACAGGGTGATACAATTTTAAAGAGAAAAGTGTTACGCTGCTGATTTTTCTTAAAATAAAAAATTATTTTTGAAATTCTCACTAGACCACTTACGAGAAAAACAATTCATGTAACTTTATACAGTAATTCATTCGAAATAATAATTTTTAAATCGGAAAATTATGAAATTAAAGTAATCTAAATATATTTTGGAATGCTAATACAAAATTACCCAGAACGGCAAATATGCATGCCTCTGCTCTTTTTTTCATGGACTCACGTACTTTTTGGAAAAAGCCGGGAGTGTTTCTAACATTTTCGCAAGAAACTATGCGATTTCTTAGCTGCTCTTTAGTATGAATTGTGTGCTGTAAACAAATGTTTTAAGATGGCCCCATAAGAAAAAAATCTAAACTATTGAGGTCCGGAGACTTAGGGGGCCATGCATGTGGTCTTCCGCGACCTATCCAGCCATTATTGTAATATTGGTTTAAATATTCGCTGGCCAGAGCACTGAAGTATGCTGGCGCCCTGTCCATCAAAGCTGGCAATTCTTCTTCGAGAAACTGTCGGTAATTGTGCCCATTCAACCTCTCCTGAAGAAAATATGGTCCAATTAAATAATAACCACATATTCCAGCCCATACGTTAACGGAAAAGTGCCCTTGGCGACAGGATTCCAATAATTGTCATACAATCTGTTCTTTGCGGTCAAAAATTTCATTTCATCTCGATTTAGATGTCAAGATGACTGCATGTTAATGTATATATGCTTTGCAGGAGCATATATATATATATATATATATATATATATATATATATATATATATATATATATATATATATATATATATATATATATATATATATATATATATATATATATATATATATATATATATATATATATATATATATATATATATATATATATATATATATATATATATATATATATATATATATATATATATATATATATATATATATATATACATGCAGTCATATATACATCTAAATCGCATATATATATATATATAATTTTTGACCGCAAAGAACAGATTGTATTACAATTATTGGAATCGAGTGTCGCCAAGGGCACTTTTCCGTTAACGTATGGGCTGGAATATGTGGTTATTATTTAATTGGACCATATTTTCTTCAGGAGAGGTTGAATGGGCACAATTACCGACAGTTTCTCGAAGAAGAATTGCCAGCTTTGATGGACAGGGCGCCAGCATACTTCAGTGCTCTGGCCAGCGAATATTTAAACCAATATTACAATAATGGCTGGATAGGTCGCGGAAGACCACAGGCATGGCCCCCTAAGTCTCCGGACCTCAATAGTTTAGATTTTTTTCTTATGGGGCCATCTTAAAACATTTGTTTACAGCACACAATTCATACTAAAGAGCAGCTAAGAAATCGCATAGTTTCTTGCGAAAATGTTAGAAACACTCCCGGCTTTTTCCAAAAAGTACGTGAGTCCATGAAAAAAAGAGCAGAGGCATGCATATTTGCCGTTCTGGGTAATTTTGTATTAGCATTCCAAAATATATTTAGATTACTTTAATTTCATAATTTTCCGATTTAAAAATTATTATTTCGAATGAATTACTGTATAAAGTTACATGAATTGTTTTTCTCGTAAGTGGTCTAGTGAGAATTTCAAAAATAATTTTTTATTTTAAGAAAAATCAGCAGCGTAACACTTTTCTCTTTAAAATTGTATCACCCTGTAGTTCCATAGTTAAAACCTTTAGGACATGTGTTAATATGAAGTTTTTTTCTCAAAATAGACCCAATAATAATCTCCTTAAATATTAGCAAGTTATTAAGAAACACTCTGTGTACTTATTCATTAGTACCGGTCTTTTCTTGGTCAAGGTTCTAACCAACATATTATATATTATAATCTGATTATACTTTCATCTTTATAACAGTACCATAATATTACCCAATAAAATATATAATATTGCAGACGGACGCAAGATAATAGTTTAATTAATTCTATTGTATTGTGAGTAGATTTTATTGTGTCAGCAACACGTGATTCTTTGCTAACCGACCTTGCTACCAGGATATTTAAATAAATCAAAGTCAAATGACCTGTTTGGGTTCTTGATTACTTACTACTGTCTGGCCGATTTAATTTGATAAATATAACAGTAATAAAAACAATCATTTTAATGACAGACTTTTATAAAAGTGCTCTAATGAAAAAAAATATTCTTACGTCATTATTTGATACTTTTATAGTATAAATTATTGAAAAATAATTAAGTTTCACTTTTCTTTGTATAGGTTTCCGGATGTGATGGTTTGTTAAAAAAGCTGCAGAGCAAATTTCAAAAAATAATAACTTTAATCTGGCTTTAAATTATATCTGCATAGTGTCGTTCACTCCTGCAAAGCGCTAACGTAATACTATAGAACATATGTTAGCAATTCTGTGAAAATACATACAAATTTTCCGTGTACCCTCGTAAATTCGCCTTTCGAAGGGTACAACGTCAAGCAGCCCGTGTGGCACCGCGGCTCATCCAATAGGAGCTCGCAGCAAATACAAGTGATGTGCGTTGTGACCTTGAAGCGACCAATAAATGATAAGCTTTATATCAAATGCCGAGATGCAAAGAATTTTACAGACAGTCTTTTGTCTAAATACAGGGGAATGCTGTGTTTGCTTTCTAGACGGTTCTAAACATATGTCCCAGAAATACGAGGCAGGCTTAGTACGAAGATTGTTGCAAGGAAAATTATTTGTATTTTGGCTTACACTGTTTCAGAATTAAATTGTTAAAAGTACTTGCTATAACACTCGACTCGGAGAGTGTTATTTTGCCCATGTATAACATAAAATTACAAAAGCCAGCAACATGATAAGGGAAAATGAAAAAATAAATTTTTACTTGTCTCGCTAACCCAATAGTGTCCAACGATATAACCTAAAATTCATATAACTAGAAGTGGTATTGGGTAAGTAATAAACAATTTATTAATAAATTAATGTAAATAAACTTATTATTTTGCATCTAAATAGACATATATTAATGATGAAATATTTTAGAAAAACCTAAAAATGTAAAACATAATTAAGCGTACCAAATTCTTAATATAATGCAGTTCAAAATAATCCAACAACCTAGAGAAAATAATAACAAAAATCATTCAAGGAAATCAATCTGGAATTATAAATATAGAACAAAAATTAAAAGGTATGTGATTAATAAATTGAACATAAACAGTATTTCTGTTCGTTTATTGCCTACCCTATATCAAATAATTTATTAGGGAATATGGTACTAATTGAGCACATAGATCAGTGGTCGCCAACCCGTCGATCGCGAGCTGCTGGTAGCTCTAGAAGACATTTCTGGTAGCTCACAACATATTTTGTAAAAATCACAGAAACATGAAAACAAGCAGCAGCAACACTGCGGTGAGCGTTCTGTACAACAGCTGCTAGAATCGACCAGAGCGCCAGCATCGCGTGAATGTTTGAAAACACAAAAAAGATCTAGATACAACGCGTTCAGTTTAAAACTGAAAGACATAGAATTTTCATTCGGAATGGGAAGAACAGTATTTTTTTACAAAAGTTAAAGGTAGAAATGTATGTTTGTTATGTAATGCCTCTGTTTCGTTTGGTAAAAAAGATAATATTGAGAGGCATCATAAAGGTGTACATCCGAATTTTGAAAGATATTTCCAATTACATGCTGCCAGCAGAAAAGAAAAATTGAAACAATTAAAAAACCAGTTAATTGTTAATAATTAATATTTTTAAAAGCAGTTGACAAAAATAAGTCTGCAACGGAAGCATCATACCGTGTGCCCCAAATAATTGCACAAAAAATGAAACCGTATGAAGACAGGGAAATGATAAAACAGGGGTTTTTAGAAGCTGCAGATTCCTTATTTTCCAACTTTAAAAATAAAGACGAGATAGTGTCAGCAATAAAATCTATGCAACTTTCTGCTAATACAGTAATGAGATGAATGGAAGTAATGAGCAAGAATATTTTTTCACAGTTAAAACTGACTTAAGTAACTGTGTTTATTCAACTGGATGAATCAACAGATGTGGTTGACACCTCCCAGATGACCCTGTTTGTCAGGATGATTTTTAGTGATTTTATGATTAAAAAAGATTTTTTGAAGTTTATTCAACTGAAAGGATATGCCACTACACAGGAATTCTTTTCTCATTTAAACAATTTTATATCTTCTGAGAAAATTCCAATTTCAAAATTGGTAGGCTTGACAAATGACGGGGTTCCAGCTATGGTAGGTTGTCATAAGCGTCTAAACAACGTCATGAAATTGGTAGTAAAAATTGAAAACAAGATTAGAGCTCACGCATTACAATGAAGATTATTCAAAATCTTAGACGATGAAATTGATTGTCAGTATTAGGATCTAGTTCTTCATTCTGAAGAACGATGGTTAAGTAGAGGACGAGTGTTAACACGTTTTAATGAAGCCCTATTTGTCATAGTTCCAAAACCGATTCAGGAACTAGAAAATTCAATTTGGCTTAGAGATTTTGGGTTTTTTGTGGACATTACAGAAGATTAATGAACTCAATTTGCAACTTCAGGGAAGAGATAAAGAACTGGCGGAAATGATTTCCGATAAAAATGCATTCATAAAAAAACTTGAGTTTTGGGAACTAACCGTAATTGATCGTGATGTTAAGCATTTTCCTGTTCTTTCAGAGAAGATATCTTAAAACCCCAAAGAACCCTATGACAGTAAATCTTATGTAAAAATAGTTTCTAACTTGAAGGATAACTTCAAAAATCCGTTTAAAGATTTCAACAAAATGGCATTGGTGGCTCAATTTATTGTTTCATCCCTCATGGAAATTGATATCCAATAGTTTGCAACTTGTGTTAGGCAGAACTTTGGCGAAGACATCGCTGCAACTGAAATAGAAGTGATTGCATTTCCAAGCGATTAAGCATTGAAATAATTAGTTTCAAGTAGAAAATGTATCTGGCCTATAGTAAATAAAGACAAACAGTCAGTTCTATGTCGTGTTGTCTTAAAAGTGAAAGCGTTATTTACTTACAGATGAACATATCGATAATTGTATTCGAATGGCTGTATCAAATTACACTGCAAACATCAAAAAAATTATTGATGAGTCCGAGTGTCAACCTTTTCATTGAACGCACGCATTTTTTATCACATGTTTTTGTTTAAAATTTTAATTATAATGTTTTGTTTACTACTATTAATTCGTATGTGACATGCCATTATGACAATATAATAATTTTGTTTATTTTTTGAACCCCCTGCGGTTGGTAGGTATGTATTAGTGTTAGTTAATTACTTATTAATTACATATAGACATGTATGTCAAATGCATTATTTCGTTTAGGCTGGCTTAAACGCTGGTTACAAGTCGGTAGCTCACGGTTTATTTCTAAATTATCAAAGTAGCTCAACACCTCGAAAACGTTGGCGACTACTAACATAGATGTTAAAACTAGACAACGAAGCAATACCAAAAAAAAGAACATATCCTGACAAGAGAAAATGAAAATACAACAGGACTTACGTGAGATTGATTTAGAAAAGGTTTTCAAGATCACTGTAATTTAATACTTATTTACTCTGTCAACTATTAAAGAGATCAACAGCTTTACATACATTGTGCATTTTTCCCGTTTTCTTTTGTTTTTTTATAAAAATAAGAACATCAAAAGCTATTTTAATCGACTTTAAACATGCTGCCATTTATATGAAAACGATCAAACTTGCATCTTATTGTCGATACTGAATATATATGTATATGATATATATATATATATATATATATATATATATATATATATATATATATATATATATATATATATATATATATATATATATATATATATATATATATATATATATATATATATATATATATGTAGAATTTCCATTTTGAAATTACATGTTAAACCTCGAAAAGTGTTTATTGTTTACATCTCGGTTGCTAATCTGCTTGCCAAGTAGTTGGCAGCAGAAATATGAGGAGATTATCCTGTCCACTAAAACCAAAGCACTGGTTCAGATATGTAGACGATACTTTTGTTGTTTGGCCTCATGGACAGGATAATCTCCTCATATTTCTGGACCACCTTAATCAGCAACCTCATAATATTAAGTTCACGATGGAAATTGAATCTAATGGAACGATTCCTTTTCTAGATGTATGTGTTCAAAGGAAGGAAAATGGTACATTATTACATTCTGTGTATAGAAAACCGACGCATACAAATAGATATTTAAATGCAAATTCTCATCACCATCCAGCACAAAAGAAATCGGTTGTTAACTCACTAGTATTCAGAGCTATTTCAATTTCTGATCAAGATTCTTTAACATCGGAAACATCGAAACTGACCGAAGCTCTCAGAGGGAATGGCGAATGCACTGAAGATATTATGCGTTCATTTAAAAGATATAGTAATCCAACTCCGCAAAAGGAGAATGATAAAGAGCCACCATTAGGTAGTGTTGTTCTTCCCTACAAACCTGGCACTACAGACAAAAAACGGTGATTACTTCGGCGGTCCAACATACGTAAAATCTTCAATACACATAAGAAGATTAGACAATGCTTGCCATCGCCGAAAGATATTGTACCTTTCCAAACAGAAGAAGTATATATTCCTTGCTCCTGTGGAGAAATGTATGTAGGAGAACATGAACAATGTATTAAAAAGAAACAAATTGTTCAATCTGCTGTAGTTGAACACCAGCATAACACTGGCCATTTCATAAATGTAAAGGAAACAAAGGTTCTAGCATCGGTTCTAGGTTTTTATAAACGAAAAATTAGAGAATCTATTGAAATATTTAAACATACAAAAAATTTCAATAGAGACACGGTTTACGGTCTAAATCACACGTGGAAACCGATCTTAACACATGGTCATGGTTCGGCGAGCACAAGTCGAGTATAAAAGCCGCCTGAATCTCTTCGAGCTCATTCAGTGTTCAGATCTCGTGGAGTAAAGATCCCTGAAGATGCCTCGTGTAATCGAAGGCGAAACGTCGGATAGTAATTCCAATTTGTCACGGTCTAATCCCAAAAACCATGATTTCTTAAATAAAAATTAAGTTTTTTAATATCTAGTGTAGCTAAAGAAAAACATTTGTATTCTAAAATTGAAAAATGCCTACTTTTTCGAATTTTGAATCTAATTTTCTCTGTAATTAAACTAGATATAAAAAAACTTTTATTTATAACTTTCTGTGTCCTCTAACTCCGCTGTAGTGATTTTTTTATTTTTTAAAGTTTTTTTAAGAATCTTGAAGTCTAATTTTTAAATTTTGAACACCACGAACATCTGCCCTAAGATTTAGAAAATTAGTTTTTCTTCAAGCACTTTTACCAAGAATAAAATTTTTTGAAAAATCAATAATAAAAAACTCATATATATATATATATATATATATACCAGGTGACATAGAACATAGGGTACACGCTCTAATTTTTTTTACCTTTTCAGATATTGCTTTGAAACTTAGGTACGTTTAGTAACTTATTAAGATGCATATTTTGACTGATAATTGTATTATACATCACTTCCGGTTTAACCGGAAGTGACCTAGACCTCAATATATTAAATACCACCCTGTATATTTTTTTCATAGTCGTATTCTGTTTAAAATTCCCTTTCCAATGATGTATCACAAACTAACTATTCTATTTAATCTAAACATGTGTCAGATTTAAACTTGAATGACCAGTCCTAGGTTGGCCATTTTGTATCCAATGTCTATATTCCAGTTTATAGAAATTGGTAAACTGGCCATTTTATTTTTCTAAAAACGTGACAGTTGATTAATATAAGCATTTTAAAATAATTTTCGCTTATATTAATTTTAAGTTGAATTGTTTCTAGATGCTTGCTTACGATCGTTCAACGTAAATGCAGCTTAAATCACATACACTGAGAAAAAGTAGTAGGCTATGAAAAATAAAATAGCATAATACGGCCATCATTATCTGGATATTAGCAGTTGTAGTATGCGATTTAAGCTGCATTTACATTGAACGATCGTAAGTAACCATCTAGATAGAAACAATTAAACTTAAAATTAATATAAGCGAAAATTATTTTAAAATGCTTATATTAATCAACTGTCACGTTTTTATAAAAACGAAATGGTCAGTTTACCTATTTCTATAAACTGGAATATAGACATTGGGTACAACATGGTCAAGCTAGGCCTGGCCATATAAGTTCAAATGTTATAAACAAATTTGACACATGTTTAGACTAAATAGAATAGTTAGTTATTGTCTACTCAAACTGATGGGTAAATAAATCTAACATAGTTTAACTAATAGAAATGGTAAATTTTGATCAATCATGTAGCTCGGAGGAAAAATCAAAATATTGTTGTAATTTAACGGCAAAAGGATAACTTGAGGCACATTATTGGAAACGTAATTGAACGAAAAACTAAACGGATAAATAAAATATACAAGGTCTAATTTAAATTTTGGCAGAAAATTGACATTAAAAGTAGTCATTTTAATTTTTTTTTGGAAAAAGCGTAATATTTTGAAAAAAAAAACATAATAACATGCTTTCATGCTTTTTCTAACCTAAAAAGTTATAAGAAGTGCAAGAAAAATATAACTTGTGATATATCATTGGAAAGGGAATTTTGCACAGAATACGACTATAAAAAAAGATATACAGGGTTCCTTTTAGTATATTGAAGTTTAGGTCACTTCCGGTTTAAGTGATGTATAATCCAATTATCTGTCAAAATATGCATTTTAATAAGTTACTAAACGTACCTAAGTTTTAAAGCGATATCTAAAAAGGTAAAAAAATTATTGCGTGTACCCTATGTTATGTAATATACTATTACACTTTAACGTTTTATGTTGTTTCAGGATACGTCATACTCACATATTTCATAGGTTTTTGACGATGAGTCAATTTTTCTGAAATGTTGATATGGTTGTAGGAACAGTTCTCTTCTAACCACAGCTCAATGCTGCGGTTAGTTTATTAATGCAGTGTTATAGATTTTTGTAACATATTTAACGTATAGTACATCTTAAAATAACAAAAAGTTTTTTATTAACATAGGCCCCAAAACGCTTTGTTTCTGAGACACAGAACAAATTATGTTTACAATAATATAACACACACTATACTGATAACCTTTGTTCATATAAGACTGTTTCCTATTTTCGAAAGTATTTTATGTTAAATATATAAATAAAATTTAAAATGTGTGAGATGTCCTTTTTAAGTAATTTAAAAAATCTCCGAAGAATCGACAATAAACCATATTGAGGTCAGAGATATTTATTAAAATATACATTTTTATTGTTTATTCTCTTTGATTTTTATTTACATTGGAATGTGAATAATAAACAATGCGACCTTTCGGGTCGCTAAATACGTCGATACGTAAAACATCATTTGAAAAAATTAGAGATCACAAGACTCGTTTTTCGAGTCTTCTTCAAGGTAAATGAAGAGGTTGCGTATATTAAGGTATACGCATTACGTTACTTTAGATAATGGACAAGCAGTTCGTTGCTACTAAAAATGTCATATATTTATTTGACTGAATATCCAACCCTAGCCTTATTCCATACTGTACTAATACCCGCAAGGCCTCAAAAAACATATTGAAATAGACAGAAGAATAAAAAAAATGGATTGATCAAAAAATTGCATTTTGTTGTTTGTTTTGGATTGATCAAAAAATTGCATTTTGTGCTGTTTAGTTAGACAAATGGTAGGATATAAATTTTTCAATCGAATTCAAAAATGTTCGAAAAAAAAAAGGTTTTCAAAATATAAATTTTCGATTATAATTTTTTTAGAAAAAAAAAGGATGGTTTTGACCTCGCATAGAAGTCGAGTAGCAATAAATATCTTAACCTCTTTTTAGAAAGAGACAACTTCATCTGGCCTGCACGTTCTCCTAATTTATCGGCGTCGAATTTTTTTTTAGATTCTTCAAAGGGGGATTGTAGTAAAAAAAAAGAACATTTGAAGTGAATGTATCTAATTTATAAAGTTTCTCAGTTTAAGCTTTCTTAAAAAAAATTAAATAAAAAAAATGTTATTTTTTTGAAAAATGTTTAATTCGAAAAAGCTATTTTCGCAAAATTTTCTATTTGAAAAAATTATATTTCGAGAATATATACAAATAAATAATTATTTTTCGGTAAATTTTACATTCGCAAAATGTTACACCCACCTACAGGCTTTATTATGGGATGTAAAAAAATGGTAAATACAAAAGTTCTAGGGATTGTCCTGAAATGCCAGGATTTTCTTTCAAATTAAGCAAATGAACATCGTGAAATATAAAACTGTTTCGAGTTTCGAGTTTAGTTTTTCTCAAATGGAGCATCGTATTTCTTAATCAAAATATTGAAGTCCTAATTTCTTTCAGAGAGAGGGAGAGAACCACATATATACCGAGTGACAACGGAATTTTAAGCAAAAAAATAAATCAATCACAATCACTTACGGTTTCAGCGGAAACGATTAAAATTTATGCAATTTGTACTTCAATCAACGCACTCTAGGATGGCAAAATAAAAAAACTGAAATTAACAATTTTCAAAACTAGATATTTTCGATATGACGATTATAAAATGTTCGATTTTTGTGTGAAAACGGCATAACTTTCACTACCCAATCAAACTTTTTATCCTCTATCCAATTATGTCCTCATTTTTCACTTTCAAACAACGGATACAATTTTTTTGTTATACTTATTGCAGTGGCGTATATAAGGGTGGGGTATGGGGGTTTAAACCCCAGAAACAACGTTTATATATGCCATTGCCTACTGGGTTTACTAGAATAATCATATTAGCCATGCTACCGCCGCAGGTTGCTATGATATGTAATAACAATTTAATTTTGACAGGAAACTTATTTATTACCTGTGAGTTTGGTAGATTGTTGCAAAGTTTTGTAAATTATCGTGCTTTAATTCTCGATTTTGTTTGGTGAAACGTAAAAATTCTTTGTAATTTTTTTAAAATGTTAAGTTCTACAATAGCTGAACCAGTATATATGCTTTTCGTTTATGATGAGTGCTTGCAAAATAAAAGGCAGGCTCAAACACTCTATGCAGAATGATAACCCGACAGAAATCAACCTTGCCACGCCTATATATATATATATATATATATATATATATATATATATATATATATATATATTTAAATAGAGAAACAGAAATTTCAATTTCTGTGCGGTTCTTGGTCGTAAAAAGTTATACAAAACGAAACCAGTAACGGTAAGGATTACTCCTTCACCATTTTGTCGAGAATCGACCAAAACATGACGCTATGTTTGCTTCCAGGGCCAAGGTGCCATCTGCTACCGTGGTATCTGCCCCGGCAAGGCTCATCAGGCAGTTTCCTTGGGGGGTACACGGTATTAAAACCGAAATACCCAAACCCTGAAACAAACAAGGTGTCATGTCATTCGACTTTGAAAGTCGACCAGGGAAATAGGCAACCAGTGGCGCCATCTGTAGGTAGTATGGTGCAACTAAATCGCTTTAGATGCGATCTACTTTGGAGCACAAGACGGCACATCTGTGCAAAAATAAAAGAGAAACAGAAATTTCAATTTCTGTGCGGTTTTTGGTCGTAAAAAGTTATACAAAACGAAACCAGTAACAGTAAGGATTACTCCTTCACCATTTTGTCGAGAATCGACCAAAACATGACGCTATGTTTGCTTCCAGAGCCAAGGTGCCATCTGCTACCGTGGTATCTGCCCCGGCAAGGCTCATCAGGCAGTTTCCTTGGGGGGTATCGGTATTAAAACCGAAATACCCAAACCCTGAAACAAACAAGGTGTCATGTCATTCGACTTTGAAAGTCGACGAGGGAAATAGGCAACCAGTGGCGCCATCTGTAGGTAGTATGGTGCAACTAAATCGCTTTAGATGCGACCTACTTTGGCCCTGGAAGCAAACATAGCGTCATGTTTTGGTCGATTCTCGACAAAATGGTGAAGGAGTAATCCTTACCGTTACTGGTTTCGTTTTGTATAACTTTTTACGACCAATAAAAAAATTGAAATTTCTGTTTCTCTTTTATTTTTGCACAGATGTGTCGTCTTGTGCTCCAAAGTAGGTCGCATCTAAAGCGATAACAAACAAACAGCATATCTATTTTCTCGTCATTTGAATTTTCCATATTATTTCAATTATTCAATCATTCATAGTTTAAAAATCAATTATTTTTTTCTATTATTATAACCAAATTAAAATAATTTGACAAATGTATTATTTGACGGTTGCTCAGTTATAACAATGCGCATTATCAATTCAACTGTTTTTTCACAGCCGCCTTACGGTAAGTAATTAAATTAACTCAAACCATTTTAGTAGGTATTTAATTGTAATTTCGTTTGTGATGAACCGTAAAAAATTTTAATTTTATTTTCCGGGATCCACATTATTAAACAAAGTTATTTATGAAGAAGCCCATTCTTTCAGTGAAAATCCAGAGCCGTACTAGAAAAAGGAAACATGAAGAAGAATATAACAGTACGAAACGTCGGTAAAAATGTTCTTGGTGTATGTTGATGTATTAACTGTAAAGTATTCTTCAAACAAATGAAATAATTTTGGGCAATTTTTGCAAAATCTTGATATTTCAGGAATAAAGAAAAAAATTAAAAATCTGTTAACAGATTATTAACGTCCTCCATAAAGGACACTTTTTCTCTGATTTAACCAACATCGTATCTCACCGTTTAGGAGATAATAATAGTGGTATATCCTAAAATAGACACCCTGTATATTCTGCAGGTATTGTTTAGTTTCTCAAGTCTAATAAAACTTGTCTACAGATTCTGATATTTTGGCCCGTAGTATTTTAACGAACTATTTCTACTAAATTACGATACCGTCTAATTACAACACTAATTTACCCATATTAATTTAAGTGTTTTATTGTTCGTGAATGCAATTTTACAATAATCTAACCTTATGATGCACCGGCGGCGGCGTTTAGCAAACGCAATAGAAAATGCAAGCTATAGGTGGGAAGGGACGCGGGTCCCGATTAAGATTACACGTCATCCGAGTCACGTGAAACCGAAGATTGAAGAGATCACGAGACACACTTTCCATTTCATCATTCGAGTTAAGGACGCCGGAATCATGAAGTGAAAACGTCTATGTTTTCGGTGTCGGTTATGATTATGACTGTGTCTGAAAGGAAATTGGAATCGTGCAAAATAGGTGTTGGTTCACCTATTGCGAATTTTAAACTGCAATGGTAATAATAACAATAATAATAATAATAATAATGACCAAATGGGCACAACCATTGAAGACGACAAGGGCAGGAGATGTCACCAGCAGAGAACGAATGGATCACATAATGAGTGGACGTAGGATAATGGCCGGAACTGAATATACCGCGAGATACAACTCAGCAGCGAAGGTCGTTCATCAAGCATTAGCCACACTGGGACTTTGACATCCACACAGATAAAACAATTCCCGCAAACATACCCGATATCACCTTTCAATGCAAAAAAGAAAAGATCGCTTATTTAATTACATGGCTGTCCCCAACGACCAGAGCATCCAAGCGAAATACAGTGAGAAGATCGCCAAATACACCGGCTTGGCAATGGAAATAAAAACACTGAGGAAACAGGAAAGAGTTATCCTTGTTCCTTTCATCATATCAGTAACAGGCTTCACTCCAACAACGTTTACACCGCATATGGCTCAATTAGGACTTAATACAGACATTCACAAGAACATCCAGAAATCGGTCTTTTTGAATACGTGTGGCATCGTTAGATCATTTCTTAATACACCCTAATTTTTTTTGTACTGACATAGCATAAACCCCGCAGTATAAAATACAACAAACAGAGTAATACTGTGATACAACAAGATGGAGAAATGGTGATAATAATATATCTGTCATAACAAAATAAAAACAAAGTTCAAGAACAAATATACCTTTCGTCTCACTAAACTCCTGAACAGCAAGCTAAAATCCAAAAGTGTTTAAAGCCATTAACACTTGGGCTATACCGGTGTTGTCGTATACTATTGGTATACTTAAATGGAGTAATATTGACCTTGAGAACTGGATAGGTCAACGCGCGTGAAACTCACTAAGTCCACTTCATCACCCAAATTTAGCAATGTCGCGAAGGGAAGTAGGACGAGGACTTTTAAATATACCGTAAATTTGTAGTCGCAAGTTGGTGAAATGCGTTAATATTTTCATGGACGCCATCATCCTAAAATATCGAAAATCATAGAGGCTGATGAAGCCTCCAGTAACCAATACAGAAAGGTGAGCCCCATGGCTGGACAAAAGCCTACATGGCAGGTATTCTAATCAATTCTCGACCGACGATATTGATAAAAAAACTGTCTACCATGTCTCTAAAGAGGGGTCCATTACATCTAGCTACTGAGGGCTTTATTATTTCGATTCAAGATAAGGTCATACGAACAAGAACCTACGAGAGGAATATTTTGAAGCAAGATGTTGATCGGCGCAGGAAATGCAACCAATATGGTGAGACTATAAAACATATCTCTAGTAGCTGCTCTAGATTCGCTGATAGAGACTATCTAAGCAGATATAACCCAATTGCTAACATCGTTCAGATCGAGTTATCTCTGAAATATAAACTTATTAAATATCCGGAATCAGTATTAGAATCAACGAAAGCCTTTCTGAACTGATACCGGCCAACAGAGAGAACGGTTGAATTCAATCGCCCCGATATTGTTTTAATCAATAAGAGAGAGAACTTAGCGTCTATAATAGAGATTGGTGCCCCTTTGCACATAACCTCCAAAAAATAGAGCAAGAAAAAGCTGTTAAATATCAAAATCTTGCGGTAGAGCTATAGCGCATCTGGAATTAGCTTAAAAATAAATTGTCTACAACGACTGGCGTATGGAATAACATTGTGGGGATGTTCTTCTGAAGTAATTAAGGTCTTTACACTTCAGAAGCAGGCAGTTAGGATTTTATGTAGTGTTGGCCCAATTGAACATTGCCAACCTCTCTTTATTGCCTCCAATATATTAACACCCCCTCTTTATATTTTGCCAGGATTGCGACATACATAGGAGAAAGTATCTGTTTCGCACACATTCTGAAAATCATAATTATCACGTTCCGCTAATCTAATAATAGCATCACCGAACATTAACAAGAATATTCGGTGATAGCACACAATTTAAGACTTACAAAATCTCGGAAAAATTCAGTTAATATTAAACTTTACAATGCTTTGCCACAGACATATAAGGAACTGAAACTTGATGTGTTTAAAAATAACCTTAAAACTTTTCTTGTAAAAAAGGCTTTTATTCCATCAACGAATATTTAGGAAGTTTCCACTGCAACCATCTGACTCTGTTTTTGTTTTTTTTTCGTTAATTTAACTATGTACATACATGAATATATATTCTTTAAACAGTATGTTAGATTTGTGAGTATTTTTAGCGACTTTTTAAGCAAACATTTTTTACTTGTCAATTTATATGTAAAATTTTTTCGCATATTGTTTCTATGTTTTGTGTATTGATTTTAATATTGATTCTATGCTTGTTTATTTTTATATTTAGCTACGTGTGTCGAGCTAGTATTTTAAGTTTTCTTAATACCTCAATTTTATATTCAAATTTTTGACTTGCTACAAAGTTTCATTTAACAAATGTAGTCAACAAAAAAAAATTTTGATTTAGTTCCTTAGGCAAAATAAAATACGCTATACTAAGCTAGGCTGCGCAGTCCGAATTGCCCTGATTACCTTAAAGCTTGACGAAAGTACTCGCGACGTGAGTCATCAGCCGGTCTCTTCTCATAATTCGATCGATCGGTCGCGGCATCACGTCGGCAAGCAGAAGTTCAATTGTTCAGAGGTCGATTTTCTAACTCGATATAAAAATATATATAAAAAACAGTATATCGATAACTCGATATACTGTTTTTTATATATATTTTTTTATTTTAATGATCCATGTGTGATTTGGAAATATACTGGCAATAAAATGTTGGTAGTGACTGGTGCAAAAGAAATAAACAATTAAAAAGTGCTTATGAACTTAATTTTGCAAAAATAACCAATTTCAAGGTGGTCTATGTTTGAGTTGTGAATGTAGATGAAATAAAATGTCGCTAGTGCAAAAAATTAAACAACTAAAGAGTCCTAACGAACTTAATTTTGAGAGAATAACCGAATTTAAGGTAAGTGGTTGCAATTTGCCAGAACTTAGTATACGACAAACTAGAACTGACAAAAATAAAGAGGCTCATCGAAACTTTCGCAAAAGTATACACGATTTAGCTAACTGGATATGTGGTTGTGAAGTCTGTAACTCATTTTACTGTTACGTTTATTTGTTGTTTTCTAAGGACTCGTCGGACTCATTATGGCGCAAAACCGCTGTTAAAGATTTAAAACATTTAAAAGAAAAAATAAAAAAACATGCGTTTTCTGCAGATCACATGAAATGTTCGGTGAACTATGCTACGGTCGGAAGTGTTGATATTCGCACTCAGCTAGACACAGCTTATAGAAAATGCCTTAGAGATTTTTATGAAAATGTATCCAAAAATCGTTATATTTTAAACAAAATTAGGGATTGTGTAAAATTTTGTGGGGCATTCGAGCTAGCACTACGTGGCCATGATGAAACGGCTTTGTCTGAAAATCCAGAGGTTTTTCGAGGGCTTATAAATTTTGTTGAGGAGTTGACTAGATAGACTATCCACTTTAGCAATGTTAAGTATCGAGAAATCGTTTATAAAAGGAATGTGCGTGCAATTTTAACGAACGTGTCATTCATCAGTTTTCCAATTCTAAACAACGAAGAGTAGACCTGAACTTCAAGAAAATTTAAAGCATAATTTAAAGATAAGATATTAATTTTTATTTTAAGTATGCCTATTTTTAAATTTGTTATTGACCTTCCAATATAATTCACCACGAGCCACCACTGAGTTTGTTACCTATATTTGGAAATATAACCATTTATTAGTAGAAGTCTCAGTGGTTTTATAAAACACATATACGTAAAATATGTATAGTATTTTAATAGAACAAGTCCTTTCGAAAAAACTAGGTCGATTGAAATGGATTCATCAAGGTTTAGAGTTCATTAAAAGCCATTTTGAAATTCATATATCTGACATTTAGAGCCAAATGGCGCAAGACATAGATAAATAATAATAACCGATGAATAAGAGGCGGGTATCGCTTTTCGCGATCCCAATTAACTGATAAATTCCTAGAATATGCAAATTTTATAAAACGTGATACCGCTTTTGACAGATGTATCATTATCACAAGCGCAAGTACAGAGCCTTGCTTAGGTATAATCTTTTTGAGTTTTTGCAAGATACTTCAGTCGCCTTTCGTTTGAATATCAGTGAAAAACTTATTGCTATCAATAATATCTTAAATGAGCGGTTTAGCAGATACAAGACATTAGTCTGGTCAGAAAAAACTTAATTTAAATATAGAAAAAATCCAACACAGTAAATTTAGAATTACATTATTTGAAGTTACTTATTAGCAGTTATATCCAGGTGATCCAGGGAGTTATTTTCGACGCAAATTTAAAAAATGACATTTGTTGCGCATCTAATTTCATAAATCCACTTCAAAAAAGAAGAGGTTCTCAATTCGGGGCAGTGGCGGCTCGTGGTGAATTATATTGGGAAGTCAATAGCAAATTTAATTAAAGGCATACTTAAAATAAAATTAAATATCTTACATTTAAATTGAGCTTTAAATTCTCTTGAAGATCAGGTCTACTCTTCGTTCTTTAGAATTGGAAAAATGCTGATTGAGACGTTCGTTAAAATTGCACATTCCTTTTATAAACGATTTCTCGATACTTAACATTGCTAAAGCGGATAGTCTATCTTGGCCCATGGTGTTGCGTAGAAAAGTCCTTATTCTATTGACAAAGTACACAATGAGGTTAATATTTTGACGGAAAACGTATCATTTAGATTATTATTTATAAAAATTTGAAGCATTGAAATAGTTCCAGAACTTACATGAAGATTAGCACGATCATAAATAACTTGCAGTTCAGTTTTTATTTTTAAGTAATCTATACAAGGAAAGTCTTTTTTAACTAAATTTAAAATATTATCTGGAAAATTGTTGTAATTTTCAAATTGATCACTATAAAATAGTTGGCTGATCACTGAAACTAAAGAGATGGTGCATTTTAGAAATTATTGCCACAGACCTCCAAAGCCGCTTGACGTTTAGAATCTTCATTTTTCCGTAGCCGTTTGCTAGCATTAGATGAAATTGAAGGCATTTCTGAAGATAGGTCGTTTAGAATTTTATCGCGAACTGCTTGGATGGAACGTTTAAAGGAGTCTATATATTTTCTTGCTGATAAAACATCGATAACACGTTTTTGAAGTTCATTAAAAAGTATTTCACAAAAGGGCATTATAAGATGGAAGAAGTTCAACCAAAATAAAAAATCTAAATTTTGTTAAAAACCTTTTAAACGAAAGGCTTGGTTAATTGTGTTGGCATCTTCTTCCATTTCAATTATTTTTTCTAAACATAATAAAATGTCTGCCTGATAAACAAACACAGTTTCTACACAACGTATATTGAAGTACCATCTCGTGGGAGCAGCTTTAGGTAAGCGAACTTTAACTAACTCATTAAGAACTGCTGTACGCTTTGGAGATCGACTAAAGAATGTTGAGAAACCGTGTTATTTTGCAAAAAAACTTTTTTTTACATTTTTATCTTGACCTGCTGCTTTTTGTAATATTAAATTGAACTGGTGGGCATAACAATGTATAAAATTAGCGGCAGGATAATGCTCTTTAATTTTTTTTTACGCCTCGTAATTTTCCACTCATAATGGACGCCCTATAGTAACTTTGCCCAATTAATTTCTCGGCGTTATTATTAATGCCTAGATTTTCTAATTCATGAAAAATTACATGTAAGGTGTGAAGTTGTGGCCCCTAAAGGATTTACAAATTTAACAAATCGTTCATGGACAATGACAGATAAAATTATAATAACCATTTGGGTCAGTTGTTTCATCTACTTGCACAGCAACATATTTAGCTATTTATCTTGCTTAATTTGGTCCTGAGCCACAGCCAGCATAGAGTCAAGTAGGTCATTTTGAATGGATTTAGATGTTCCTTTAAAAACGGTTGCATTCTGCATATACTCTTTAAAAATTGGATCCAACTCCTCAATAAAATTTATAAGCCCTCGAAAAACCCCTGAAATTTCAGACAAAGCCGTTTCATCATGGCCACGTAGTGCCAGCTCGAATGCCCCACAAAATTTTACACAATCTATAATTTTGTTTAAAATATAACGATTTTTGGATACATTTTTATTAAAATCTCTAAGGCATTTTCTATAAGCTGTGTCTAGCTGAGTGCAAATATCAACACTTCCGACAGTAGCACAGTTCACTGAACATTTCATGTGATCTGCAGAAAACGCATGTTTTTTTATTTTTTCTTTTAAGTGCTTTAAGTCTTTAACACCGGTTTTGCACCATAATGAGTCCGACGAGTCCTTAGAAAACAACAAACAAACATAACAGTAAAATTAGTTAGAGACTTTACAACTACATATCCAGTTAGATAAATCGTACATACTTTTGCGAAACTTTCAATGAACCTCTTTATTTTTGTCATTACTAGTTTGTCGTATACTAAGTTCTGGCAAAGGGCGGAATTCGGTTATTTTCTCAAAATTAAGTTCGTTAGCACTCTTTAGTTGTTTATTTTTTTTGTACTACCGACATTTTATTTCCTCTACATTCACAACTCAAAGATAGACCACCTTGAAATTGGTTAATTTTGCAAAATTAGGTTCGAAAGCACTTTTTAGTTGTTTATTTTTTTGAACTAGTCACTACCAACATTTTATTTCCTGTATATTCCCAACTCACACATGGATCATAAAAATAAAAAATTATATATTCCAAAAAACAGTATATAAATCAATTTTCATGGATTAAAAACGTCCGAAACAATTGAAGTGCCGCATGCCGACGTGATGCCGCGACCGATCGATCGAATTATGAGAAGAGACCGGCTGATGACCCAAATCGCGATTTCATATTCCATTTGCTAACACGTTCGGCTGCCGCTCGGTAACTGTGAAATCTTCGGGTACTTTCGTCAAGCTTTAAGGCAATTAGGGCAATTCGGACTGCCAGCCTAGCTTAGTATAGCCTTATTATACCTAAGGAACGCAACAAGACCATTCGAACCGCCCCGGCGCACAGTGGGGCCAAAAGTATCAAAACATACCAACAATTCTGGAAAACATTAAAGCTTATACTTTTGCATTCAGGAATGTGTTTAAAGTGTAAATGTAACAAACCAATATCACCAGAGATATTATTCACACTATACAGGGTGTCTCATTATAATTGACACCTTTTAAAAGTACATCAGGCTATTCCTGAAAAATGTGTGGGAAATTCAAATAGTAAAACAGCAAAGTAGGTATTAGGAGAGATATTACTTTCTATCTTTTATTACAAAATTATCCCTGCTTGAGGTTACATTTGTTGGAGATAAATTAAATTGAAGAGTGGCAACATAGAACAAATAAAACACAACGGAATATTTTGCTACAGGACACACTTCAAACCAAAGAAAATACTACTATTTTCTTTTGCTATAAACATTATCAAAATACTAATTTAATATTAAAAAAAATAATAAAACGCTTTCATAATAATGTGTCGGTGGTTTGATCTTTGGTTTGATAATGTATTAACTGAAAATAAAGGCAATAAACTAAGATCTATAACTTATTCGAACAAAAATTATTTAAAACTAATATTTAATCAAAATTACAATTCGAAGAGCTATCACTATCAGAAACATGACTAATTTGGTCATTAACATCGGGTGGTAGAAGCATGGATAAAGTTTCGCTAGAAAAATTCTTTCTTTTTAATTTTAAAGTTTTTCTGTTACCAGTAACGAAAGGATCTGAAGAGAGAAGAAGGCTCTTGAAAACATCTTCATTAGTTTTCTCTCGAGCAATTTTTCTAGCGAATCTTTCTCGATATTTTTTAAAATCCTTGTTTCTACTTTCTGCAGCCTCTTCTGAGAGCTGACCAACTGGAAGAAGAACGGAACGAATAATTTCTGCACCGTGAATTAAAATTAAATGAACTGTTGGCGTCATATAACACCAAGGATATTTATCTACGAGTAATTGTGCTGTTTCCAGACAATACAATTTGAATAAATCCGCATTAATGTTATGATAACTGGTAATTACTTCCAAAATAACACCTAACCTTCTAAAAACCTCTAAATCAAGATGTGTTATATTAGAGGAAACTTCCGCGTTCTCAAAAAAACGTCTTGCCGTATTTCCGTCATTACTACTCCCGTATCCCGGTTTTGGTTGATCAATTATTAATCCTAATTCTTGTTTAAATTCTTGTTGAATTCTTTTTTTATTTTCAAAAACTTTTTCCTTATCAGTAGCATTTCTAACTTGCCAACATTTTACTGGTAGTTTATACGAAAGGTGCAAAATATACTCAAAAACCCGGATACGAGAGTGCAAGACGGGAATGGCAAAACGGTATAAAGAGACATCGCAAGGTTTTGAAATCATTAATTGAATGTTATTAAAATCTTTTTGTCCTGAAGAACAAATGTAACATTTTTGCGTACTTTTGTTATTTGTTAGTGCATTTCTTATTTTACCATCAATCATGGCTAAAATAAAGATATATTTAACACATATAGTTATGTTACTAATTTCAATTGTTGTTTCCTGAAGACTTTCTATCTGGTTTTCAATAAAGTTTTGCTCCTGTTTTGATGTTTCTGTGGTTTCCCGAGTAAACTGAATCCGGATAGGGCGGCAATATCGCGGAGAAGACGGACAGGGATTTTGCCAAATAACGTGTTTCGGGTCTTCGGATTTGGGGTTTCCACATACTAGTTTTATAGGAACCAGCCATGTTACAAATGCACTTGAATCCGTATCGTAGTTATTTTCAAATTTTTGTTTATAATTTCGTTGTCCAGAGGAGCCATCAAAACCCCATTCGCATGTCAACACTAACTTCTTTAGTATTTGGCGATCAAATCTACCCAGAACTTCTTTTTGTAATAACAATATTCTCTTGGTGGTGTGCTGAACTAGGGATTGAAGTTCAACTTCTACACAAGTGGAACCAACTTTTATATTATTAGGGTAACATGCAAGCTTGGCTTGTTGCACAACTTTATATGAGGGAAATCTGGCTTTGTCCTTTTCTCTAATTATATTATATTGATTACGAGATAAGTTCGCTTCCACCAAAACTGAAAGTGCCTCTTCTGGTGGCAATTATGTTTTACTATCTGCAGACATACTTTTATTTAAAGCACTTATATATTCAGTAGCTCTCGCAGGATTCTTGGAAATTTCTTGTACTAGTTTGGAGGCTTGCACGTTACCAGATTTTCTAAGTTCCATTTGAGCCGCATAACAGATAACCTCGACCATATTCTCCTTGCGCAGATCAGCAGTTTTCTGACGCTTACTACTTTCGCAACTAACTGAAAAATCTGTCAAAGGGCGGCCAATTTTAGATTGATCTAATGCGCGTGTAAAGTCGGTAAAGACCACTATCTAGCCAGGTTTTATTGGTTTCAGCAAAAACTGACGTAACTCTGCAAGCTTTTTGCCATTTTGCTTTCAAGTCAAACATAAATTTTGAAATTTGGTTTGAAATAATCCGAAACTTACCAGTTGGGCAATTCGTTAAATTTCTTATGTATTCTTTAAGATATGTGCATTGTCGGTTTTGTTTTTTTGAAGGACATTCTTTAATCTTTTCCCACAGATCTCTTCGACTAATTTCTAAGTTCAAATAATCTAAAACAACAAAAAAATTTATAGCAATTTTATTAATACAAAAATATTACCTATTTCACTTTCGGCACACTTGCAAAAACAGTTTTTACAAGTGTGTCGAAAGTAAATCCTAATAAAAAAAGACGGGAAAAGACCAACATGTCCATAAATTCCGATTTAATTAAGGTTTTCATAGGCTGCATATTATAGACGAATATGTAATTAATTGTTTTGATAATTATATGATTTTTACATTTTAGGATCACACATAAGATAACAAAACAAGAAACAAAAAAATTAAAAAAAGTTGGCCGACTGCCAGTTCTAGTAATAGGGTTACGAAAATATCACCCTCCTGCGCCTGCCTAAATTACGGCACTATAAGCAAAAACTAGCAGCTAAGCGCAATACCACTTTAAGTAAAAATGTTTACGAAAAAAACTATGCCAAAATCCACACTGAATACGGCAGAATTTGCTACTTTTTGTCTAAGACAAATCCTATGTTTGAATAAATTTGTTAATTTTTGAAGAACTCATGGAAATGCCTCCTTGGAACAACAGTAAAATACAGCAATAAAAATGTTTTATACAATAATGATCCACTTACCTCGCCGATTATTTTGCATGACTATTATCAAAGTAAATTCAATTATTATAGCACAAAGAGTAGCCCGAAAAAATCAATAATTATTGCACTTGAAAAATTAAAACCATAAACGCGTCTTGAAGCTATTTTTGACAAGCTTTATCATTTGTTTTATCACACTGACAATCCAAGGCTAATGTGATTTGGAAAGAAGGATTTATAGGCATAAGTCTACGGTGGTTATTTTTCTCAGTTACCTAAATTTTGATTTTAGAGTTTTTGGTGAGTTTTACCTAGAGTGGCCCCTCTGTGCGGCGGCTAATAGTGTAGGGTATTTAACTTTTCCCAAGGTTCGCGTTTTATTAAAGCTATTAGGAGGGACGGTCAAACCAATAACCTATTTTCTGAAATATTTTTGGGGGGTCATTGACCAAATGACTTAATGGAAGAGCCGCCACTGATTCGGTGATCCAGATAACTCTTTAAAAAGAAATATCTCAGTTATTTTTGAAATTAGAAGAAAATGTTCCACCCAAAAGTTGTTTGATTCGATCTGCTTTTTCATATGGTTATATTTTAGTGTATACAGGATGTTTAAAAAAGTAAGGCAATTGCCAATTTTGCTTTATTTAATATAACATATTACAATTTCTAATGTTTTTAAATTATATTAAATTCTGCATATTTTTTGTATAATATACTACCAAGTATCAAAAATTAACGGTGTTCGAAATATGGTTTTATACTTACGAAGTATTTTTCGGATATAATTGCTTACCTATTTAGATACCTGTTGCTCCATAGAGATAACGGATTATTTTTAGAATGTAATGATATTGGTGTTTGAAGTGTAATTGACTAATTTTTATTTTGTGCTAATAATTAAAAAATGAACAAGATATTCGATTACTGAAAGGTTCAAAATAGTCGAGATTTTTTTCAAAAATAATAATAACGCCACAAGAATACGAGAACAGTGTTGGAAAAATGGGCTCTTGTAGAGATTAGGTATTTTTAATATTCTCATTTTTTTTGGATTCACTGTGGAGCTTACTGCAAAATAAACACATTTCAGCAAAAAAAATTGCGGATGAACCACTTTTTTGCAAAAAAATCATAGCAAATAGTGGGTCTTGTAAACAATTAAACCCACGGAATTTGATAATTTTTGAATATAAAATAGAAAGTTTACCTTCATTTAACGGTTTAAAAAAATAAAAGAAATGGATGAATCACTTTTTCTATTAAAAATGCCAAAGAGAAATTCAATATTTTCACTGTATTCCAATGCGCCATATTCCCTAATATGACAATTTGAAGAAAGGCTGTCTTGCATTGTTGCAAAACTTACATTATTGAATGGAGATTAAATTTTTTACGTTTGTCTCCCGACAGTAGCGCATTTGGACCCTTGTGCCGATCCCGAATATTAGACTTCCGCCAGTGATGCACTTCGCTGTCGCCTTTTATATTAAGCCTTTAATGAAGATGCCTAACCTGGTGCTAACCCAGTACCAATCTACCTTGTGCGGTCAACACTAATCAACAGGAGGGTGCATCACTGGCTCTCTGGGCCGATGCCGAATCTTAAACTTTCGCCAGTGATGCCCTTCGCTATTGTTCACTTTTTAGGGCTTTAACGATGACGCTCACGGCGCCTAACCTGATGCTAACCCGGTACCAATCCACCTAGTGCGTTCGCGCTCCTCCTGGTACCAATCCACAACCTACAAATGCATTTTGTTTTTTTATATAATTTATTTAGATCATATATAAAATAAATTTGGCAACGTAGCATCCGCCGCACACTGGATTTCCCTCTCTATTTGTCTGTATATTATAATAATTACTTCTAGCTTTTAGCTAGAAACAATCATTTTTGTGTTATAGAGCATTATAATATAATCAGTCTTTTACATAGTTCATAAATTAAGTTAGTGAAAAATGTTTTTGGCGTGTTTTTAGCGATACGCCAAAAACAAGTTCAGTGCAACCTTGAAACTGAAAAAGTGCCTCATCCATAAATTTTTGTGTATAGGAATTATTAAAAAAAAGGTAATTTTTCAAACGTATATTTCAAATTTGTTAAATTCCATTGGTAAAATTCTTTACAAGAGCCCCAAATAGTTATAACTTTGTAAGGCACTATAAAGGTCTTCTTTTACTTTAATTATGTTAAAATTACACTCAGAATAGATAATTAGAGTATATTATTATAAAATATACTCTTTTTTAGTTCTTAACAAACTATTGTTAAAACTGTATGAACAAAATATATGTTAAAGTTATTCAACTAATAAATTCTTAAACAGACATTTGACATATCATAATAATGAATTGGCCATTTTCTCGTATTCAAGAAGCAATATTGCCAAATTTATTTTCATTTTATCAGCGAATAATTCATTACTGTTTATTAGGGTTGTTAATAATATTTTGTTGCATAGATGAAATGTTGTCATTCGGAGCACAAGGTGAAACAGTAAAGGATTAGCACTAGGGTAGGCGCCGAAGACATCATCATTAAAGTTATAACATAAAAAACGGTACAGCTCGATCACTGGCAACGAATAGTTAAGTTTAACATAATATCATCATAAATCAAGAAATGTAAGGCAATTTGGCAACACTGTAAGAATCCTTTTATTTCTAATACCATATTAAGGAGTTTTTGCATTGTAATGTTTTGAAAATTGTAGGAAATTTGTTGAATTTTATTTTTTTTTCTGGGTCAAAAGTATTTCATTCGCAAATTTTATTTTTTTAATCTATACTATAATATAAGTATAATATAAGTATATAATACTTACTCTCAACAAGACAATATAATTCATAGGAAGAAGTTATTGAGGCTCTATTTACCACTACCGGTATTTATAATCAGAAAAACTGCCATATGTGGCAGTACTATACTTTCTTCAATGGTAGATGGGGAGATATGGAACAATCAGTGGCCCGTGAACAGCCAAGATCTAACACCTTAATTCATAATTATAATATAGGGCCATTATAAAACGGTCCATTTGAGAAAGCTGCTTTTCGCAATAAGGAAACCAAATTATCCTAGTTCAGAATAAAAAGCTTCATTAGTCATGTCTAACCCAAACTAGCTAAAAAAGATTATGTCAAACTAATATGGGAAGGCGATATATCAAATATGTCCCAGAAATATTCAATCTCAAAAATTTACTTACAAATCTCAAGTATTTTATATTTCAAATGATCCCAACTGAAACTTTCTATGAGTGTGTCGGCAAGTATGGTACTTTACTCACTACAGGGTCTTTTATAATAGGTACATTTCATACTTTCTTTGAAATTAAAACACCCTGTAGATACATTACTGCCCATAAGAACGTTGCAATTAAGATGAAAGATATCAGCGCGTAAAATTAACCATAAAATAATATAACTATATCGTGTTTAGGAAATTACTCCACACGGATAAAATAATATAGTACAATGTTTTTATCGCAGAGTACATAAAACGAATAATCTATTTGTAGGAAAATTCAAGCCACGTGTTTCATCAAGTCCCAAACCCCTTCCCAATCCTCTGGACGTCGCTTCGACCCTCCAGTCCATCCCGGTGCAGAGCCACGAATCGGTCACTGCCCTAGTTGGTGCTTGGAGTGAACTTCTGCTTCACGATTTGGCCATGACTGGAAACCTGAAGAGTCAAGATTGCTGCGCAGATAACGCGGGTCATCCAGAGTGCTATGGTAAACTAGGAAATGGTCAGTGTAAGGAATATATGCGAACGTTGCCGTCTGTGGATGTAGACCAATGCAATTTCAGTAAGTACACATTTAAAGGCGGAGTTGAACAATTATCGACCCATGACTCTAGTAAATATAGCTGGTCTCAATTTCAACACGGTTTTGTGCCTAATAGATCAATATTTACTAATTTGCTTACCTTTTCACAGTTTATTCATAATCCTTTAAATAATTTAAATAAGTAGATGTAATTTATATCGATATGTGAAAGACGTTTGATAGTGTGGCACCCGTGATGCAGTTGATCCCTTGAAAGAAATAAATGTAATGTCAAATTTAGTGGTTTTAATCTAGTAACTTAAGTAACAGAGAACGTTAAGATAAAAGGCGCCAAATCTAACATTAATAGTACTTCTAGGGTTCCCCAAGGATCTAACCTAGGACCTAATAGCAATTAATGATATATGGCCAGTTTTTATACATTCCAATGGATTATAGAGGTGATAAATGCCCATAACTGTGATTATTTACAGGATGATATAAGGGTGGTAATGGTAATGCGAAAAAATGCGCAACAATGTCAAAAATTGTAAACAAAAGAGTATTCTATTAATGAAGTGGCCCTTGAGTACACCTCTACCCGAAAAGATTTCGGAGATCTACGAAAAGTTTTAAAGTTGACGTTTGTTTAGAATTATTTGATTGTCTTATGATACCTAAATTAGAATATACAAGTTAAATTTTATCACCATAGTGTGATTGTGTGGAGTAAAAGTATCGAGAGAGTACAAAGAAAGTTTTTAAAATATATAATTTTTTTTAAATTGGTTACTATCCCAGTGTTATAACCATTTTAACCTGTTAAATATTTTTCTAAAAAATCTCTTAAAAATAGAAGAATAAATAATAAAATATGTCTCTTGTATAAGTTCAAGACCTTAACAAATAGAATAGACTGTCCAGATATACTCCCATAATTTCAGTTTTAATAAACAGATCACAGACAATAACATTTTATGTGAACTTTTTTAGAATAAATGTCTATACAAATTTTTTTTGTTTTGTTACAGATTAACAAATAAAATGAAATCATTTCGGAACTCCTGAGGGGTAACTCATTAATTTTTAAAGATATAAGGTTGTGGTTTTCCCTACATGTTCTCCTTTTTCGTAAAATTAAAGATGGCGCCCGCAGATTGGTTTTTGAGATATAGGACGTTCTTGAAAATTTTGTATTTTCAGACATCACTCGTATCCCAGCTATTTGATAACTTATTAAAAAGGCGAAAACTATTCCTTATGTGAATTTTTCCATAGAATTCAGTGCAGCTTGCAGAATAAGTACATAGGGTCAGATCAAACAGTTAGTGGATCCTACTTTATTTCTTTTAATAGGACACCCTGCATATTATTCTTTATATTTATTAGAAGTAATGTGGGCTTTCCAAAAATATATATACATGTATGCAGTTACTTTCAAAACCAAGCTCAAGATTCGAGATTTTCTAAAATTTTTCTTTGTACCCAATTAGTAGATAGGCTATGGCTGATATGTATTAAAAACAAAATTCATGTAAGTAATTATTATACTAAAGATGTAATACTAAATTTGATTTAAGGGGGGAAATATGTCTCGAAAAGATTGCCTTCTCTCTGGAGATCTAACATGAACAAAAACAACTCCTAAGGTATTATCCTAACCATATCGCTCGCAAATACGTTACCTCTGTAAATATAATTCCGAAGCTTCTTGGGATTTTCATTAGATTGTATGAAACAAACCAACATATCACACTTTTCATAATTTGAAAAAGAAATAAATTAAATATAGTGTATAGTTAAATAGAAACACCAAAGCAACAAAAATATTTCATTAATAATCAAAAACTGTAAAAAACCGCAACAAAGTTTTTGACATTTTGTTTTTTATTCCAAACAAATTAGCCAGAGCCTACTAAATGGACACAAAAGAAAATTTTAGAAAATCTCGAATTTTAAGCTTGTTTTTCAAAAATAACTGTATACGTGTATACAGGATCTTTCGAGAGGAAAGCGAAATATTCTAAGTACGTGTTTGGGTGGTCAAAAAAATTTAAAAAGATTGTATAATCATAGGTCCTCAAACGCTTCTTAAATTAAAAATAAAAAAAATCGGCTTTTATTTAATATTTCGGAAACGATTTTCCATATCAAATTGAATTTGGTTGTACGGTATAATGACGTAAAGGGGCATGTTTCTGAATAAAAAATTTTTTAATAGTTTAACCAGTGGCGTGCGTGAAACATACGGTGAGGTAATTTCTCAGAAAAAAAAATCGGACGCCACTGCTTTTCTTCAAAATTAATATTTTTTCGTAATTGGCAATCTATTCTAAACAAAAAACGTCTCCTTATTTTTTCCGTCTCATACACCGTTTTCGAGTAATAATTAAAATACTGCTTTAATACGTTGATTTCCTTATTACGATTATTTCAAATGGTTTTTAACAAGTTGGTGTTGAAATTTCAACATCAATTAATGGTTATTAGATTGATTTGACATACTTAGTTGTACTTTGATATAGATATTAAGCATAAGGGGCTAAACAAGCATTGTAACAAATTGGTTATTAATTCATTGGTGTCATAAAATGCCGTATATATTCAGCCATAGAGAATACGCCGACATGATATTTGTTTATGGTTATTGCGATGGTAGCTCGAGGGCAGTTGATGAATATGAACGTCGATTTTCTAATCGAATTGCCCCTGATAGGAAAGTTTTTCAGAGAGTCTACGCAAATGCACAAGAAAATTGAATGATTCCAAGTGCAATGATTATTTCTGAAAGAGAGCAGGGCCTCGACGTAAGTTGTAAAACGTATACTTGATATTGTCACAGATAACCCAGCTGAAAGTACGAGGAGAGTTGCAAATGAACTGCAAATACCATCACATAAAGCGGTTTGGGAGACACTTAAAAGAAATGGATCAAAACATTTTCACCTTCAACCAGTTCATTATCTCGAACATGTCTTAAGAATACAATTTTGTGAATTGATACGTCAAAATCGGGAACTGCATATATCCATTTTATTTAGCGATGAAGATCAATTCATTCGCGATGGAATCAACAATATTCACAATAAACATAGATGGTCAGACGAAAACCCTCGTGCTACTTTTAAACACAACTTTCAACACCGATTTAGTATCAACTTCTGGTGTGGTATGCTTAACAATCAATTGTTTGGTCTATTTATGTTGCCGACTTACTGGTGACAACACGATGGAGCCCTTCCTCATGTACCGGGTGGTCGAAATTGGTCTGTTTTAACAGAGAAAACCTATTTCCTGACTAGATAGAGCAAAACTGACTTAGGTGTCATGGGCTCGATTTCTGAGAAATGTTTAATGGCAAAAACCGCCTGCCGATATTTTCACTGCCAACTGAGATATAGGGCGTTTTTCAATTTTCGGCCATTTTGAAAATTGTCCATAACTTTTTTATTTTGCGGAATATTAACATTCTGCAAAGACATTCTAAAGGCACTTTTTTATGTGCAATCCAGTGGCGTACTCAGATTTTTTCTATAGTTGTCCGTTTTATCATAAATAGGCAAAACTCTTTTTTTTCAAATGGAAATCATAGTTGGCTATAAATTATAAAAAATGCTCGCGTTTAGCCCTTTTCAGTGATATAAAGTTGTAGGTACTTATTTTCAAAAATAACGAAAATATTAGGTGTTTTTGGTTTACATCGAAGTAGGCCTTGGAATAATGACGCGCTTTCAATATTTTGAATATATTGCTGTCAGATTACTGTAGTCTGGTGTAATTATTGCGTTTTGGTGTTATCTTTATAAAGTTGTGTTAAGTTGCTGACAAAATATGTTTGAGAATTATGAAAAGTATGATATGTTAAAATGTTACATATTATCTAACGAAGTTCCTGAAGCAGCTAGTGAATTATATTTTAATACATTTCCCGAGCGACGTCAACCGGATAACCGAATTTATCAAACATTAAAAAGTAATTTAGTAAATTACGGAAGTTTTAAAAAGTTAAGAACAAGACATTATGAACTAAAGGAAGAAAAGGAAATCCAGCAGCTAAATATAATTGGTGAGGTATTAGATCATCCTGGCACCTCCTCTCGAACATTGGCTAATATAACGAATGTTCCAAAGACCACCGTTTTAAAAATACTCAAGAAACATAAATTCAAACCGTACAGAACGAGAAGAGTTCATCAACTCCGTGAAGGGGACGCCGCTAGAAGATTGAGATTTTGTCAGTGGTATGAGCAAAAATTCATGGAGAATGAGAATTTTCCATTAAATATTATTTGGAGTGATGAATCCAGAGTAGATACTTCTGGTATATTTAATAGATATAATTCATATCACTGGTCCACTGAAAATCCACACGTAGTTGTGCAACAAGACCGGCAAGGTCGGTGTGGATTCAATATATGGGTGGGGATATTCCGAGGAAGATTTGTGGGACCTTATTTTTACGATGGAAATTTAACTGCAGATGATTATGTAAATATTTTGCGCACATATATTGTCCCTTTGTTGGAAGACATACCTTTAGCTGATGCCAGAAATATCTACTATCAACAAGATGGTTGTCCCCCGCACAATGCAAGGATCACAACTGATCTTTTAAACTTCGAATTTCGAGAAAATTGGATTGGTACGTGGGGCCCCATACCTTGGCCTGCTAGGTCCTGTGACTTAACTCCCTTAGATTTTTTTTTTGTGGGGAAGATTGAAGGACTTGATATTTAAAGGAAGAACCTTTCACACAAAAGAAGAATTGCAAGAGGCCACTAGGCAAGCTTTTGCATCTATTAGCCCAGTTGAACTAATAAATAGTTGCAACTCGGTACGCAAAAGATGCTTAGTTTGTATTCAACAGGGAGGGGCTCAATTTGAACAACTTCTCTAAATATATTTATCAGAAACCTATCTAACTAAATACCTAGATTTTCATAATTATTTTTTATTTTCACTTGTAGCTGTAAATAGTAGTTTAGTTTGTTAATTTTGTTCAACTTTGCTATGTAAACAAAAAAAAATAAAAAAAATTAATAATAAATAATTAAAATAACGTTAGCTAGTGTTATTTAAAGTTGTGTTTAAGTTGCTAACAAACTATAAATCTTAACAATACATAATTGAGATATTGTCATCACAAATCAAAGCCTACTTCGATGTAAACCAAAAACACCTAATATTTTCGTTATTTTTGAAAATAAGTACCTACAACTTTATATCACTGAAAAGGGCTAAACGCGAGCATTTTTTATAATTTATAGCCAACTATGATTTCCATTTGAAAAAAAAAGTTTTGCCTATTTATGATAAAACGGACAACTATAGAAAAAATCTGAGTATGCCACTGGATTGCACATAAAAAAGTGCCTTTAGAATGTCTTTGCAGAATGTTAATATTCCGCAAAATAAAAAAGTTATGGACAATTTTCAAAATGGCCGAAAATTGAAAAACGCCCTATATCTCAGTTGACAGTGAAAATATCGGCAGGCGGTTTTTGCCATTAAACATTTCTCAGAAATCGAGCCCATGACACCTAAGTCAGTTTTGCTCTATCTAGTCAGGAAATAGATTTTCTCTGTTAAAACAGACCAATTTCGACCACCCTGTACAAGTAAGGAATTTCCTAAATAATAATTTTCCTAATGGATTAGCCACCCATGTCACCAGACTTAAATCCATTGGATTATTGGCTCTGGGGATGCAAGAAATCATTAGTTTACGCAACAAGAGTGGAGACTAGAGAAGCACTACTTGATCGTGTTTAGAGTGCTGCAGATATCATAAGAAACAACCCAAAATTGAACGTGCTAGCTGAGCGACTAACAAACGAGCCAACAAATGCATTGAGGGCGGCCTTTAATATTTATTATTTATAACATAAATAGTATTATTGTATCTTTCATGATATAGCTAAGGATTTTCAACTTTAATTTTATTGCTGAAATAAAAATTAGCTTAAATAAGTAAAGCAATATTTAAATTAAAATAAAGGGACGTTTTTTCTTTAGAATAGACTACCAATTAAGAAAAAATTATTAATTCTGGTGAAAGTATTAAAAATCTTTTTAATCAAAAACATGCCCCTTTACGTCATTATAGACCACATTATCCCTAATAAATATAAAGAATAATATTCAGAATATCCCATTTAAAAAAATAGGGACCGATAAATTTTTGACCTGTCCCCGTATTTTTATAAAAAGTCATAAGGAGCAGTTTTCGTCTTTATGAAAATTTATCACATAGCTCGAATACGAGGGGTGCCTGAAAATTGAAAATTTTCTAAAAGGCCGGTATCTCAAAAACCAAAAGGGGTGCTGGTGCAATCTTTGATTTCACAAGTAGCACACTTCATCTTTAAAACTAAAGGAGATACCCCGTAAAAGTGTCGAAAATGGGATAGCCTATACAACTTAGCAAAGTCGCCATCTTGTCAGAACTTAACTGAAACCTTCTCTAAAATTAAACATTTTAAACTGTTTCTTTCGGAAATGATTTTGCAACCAGGGGCGTGCGGTGAAATCTTATGAAAGGGAAGCAATTTTTAGAAACTTACCTATTTGTAATTAATTCGATTCTTCGATCATTTTTTGCCAATTCGTCAATGACGTCATCATAAAAACGTCGATGCTCCGACATATTTTGGAGAAGTTTATATTCAATGGACAACAGCGATGTATGCGAAAGTCTCTCCCGCCCCGAAATTTTTTATACGTTTAAGTGTTGAAAAATTGCGTTCTACTGATGAACTTGTGGCAGGTATTGTCAATACTAATTCATACAATTTCGACACTTTGATGTAGGCATCTTCCAGTTCCTTGTCTTTTAAAAATTGCATTGGTTTCTTAGGGTTATTTTTTGCGCTAATGTCATCAGTTTCGTAAATCACTTTTAGTTCAGATCGCAGTAACACTCGGTCGAAGAACTGGCCATAATGAGGATCATCTGGAAAAGTTTTTCCTTTAAATGCATCAAAATTGCAGAGCTCGAGGAATTTAAAATTGTTTAAACCGTTAAATCTATAGTTTATTTGTTGCTGAATTTGATCGATTATTTCATAAAAGAGGCGTCTGTATGATATTTGAACATCTCCCACCTTGTCTGTTCGAAGACGCTTGGCTTGTGGCTCTACATTTAACGTCATCGTTTTCTCCCAAAATAGGTCAAAGTCATCTCTTTTTTGGTTTAACATGAACTTAAAATCTTCCTCTTTTTTTAGGCAAAAAGCACTATCATTTGTTTTAGTTTGTAATATATTAAAAACATTGTCCGAGAATGGAAATATTTCTGAAAATATGTTCAACAAATAATGAAAATTAAAATCTCGTTTCAAACGGTCCAAAAACCCCCTCGAACTATTTATTGCTTCTGAGTCACAGGTTCATTATTTTCTATTATATTCTCAAATAGTTCAATCAGTGATTCACGATTTTGAGATTCACATACTGTTAACACAAGTCTTCAATTATAGTTCTACCTAGTAGGAGCCACTTTGGGCAATCGTTTGTGGACAATGGAGTCCAAAGCTTGTGTACGTTTTGTTTTATTTATTAAGACACACATCACACATTCACACACACTCTTCTTACTAAATTCTCTAACATTTTCAACGTTATTACCAACAGCCGAAGTTGACGGTATTTGCATATCCATGTCCGTATTATTGTCTTCCATATCGCACCAGACACGACGCGATGTACGTATCACACAACACACGGATAGCCGTTCAAACAAAGAACCTACTTTAACGATAACTTCCGCCACCACTTAAAGCACGCGACTGAAATGCAAAAATTGCAAACAGCCGGTGGAAAGTTCAATAACCTCTGGCTCGATTCACAGGAAATCAAGCATACAGAACTTGGCTGCAGAGAAGTTAGCGGCTCGCATAGGTTCTATTCGATATTCTATTGTGGCTGGGTCGGAGTAAAGGCCGCATTTATTATGGGCTTGATAATTAAGATAATATTTTAGCATTTTTAATATAAACTAAATTAATGGTTTCCTATTTCAAAAATTACATTTTAGAAGATGTTTTGTAATTTTTTTTGGGGAAGCACTGCTTCCCTTGCCTCCATGGACTGCACGCTCCTGTTTGCAACACATATTGAAAGAACCACAAAGACTAATAAACACTGATAAGCGATTATAAATGCCGAAGAAAGGAATTTGGACATTGGACTCAATTTCCATGTTGAATTTTATATTAGAATTTTGGTTTAGGTAATCCAAAAATATAGTTAAATCTTCTTTATCCATGTATTATTTGCATGTCTAAACCAATATTTATGTTGAATGAAGCAAATATTAGAGTAATTTTCGCAAAAGCTGTAGTGAATATGTTCGGCACCACAGGGGATGCTAAACGTGTTCTAACCAATTCATTAAATTCAATTTCATCAAATCATTTTATGTCCGTAGAAAAAGTTTAATTGCATAGGTTAGGCATAAAAAATACCAGTTCTGCATGAAAAAGTAACATGCGTGATACTATCAAGTTTTGCAAGACTAATTTCTAAAATTTATTTGAATTTAGGTAATGCATATTTATATAAAACATATAGAAAACGCTTTGTTTTAATTTATAGTTGATATATTTCCATTCATAGATGAATAATCATTAATCAATTGAGTTATTGTTAAATATAAATCACTGGAATTTAATTAAATAGCTCCGGGGTCATTCTCTCAGAAAGAAACTGCTTTGGATATACATATTAAGAATAGCCACGGGAATGATCGTATTTTTTCAATTGTAAGTAAGATTTGGTGTGACCCTTTACTGAGTGTATTAAGTTATTATTTTCTTTATAAGAAAAACATATTTTAAACGAAAAAACAAGCGCAGTCCAAAATTTTTGCAGATTTTTACATTTTTGGATCCCTAGTTTTCGAAGAAGTTTTTTTCCCATCAGTTTATCTCTGCTCAGCATAGCTCAAGCAATAACTTCACATTTTGTTCAAAAATCATGGAATGGTAACATCTTGGTAAACATTCAGTATGACAAAATAAAACCACGGACTATTATATATATATATATATATATATATATATATATATATATATATATATATATATATATATATATATATATATATATATATATATATATATATATATATATATATATATATATATATATATATATAGCCTGTATATTTCGAGTTTCTGGTAAAGCGATTTTACCGATTTTTATATATCAAATTTTGTCTTATAATTAATAAAAAAATTTACTTATTTTAAACACGCAAATTAAAATTCACTGGCTAATATCCAGGAGCCAGTGGCAAAAGCTCTGAGAATCGGTATAAGGAATGTACAGAAACTTGTGCACGAAAAAAAACATAATTTACTTCTGAAGAATATTAAGATTTATGTACACGAAAAATCTAAAGGCAAAAGATTTATGTTACAATGCAAAAATGGATATTCATAATGTAATTTATGATTTATACACGTCAAAGACTAATATAATCCTCAAATGGCGCAATGATCATTGGTGCTATTTCGACATCTAGAACTCGTTCTCGGTTCCACCAATCCCATATTAATTTCTCCGTATGTTCGACAGATTTCTTCCAGTACTCCGGCGGAATATAATTTAATGAATCTTGCCAATTTGCACTTCATCTGATGTAAGACCATTGTTCACGTGTTTTTCGTAATATGATTTTATCCCAGCTCATATTAATTATATTGCGTTAAACTGGCAATGATATGGCGGCAGTCGTAAAACCTCATGTCCATTTTTCCGTAATATATCATCTATGGCATATATTGTTGATTTTTTAATAGATTTTACCATTAAAAGAAGTTCTAGTTTCAGCATATTGGGTAAAGGATTTTGTTTTTATTTTATTAGCCAGTCAAAAATATCACTTTTCTTTCAGGATGTAGGTTGTTTATTTAAGTTTATTTAAGATTCTTGAATGATAAGATGCATTGTCCAAAATGATTAAAGATGGAGCATCTAAATTTGGAATAAGTTGTTCTTTTAACCACTTTTCAAACAGTTCACAGTTCATATTATCATGGTAGTTCATACTTTTGGATCTTGATTGAAGATTTCGAACCACTTCCATTAAAAAATATCCAAGTCTCGTCTAAAAATACCACTTATCTAAATTTTGAATTAACATTTTCCGTGTATTTCTTTAAAAATTGGATACGCTGACTTGCTATATGTGGCAACTCGCATAAAAATCTTCGATTACAGTCCTTTTTATATCGAAAACCCAACATTTTTATTAATTTTGACAACGATTTTAGTCCAATTTCCAATATGCCTCGATTTTTTAAAGCTTCTTTTAAAACTTGAAGGGTTATATTAGTTTTTGGTGTGTATAAATCGTAAATTGCATTACGAACATCCATTTTTACATTGTCACTTAAGTCTTCTGTCTTAGGCTTTTTTCGTGTACATTTCTTAATCTTCTTCGGTAGTAAACTATGCTTTTTTTCATGCACAATTTTCTGCACAGTCCTTATACCGATTCCCAGAGCTTTTGCTACTGTTTCCTGGATATTGGCCAGTGAATTTTCATTTTCGTAATATTTTATTGGATTTGATACCATTTTTTTCGCTTGTGGATGCAAAAAACCCGAAAATTGTTTTCTATTACTCATTTTGTCACTGACTTGTCAATCTGACTTTGAAGTGACATCGCTCAAAGATTTTTGCAACTGCTGGTATTTATATGTTTATGCTCTTTTTTCATATGCAAATATCATGAGTCTATCTAATTCATCTTCCGGATTTTGTGCGGAGGATATGTTTACACCTAATAAAAGAAAAACAAACTTATAAAGTTTGTCGTTGATAAATCGTCTGACCCGCACGATAAAACTGCTTTTGACTATAGCTAAACATTTTTAGGGGAGATGAAAATAAGCAATGGCGTTCTATTGGACTTTTACTTTGAAGTTAACTGCGTTTCTTTACTGAGAAATACTTTAAAAAATTAATTAAAAAAAATACTTAACATTAAGTGTCTACGACTGCGCCCATACACTTTTATAGTTTTGGATTCTTTAAATACGCAGCTGTCACTTATACCCAATTACGTTGAAGTTTTGAACACTAATGTGGTACGAGTAATGTTATCTACTATAACCATTTGTTTCGTTTTGTGTTTTGTTTCCTTAAAATACCGCTTTATGTTGTTTTGTTCAGATATGACATAACCAAGTTATGATATTTTTAGTTTTCCATAAAATATGGATGAATGACGAAAGCTCCTTTTTTTTCTTATTGGACGTGACATATTGCCATTTTAACTTGTTACTCGTAGACGATAACACATACACAACTAGTTATTGAGATTGACAAATTCGGACCCAATATAATTGAATTTCATGACTGTATACCAAATTGCAGTGACTTTATAAGGACGGTGGTGACAATAGGGTAAACAATTTTTGATTGGTTCTGCCATATTGCTGCTCAAATGTTGACTGTTTGCCTACGTGGGTTTCTTATGAGGTTTGTTGTTTTAGTGTATTATTTTATTAATTTTTGTGATTACTAAAATGAATATTGATTCAAACAATAAGTTCTAAGCCATTGGCCATATGGAGAAATTTGTTTAAGCCTGGTTCACCTGCAACAGGTTTGTGATGAATTTGTAAAAGACTACGACCGTAAATATCTTAAGTTTCAGTTTTTAGCTGATCCAATTGTCTTGTATTAATGTGTTAAAGTAGATAGAAGTTTATATTTTGCGAAAAACTAACGATAATATGTGTGCTTCCATTTAAATCTTTAGCAATTTTGCATCAATATGGCGGATGGGCTTCTATTATCGCCGCTGTCCTTATAAAGTCACTGTAGACCAAATCTCGTACCAGCGCTCCCTGTTTCCTTATAGTAAATAATTACTGTTATTCTTTCTTCTAAGTTGCAACCGAAGAAGCTCGTAATAGCCAGTTTAAAGTAACATTAGATGATAACTTTTTCTACTCTGCAACGACTCGTTTTACTTTATAGTAATACCTTATAGAAGTACATTTGTATGTAATGGAGTAGTCGCTGCAAGGTTCAGGAAGGTTCTGATACTTAAAAGTTGTAATTTTGTAAACAGATTAAAAGCAGTCACTTTGAAAAATTATTTATCGATGTAACAGATACTTGATGGAAATTCATTATACACCAGTATACAAAATAAACACGATTAGTTTATTAATTTCCACTTATTTATTTCTGCTTGACAGCTGTTTCGACACACTGTGTCTTTGTTAAAAGCTAACTTAAAACTGACACTAAAATCTGTACCAAATATAAAAAAATATATATAAAAATCTTAATCTTTTATTAAATAATAATAATAAAAGCTACAAATGGAACCATTTGGAAAGTTTAGAAATTAACAAGAGGAAAACCCGAAATATTTTATTGAATGACAAGTTGGACTTAAATGGTTCCCCTTTGTTAAATCTTTATACCTAAAGAATAGACGAGGTGGGTAAACACCGATATTGTTTTATTGACACCATTAAGATTTTTATATATTTTTTTATATTTGGTACAGATTTTAGTGTCAGTTTTAAGTTAGCTTTTGACAAAGACAGAGTGTGTCGAAAACACTGTCAAGCAGAAATAAATAAGTGGAAATTAATAAACTAAACGTGTTTATTTTGTATACTAGTGTTGAAAAATTACTATTATGTCACTGAAAAGAAATGACGACTTTGGAGTTAATTTCGTAAGTAGTTGCTCGGCAGTGTGGAAATTACTGTAAAATATTATTCGAAGTAACAAATAAATACATAATACTTCAAAACGTGTCACCCAAAGTGTTTATATAGTAGGATTATTAGTAATAAATACGTAAAAACCTTTAATGAGTAGTAGTGGAAACAGTTGTAACTACTTTAGCTCCAGCTGGGCATACAGGATTCCCTTTAAAATTCCGGGTCCTAAGGACCTATATCTTGGATCCAAATATCAAAACTCTAACTTAAAAAGCAGCTGATTGACGCCTTGGCCAATGATTTCATTGTCACCCGGTATAAAAGCAAAATAAATTAAACGCTTGAATTACCCCAATTAATCTTTGTATTCAATTTTTCTCTCCATTTCGTATACTATCTGAGATAAGGTACTGCCCCAAGATAAAGGAGCCACTCTATACATTAATATTAGCTAAGAACAAGTAAAAATTCTCAAAAAAATATCAATTTTACTCTCCGTTATCCCAAACGGAACGTATAATTTGTGTTAGCTATCAGCAAGCTAATATTTCATGATATTTTTAAAAAAAATCTCTTAATTAATAGTTTCCTGACATTTAACAAATCGAAAAGGAATTTATCGCCAATTATTTAGCACCGTATATAAATAAAGAACTTTAAGAGAAATGTAATCATTTACTAAATTATTAAACATGATTAAGACAGCCAGCACTTTATAACCAATGGGAAAATATGTTACATATAACTTAATAAATCGAGAGCAAATAAACAAATCTATTTGCCATTAAAAAAACTTGATTGACTGGATCGTTACTTGATGAAAATCCATTATCAATTATGTAAATAAAACACTTTAATATGTTTTAGATTTTCACTTTTATTCACAACTTGTGACATATGTTTCGCTAATAACACTGGCCGACAAGATTTTTCTTGTCGGCCAGGTCATAATTTTCACAAAGGAAATACCCTCCCAATAATACAAAAAAAATATTCGGAAAGCCCTAATACGCACCATTTTTTAATAGCCTAATTAGAACCATTGGCAGGTAAACAATTTTATTGTGATGCGGCTAAAATGGGTCCATTTTACAACGGAAAAACTACACTCTTCTGTTGAGTTTAGAATTGAGTCGTTCTCTGTGTATCGATAAGCAAGTGTATGTGAAGACAAGAATGTCGAGTCAAACGCGCCGAAGTTGCAAAATTTCTCCTGACAAATTTTGTTATATTTGTGGAGAACTTCTGGTGAAATCACAAGCCAGGCCATTTTTCGAAAATGTAAAAAAGCCTACTTTAAATATTTTGGTGTGTTAATTGAGGATCAAGATAAGCGGTGGGCTCCCCATGTGTGCTGTGTTAGTTGTAGTGTATCATTGGTGCAGTGGATGAAGGGAAAGAGAAAAAGTATGCCTTTTGCAGTTCCAATGGTTCCATTCTGACGATTGTTATTTTTGCCTGACAAAGACTGAAGGTTATTCCAAAAAGGGAAAGCACAATATAGAATATCCAAATTTGCAATTTGCCATACGACTTGTTCCTCATAATGTAAATTTTCCAGTGCCGATTGGGCCTTTAAATTGGCAAGCTATTGATTTGGGAGATAATGGAGATAACTCATCATCAGGCAGCTAAGAAGAACAGTGCACCGATCCCACTTTTACCCGTTCCGGCGAGCCTCATTTGATTGCTCAAAGTGATTTGGGGTTATCCAAGCAACAGTCAGAACTTCTGGGTTCCCGTCTTAAGGAATGGAACCTATTGGCCAAAGAAAGAAAAATTACGAATTTCAGAAAAAGAAATGCCATGTTTTCTGAATTCTACAGTATAGAAAATTCGTTGTGCGCGTGTACTGATATAGACAGTTTAATGCAGAAACTTGATATTGAACATTCTCCCCGTGAGTGGCGCTTATTCATAGACTCATCTTAATATAGCTTAAAAGCTGTGTTATTGCATAATGGAAATTTAAAACCCTCTGTACCAGTGCCCGTTTAGCTGCAATGAAAGACAATTATACAGTAGGTATAAATGGCAGATATGTGGGGACTTAAAAGTTATAGCAATTTTAGTGGGACTTCAGGGGGGATTTACAAAATATTGCTGTTTTTGTTGTTTATGGCACAGTCAAGAAGGACAGAAAGAAGCGAATTCAACCGGGATCTGAAAATGTTAAATTTATACCTCTTGTTGATCCCAAAAATGTCCTTTTGCCTCCTCTTCACATTAAACTTGGTCTGATGAAAAACTTTGTGAAGGCTTTGAATAAAGGTGGTGATGGATTTAAATATCTAAGATAAGTTCCCCAGTTATGTGATGCCAAATTAAAAAAAGGCATTTTTATTGGGCCACAAATCAGAAAATTGCTGGACGATGTCAATTTTACGGAAAAGCTTACCAGGCTGGAACTCAGAGCATGGAATTCATTCGTTAATGTAATAAGAATATTTTTAGGGAACAATATGGATGAAAACTATGAACAATTAGCTAATGAACTCTTAGGTGCCTATAAAGCGCTTGGTGCCAGAATGTCATTAAAAATTCACTTCCTCTATTCCCATGTTTCATTTTTTTCTAAAAATTTGGGAGCTGTTAATGACGAGCAGGGTGAAAGCTTTCACCCAGATATCAGAACAATGGAAATTCGGTACCAAGGACGATGGGATCCAGCCATGATAAATGACTACTGTTGGTTTTTGAAGAGAGAAGATAGGACACCTCATAAACGGAAAAAATAAAGTTTAATTAGTGTTTTAAGTTAATATTTATATCATTTTTTCTATAGATATTAAGTATCGTAACATTCGATATGGTTCTACAACTCTAGCAAGAAAACCCTACGTGCTACAACTTTCTATTTGTGATTTTCGTGTTTGGATAAGTCCATTCTATTAGATTATACTATTCTGATTTGTGTTACAACAAAAACATTTTTTTGTCGGCCAGTGTAATGTACAGCATCGTCTGACAAACAGTATCGAAACTTACAATTTACTAAATGAGCTTGATTTTTAAAAACACATTTTTGCGTAAATAGTTTTATCGCCTACGAGAGCCCCAAATAACGTCTAGACATAAATTTTTAACAAAATAAGTTCAAAAGGGGTGAATTATTCATTCTAAATGGCTATTTAAGAGATAAGATTATTAATTAAAATTTAAAAGTTCTCCCAGTCTGGCCTATATACACTTTTGGGCTAATAACAGTTTAGTTTATAAACTCCGGATTTATTGATTTGTCATTGATATTTTTTATAAATTTACTTAGATTATGGTTTGTTTTAAATGCAATTTGAATATTTTTTATGCAGTGTAGAAGCCACCTTTTTTGTAGGTTTACCGATATAAGTATCATATATTTATTTTTTTCTTTGGATGGCGCAGGGTAAACTTCTGTTAGTAGTTTTTTTATTTAAATTTTTCATTTGTTTTAACTCACATTTCAGAAATTAATTAAATATTAAATAATATTAAAACAAATGCTTGTGGATAGGATTTTTTGTGGTCTAGGCGGCTTGCATGCGAGCCTTCTATACATGCTTAAACAATCCCTCAAGAGGTTTTATTAGTGAAAAAAAAGTACACAATTTTATTATTCCTGTGACAACCTCAAAAACTGTCTATGGTGACTGGGCCATTATTCTGTTTTGTTGTACTGTTAAGAATTTTTCATACTATTTTTTTCTCAGTTTATAAGGAAATCAAAGACCAAATTATCGATGACAACTTCAATGACTACTTTTGCAGCTTTTGCTGGAGCTTTGTAGTTTGTGTACCTTTGCAACAAAAAAAATTAAATTAAAGATAAAAACAAAATATTACCTTTTCCGAGGGATTATATGAAGAACTAGAGGAACCTAGATGGCCTAACTGGTTGAAAAACCATATAAATGAGATAGCGATTTGGAAAGAGTATCAGTCTTACAAAAAACATTTAAACATAAAAAAATCTGCTAGAAAAACAACGTCATTATGAAAATTTAATTGCTAATTTCACGAAGAAAACAAAAATGGCTTGGAATATTGTTAATAGCATTCAAAGCAAAAAGGGTACTAATAAAAATCTCTGATCCAGATGATAGTAAACTGACGCAAAATCCTAATGAAATTGCCTCGGTCTTCGGAAGTTATTTCTCCTTGGCCATAGATGGAAATGTTTCTAATATTTGTACTAAAAATACTAAAAAGCATATTCCATATTCAATGTTTTTACTAGTAACGAAATAATTGATACAGTGAATAAGTTCCCAAATAAGAATTCTACGGTTTTTGACTATGTCATTTATGCATAAATTTATCGGTGTAATATCTAATATTCTTGCTATTCTGTTTAATTCTTTAATTGAGCCCGAGTATTTCCCAAATGTCTTAGAATAACTATAGAATACTTTTCTACTCAGCTGCTTTTCTGGATTCTTTTTCAATTAAATAAATTATTTTTTCATAAAATCATCAGCACAACTTTCCCCGGAAACCGTCTACTGTAAGCGCTTGCGCAGGTCTTGTTCAATATGTAACCAATAAAATTGATAACAGAGAAACTGTGATCTCCTCTTTGATCTTACTCGAGCATTTGATACTGTTGATAAAAATTGTGTGGCAATAAAATTAAATATTTTTGCGATAAGGGATAATTTGAACGACTGGTTCATTTATTTTAACATTATAGAACATTTTTGGTTAGGGTTAGCGGTTCCAAATCTGATCTCTTCGATAAAACTATAGGAACTCCTCAGGATAGTATTCTGGACCCGCTAATTTTTATTTTTTCGTTAATGATTTGCCCGAACATATGACTAAGGGTAGAGTATTCCTGTATGCCAAAAATATTACGGTTGTTGTCTTGGATCCGGATATTGCTGCCTTAAGCAGTAAGGTCAATTTTATTCTGGAGGAATTTTCTTCTTGGTGTAGGAAAAATAAACTTAAGGTCAATCAGGCAAAAATTGTGTACATGAAAATAACACCAGTACTTAAAATATCATGTAGTCTCGTTTTTGATCTAAATGGTCACAAGCTAGCATTATGTGACTCAATAAATTTCTTGGTTGTCTCCATTGATGGTGATTTAAGCTGGAATGAGAAAATTTCTGAGGTGTGTTCAAAAATCAATAAAAGTTTCTATGTTTTTAAAGAATAACGTAACTCGTGAAACCCTCCTAAGTATCTACTATGCCTTTGTTTATTTTTCAATCGTTTACAATATTGTTGTATGGGCTCAGGCATACGACAACTAACTGCCCACTCAGTTTATTTACTAAAATTATTGACATATTTTCGTAACAACAAAGATTTTGGTCGGCTTATCAGTTCTTACCATAACTATGACACTCAGAATGAATCTAATATCTCATGTATAAAAAAATCTCCTCTATGTGACAGCAGTCGGGTTTTTAATCTGTCTATCGTATCTACAAATATATTTAAATTCAAATTAAAAAAAAACTATTAACAGGTGATGCATTTTATTTCATAAACGAATTTGTTGTTTATTTAGGGAACCTTAAATAGTATATTAGACTGGTATCATTTACGACCTTATAATTTAAATTAATAAAAATAACCCAGCGCATTCACCATTTATTCTTGAACTTGGCAGTTTTTCTTTCTTTGTTTTCCTATTAATATACTAAATACTAAATTATTTAATTATATGTGTGATGTAGTTTGTTGGCATATGTCACGTGCTGTAAGACTATTTTATTACTTTTTATATTATGACGTGATATACCCTTACGACTTGTTTCTATATACTCACTGAAGTTCTCAAAATGTAATATATTTTAAATTTTAAAACTTAAGTCAATCGAGTAAGTAGTTTTCCAGCTATGTCGTGAACAGACAGACCAACAGACCGACTAAAATGAGTAAATATGTTTCTCTTCATCTAGGAATCCTAAGAACAAACGTGACGATCTATAAAACCCTAAAAGGGTTCCTTCTTGTGATAGTGACTTAAATCTATCCTGAATTTGTTTATACATATACATATTTTTACATCGGGAAATTACATAATTTGAAAATACAAAAACTTTGTCGACTTATCTACAAATATATAGAGAAACGAGAACTATTATATTAATTAAAACAAGTTTTGACATCTTTTGGTCACGGTCGGCCAGGTAAATCACAAACCCAAAACAAAGTCCACCAATATTGCCAGAATTCAGAGATTATTTTCTACGATTCGATGACAAATGTTAAAAACCCGTTTTACAGGTTATATTATAGCAAAAAGGATTATATTTTCCAATCCAAATAGGGCCAAGATATTCTGAATGAAAAGCTCTTTGATAATACATTTATTATGAAAAAGATAATACAAGTAAAATACTATTTTTATTTTACAGAGTACCGGAACCAAATGAACCTGGCTTCAGCTTTCCTAGACGGTTCGGCAATTTACGGCAACACCGCATCTCAGTTGCAAGCTCTGCGGATGTACGATAGCGGCTTGGTGAACATATCGGTGTGCTCTTCGTGCCAGGCTAACGCCTTGTATTCCGCCATTTTGAAAGAACATAACCGAATCGTCGTAAATCTGGCGGCGCTCAACAAACACTGGAGCGACGAAACTCTGTTTTTGGAAGGCAGAAGAATCGTAATAGCAGAAATTCAGCATATCACTTACAACGAGTTTCTACCAATTGTATTGGGACAAGTAAGACATTTTTCATTCAAACAGCTAAATTTAAAGCCCTCCCCTAAAATTACTAATCTTAAAATAAAAATCACTAAGAGCAAAATCTGGTGAGCTTGGTGGATTAAGCAACCGAGCATTTGACCTGTAAATGTGACCCTTTTGGTGACATCAGACTGTTTTGTTTGGGGACCCCCAAGACGTATTTCGCCCTTTGTTTCTTATAAATTAGTTTCTAAGCCTCGTTCTAAGCATAGCCAATTTGGGATGTTAATCCTGGTGTGGTCAGCAACATAAAACTTTTATTGTATGTTCTTGATGTTCTTAATTTTGATCTCAAAAAGCCTCAAAGAAACAAAACTCAGGGTTTTAGTATGTAGTTTAATAAAGGCGAGTTGAAAATGTTTTAGGATAGTAACGCCATAGTGATCTCTTATCTTCTCCGAAAGCCGTTGATTAAATGAAGGCGTTGGATAATAATAAACAATATTAATTTATTTGATTTTGGTTTCAATTAGTAAAAAAACATAAAAGGTTTGGTTTGGGACAACTTGAAAAACACAATTTAGACTTCTATTAACAGACTTATACTCACTTAATAATGAATCCCGTCGTACTAAATAGTTTTTTTAATAGAAGAACTTTTACATAGGATTTTATTATATAATATTTGCTTATGTTTTAGGAATCGATAGTGGATTCAGAACTCACCGTAAGGCCCCATGGAAGATTTTCCAAATATTCTAGCTCTAGAAGGGCAGGCGTATTTAATGAAGTAGCAATGACTGTGCTACCTGCTCTTTTATCGATGTTGCCGAGCAGTTTGGTAAGTTCTAAATATTTTAATATATTTTCTTCTATAGGGTCAATCAACTTTTAAAATGTACAGGGTGTATTATAAAAACACGGATCATGGCTTAATATAAGATTCCTAGGAATAAAACATATTTAGGTCCACAACCGTTTCATTTTCGAACATGTTAAAGATCTTTTTTTGGTTTTGACTTTTTCCGGGATAAATAAACCGAATTATTAGATTGGAATGAAGCTAGGTATAGTAAGAACATGTACAGAAGTGCCTTTCTTTATACTATATATAGTGGCGTATAAACAATGCATATTGCATTTTTAACCATTATTCGACGATAACTTTTTTGTGATGGCTTTTTTGACAACTTGAAGTTTGTTACTTATTCGTTGATTAATTTTACACAAAAAAAAATTCTTAGTTCAAGCCAATAAATGCAACCATGTATGTACAGGGTGTTCCAGCGAGGACTGAACAGGGACCTATTTTCGACCTTCCTTGTATTTTGGAAAAATTCAAAATAGCCAATCGATGTATTTTTTCTTGTAGAATCCAAAAATGTCATCGAAAAAATATTTGAACCAGAAACAAAAGAGTTACGCTATGCATCAGGTGTTTTTTAAATGGAATGTATCGTTTTTCATACGATTTTTGGAAAGAGTAATTTTTTTTATGTCCGTTCTGATTAAAAGATTTGATTTTGCGATAGCTGTTTATATTACATTTTAATGTTTTACAAACTAAAATTTAAGCTTCACCAGTTTAAAATATACGATAGGTTGGTATAGGTGAATGCTTTGTCAATAAAAATTGACATTATTTTAATTATTGTCGAAGTCTTCACCTAAAAAATATATATTTCACTCTGATCGAAATGAAATACTCTTTGGACGAGAGACTACAGATTGTTATGCTATTTTACAAGTGCCAAAAAAATGCAAGAGAAGCAAGAAGATTTATTGCAAATTTTAATAGAAATATATCCATCAATACAATTCTAAGGATAAAAAACCTATTTGAGGAAAATAAAACTTTACATGATAGAAAAAGAAATATACAAAGAAGAAGAAATCGAGACCAGGCCATTATAAATTATTTTCAAGTTAATCCAACCAAATCTATTTCGGATGCAGTTCGGGGAGTTCAGTACGGTGGCGGTGTAAGGCGCAGAAGAGTTACCCGAGGGACTGTTCACAGGACTCTGAAAATTCATAAATTTAGGCCTTTTCGTATCCTTCCACTTCAGCACCTAACACCGGCACAAAAAGAACTTCGCTTCCAATTTGTTTCTCAAATGGTAATTCGGCAAGAAAACAAAGACCCTGATTTATTCAAAAATATTGTGTGGACCGACGAAGCTACTTTCACAACATCGGGAGTATTCAACAGACATAATAGTCAACACTGGGCCGTTGAAAATCCAAAAAAGTTCCAGATTATTAAATTTCAAGGGAGGAATTCTATTCATGTTTGGTGTGGGATAAAAAACAATAAAATTTTGGGACCAATATTTTTAACGGGACTTTAAATGGGCACAGATATTATGAGTTTTTAGAAAACGAAATTGAAAATTTTTTGGAAGACTTACCATTGGCAGAATATCAGAATTTAATTTGGCAACATGATGGGGCGCCTCCTCATGCCGTGCATGGTGTAGTTCAATTTTTAAATCGGCGCCATAACGAATGGATAGGGCGAAATGGAACATATGCTTGGCCGCCCAATAGCCCCGACCTCTCAGTTTTGGATACATTTCTTTGGGGCCATTTGAAGAACGTCGTATACAGACAACGAAACGAAAATATTCAAGAGATCATGGGAAAAATTGTCGATGAAATAAACCGCCTTAACCAGGAAAATCATATTGTAACAGCAAGTTTAGAAAGGCTACAAAGGGGTTATCGATGTTGTTTCGAGAAAAACGGCGGTCACATTGAAAACTTATGTTATTAATAGTTTTATTTTATTATTTAATAATTATTTTTTATTAAATTTCTTTTTCTATCATGTAAAGTTTTATTTTCCTCAAATAGGTTTTTTATCCTTAGAATTGTATTGATGGATATATTTCTATGAAAATTTGCAATAAATCTTCTTCTTGCTTCTCTTGCATTTTCTTGGCACTTGTAAAATAGCATAACAATCTGTAGTCTCTCGTCCAAAGAGTATTTCATTTCGATCAGAGTCAAATATATATTTTTTAGGTGAAGACTTCGACAATAATTAAAATAAGGTCAATTTTTATTGACAAAGCATTCAAACGTCATTTTACCTTGATCACCTATACCAACCTATCGTATATTTTAAACAGGTGAAGCTAAAATTTTAGTTTGTAAAACATTAAAATGTAATATAAACAGCTATCGCAAAATCAAATCTTTTAATCAGAATGGACATAAAAAAAATCACTCTTTCCAAAAATCGTATAAAAAACGATACATTCCATTTAAAAAACACCTGATGCATAGCGTAACTCTTTTGTTTCTGGTTCAAATATTTTTTCGATGACATTTTTGGATTCTACAAGAAAAAATACATCGATTGGCTATTTTGAATTTTTTCAAAATACAAGGAAGGTCGAAAATAGGTCCCTGTTCAGTCCTCGCTGGAACACCCTGTACAGTGTGTTCATTTTGATTTGCAACGGTTTTTGAACGTCGATAAGTTATTTATTTGTAAAATAGAAACATGATTAATTTTTAATTTTAATAAAATTAATTTAATTAAAATTTAAATTAATTTTTTGAGTTATTAACATAACCTCAGACAATAAAATACATATACCTTTAGTTCAATAGTTTTTCATTTATTAACGAAAACAGATCATTATTTAGAAAAGAACTCAGAATTTAATTAAAAAATATAGTAAGCGAAGTGACATATTTTATTTCTTATATTAATAATGATGCCAGAATTTTAATTTTATGATATTTAGAAAATATTAAAAAAACAACGAAAAGAACTCATGAAAGAAGAGAACCTTTTTATTGATATGCAACAATATCGAGCATTTTATAAAATAACAGATTTCATAGAAAATTTAACATAACGCTTACAACGAGCTTACCTATATATTATATTGTTTGACATGTCTTCCTTTATTTTCTATACATTTATCATATAAGTTTTTAATACTACCAAGGCGTTTCTCTATTCTTATTTTTAGTTTTAGGGTTCTCAATTTGATAACAAGGAGTTTTGAAAACTAAGGTTTTTATGTGCCCACAAAAAAAAAAACAAGTCCATCGAAGTTAAATCTGGGCTATTCAGTGGCCATTGCCTTATTCCAGACTTCCCAATTCACTCGTTATAGAGCACATAAAATTTCTCATAGCATTAATATTATGAGGGGAGGCACCATCTTGATGCCAAATAACATTTCTATAAATGTCTAAGCAAATCTTCCAACATATCTTCAATAATATCTCTTAAAACATGAAGGTATTTCTCACCCGATAATGCGCCTTCGTATATTATAGGATGGGATGCATCGTTTCCAACATCACCGTACCAAACATTTACAGATTATCTTCCTTGACTTTGAATTTCCTTAATCTGATTTGGGTTTTGATTGGTCCAAAAATGTATATTACCTCTGTGACTTCCCCTGTAAGTAGAAAACGAAGATTTATCTATCCACAATATACAACTTAAAACATTTTCGTCCAGTTCATTTACTCCCATCACCAGGGGCGTGCAGTGCATGGAAGCAAGGGAAGCAGTGCTTCCCCAAAAAAAATTACAAAACATCTTCTAAAATGTAATTTTTGAAATAGGAAACCATTAATTTAGTTTATATTAAAAATGCTAAAATATTATCTTAATTATCAAGCTTATAATAAATGCGGCCTTGACTCCGACCGAGCCACAAAATCGAATAGAACCTATGCGGGCCGCTAGCTTCTCTGCAGCCAAGTCCGGTATGCTTGATTTCCTGTGAATCGAGCCAGAGGTTATTAAACTTTCCATCGGCTGTTTGCAATTTTTGCATTTGAGTCGCGTGCTTTAAGTGGGGGCGGAAGCTATCGTTGGAGTAAGGTCTTTGTTTGAACGGCTATCCGTGTATTGTATGATACGTACGTCGCGTCGCATCGTACATAGTGCGATATGGAAGACAATAATACGGACGTGGATATGCCAATACCGTCAGCTTCGGCTGTCTGTAATAACGTTGAAAATGTTGGAGAATTTCGTAAGAAGAGTGTGTGTGAATGTGTGGTATGTGTCTTAATAATAATGGGATTTTTAACATTAAACTTAACTGATAAGCTCCAAATAATTTCCAAAGGAAGGACAAAACCGCCTATGAAAAATTTAACCACAAAAATGAAAAACTGTATTAGACAATTTTATCCGGAAAAACAATACAAACAATTTAAATGGCTAACAGGGTGTGAAAATTTAAGTAAATAATTTTGTTGGCCATGTTTACTTTTTGAAGATGAAAAAGGTCTCTGGAATAAAACTGGTTTTTCCGATTTAAACAATTTCCATAAAGCTGTAAAAAGACACATTATGTCCAAAGCGCATTTGCAGGCCCTCATAAAAGAAAGTCTTCGGCAAAACCAGAATTGAACACGCCCTTAATATACAGTTGGAAATTAGTCACCGCCAACACAATGAACTAGTCGATAAAAACAGGCAAATATTAAGAAGACTTATCGATGTTGTTTGTTTTCTCGGACAGCACGAATTGGGATTTAGAGGTCATGACGAAACAAGGGTTTATTCAAATAGAGGAAATTTTCAAGATTTACTTAGTTTAATGGCTGAATATGATGATTGCTTAAAAAATCATTTAGAGCAGTGTAGCGTTTTTCGCGGAAAGTCGAATCTAATCCAGAGTGATTTAATTTCCGCTGTTACAGCCATTGTTCTAAATAAAATTAAGCAGGAGATTGGCGAGGCGCGGTTCATTACTATTGTTCTGGACGAAACAACTGATATCACTTTATTATTATCTATAGTAATACGCTACGTTAAAACACACGGAAGTATTCAAGAGCGATTTTTAGGTTTTAAGAAAATCATACAGCAGATGCATTATATACCGTAGTTTATAACGTTACTAAAGAAATTAATTGAGAGAAAAAATTAGTTTCTCAAAGCTATGATGGAGCTGCAGTGATGACAGGACAATTAGGGGGTCTGCACGCTAAAGTTCGAGAAACTTTCCCAAGTGATGTGTTTGTCTATTGTTTTGCTCATAAATTAAATTTAGTTTTATCCCAGTCCATCAATCACATTAAAGAGTGTAAAGTATTTTTCGTTGCTTTAAGTGGCATAGCTGCTTTTTTTTCCAAGTCAACAAAACGTACACAAGCTTTGGACTCCATTGTCCACAAACGATTGCCCAAAGTAGCTCCTACTAGGTGGAACTATAATGGAAGACTTGTGTTAACGATATCTGAAAATCGTGAATCACTGATTGAACTATTTGAGAATCTCATAGAAAATAATGAAACGTGGACTCAGAAGCAATAAATAGTTCGAGGGTTTTTTTTGGACTGTTTGAAACGAGATTTTAATTTTAATTATTTGTTGAAGATATTTTCAGAAATATTTCCATTCTCGGACAATGTTTTTAATATGTTACAAACTAAAACAAATGATATTGCTTTTTCCCTAAAAAAAGGGGATGATTTTAAGTCCATGTTAAGCCAAAAAAGAGATGACTTTGACCTATTTTGGGAGAAAACGATGACGTTAAATGTAGAGCCACAAGCCAAGCGTCTTCGAACAGACAAGGTAGGAAATGTTCAAACATCATACACACCCTTCTTTTATAAAATAATCGATCAATAATCAAATTCAGCAACAAATAAAATTAAAATAAAATAAAATTTAAATTTAAATTCCTCGAGCTCTGCAATTTTGATTCATTTAAAGGAAAAACTTTTCCAGAAGATGTGTTTAAATCTCTTCTTCTTCATTATGGCCAGTTCTTCGACCGAGTGTTACTGCGATCTGAACTAAAAGTGATTTACGAAACTGATGACATTAGCGCAAAAAATAACGCTAAGGAACTAATGCTATTTTTAAAAGACAAGGAGCCAGAAGATGTCTACACCGAAGTGTCGAAATTGTATGAATTAGTATTTACAATACCTGACACAAGTTCATCAGTAGAACGCAATTTTTCGACACTTAAACGTATAAAAAATTTCGTGAGAAGTTCAACGGGGCAGGAGAGACTTTCGCGTACATCGCTGTTGTTCATTGAAAATAATCTTCTCCAAAATATGTCGGAGCATCGACGTTTTTATGATCACGTCATTGACGAATTTGCAAAAAATGATCGAAGAATCGAATTACATTAAAAATAGCTAAATTTCTAAAAATTGCTTCCCTTTCTTAAAATTTCACCGCACGCCTCTGCCCATCACCGTTCTACAGAACTCAAGACTGTCTCTTAATTTTTGGACCCATTCTAAATTAGAAGAATTCCATTTAAAATTTCTTAGCAACCGTTTAATCGGCCCTATACTGGCAATTATTTCTCTAGCTAAATCTCTTATTGACCTCTTTGGGTGTGCGATAAAAAATGCTAAAATATTTCCTCGTTCAAAACTAGGTGTCGTTCATCATCAACATATCACGCCTCTCATTGTTAGTAAACATTTACGTCTAGGGATCAAGAACGCACACTACCCATAGCGCCCTCTTATGCGCTGTTGGTTAAGACGCGTCATTCGGCGGAATATAAACAAGTTTCATTGAATTCTTGCTATGAGCCTAATAGTGCAGTGGTAGGGTTCTCGACTTACGTCATACAGCATATGTGTTCGAATCCCGAATTTTTTTTCTAATAAAATCTATAATTTTATATGTAGTTGTGTTTTAAAAATCGGATTACGTTTTGGTTAACCTTGGTTCGTCCTTTTTTAGAGGTGATGTAAAAAAGTGTATCTAAACTAAAACAAGGATTTTTTTGTCAAATACTGTTAGATGCATCTGTCCCCTTAGCGTTAGGTTAAACCAAGGTAAAATCATCATTAAAATCATAAACCATCATTAAAGCTTTGAATAAATAAACAGTTCATTTAATCAAAGCATTAAAGCCATAATTTGACTCGTACGGGTATGCGGAACAAAGAAAAAATTGGCCGGAGAGGTCCTTACATATGGTTTGCAATCTTGGGCCCTAGACTCAAGTTTAATAAACATGTTTAAAAACTTTTACAGATATTTATAATTTTGTCCACGTAGGTCTCTTTTCAAGATAATATGATCTGTTTCATTAATGAATGAAAAACGAGAGCACTATAAGTGTGTTACGTTGTTGTAATCAGAAAAATTGATGGCGTAATTTTTTTCCACTAGTTCACAAAAAACTTTGTAACCATATTCGTTTCCTTAAAAATAAACCATTTATAGCCGTTCAAAACAAAATGAAATAATTTATTTTGTTCGAAAAAAAGGAAATTTAAAGTTAAAGGCAACCGTAAAAATAATAATCTCTTGACATTAATAACTAGACCAATTAGGCGATAATACTTGTTGTTAATATTCCAATGCCCTTAATATTTTTACTTGAATTTTGAGCTTATTTTAACGAAATTTGATCTTATTTTTTTTCTGTTTAAATAGTTTATTCCCAACTAACTTACAGTAAGTTCATTACATGGAGACTAACTAACAACTAACTAGTTAAATAAAATTATATAAAATAGATAAAGAAAACTACTATCTAATCTAAATACAAGAAAGAAAAATTGCTTGATTGCTTCGAAGATACCTGGCAACTAGCGATTATATTATTGAAGGCTGGGTAAAACCTGGTTCCGACTTTTCTGAACTCTCTAAATGTATTTTTGATCGCAGTAAACTTTTTACTTCTTCTGCGTTTATTGTTGTGTGCTTAGACCTTAACTCTATTGCAAGTCTTAAAGTAAACTATTTAAACTCTTTATTATCAGTGGGAAAATTCAGCAACCTTATATTATGTATTAAATGTGATATTTCGAAAATTCCAAATGTATATAATAGAATTTTAAATTACATACAAAATTATTCCTCTCGGAACAATTCTTCAAAAAAACTATTATGCAATGTTAAGAATAATAAATTGTACCGTTTTACTAAACTAAAGCTCTGTGAAAATATAGCCTTTTATGTAAATAATAATGTATTGAAAAATAAAATAGTATTAAAAACAGTCGAAATAAACGACATTAATTTAGTGAATATTGACTTAAGCGAGGAACATAACACTTGTTCTGTAGATGTAGATGTAGCATGGAATCATTTTATTGAATCTGTTGTTTTTTGTCTGGATGTATGTTGTCCTTATCGGTCTTTTCCAGTTCCTATAAATAGAAAGTTTATCCATGGATGGTACAATTGTAAACTGGCTGATATAAAGAATCAACTTGATAATCTTGGTTTCCTTAAGAGAATTGCACCGACTGAACAAATAGTAGTTATGTACAAAAGTATTAAACAGTTTTATAAACAAAAAAATAAATCTACCAAAAAAGATTTTTTTGGTAAAAAAATACAAAATTCAAAAAATAAACCTAAGGAAATTTGAAGGATCATTAACACCAATTTAAATAAAAACAGTATAAATAACAAAAACATAAAACTAGCTATTGAAAACAATATTATTACTGAACCATCTTATGTTGCGAACGAGTTTGCAAATTATTTTAGTACGATGGCTTCAAAAAAGCTAGAAAATAAATATCGTGGAGTGGATGCACTTGGTACAATTTCTAAATTACTACCTAACTCGATGGTATTATTAGGTGTGACAGAACGTGAAGTTCTAAATACCATTGATACCATCATAAACAAAAACTCGCGTGGTAGTGATGACCTTCACATTGGTTTGATCAAGGCAGCTAAATAATATATTTGTAACCCATTGCAATTGTAACTCCAATATTAAAAAGAGGCTGTAGTGAAAACATTGAAAATTACAGGCAAATTTCGACACTTAGCTCTTTTTCAAAAATTTTTGAAAAAATAATACATTCCAGAATTACTGCCTTTTTATCGAAACACAACATTGTTAGCAGATATCAGCATGGATTTTTGTCCAGCAAATTAACTGAGTCTGCATCTAGGAGTTTGTTAAATTTTGTATATTCGAAACTGGATCAGCACGAATATGTTGTAGCTATATTCTTTGATTTGTCCATAGCTTTCGATACAATTAACAAAACTATGCTTATATCAAAACTTTTCAATATGGGCATTCGTGGTAATCTGTTGCTATGGATTGAATCATACCTATCGGATAGGGATATGAAAGTAAAGTGTGGTAATACCTTGTCGATACCTAAGGAAATAAAACTTGGAGTATCACAGGGTTCAGTGTTAGGTCCGTTGATATTCCTGTTGTACGTTAATGATCTTCCGGACGCTCTTGATGCTGATCACGTTACTATGTACGCCCATGACACGACGGTCGTAGTTTCTCTTGCGACCCGGAGATCCTCGCTCATAAAGTAAGGCAAATATGTGTTAATATGGAGGCTTGGTGTCGGGAGAATCAGTTAATCGTAAACCCAGACAAGACCGTATTTGTTAATATATTTATTCGAAACCCTCTCTCCTTAATATCTCAAAAAGTTTAGTACAAATTTTTTAGGCACATATATTGACTCAACCTTATCTTTTGAAAAATACATTGACCATATCGGCTCCAAATTAAATTCGGCATATTTTGCTATCTTAAATCTTAAAAATTCAATTGAGGAAGCGGGTATGTTAACAGCATATTACGCAATGGTTTTCAGCCATATATCTAATAATATAGTATGCTGGGGTCACAAGGGTTGTGATCGCATATTCGTGTCTCAAAAGAGGATATTAAGATTAATATTTAATCTTAAACCGCTGGAGAGCTGTAGAACACTGTTCAGAGAAAAGAAAATATTAACTGTCCCGTGTTTATATATACTGAGATGCCTGTTGTGTGTTGAAGATAATGCTTCTGAATATGAAAGGCTAGGCGAAGCTAATTCGCATTTTACTAGAAATACTGAGATACTTAAGATGCCTAAACATAAAAAAACTTCTTCTTTATACAACTGCGAGTATTTATACAATAAACTGTCACAAAGATTCAAAGGGTAACAAGGTAAAATTTTTAAAAATGTTGTAAAAGAATTTCTCCTTGACAAGGCTTTTTATTCTACAGCGGAGTTTATAAATTACAAGGAGTGAAAACGAAGGAGTATTTGGCAAATTTATATTTATTTTATTAGGATTTTTGTTCTTTTGGTGATTGTCAGGCTTGGTAGAATGTTTATTGTTTATTGTTTTTTGTTTTATTTAAGTCTATTTATTTATTTATTTGTTTATATGCTATTTAAATTCTATTTATTTTGATATTGATTAGTTTGGTTATATTATTTTATTGTATTTATTCATTGACTATAATTTATTTTATTGTAAATTTCTTGACGATCCTATGTACGAAATGTATGATTTTCTGGTAATATATCCTATCCTATTATATTCTATTCTATTCTTTTGTCAAAATTATTTTTAACTTTTATCTTTTGAATTTGGTTATGTTGACTAGTTTGACGGTAATGTAATGAAGAAATGTTTTTTAAATTAATTACTGAATGTTTATCTTTTAATTAGTGAAAAATAAATATATTTTAAATATTTAAGAGCAAGAAAATCCTAATTTTGAATAAAATTATTAATATGTCACATCGAACTTAAATTTTCATCAAAATGTAAACCTAAAGATTTTATTGACTTTAAACATTGTATTTCTTCTCTTTATTATTAAACATAACATTTGATTTTTTAAAATTGAATGTAAGTTTGTAAGCTGCTAACCAACAAGACAGTAAAGATAAATAAAATTTTATACCACTATAAATTGTAGAAATATTTTTGGAAAAATAAATAATAGTTGTATCATCTGCAAATAATTTAATGCTACCTTTCAGTTTCAAATTTGAAATTGAATTTATAAATATTAGAAAAAGGACGGGTCTTACCACGGGTCCTTGTGCCAATTTTAACAAACTGTTTTCGATTAATTAAATAGCTTTGAAACCAAAAATACATTTGATCCCTTATAACGATATTGTATAAACATTGAAAGAAAATGATTATGATTTACTGTATCAAAAGCCTTTTTAAGATCTAATGACAGTAAGCAACACTTTTGATCATTATCAACATTAATTTGAATTTCAGAGACTACTGCTACTGTAACTTCAGTATTTTTGTATTTTCTAAAGCCATAGTGTTCTCTGAAAAGTAATTTTTAGCATCTAAAAAATTTTATAATCTTTTGTGAATAATGTGTCCTACAATTTTTGAAGAAACTGATAAAACTGAAACAGGACGATAATTATTACAATTATTTGAATCATCACTTTTAAATATCGGTGTAACTTTTGCAATTTTTAATTTTTCAGGAAAAATACTTGTTTGAAACGAAATTTCAGCTAAATGTATCAACATTGGAATTACATAACTTCTAAAAATTTTGATTATTTTAACTGATATATTATCAAAACAACAAGTTTTTTTTTTAATCCAGCCCTATAATAATATTTTTTATTTTTCGGGAAATATCATTGTGATCAAAAAACTTTGAGTCTTTGTTCTCGATTTCTGACAAAAAATTTCTATTGGCAACAGAAATCTTGCTTGCAAGTTTTTCTCCCACGTTAATAAATTTTTTTCTAAATATTTTGCGTATTTAATTATTTTCTTCGATTTTTTTTGTCAATTAAAATGCATTCTATTCTGAGATGTTCATTTCTGTTCATGTTGGTAAGTAATACATTTAAACCTTTCCATACACTTTTTTGGTCTTTGTTGAGAAATGTTCACTATAGTATTTTTGTTTAATTTGAAGTTTTTCTTTTTCACTAATTCATTGAAGTTTTCACAAATTTATTTAAAATCTTGATTGTTAGGGTGCATTTTGAAATTTCTATAGTATTTGTCAGGTTATTATTTAAAATTAAGATCTCACAGTTGCATTTATCGACTGGATTAAAATTAATCAGAGGAAAAGTACCATACACCAAATTGACAAAAATGCCAATGCCAAAAAAACTATCGACAAATAATGCTGAAAATTTGTCATAATCTTACTCGTTTCTAGGCCGCTGTTCTGTAACACAGGCGAGAAAGTGTTACAATTTTTTCCTTTAGCAGCCTGTATTTTAAAAATAAAGCCGTTTTGAATCCAGGTTCACATAACATTTTTGTCTTATTTCATATCAGGAAACCTCCCGTTAAGCGATGGCTCAAATTTTTTGAAACACCCTGTTTACTTGTGCTACAAAGAATTCTGATTAAAACTACACTAACTAAACTTGTAATGACAAGCATTATAAATAACCTCTATTTCCAGATGAACAAAACTGCCGATAACTTCGCCGAAATGATAGATATACTAATTACTGAACTGGCCCAGAATCCCAGTATGCACATTTCAGTACCCTTGCGCAGAGATTGGGACACATCGGCATTATTCGTGCATATGGGTAGAGATCACGGAATCCCTGGATACATAAGATTGCTGGAATTTTGCAATAACAATACATTCACCAAACCTCCCAAGTTCGACGATCTAAAAGCTTACGGAATTAAACCCGAATATATTAAAGCACTTAGATATTTGTACAATAGGACTGAAAACATCGATTTGTTAGCGGGAATATTACTGGAAAGCCCTCTCCCTGGAGCCATAGTGGGCCCGACACTCAATTGTCTCATAAAAGAGCAATTCACCATTCTCAAAAACAGCGACAGGTTTTGGTACGAGAACGATCTACCTCCAAGTTCCTTGACCACGTCACAACTCAAGGAAATCAAAAAAATTACTTTAGCGGGACTGCTTTGCGCCAATACAGACGACTTGGGCAAAATTCAACCCAAAGCCTTCGTGGTTGAAGACCAGTTCCTAAATGGGAGAATCCTGTGTGACCAACATGCCTTACCGCAACTGGCTGAGTGGGTAGAAATGGATACCATGGTCGATGTGGGCGAGGACCTTCTCATGGATGCCCTGGCTAAAGCTGAACAGAAAGTTTTGGATAGGAGGAAGATGGAATATCATGTTTGGAGTACAGGTAAGTGAATGCTTTCTGTATTCTGTAATTTTATATCACCCATCTAAAACCCTTAAACATTATGTCTAGGGGCAACCTTCATGAAGATTTTGCCTAAGGAATATTCCTTTGATCTGGTGATAATAGGCAAATGTTTTCTCAGAATATATTCCGTAGATAAGAGTCACTAATTGAAGCAGAAGGTACCTAGGTTCATTTTGGTCCCTGTACCTCCTTTCTGAAATATTGTTCATTCCTAAGCTATTAACGAACCCTTTCTTAAAAAATACACTCTGCCCCTTATGAAACATTATTCGGAAAATTTAATACAATTTCGAAGCTGTTTTTTCTTTGGTAGGAATCAAAAAGTTTGGATGTTTTTATTTTTAAGTTTCACATCAATTCTTGGACTAAGAAATAAATCTGAAAAATTATGTTCATCGGAGTAGTATTAATATATACAGCGTATAATATAAAGTTATGTTTTTGTTCAAAGGTTGACAAGTTAAAGTGGAACTTCTCAGATGTACCTACTTTTGCAGCCTTTATAATTTGCTTTTTGAATTAATATTGTACCCTGTGTCTCCGAAATCTTCGCCGGACTTGATACTCTATTACGATGGAGCAGCATAAAGCCACCTGTGGGGAAACTGATAATCCAAGAATAATTTAATCAAATTTAAAAAAGATTAACGCGGCAAGAACTATTCTACAGATTGATTCAGAAATAAGCAAGGCATGTAAACCTTGACGAAATATGAAAAAGTTTTATATAAATTTTCTCTAAGCCTCGCCGTTTAGAATATACAGGGCATTAAACATGTGTGATAGAAAGGACATTTTATGTCACACATTAATATGTTCCAAAATTGAAATTGATATCTCGCTCCTAACAGATATTACGTAACAAAATTTCCCTTTTATCACACATGTTTAATGCCGTGTGTTTTCTAAACGGTGAGGCTTAGAGAAAAAATATATAAAACTTTTTTTCACATTTCGTCAAGGTTTACATGCCTGTAAATTATCGGTACTTATTTCTGAATCACCCTGCATAGTAGAAGAAGGAATTTTTTCGGTTGACCGCTAAAGCGCAATAAAAACCTTAACTTAAGGTCTCACCCTCGGTTGCACAAAACTTAATTGCTGTTTAGAATATTTAACCGAACCTTCGAATTTGACAAGCTGCTTATAGAAATCTAACAACTCGCTGTCAAATTTGACATTCCGTTAAACATTCTAAACTTTAATTGAGCCTTCTGCAACCGGCCGTTTATCAGTAAGGTTAACTAGTTGAGAGACGAGTACAACTAGCGCCAAACTTGACACACAAAACCACACCACAGTCACCAACAGGAGCAAAACCGACATTTGCAGTTACCAAGAGAAAATCCGAAATCTTCGCTGGACTTGATACTCTATTACCACGGAACAGCTGCAGCAAAACTCATAATCCAAGGGTAATTAAATCAAGAGGTGTGTTAAGTTTGGCGCTAGTTGCACTCGTCTTCCAACTAGTTGAATGTGCTGATGAAGATCTTAAAAGTCAGAAACTACTACGTCTGGGGAATGTCAGCCAGACGGGCCCTACAGTTTATCGAAGAGTCCGAACCTCGGTCATCCACTCCACCTAAGAGGGTCTGTATTGGTGGGGAGTGTGAATTTACCTCCAAACTACCACGGGAACATCCGGTTCCCCCCGGCTTGGTTACCGGCGTGAATAGCAGCATGGAAAGTGAAATTCATTTTACACTCTTCCCTGTTGGATTTTTAAACCATTAATATTATCTGCAGACTTGACAAGTCGTGCACCCACCTAGGATTGGAACCCAGGACGTGCAAGACCAAATTTCTTCTTGCTAAACACATCGTAAATTAGACACGCGGGTTTTTCATAATCCACAAAATTTGACAAAAATAATATAAATAGCAAAATAGTTATTTTTGTAACGAGTAACTAAAATCATTTCCGTTTCCTGAGGTTAATATAGGTTAATATAGAAAAATATACATACCCCAGCCACAAATTATCTTTGACAAAAGTCTGCGGTCGCTACGCTCGCCTGCCAACTCTATCAACACACTTGGCAACATTGCGTGTTAATTTATCGGATTTAGGCTGAACGTTTACATTGTCTTGTTGAATCTATTGCGTAGCAATATTGATTGAACTTAGCAAACTGCCATCATATTTTTAATTGGTACTTTATTTTAGTTGGTGGAATCGACCCAAAATCTCCGCACGGAATTGCCGCGTCCTTCAGTAAAGCCAACAAGCAAGCTCTTAAATTAGCAAACACCTCACTTCTGCTCGAATTTGCTTCTAATGAAATTCTGAACTCACTGTCGTAAGTAAAGCATCTTTATTTTATTAAAAATAATTAGCAGTAATGACACCATTAAAATAGTTAGATAATATGAAAATTATCTTTAATCAGTATAATAATATTGAATATTTCCTATTAAATATTTTTACATGTCATATTAGACATAGAAGACGAAGACGTCAAGCACTGGGTGGCCAGACTTTCTTGTTCTCTGACGACGTAAGTGACAACCTGCAAAACGTCGACATATCATCGCTTATTCCCTCCGAAGCGCTTCAAGACGAAGAGCACTGTGAAGAACAAGGACCGTGCGATCCAACCACACCCTACAGAACCCTCTCTGGTCATTGCAATAATTTGAAGCGACCCACGTGGGGAAAGAGTTTGACAACTTTTAACAGGTTGTTACCTAGTGCCTATGAAGATGGTAAGTGTCTATTTCTTCAGTCGATGGAATAAAACATATACAAATTAATTAATGTCCAAAACTTTAGAATATTATCTGTCTAAAAAAACCATAAATTTAAATCTTCCAAGACAGGCGATCCGAAATCTTTGGAGAATTACAGACCAATGGCCGTAACCTCTCAGTTCTACAAGGTTTTTGCTTATACAGTACGTGCACGGCCGATATCTCTGAAAATATTGGAAAAAAATATTCCTAATAAAATTTATGCAGATCAACTTACCACACATTGTGTTATTACAAATTTGGATTCCTTGATCAATTCTAGCATGAGCAAGGTATCTGTACTTGAGCGTTTTCCTGACATTTCGCTTTTTGTAAAAAAATTGAGCTTTCGAAAAATGAATTAGCTCGAATATTTTTGAATTTAGGCAACTGCGATTTTGTAGGTCTAATAGACATTAAATGTTCTAACTAAAGCCGTTTGTGCAGTTTCTTAACCTTTCTTGGTTCGGAGCAATCATTAATAGAATGTGGAGTCTCTAAAACCATGGATAACTTGATTTTTTCAAATAGCACTACCTAACTTTGAATACGCCATTGAATGTAGAATTTTGTAAGCTTTCCAGTGATCTAAATCCATTTTTTTTAATTATTCCCGTTATTTTTTGAAATTAAGTTTTTTTAACAACTCAAGAAGCGGAGGTACCCCGTGAAAATACGTATGCTACACAAATTTAGATTTAACTACTAATTAACAATAGCAACCTACAATAAATAAATAAAAAATGAGTTTTGTTTTTAGTGCAAAAGAATTTAGAACTAATTATTACTAATTGACAATAACAAACTGAAATAAATAAATAAAAAACTACAGCAAAGGTGCGGATTGGTATCTGAGTATTAATGAAAGTTATGTTTATTGACAAATCCGTTCCGGTAAAATTGCACTCGCCCGTAAACAATATGGAATCTACAAAATTTGCATTTGCATTGAATTGTTGTTGTATCCAACGACAAAAATTATTTCTTAGTTGTAAATCGATATCAATTAGTTCCTGATGCAACTGTGTTCGATAAGCATGAAATGTATTTTTCGATATAATTTTTCTTACCGATATTCGCCCGATTTCTAATTCCCGAGCAAGTTTTCTTGTACTTACATAACCCGAAATTTGTTTTTCACATTACAGTTTTTTCTCTATTTAATTTAATATAATGAACACTTCCTTTCCTTTGGAAATATATTTTGGGTGGTTGACGCTCACGCTCAGGATATTTCGCTTTGTACAGGGTGTCCGGATATGGTTGCAAAAGCAGGGTATCTCGCTTATTTTTAAAGATAGAACCTTGCGGTTTTCACGAACCTGAGCTAATTTTTTGTGAAACTCATGAAGATGTAAACGAAATTTTCATAGCCTTCTTCGTTTAGAAGGATACAGGGCGAAATAGAAAATTTTGCATTTTGGGACCCCCCTCGTATATCGGTTATCCTTTAACTTAACGCAAAGGGAAAAATTGCTGCTTATGCAGTTTTTTACGCTGGATCCAGTGGCGTAGTCATATTTTTCATTTGAGTTGTTATTTTTTAGATATTTTAATAAACAACAACAAAAATCTTAATTTTTATAATTATCATCCCAAATTTTGCAGTGAGTCATGCAAAACAATGCTGCCTTTTATTTAAAGTCGTTAACAATATCTACATCCTAACAATAAATCAAAATAAATATGTAATTAAATCTATTTATCAAAATATGTATTGATAATTTCGCACCAAAAAAGTACCACCTACCTAGATTTATGTAACACAAAAACAAAACAGTAATAAAATATTATGTAACAAGCCTTTCAGCAAAAATCAACTGTCGTATAAGAACTACAGTAACCAAGGAAATCAAAAGAACTGATTTCCATTTTGTTCTATGCATGCTTCGCACAATTTTCGTATTCGTTTTAGGGAATTAAGCAAAATAACGGGATGATTTTGTAAATAGCGAAAATCTTCTCTTATTGCGTTTCCTAAATCTTGGACATTATCATAGTGGTCTTTGTAAATTCTATTTTCCAGATATCCCCATAGAAAGAAATCTAAAATCAACAAATCTGGGGACCTAGGAGGCCATCTTATAGGTCCATTTGTTCCGATCCATTGATTGGTAAAATTATTGTCCAGAAATAATCTCGTCATTCCAGAATTGTGTGCAGGAGCACCGTCCTGTTGAAAATATTTCGTTAATTTGCGCTAGAGGAACATCGTCAAGTAATTCAGGTATAGCTGCCTCTAAAATTTCTATATAGCGATTGTCTGTTAGATTTCCCTCAAATATATAAAATTTTATATGTGTTTCTAATATGAAGCAGGACACATTTAGACCAAACCTGCCCCGTTGTCTTCTGGGAAATATTTGGTGTTGATTTTCCTGGAACCAGAATCTACTATTGAGCCTATTGAGTATACCAGAATTACTGAAATGTGCTTCGTCTGACCATATAACCTTCCTTTCAAAATCTCTAACCATATCGCATCTTTCTCGAAACCAATTGCAGAAGACTACCCGACGCTCTGCATCCCCTGGCTGTAAGTGCTGCACGAGCCTAAATTTGTATGGGTGGTATTTGTGCTTTTTTAGAATTTCTTGAACTCTAGTTTTTGGAATCCCTATGCTCTTTTCACTGGCCCTACAAGAGTTTGTAGGGTAAGCTTCTGCATTAGCCAAAACTGTAATTTCCTCAGCCTCCCGATTTTCTTTATTATGAGGTTTGATAAATGATCCGTGATTAAGTAAATTCTTTTTATCCGATAAAAAGTGGATATATTAGGTTGCCTCCTTTCTGGATATCTAAATAAAAATTAAGCAATAGTATTTCAACATACCTAAAAATTAACTATTTACCTGTTAAAATACATCTCAGAAGCCGCTTCAACATTTTCATTACTTAATATAAAACAAGCTAACATATCGTCCTTTTCATAATATTGGAAAGTATGGTTTTCTTCCATAATAACACAAATATATTTTTACACAATAAATAAATACAAAAAACTAGCGCTATATTTTATATACGCGTACAAAATTGGGAAATGGCATGGACATTCAACGGCATATTCAAAGTTGGGTACTGCTATTAGAAAAAAATCAAGTTATCCATGATTTTAGAGACTTCAAATTCCATTAATGATTGGTCAGAACTAAGAAAGGTGAAAAAGCTGCAAAATTGGCTCTAGTTAGCACATTTAATACCTATTGGAGCAGCAAAATCGCAGTTGCCTAAATTAAAGGATGTTTGAGTTAACCCATTTTTTCGAAATGTCAATTTTTTTAGAAAAAGTGAAATGTCAGGAAAATAGTCGATTACAGACACCATGTATTTTACATAAATGAATTGACCAAGGTATCCAAATTTGCAATAAAAAGTGGGAAGTTCCATTTTAAAAAAAACATAATTACACATACAAACATAATGGAACATCCTGTATAAATAAAAATTTTAGAATATGCAGCAAGTTGATCCGCATAAATTTTATTAAGAACACTTTTTTCTAACGGCCCACCCTGTATATTCTTACCTTTTTTGTCTAAATATCAGATAACTAACAAAAGTATTACACCAATAGGCGTAATGATTTGTTATTTCAAAATGATACATATTTATTTATGTAAATGACTATTTTAATTTTTTATATTTAAATGTGTCTTCCTTTATTTAAATATTCTCCATATTTTCTTTACAATGCCAAATTTCAATTTGATATACCTTATTATTCTATAAATAAAAAAAACACTCTAGAGACTATTTCTCTAAACATTCAATAATTATTTTACAGGTGTCTCCAAACCTAGAGTCACCGGCGTGACCGGCGCACCTCTACCGAACCCCAGAGCCATCTCGAGAGTAGTCCATCCGGACATTAGCAACCTCCACAAACGTTACACGCTGATGGTGATGCAATACGCCCAGCTAGTCGATCACGATCTTACCATGACGCCAATCCACAAGGGACATCACGAGTCGATTCCGAGCTGCAGGTCGTGCGACAGTCCGAGGACGGTCCATCCCGAATGCAACCCGATCCCTATCCCGTCCGGGGATCACTATTATCCGGATCGTAACGTATCTACCGGGAGAAACATGTGCTTCCCGTTCATGCGATCCTTACCCGGGCAGCTTCACTTGGGACCCAGGGAACAAGTTAACCAAAATACAGCGTTTCTGGACGCATCCATGGTATGTATAGTATAGTATAGGTTGAAATTGCCTCCGTAGGGTTGACAATGTTTTTATTTAAGAATTGTATTATTATTATTAATATCTCCTTTCCACGACGAGGCTTAACACGGACTCCGATCCAGGGTCCTTGATCACTGTTTCGATATTTGGCCTTCATCAAGTGACCTACCGACTAACAGGTGTTCATCTGCACTACCATCCACCCCTATCCAATCTATTAACTGCCTTGAAAGCATTGGCGCTTGGTGTAGATACTAGCTACGATAGGCAAACCTGTATATTTTTAAATTTTTTCACTTGTTGGAAAACATTGCAAAAAAATGTTCTAGGTCAAATATAGCATATTAATCGCTTTCATCGTCCAAACATGACACCTTTACCTTTGAATAGTTATCGACGTCTGGATCAGACACAACTGATTCGTTAGATATTAAATAGAAGTATTTTATGAGTATATTTTTAAACTGTGAAATATATTTTTTAGAATTATTTGTGATCAACAGCAAAAGTTACGGTACGAGCGGAGATCGAACCCGCACCTCTGGATCACTAGTCCATCGCTCTAACCAGTATCATAACCAATGTTGATCCTGCCTAATATTCTAACCAATTTGGCTTATACGGGCATAACGTAAAAATATAAATTTACTAATATGGATGGATCCTCGCTCGTACCATAACTTTTGCTGTTGGTCATAAATATTTCTAAAAAATATTGAATATTTTGTTTTGGAAAAACATGAAGAGACAAAGGTTGTAAAACTTGTAGATTATAAAAAATTTAATGTGGAGCTAATATCTTTTTTTTGGAATTATAACAGTAAAAATATGAATGACATATATAAAGAAATTGAAAACAATGTTAAAAATGTACCTAAGATAGTTGAAAAACTGATTTTTGTTAATACGAAAAATAATCCGGTAAAAATATTTTAAAAGCTAAAAAAATTCCAGATGACGCATATTAAAAATGCATCTTAATCAATCAAAGTAATGGTTGGGATATATACAAAAGAGCCCAGAATCAAGTTGTAGGAACCCTAAGAAAAGAAAAAACTTTATATTTTCAGAACAAAATTGATAGTAATAAAGAAAATGTGGGATACATTAAGAAGTTTAGTTAAACCAGAAAAAATAAAAAACATTACCGAAATTATTTTTGAAGATGGCAAAGAAAACAATGCATTAAAAATAGATGAACAACTTAATGTATATTATATCAAGAGTATTGAAGATAGAATACATTCGATTCAAAATGGAACTGGAGAAATTTGCATATTTAATATTACCAATACAAATATTTAAATCATTTTGTGAAATATCAGTGAACAGCTTAAAAAAAAATTTAGATCTAAATTCTTACGAAAATTATGACGAAGTACTAAACAAAAGATTAATTAAAGAAACCTTCGAAACCATTGGATATTCATTATTATATTTGGTAAATTTTAGCTTAAAATATAGTGTAATAACCGAGAAATTAAAGTGCTCATTACAACACCAATTCCTAAAGTAAAAAAACTTTGAAGAAATGAGGCCAGTAAACGTATTGTGGGACACTGAAAAATTAATAGTGTCTGTAGTATTTGAATAGTTTGTGCAATTTTTAAATGAAAACAACATTTTGGTACAACATTAAGCTGGTTTTAGAAAAAAAAACACTCAACTGAAACAGCATTACAGTTCGTAGCTAAAAAATGGAGAAGAGGATCGGCAATGAATGAAGCAATAATAGAAGTTTTTTTAGACTTTAAACGGGTTTTAGAAACCATTGTCCGAAAAAGATTTTATAATAAATTATACAAATGTGGTGTAAGGGATAATGTGCTAAATTGGTTTAAAAACTACCTGAGTAACAGCTATAAAAAAGTAAGAGTATCAAATGAAATCTCGAGTGGCAAATGTATTAACATAGGTGTTTTTCAAGGCAGTATTTTGGGCCCATTACGTTTTATTTTGTATATAAATGATATTTCATTAATTTTAAAACATTGCCATATTCAATTATTTGCTGATGACACATTAATTTAAATTTAGGATAAAAGCATATTAGCACCACGAGATTTTGCTAATTCCGATTAAAATGTTTTATGAAAAGTAAAGAAAATTAAAAATCTATTTAGGACAAAATGCATGGTTTTGAAAATGAAGGACAAATATGCGGTGAGAGTCTACGGGGAATGAGGAACAATACCAAACTAGAATTTGAAATATACAGAAAACAATCGTCTACAGATAACGTTATTCAATTTAGTTCCATTTCTCCTCACTCACACAAGTTTGCAGCCTTCAACTCATTTTTCTATCGGTTGTTCAAAATACTTCTTTCTAGGGAAGCTTTCAATCAGGAATTGCAGATTATAAAACAAATTGCTTTCAACAACGGTTTTCCTATCCACTCCATCAATAGACTTTATTTTAAGTTTTTTAATAAATACAAACTTTCCTTTAATATTATTCACTCTAAACCAACACTTAAAAAATTCTTCAAAGGTTTAACACTTTTTGGTAATATTTCAATGCAGGTGGCGAAGTTTTTCAAACATTTAGATGTCTCAATTGCTTTTAAAACAGTGAACTCACTTAAGAGACATCTAGTAATGACCAAAGATAAGACTGAACATCTCTCAAAATCAGGGGTGTACTCATTGGGCTGTGGAGATTGTTCTGCTGTATATATCGGACAATCAGGGAGAAGGATTTCCACTAGGGTCCGGGAACATTTTAGCCTTTTCGATAAATATAAAAACACTGATATCACTGAGACAAAGTCGGCTTTTACTAACCACTTGCTAACAACTGGACACCATTTTTCTATACCAAACAATGTAAAGATACTACACGAGTGTCCAAAGAGTAAAAAACTGGATTTGTTAGAGAAGATGGAAATTACAAGGGCTAAAAGAAGCCCAGTTTTACATTGTGTTAATGATGTCTTCAATTTCGAACCTCAACTAATTTTTAATAATCTTGGCACTAGTATTAATCGGCAGGAAGATAATGTATAAACTTTTCATTGGACCTGCTGGTAGAGTGGTGGTCAGTATCTCGGTGTGTCGCGCCGGAGGCTCGGGTTCAATTCCTGGGTATATCAATGACCTTTTTTTATATTTTTTATTTATATATTTTTTTGTCTTTTATTTGATTCAACTTTTATCTGCGCGTGTCAATACCTTAGTTTCTTAACCTCATCTCAGTGTGTGTATTTTAACATGTGACGTTATAGTTGTTTGATTTGTTCTTGTGATTTTAGTTAATGTCGAAGGTCTGTTTGAATTTTGTATATTTATAGTGATAGTTTATATTGTTATATTAATTGTAGGTCTGATGATGCCTGAAAAGGCGAAATACGTGTAACCGCATTATACTCTTTTTGACTGAGACCGAGACTCTGTGTCTTATTTCTAGTTTAGTCATTTGAAAGTTGGTCTCTTAGAGAATATGGACGCTTTCTTACAGATAAACCGAGATATTCTTTGATAAAAATTGGTTATTACACGTTGTGAGAAACTTGAGACATTTAAGACGATTTAGGTAAAAAAAATTTCTTTTGTTGTATTTCTTCTCATCTTGCAGATGAAAAAGTAATAATGCTGACCCGAAAGGTTTTTACAATATTCCGTTTTCACGTAATTTTTCACACGATGATCAAACAATATTTTTTATTTTATTGTGTGTCCATATTTTTTTAAATACGTCTCTGGCTCTAGTAGCTTTGACCCGCAATAGTGCTAGAAAAAGAGGTTATGTATATAAAATATAGAAAGAACCTTCTTCTGAGGTAGTTTTATACATTAAAAAAAATTGTCAATTGTCAAAGATCTCGTGTGTTTTCGATTAAAAAAACATGTCAATGTTTGTACCATTTTGTTACAGATATACGGTGAAAATCCATGCGTACTAAAACAAATCATCGGTGAACACGGTAAAATGAATTGGACAGAACTGCCCAATACAAAAGGTGTTTTGCCAAGAACTGATATGCATCCTGAATGTAGGTCAGAATCTGGATTATGCTTTATTGCTGGTAAGCATTTTGTGTTTATACATTTATTAATTTATGCTACATATACTAATGACGTCATCATGTCAGTCAAGAAATATTTCTTGTATAATGTAAATCAAACCAGGAAAATGGTACAAAAATATTTTATCGCAGCTTATAGAGAATCTGAGTGGGCGAGTACTTTAACTGCATCTTTATATAGTTGGGCCGCTGGATGTTTACCCAAGCATCATCAATCGATGAAAATATCAAAGACGTGCTTTTTAAACATCGTATTTTTTATCGATTAGTATTCCATAAATCAATAATAAAAGAATAGGAGGAAACAAGAAATATTTTCTTCCGAATATGAATACATTGATGAAATACGTTAAAAGATTAAATTACCAAATCGAATTTGCTAAGCAAAGGCATCGACATAGGCAGGCTTTTCACATCAAAGCCTTAAAAGTAAAAGATTTGTTTGGAGGTTATTATTTTCATTTTATATGGCTCGTATTTGGGTTTTTGTAGAGCTTCTTTTGTTGTATTTTTCGTTGCTGGTAAGTACTGTTATTATGTAGTTAATAGTATTTCAATTAATAATTATTATTTATATTTATATTTATATCAATTCCCGCAATGAATGTGCACTTTTTTGACAATCTAATTTACCAAATTTTTATTTGATTCGTATGTATGCCGGAGGAGCTTTCCAGAAGCGTAAAAAAAGCTTGAAGAGTTATGGAGTTTTGGTGCCGTGATAATCATCTTATACTTAATTCCGACAAAACTGTCTATATGAATAGATTTGTTCGTAAACATTTGCCTTCAAATTTTATAAGTCTCAACAATATTAAATTTTCAAGTTCAAGCTAATTTTTCGGAACTATAATAGAGTCATCCCTGAAATTCAAAGTCCCGGCGAGTACGTCTGTGCTAAGCTTAATTCTACCTACTTTGCACTTCTAACCTTAAAGAGTACACTTATCATATAAAATTAGTACTGTTTTTTGATTATTATTTTTTTATATTTTCACATTCTAGTTACTTTAGGGTGGACAACTTAAGTTGTCCTAACCAAGTTCCAGATGTCCTAACTAGTTTAAAGCTGGTTTGGTTCGATCAGTTTTCGTATATTCTACATTTCCCGTCATATATTCTTATTGCTAACAAACAATTCCTTTCACGTGCTCCTAACACATAAATCATATCGATCATTGCGTAATAACCACCAGTTTTTATTACTAGATCATTATAATACCATCATTTGTATTTGTGAAATGTATTGATTAAATCTAAATCTAAATTATAGTGGTAATTTTTATTTTTTGAAGTTTTAAACTTTTTGGACCCATCCATGCTGGTATGAATAAATTTAAAATAGATGTTGAAAGAAGTAAGTAATAAATTGAGATATCCACCTCTAATATTTTCAAAAAGTCTCCCTAAATCTTGAACGACTCTGTATAGACTCCACAAACCCTATATTGGGTGAATGGTCAAAAAGGGAGGAATCTCAAAATAAAACAATATATGGAGTGTTCCATTAAAAGAAATGTTTGTGGCAAACTTATTCTCAACTTTGTATGATTGAAAATAATTTTAGGTTGTAGCTTTCAGCAGTCCCTATAACTCTGGTACACATTTTTTTTCCAATTCCCACAATAACCGAGCTGTTGGACTTAAAGGCACTGTTGAACCACTCTGTATGTATTTTAAAAAGAGCCAGTCGCTCTAGAGTAATTTAGATGCAATTAAACAACTCGCGCAGTCATAAAAGTCAATAATCTTTTGGACGTACTGAAAAACAGTGCTTTTAAATTTTAAATGTTCATTCCAGGTGATGGCAGAGCATCAGAACAGCCCGGTCTGACCATGTTACACACGGTCTACATGAGGGAACACAATAGGGTAAGGGATGCCCTCCACGAGGTCAATCCTCACTGGGGTCACGAAAAGCTTTTCGAAGAAGCCAGGAGAATCGTTGTGGCCAACGTTCAACAAGTGACCTACGCCGAATTCTTGCCCAGAATCCTCGGCTGGAACGCCATGAGTTTGTACGGGTTAAAATTGCTTCCTCAGGGATATTACAATGATTACAATCCCAGTTGTAACCCCTCGATATTTACCGAGTTCGCAGCCGCAGCGTACAGGATCGGCCACTCGCTTTTGCGGCCTCACATCCCCAGACTGGACAGTAACTACAATATTGTGGAACCGCCGATTTTGCTGAGGGACTTTTTCTTTAAAACGGACATAATGATGAAGGTAAGGTCTCTTTAAATTGATTAATCTCTAAACCAGCATCCACATTTAATAATGATGAAATCTAAAGCTATCAATAAAATACGTGGAATTTCAACTTTATACCTTTTCTAGAAGTTGGTTTTTGGATTTAAGCTTTATATAATTATTGTTAATTCCTTCGACCATGATTTTTTTTAATTGGATTCAATCAAATGTGATGATTTTTAAAAGCAAAAAAGTGATTGTTTTTAAACTTCCAGAACTAGATATAACTTTGATTATGCCATTGGACAGCTCAGTCAGTGGCGGCTACTCAATAAGTGCACATGTGCACGTGCACTCCCAAATTTTTTAAACAAACATATTTAAATGTTAATTTTCTTTAAACAATATTATCATAAAATAATAATTTAAAAACCATGCCGTCAAAGAACATGACCCAAAGACCAGACATTAAAATATGCGATGTAAATTGATCGACGAATTTCTTAACTAGCGGCAATGTCATGAATCATCAATAATAAGCACTAAACAATACCAAAGTTTGCAGAATAAATATTTCTGTAGACTCTGACGCTGGCCCTGGACGCCTATGCATACGTATTAAATATCGAAGCGGGCCTTTCATCGGATCCATCCATCCTGCCGCAGCGACTTCGTTCACTGCTCGCCCGAATATTAAATCTAATTGGTGGAAACCTGCCCCCCGCACTCTTTGTTCCCCGCGACAATCAGGCGACGTTCGATAGCTACCGAGCACCTGAAAGCAGTGCACATTAGAATTAGCGCTTTGCGGTACGATAAGGTTGTTTTCATTTCGCGATTGCAAGAATGACGGAATTATCAAACCTTGATTGCATTAGCGTGCAATATTTAAAGACAATTAAATTTTCCTCGTTATCTTTAAACGAAAAAATAAAAATTAAAAGTGTCGGTCGTCCAAAACCAAATTTGTTAATTACGAGTGTAACTAAATGCAAAAGTCGTGATTATAAACGAACTTTTAAAATAGAAACTTACGAAAAAACCGAGTGGTTGTGCGGGTGTAGTATTAGTAATAGTCTTTACTGTTTTCCGTGTTTATTATTTGAAAGCGGTGAGGCATCAGAATGGACAAAATCCGGGATTAAAGATTTAGTACATTTATCCGAAAAAATTAAAAAGCATCAAAATTCAAAGTCACATCTATCTGCTAAATTATGATTTAATTTATTAGGTAAACAAGATATTCGGCAACAATAAAATAGTGAATACCGATTAAGCATTCAAAAACATAATGACGAAGTAAAGAATAATAGGTATGTTTTATCTAAAATTATAAATTGTATTAAATTTTGTGGCGCATTTGAGCTTGCTCTCCGTGGACACGATGAACAACAAGATTCATTAAACCCTGGTATATTTAGAGGCCTCATAAATTTTTCTGCCGAATTGGATTTAGCACTGAGGGATCATTTGCAGCAAGCTACCGTGTTTAAAGGCACGTCAAAAGAAATTCAAAATGATTTATTAGAATGTATGCTTTCCGTGAGTCAGGCACATATAAAAAAAGAAATTGCCGCTGCAAATTTTTTGTCTGTTATGAGTGACGAAACAAGTGACATTTCGAATATTTTTCAAATGGTTATAGTTTACCGTTATACTTTAGCAAACGGCACCCCCGTTGAACGATTTTGGACATTTGTAAAACCAAATGAACATGATGCTGTTGCCTTAGCTGGCTGCATAGAGGAGGCTCTTAATTATGTTTTAAAAAATTCTGAACAATTGATTTCCCAAAGTTATGACGGAGCAAGTGTCATGAGTGGCGCCCATGGTGGTGTGCAAAAACGTATTAAAGATAAATTTAAATATGCGCATTATATCCATTGTTATGCTCATCAACTAAATTTGATAATGTCGCAGGCAACAAGCATAAATACAAATGTACGCATATTTTTTTCCGATTTGAGTGACCTTACCAATTTTTTTTCGAATTCTCCACAAAGAGTTGCAATATTAGTGAAGGTAGAGCATCTGCTACAAGATGGAATTTTAAAATTAGAACAGTTGACACTGTATACGAAAACAGAGAAGCACTTTTAGAGTGTATGGAAAAAATACAATCCACATCCAAACAATCTGATACCATTAGAAAGGCGGGTGCTATTTTCAGATTATTGAATGACTCTAAATTTGTTTTTTGGTTGACAGTGTTTCATCGTGTAATGCCCCATGTTGATATTTTATATTCACAGCTGCAAAAAAGGGCTACTGATTCCGTTACTGTAAAACGATGTATTACTGAGTTCGAAAAAAATATTCAAAAGGAGAGAGATAACATACATACTATTAGAGAAACCGGGTTAGTAGACATTGATGAAAGTCAAGGTAGAAAAAGAAGGAAGACGGATGAGAGAAATTCTTATGTTTCCACGACTGTGCAAGCTAAAGAAGTGTGTGACACCATAATTGCAGAAATAAAAAGAAGGTTTTCGTTCACAGGCCATTTGGAAATAGCTCACTTATTTTCGGTGGAAAATTTTGAAACATATTCAGCAAATTTTCCTATACTACATTTAGATTCAGCAATTCAAAACTTTCCATTTTTAAATAAAAATAAATTAAAGACAGAATTAGAAATAATATACAGAAGAGCAGATTTTAGAGAAGTTTCCGGAGCAGTCCACTTGCTTAAATTTTTAATTGAAAATAATTTGCAAATAGATTTCTCAGAAACATTTTCAGTGTTACAGGCGATTGTTACAATGCCAATGACAACCGCAGAAGCGGAACGTTGTTTTTCCACATTGAATCGCATAAAAACTTTCCTTAGAAGTACAATGGGCCAGAATAGACTAACTGCTCTCGCAATGTTATCTATTGAGAAACAAATGATTCAAGAAATTCCAAATTTTAATGAATTGGTTATTGAAGAATTTGTCTCAAAAAAGGATAGAAGACTTCATTTTCAATACAAAACGTGTTTGTAAAATATAAAAACCATTATTGTTTGGCCAGACCGATGTACTCAGAGAGGTAAGTTACTTAATTCTTAAATTCTTATAAGTTTATTTAATTTGTATGATTTGATAGTCCAATGAAAGTCTTTTGGGCGTGGCACCCAAAAAACGTTTCGCTTCCGCCGATTTACCAACGGCACTCATGGTCTTTTCTAAGGTTGTGCACCCCCAAGTTATTTAACCACGCGCCGCCACTGAGCTCAGTTAATTTAATATCACTTTGATTCTAAACTTATTGTCATATCATCCACAACACAGGCCAGCTGATTATTTTTACAATGGAAATACCCTCCCAATAATAAAAAAATATATTCGAAAAGCCCTAATAGGTACCATTTTTTAATAGCCTAATTAGAACCTTTTATATTGGCAGGTAAACAATTTTATTGTGGGGCTGCTAAAATGGGTCCATTTTACAACGGAAAAATTACCTAGACTGGGTTGTTTACAACATTAGACATAAAATAAACGTTAAACATCATTCTTCTGTTGAGTTTCGAATTGAGTGCTTCTCTGTGTATCGATAAGCAAGTGTATGTGAAGACGAAAATGTCGAGTCAAACGCGCCGAAGTTGCAAAATTTCTCCTGACAAATTTTGTTATATTTGTGGAGAATTTCTGGTGAAACCACAAGCCAGGCCATGTTCAGAAAATGTAAAAAAGCCTACTTTAAATATTTTGGTGTGTTAATTGGGAATCAAGATAAACGGTGGGCTCCCCAAGTGTGCTGTGTTAGTTGTAGCGAATCATTGGTGCAGTGGATGAAGGGAAAGAGAAAAAGTATGCCTTTTGCAGTTTCAATGGTATGGCGAGAACCCACCAATCATTCTGACCATTGTTATTTTTGCCTGACAAAAACCGAAGGTTATTCCAAATAGGGAAAGCACAATATAGAATATCCAAATTTGCAATCTGCCATACGACCTGTTCCTCATAATGCAAATTTCCCAGTGTCGATTGCGCCTTTAAATTGGCAAGCTATTGATTTGGGAGATAATGGAGGTAACGCATCATTAGGCAGCTCAGAAGAACAGTGCAGCGATCCCACTTTTACCACAGGTCCCAGTTCCGGCGAGCCACATTTGATTGTTCAAAGTGAATTAAATGATTTAGTACGTGATTTGGGGTTCTCCAAGCAACAGTCAGAACTTCTGGGTTCCCGTCTTAAGGAATGGAACCTATTGACCAAAGAATTTCAGAAAAAGAAATGCTATGTTTTCTGAATTCTACAGTATGGAAAATTCGTTGTGCGCGTGTACAGGGTGTCCCATTTTCGTAGGTTTTACGGGTTTCCGGCTTATGAGTAGAGATAGAGAGATGCGGTTTTCGCGACACCGTGCTACTTTTCGATGAAACTAAAGAGGCCGCAAACAGATTTGCCCTAACCATTTTAGTTTCCGTGCTACAGGGTGATTTTGAAAATTTGTCATTTTCGGACACCCCCTGTAACTCAGCTATCGTAAAATATATTTAAAATGTTACAACTGCAACATATTGGCATAACCTACTATTTTTTAAATGGGAGACCCTATATATTATTTTTTCATCTTATTCTCCGTGTCGAGAGCTTTTCAAAAACATACCATAAGTCATATTTATTTTCATAAATAACATGAAAAAATGCATTTTTCTTTAAACGGATTTATGGCATAGCAGATCAATCGAAATAAGAGAAGGTGGCTGTGGTAGCCATGGCAACGCCAACAAAAAATATGATCAGGCAGCCATTACTGCTGTCATTTTTGGCATTATTGCGTTTAAATTTTTCTTGACGTCTATTATAATTATTGTTTTTAATATGGCCCAGAATCAAAAATTTGAATATTTTGAGAAATATGATATGAACGCGTGTTTTATATTGTCTAATGAAGATGTAGATCAGGCGGCAGAGCTTTATCTGAACAGGTTAGTTCTTTTTTATCTTCCTGCATTTTGACTTTATTGGTTCGCTTTATTTTATCTTAGATATCCCGAGAGAAGACAACCTCAAAAAATTAAAAATAATCTTTGCCAATATGGATCTTTTAACAAGCCTCGATCGCGAACTTACAATAAAGACAACGAAGAATCTGAGGTCAACGTTTTAGCCCTCGTTCAGACAGCTCCTGAAACATCTTGCAGGAAAATAGACGAAGAGGCGGGTGTACCGAAAACCAAAGTGCAGAAAATTTTGAAAAAGCACAAATTCAAACCCTATAAATACAAACTTGTGCATCATCTGCATCCTGGTGATGCAGAGCGCAGATTGGAGTTCTGCAATTGGTTTATAAATATGAAGGCAGAAGATATCGATTTTGAAAAAAAGATTATTTGGTCAGACGAGGCACATTTTACTAGTTCAGGGATTTTAAATAGACACAACACGCGATTTTGGAGTCAAGAAAACAACCATGTTATTTTTCCTAGGGAGCGTCAGGGCAGATTTGGATTCAATGTCTCCTGTTTTATTTTCAACCGAAAAATAGTTTACCAAATATATGAAGGAAATCTGAATTCGATTGGTTACGTGCGAATCCTAGAAGACGCATTAGGAATTTTGGATGATGTTCCCTTGGCTCAACTAAATAGGATTTATTTCCAGCAAGACGGAGCTCCAGCCCACAATGCCAGAATAAGTCAAAACTGGCTTAACGACCATTTTCCTGGAAGATGGATAGGAACACACGGACCTGTTCGATGGCCACCACGATCCCCTGACCTCTCAGTTTTAGATTTCTTTTTGTGGGGTTATTTAGAAAACAAGGTTTATGTAAGGCGATACGAAAACTTAGAACAACTAAGAATGGCCACCGAAAACGTTTTTGCAGAGTTACAAAGACAGTCATTTACAATAGAAAATGCATTAAAAAGAATTTTTAAAGTTTGTCACACTTGTAGGACACATAATGGTCTACAATTTGAACAATATTTGTAGTTTTAATGAAATTATAATTATTACCTTTTACCTACTTCCTAATTTTTTCTGATGCTGTTACTTTGTTATTTCGTTAATAAATATTTGTTAACTTTTTCCATGGCTCCACAGCCACCTTCTCTTATTTCGATTGATCTGCTATGCCATAAATCCGTTTAAAGAAAAATGCATTTTTTCATGTTATTTATGAAAATAAATATGACTTATGGTATGTTTTTGAAAAGCTCTCGACACGAAGAATAAGATGAAAAAATAATATATAGGGTGTCCCATTTAAAAAATAGTAGGTTATGCCAATATGTCAAAAACTATGACTCTCAGCAAAAATCTGAGTACGCCACTGAATTCTACGTGAAAAAATCTATAAATACCAGTTGAAACATTTTAAATATATTTTACGATAGCTGAGTTACAGGGGGTGTCCGAAAATGGTTAGGGCAAATCTGTTTGCGGCCTCTTTAGTTTCATCGAAAAGTAGCACGGTGTCGCGAAAACCGCATCTCTCTATATCTACTCATAAGCTGGAAACCCCGTAAAACCTACGAAAATGGGACACCCTGTACTGAGTTTAATGCAGGAACTTAATATTGAACATTCTCCCGTGAGTGGCGCTTATTGAGGATGGAATGGAAATTTAAAACCCTCTTTACCAGTTGCCCATTCAGTTGCAATGAAAGAAAATTACGAAAATATGCGCACGATGTTGGATAAAATAAACTACAATAGGTATAAATGGCAGATATGTGGGGACTTAAAAGTTATAGCAATTTTAGTGGGACTTCAGAGGGGATTTACAAAATATTGCTGTTTTCTTTGTTTATGGGACAGTCGTGCAATAAATCAGCATTATGTAACAAAAATTTGGCCAAAAAGAAGCGAATTTCAACCGGGATCTCAAAATGGTAAATTTATACCTCTTGTTGATCCCAAAAATGTCCTTTTGCCTCCTCTTCACATTAAACTTGGGCTGATGAAAAACTCTGCGGAGGCTTTGAATAAAGATGGTATTGAATTTAAATACCTAAGACAAGTCTTTCCCCACTTAAGTGATGCCAAATTAAAGGAGGGCATTTTTGTTGGGCCACAAATCAGAAAATTGCTGGACGATGTCAATTTTACGGAAAAGCTTTCCAGGCAAAAACTTAGAGCATGGAATTCATTTGTTAATGTAGTAAGAGGATTTTTAGGCAACAATATGGATGAAAATTATGAACAATTAGTTAATAAACTCCTAGTTGCCTATAAAGTGCTTGTTGCCAGAATGTCATTAAAAATTCACTCCATTCCCATTGTCATTTTTTCCTAAAAATTTGGGAGCTGTTAATGACGAGCAGGGTGAAAGGTTTTACCAAGATATCAGAACAATGGAAATTCGGTACCAAGGAGGATGGGATCCAGCCTTGATGGGTGACTACTGTTGGTTTTTGAAGATAGAAGATAGAACATCTCATAAACGGAAAAAATAAAGTTTAATTAGTGTTTTAAGTTAATATTTTTCTCGTTTGCTTTTCTCTTAGATCTATGGTATGTTTAATAGGCGAAAACTGTAAACATAGTCAATAAACAGGGTTAAGAATTTTCTGAAATCGTTTTTTCTATAGATATTAAGTATCGTAACATTCGATATAGTTCTACAACTTTAACAAGAAAACCCTACGTGCTACAACTTTCTATTTGTGATTTTCGTATTCGGATAGATCCATTCTGCTATTCCGATTTGTGTTACAACAAAAAAAAATTTTTTTGTCGGCCAGTAAATAAATAAATAAATAAATAATAAATAAATGCTTTATTGTCAAAAAAATTTTACAATTTTGTGGACAAAGCTGTTGTAAAAAAAAATAGTTTACAAACATCAAAATTAGCAAACAAAACAAAACAAAAACACATCATAAATATTATAGAAAAATAATATTTAAATCAAGAATTTAGAATATTAATATAATAGAATCCTAAAAGAAGTACATTAGAAATGTACTTTGTCAGTCGTACTATGTTATAAACATTTTCATAAATATAATGTAAAAAAAAATAAAAAAGCAAAGTAAAAAATAAAAAATAAAAAAGTACGAAACAATTAAAAAAATACATATACAAAATTCGGTAAAACTATCACACTAGGGGCTCATAAGGATAAATTTATGTGTTGTAAAACTCGTTCACGGTGTAGAAGGCGCTTTCCAGTAAGAATGATTTCAAAGCCTTGCGAAATGAAGTCAGAGATATTATGGATTTGATGTTATATGGCAGGTGATTATGCATTTTTTTTGCATTGTAGATTACTGATCTTTTAATTAACTCTGAGTGTGGGGTTGGAAGATAGAGATCGTGCTCAGTGTTTCTGAGAGGGTAGTTGTGAGAAGGTCTCTCTAATAGAGCAGGTGCATGCTTACGAATTAAGCAAACCGATTCCAAAATGAATAAGCAAGGAAGGGTTAGTATTTTATATTTTTTAAAGAAATCTCGGCAGTGAGTTCTACTGTTAAGTCTCAGTAGGTAACGAACAGCTCTTTTTTGTAGTATAAAAATTCGATCAAATTGAGTCGCACAACATGTACCCCAGAATGGAATAGCATATCTGAGGTGCGATTCAACAAGAGCAAAATAAACAGTTCTAGAGGTAGAAAAGCTAAGCTCCTCGGAAACAGATCTTAACGCAAAGCAAGCAGAACCCAACTTCCTTGATAAAGCGTCGATATGTGGATCCCATTTTAAAGAATCATCTACAAGAAGCCCTAGAAATTTTACAGAGTTTACGACATCAATAGTGTGCCATTAAGGTCAAAAGGTTGCAGCGTGTTTTTATAAGACAAGACTTTCGTTTTAGAGATTAGAATCGCACCAGGATTTAATGGTGATTAGGTCATTAGATACAATCCTATGTAGGTCCGTGACATCTGTGTGGCTCCACGTAAAGCTGGTATCGTCCGCAAAGAGACATATTTTTCCACTAATGTTTAAATTAGCCATGTCGTTTATGAACAGAAGAAACAAGATAGGGCCTAGTACCGAGCCTTGAGGCACTCCATATTCCATTGGCCTACAAGAAGACATCCTGTTGTCAACTTTCACAACTTGATTTCTGTTGCTAAGATATGACTTAAACCAATCGAGAGGAGCCCCTCTAAATCCATAGTACTGCAGCTTGTTAGTTAATATATTATGATTCACACAATCGAAAGCTTTGGAAAAATCACAGAAAATTGTTGCCGTAGCGTGATGGTTGTTTAGGCTGGAGTAAACTCTATTAAGAAGGGAAAACATGGCATCGCTTGTGCATTTGTTACTTGAAAATCCAAATTGATGTTTTGTAAGTATTTCATATCTAGACAGAAATGATAAAAGCCTTTTTTTAACCAGTCTTTCGATGATCTTAGATAGCGTAGGGAGAAGTGCAATTGGGCGATAGTTCGAAGCTTCTTCTGAAACACCTCCTTTGTGAAGAGGTATGATTATTGCAGTTTTAAGGCAGCTTGGAAAAGTACCATTTTGGAAAGACATATTTATCAAAGCAGTCAGATGCTCTAGAGTGCACTCCGCAGACTTGAATACATTCTTAAAGTAAGCCCATCAATTCCCGAGGAAGATTTATTTTTGATATCATTAATTGTACTGCGAAGTTCTGATAAAACTACTGGTGAAAAGAAGAAACTGTGCAGGTTTACCCTATGATTAGAGAGATATGAAATTGGGTCATTAGATTGAGATACGGATTTAGTCAAATCTTTGGCTACATTTACAAAATAATTGTTTAGGTCCTCAGGAGAGGTAAGGATAGTGTTGGATAAAGGAGTTTTGTTTCTTAAATCATTTACGATAGACCAGGTTTCTTTAGCTACATTTTTGGCGTTAGAAAGTCTATTATTGTAATAAATATCTTTGGCGGCTTTAATAGTCTTATGATAAATTTTTCTGTATGATTTTACATAATTATGAAAAAAGACACTGTCCGAAAATTTCTTTAAATGAGATAGTGACCGCATGTTCTTAGAAGATATACGTAAACCTTTAGTGGACCAGGGTTTACTTCTTTTATTTTTGATAGGCCTAAGAGGAAAAGATTCAGAAGCTATATTAGTTAGAGTTTTTATAAAACGAGAAAATTCAGTTATTTGACATAGGTGTTTGAAATTAATGAAATTTCTAACCGAAAAAATACGGCCTACTTGTCTACAGGAATTTTTGGCTTTGGATGTAATTGAAAATTTTGTGAAAATTGCTTCATGATCGGAGAAACCTGGACTTAAGACATTACATTCGACGGAGCTAGGATCGAAAGAAGACACAACGTAATCTATAGTACTGGCACTTGTCTTAGTAATTCTGGTTGGTGAGTTGACGTGCATGGCAATTCCTAATGACTCAAAGATGGACTGAAGACATTCCTGAGCAGCACACACACTGGAAAAGTCAATATTGAAATCGCCACATAAGATTAATTTGCTTTTTACAGGAAGGGACTCGAGCAAACTTAGAAGGTTATGGCAGAATAATTGCACATCAGCATCAGGTGTTCTATAAATACAAATAATATAAAGGTCATAAGTATTGTGATAAACGATAGAAAATTCAAATACTTTTTCAGATAATAAATGATTATACTTTGATATTTCGGAAAAATCGTTGTTTAAAGACATTATCATGGTGCCTCCATGAGTTAAATTAGTTCTATTAAATCTGGCAATTGTGGTATAGTTTTTAATAAAAACAGGTTGATTGATATTTAGCCAGTGCTCAGTGATGGCAATGACTTCTGGAAAATTTAGCTCTTCTAACAAAAGATATAATTCGTCTGTTTTATGTCTTAAAGACTGAATATTAAGAAAAAAAAAAGATTAAAATTACTATTGGTCAATTTTCTAGAGGGTGCTAGATCCTCTTTTCGCGTCATATTGACTAAAAATTTTTACTTTTTGATGGTGAACCACTAGAATAATATTTACCAGTACTTTCACGAATTTTTTGGAGCCGTAAAATTTTTTCCGAGGAGTAGAAAGATCTATACGCTGCAAGGTCTGAGTCCACTTCAGATGAACCAATCCCATAGGCATCGTGGAAGCGATAATACAACTTGCGCAGGGAGTCCTTGTCAATAAGTAATAAGGGTAGGAGAAAACTTGAAAACTGATTTTTACAACTACTGTCTAACTGAAGGCGCATTTTTATGCTTGTATTATATTATGTAATAGTAACCACAAATCTGTCTTTTACCCTGAAAAATATTATTCATGACTTCCATTTTTGTTTCAGCCTGGACTGATCGATGATATTGGGCGAGGAATGGTATCGACTCCGATGGAAAACCTCGATCAATTTATTACAGGCGAAGTTACCAATCATTTGTTTGAGGACCGCAAAATTCCGTTCTCCGGGATCGATCTAATCGCCCTCAATATACAGAGAGCGAGAGATCACGGTAAGTTTGCAGTTTTATGTACTCTCATAAAAATACTAATAGTAGATTTTTTTTAAAACCTGTGTACTACCAAGAACGATAAAAGCCTAAATGCAATGTACCGGGTGGTCGAAATTGGTCTGTTTTAACAGAGAAAACCTATTTCCTGACTAGATAGAGCAAAACTGACTTAGGTGTCATGGGCTCGATTTCTGAGAAATGTTTAATGGCAAAAACCGCCTGCCGATATTTTCACTGCCAACTGAGATATAGGGCGTTTTTCAATTTTCGGCCATTTTGAAAATTGTCCATAACTTTTTTATTTTGCGGAATATTAACATTCTGCAAAGACATTCTAAAGGCACTTTTTTATGTGCAATCCAGTGGCGTACTCAGATTTTTTTTTTTTTAGGCAAAACTTTTTTTTTTTCAAATGGAAATCATAGTTGGCTATAAATTATAAAAAATGCTCGCGTTTAGCCCTTTTCAGTGATATAAAGTTGTAGGTACTTATTTTCAAAAATAACGAAAATATTAGGTGTTTTTGGTTTACATCGAAGTAGGCCTTGGAATAATGACGCGCGTTCAATATTTTGAATATATTGCTGTCAGATTACTGTAGTCTGGTGTAATTATTGCGTTTTGGTGTTATCTTTATAAAGTTGTGTTAAGTTGCTGACAAAATATGTTTGAGAATTATGAAAAGTATGATATGTTAAAATGTTACATATTATCTAACGAAGTTCCTGAAGCAGCTAGTGAATTATATTTTAATACATTTCCCGAGCGACGTCAACCGGATAACCGAATTTATCAAACATTAAAAAGTAATTTAGTAAATTACGGAAGTTTTAAAAAGTTAAGAACAAGACATTATGAACTAAAGGAAGAAAAGGAAATCCAGCAGCTAAATATAATTGGTGAGGTATTAGATCATCCTGGCACCTCCTCTCGAACATTGGCTAATATAACGAATGTTCCAAAGACCACCGTTTTAAAAATACTCAAAAAACATAAATTCAAACCGTACAGAACGAGAAGAGTTCATCAACTCCGTGAAGGGGACGCCGCTAGAAGATTGAGATTTTGTCAGTGGTATGAGCAAAAATTCATGGAGAATGAGAATTTTCCATTAAATATTATTTGGAGTGATGAATCCAGAGTAGATACTTCTGGTATATTTAATAGATATAATTCATATCACTGGTCCACTGAAAATCCACACGTAGTTGTGCAACAAGACCGGCAAGGTCGGTGTGGATTCAATATATGGGTGGGGATATTCCGAGGAAGATTTGTGGGACCTTATTTTTACGATGGAAATTTAACTGCAGATGATTATGTAAATATTTTGCGCACATATATTGTCCCTTTGTTGGAAGACATACCTTTAGCTGATGCCAGAAATATCTACTATCAACAAGATGGTTGTCCCCCGCACAATGCAAGGATCACAACTGATCTTTTAAACTTCGAATTTCGAGAAAATTGGATTGGTACGTGGGGCCCCATACCTTGGCCTGCTAGGTCCTGTGACTTAACTCCCTTAGATTTTTTTTTGTGGGGAAGATTGAAGGACTTGATATTTAAAGGAAGAACCTTTCACACAAAAGAAGAATTGCAAGAGGCCACTAGGCAAGCTTTTGCATCTATTAGCCCAGTTGAACTAATAAATAGTTGCAACTCGGTACGCAAAAGATGCTTAGTTTGTATTCAACAGGGAGGGGCTCAATTTGAACAACTTCTCTAAATATATTTATCAGAAACCTATCTAACTAAATACCTAGATTTTCATAATTATTTTTTATTTTCACTTGTAGCTGTAAATAGTAGTTTAGTTTGTTAATTTTGTTCAACTTTGCTATGTAAACAAAAAAAAATAAAAAAAATTAATAATAAATAATTAAAATAACGTTAGCTAGTGTTATTTAAAGTTGTGTTTAAGTTGCTAACAAACTATAAATCTTAACAATACATAATTGAGATATTGTCATCACAAATCAAAGCCTACTTCGATGTAAACCAAAAACACCTAATATTTTCGTTATTTTTGAAAATAAGTACCTACAACTTTATATCACTGAAAAGGGCTAAACGCGAGCATTTTTTATAATTTATAGCCAACTATGATTTCCATTTGAAAAAAAAAAGTTTTGCCTATTTATGATAAAACGGACAACTATAGAAAAAATCTGAGTATGCCACTGGATTGCACATAAAAAAGTGCCTTTAGAATGTCTTTGCAGAATGTTAATATTCCGCAAAATAAAAAAGTTATGGACAATTTTCAAAATGGCCGAAAATTGAAAAACGCTCTATATCTCAGTTGGCAGTGAAAATATCGGCAGGCGGTTTTTGCCATTAAACATTTCTCAGAAATTGAGCCCATGACACCTAAGTCAGTTTTGCTCTATCTAGTCAGGAAATAGGTTTTCTCTGTTAAAACAGACCAATTTCGACCACCCTGTACCTTAATCAAGTTAACTTAAGAAAACATATTTAAAGACAGTTAAGCTCCGTAGAAAAGCTAATTCAATTTCTTATCTTTTGTGAACAGTGCTACTAACAAATAATTATATTATTGCCCACTGCAACTGCTTGCAGACATTTAAGAAAAATTCATCGCTTTTTTTTAACCCATAAGTAGACAAAGAAAGCTAAAATTCTGAGAACTAGGAATCAGGGTTGCCTGGAGGATTTGAAGACTGCACATTAGAGGAACAGCGAAAGGCGTTTGTTGGTTACAGATTCCATATTCAGGACCTAGTCTTTGTAATTGGTCGGTGAAAGGACTTATGTGAGTCAATGTTCGTACCCCCGTAGCAGGCATAATTATGGAAGGCACAATTAACAAATGTGTGGTAGTATCTTGGGACGCTTGGAACATCAATCAGGCGAATAACTTTTCTTTAAACAGAGCCAGGAATATTAAGGGTTGAAGGGGCGCCTCATATTTGACAATAATATTCAAGACTAGGCAGGATCTGAACGGTGGTAATAAGTTAAATGTACCCGGCTTGGTGAAAGTACCTTTAGTCCTAAAGAAGGAAACCCAGTTTCTTAGCGGCTACCCTGACAATTTCAACCACTCGCCTGACATTGAATCTGGTTTTGAAAAATCATGCTTCTTGGGCTAGACCGTGTCAAATTGGAATAACTATCTGACGTTTCGCCTTCGATTGCACGAGACATCTTCAGGAATCTTTACTCCACGAAATTTGAACTCTGAATGAGATCGGAGAAATTCAAGCGGCCTTTTTACCCGACTTGTGCTCACCGAACCGTGACCCTGTGTTAAGATCGATTTGTATGTTTAACAATTTCAATAGATTCTGTAATTTTTGGTTTATAAATCCTGGAACTGATGCTAGAACCTTGGTTTGCTTTACATTTATAATATGACCAGTGGTATGCTGCTGTTCAGCTATAGCAGAATGAACAAGTTGTTTCTTTTTAATACACCGTTCATGTTCCTTAAGTCTAATTGGATATTGGGCGTCTTGTTTCTCCCACATACACTTCTCCACAGGAGCACGGCATTTTATATACTCCTTCTGTTTGAAAAGTAAGAATATCTTTCGGGGATCTCAAGCATTGTGCAATCTTCTTATGTGTATTAAAGATTGTACGTATGTTGGACCGCCGAAGTAATCGTCCTATTTTGTCTGTAGTGCCATGTATGTAGGGAAGAGCAACACTACCTAATGGTGGCTCTTTATTATTCTCCTTTGGCGGAGTTGGATTACTGTATCTTTAAATTGAACGCGTAATATCTTTAGTGCAATAGCCATTCCCTCTGAGAGCTTCGGTCAGTTTCGATGTTTCCGATGTTAAAGAATCTTGATCAGAAACAGAAATACTTCTAAATACTAATAAATTAATAACCGATTTCTTTTATACTAAATGGTCGTAGGAATTAGTTTAAGTATCTATTTTTATACGTCGCTTTTCTATATACAGAATGTCCTAATATTCCATTTTCCTTCCTTTGAACAAATACATCTAGAAAGGGAATCATTCCATTAGATTCAATTTTCAATGTGAACTTAATATTATAATGTTGTTGATTAAGGTGGTCCTGAAACATGAAGAGATTGTTCTGTCCATGAGGTCAAACAACAAAAGTATCATCTACATATCTAAACCAGTGTTTTGGTTTTAGTGGAGCAATATCCTCAAAAGTTTCCATAAAGATATTCACTACAATAGGTGATAGAGGAGATTCCATAGCAGCCCCTGAAGTTTGTTTATAAAAAGCACATCGAATTATTACAGTGGCGGCTATTCAGGTGAAGTAGGTGAAGTGCTACTTCACCAGGGAAAATAAACAAGTAAACATCTAACTATTTTATTATATAACTTTATTATAACAACTATAACAGTGGCGTAAACCGCTTCGACTTTGCTGGAGGTACTATGTATAATTTACGATTTTCCTACTATGTTGCTATGACAACGAGTGCGCGATAACGTCGACCGCATGGAAGAATAATGTTAACCAGCGCCATACAACGCTCTGGGTGAATTGCAGGCGCAGGACACTACATCCACGTGTCGTTCAGTTTGCGGTGATTGTTTACTTTTATTTTCGCGGATTTCGCTGCAACCGGTGAGTTCCTTTGCAGTTTGCTTGGCTGTTTTGTGTTATATTTATTTATGGTGTTGTTACAACTTCAAATTCAAAGTTAATGAATGTGATTATTCAAGACTGGACTAAATTAAAAAACGTCTTTGAATTTATTACAAACTGTGACAAATCTGATGAAAAATCAATCCGCCTTGCGAAAGGATTTTTAGGTGAGATGAACGATTTTGAATTCACGTTTTTGGCAGTAGTGTTTAATGACATTTTCTCAATCATGGATATGCTATTTGACGTTCTTCAAAAAAAATCGCTTGACATCCATTTTTGCATATCCAATATAAAACACTGTCGTGAGGCGCTCTGTAAAAAAAGAAATGAATATTTTTTTAATACCATGTTTGATAAAGCAAATTCTATTACAGAAATAAATCATTACAAACGTGAGCTTGCTAAGCTTTCACCTGAAGAAATTAGGGCTAAGTATAGAAACATTTTTTATGAAATTTTGGACCATATTTTAATGGAAATGACACTAAGATTTCAAGACTGTGAAAAACTTACATTTTCATGTTTGGCAGGTTCTGCTAAATTTTTCGAATATAGTTTGAATTTTCCGACTTGCCCGTTTGAAAATTTGTTACAGTTATATGGAAAAATATTTTCAAAAAGTCAACGACTTAAAAATGGGCTTCGTCTTATTTTTGCCAATGAGAGTAATTGGAATATATCGGTGCAAGAGCAAGTGACAATACCATCGACAAGTGCTTCAGTGGAAAGATGTTTTTCTAGCTTCAAATATGTAAAAACTTATTTAAGAAATGCAATATCTCAAGAAAGACTTACTTCTCTTGGCAATAATTCAGTTCAAAAGGAATTTCTACATGAGATTAGGGCAACCCATCCATTTTATGAGGATTGTTATAAATAAATTTGCTGCTATGAAGGATAGGAGAATTGATTTAGTATACAAAATGTAGGTAAGTCGTAAAAAAATATTCTACCCCCTCCACATATAAAAAAATTCTGGAAAAAAGTTATTGCGATATTTTCTTGCTTCATTTCCACTTCACTTACTTTTTCACCCGCGAGACGCCACTGGATTATTATGATCCAATTTGTGTGATATAATAGAAATTGAGTCGTTGACAGGAATATTTGTGTATAGTGATTCTGCATCGAAACTGACCACAATATCTTCGGGATCCAATTGGATTGCTTCCAAGTTTTTGCTCGAAATGTACAGTTTTTTATAAAAGAATCTGTTTTTCTAGTAAATGGATTAAGAGAATTTGAGAGATATTTATAGTTTATATGTGAGTCAGTCTATTGCACTGACAATCGGTGAAAGTGGTACATTGTTCTTATGTATCTTGGGAAGATCGTAGAACCTGTGAATCTTGGAGCTGCTTAGTTTTAATGATATCTTCTCCACTGGTAGCAGACTGGATGCGTTAATCAGATTAGTGATGCGTCTTTCTATTCTACTTGTAGGGTCTGCCTGCATAACCTTATAGGTGTTGTCCAAAAGATGAATTACCTTTTCAACCTATGCTGTTTTGTCCATGACAACTGCTGCGTTGCCTTTATCTGCTCGAAGAGCCAGAATGTTTGCATTTTCATTTAAGATTTTCGCCGCTGACTTTTCGGATCGGAGAGATTCGACTTCGGTGGTTTTGATTTTTTAATGATCTTCGCTGTCTCATATCTGACTTCATCGGCTTGCTCCACTGGTAATCTTCTCTGATTTCGGCTCCAACATGTTTTCTACGGGAATGCTATTCGATGCTATTGAGAAATGTTGGCCTTTGAAAAGGACGGAATGTTCTGCTTCGGCTAACGGCTTCGAAGACAAGTTGATAACTGATTTCTACGAAGGCTTCAGTGGATTTTTTTCTGTTTAAGAGTGCCTCAAACTTCTTCTCTCAGAACACATGGTCACGATTCGGCGAGGACAAGTAGGGTATAAAAGGCCGCCTGAATCTCTCCAAGCTCATGCAGTGCTCAGATCTGGTCACGTAAAGATCCCTAAAGATGCCTCGTGCAGTCGAAGGCAAAACGTCGGATACCAACTTTAATTTGACACGGTCTAATCCCAAGAACCATGATTTCTTAATTGACCGTTCTATGTTGGTATTGAAACTTAAACACATAAAGTATGAGTAAGGGGTAATACACACTTCACGTTGCTTAAATTTACATTACCTGTTCTAGAAATTGCCTTTTATATTAAATTTTACGAATTCCATTCAGCAGAATTTCGCGAAAGACATTAGCAAAATCTAGTGAAACTGCAGTGATAAATACATTAATTTCGACAATTTTTTTATTGTCCTCCTCAAGACAGCTTAAAATGGTTATTGTTGGGTCAAGAATTACTTCTGACGAAACACAAATTGTTTAAAATGGACCGTATTTTCTTTTTCTTTGCTTTTTTGATTAATTTCTTTTTCGTCGATTACCTAGGTTTGCTTATAGATCTTACGGAAGATGGCGTTAAAGTTCAGGTTGCTATTAAATAAATTGATTAAATTTGCCATTAAGTTGGTTTAGAAAGTAGTTAACAGGTGGCGTGGTTGCAGCTGCGCAAACCATCTATCAACTACATTGCAAACCAAACCAATAAAACCTAGAATAGAGTTTATTACACTGTTAGTTAAATGACAACTCGAGATATTGATGTAAATAAAAACATTTTAGGTATACCCTCCTACAATGGCTACAGGGCTCTATGCAATTTAAAACGGGCCACTAACTGGGAGGACCTGTCCAGAGAAATACCACCGGAAACAATTCAAAGGCTAAAAGCTATCTACCCCACGGTAGATGACATCGACCTGTTCCCCGGAGGAATGAGTGAGAGACCTCTCCAAGGGGGCCTTATAGGGCCTACGTTTGGATGCATTATTGCCATCCAGTTTAGGCACGCAAGAAAATGTGATAGATTCTGGTAAGTCTGAATTAGTGTCATAAAAATTTAAAGAGGTTTTTGGGGGAATTACGTTTAAAATCCTTTTAAGTGCTAGAGTATCAGTATCTATTATTTTGTAAAATATCCCTAAAATTCAATGTTTTATGGTAAATATCGACAACAATGTATTGTAGTACAAATAATTCTTCACATCAATTCTGCCTTTGTATGTGGACATTCTGACCATCTGCTTATGAAAAATATTGCAGAGATGGACTTAAACATTTTACTCATTAATGCACCTAAGATAAATAAAACAATAAGTGCTTCTGGAGTGGTTTATTTGAGTGGGCGCGTGTCAGAACAAATGCGTAAATAGTGAGTAGTAAAAAGCATAAAATTAAAAACATATATACATTATGTCCTGAATGGGATTTACAAGAAAACAAATGTGGGCATATTGTACAAATAAAAATATAGACAATGTAAATAAAACACTTTAAACTGTTTTAGATTTTCACAACTTGTGACATATGTTTAGGTAACACTGTAGCTTCGTCAGGCAAACGGTAAAAGAGGTGAATTATTCATATCTAAATGGCCGTTTAAGACAAAGTGCGGGACACGAAAGAAAACCGGGCGGTCCTTAAAATAAAGGTTCATAGTCTTAAGCAAGCGGAAAAGTAAAATTTGTGTACGCAAATAAATTTTATGTTATTTTATTTGTTGTAATAGTTTGCCGCTTCACCTATAAAGTGCTCCAGCTAAGCGGTACGGAAAATTAATCGAGGATTTAGTAAATTTCGCACTGCTCTACTTGTAATTAGGATGTGCCTATAGTCTCCATGCACTTACCGCTAGAAGGTTCTAGCTATTTCCAGTGGCGCGTATACATTTCGAGCATTAATTTTCATTTCTATATAAATGCGTTGCGTTATAGAGGCCTATACTAGAAAAGCTGAAAATAATAGTTTGACTATTCCAATTCAAAATCGAACAGAACGCGCTGCATTTTACACTGGTGTTTCGGAAAGTAGTGTAAGAAAAATTCAAAGAGAAGATAATGATCGCTCATGTTCTACTTCACCTTTAAAATCTCCTGGTAAAAAAAGACCCCGATTATCATAGAAAGATAAAATTGACGATAGTGATTTTCAAGTAATTCGACAAACAATAGAGGATTTTTATATAAACTTGAAGAAGGTTCCGACCTGCAAACCCCTACTTCATGCTTTAAAGAACAAAATAGATTTTCCGTACGGGTATAAAACCTTAAATCGGCTTTTACGATCAAATGGTTTTGTTTAGCGCAAGTGCCAAAATAAACGAAAATTGCTCATTGAGAGACCAAATATTTTTCACTGGTGGGTGAAATATCTATCAACTATAAGGCAATATAGGCAAGAAGGACGCAATATTGTGTATCTAGACGAAACCTGGGTAGATGACAGTAGATATGACAGTGAACAAATACTGTCAAAGTGAAAGTGTTACAGGTGTTGTTCAGGGAATCCGCTTTAGTAGTCGCTTTATTATAGTTCATGCTGGTTCAGAAGCCGGATTTGTTCCGTTTTTCGCTCGGGACTAACAACTGGAGACTATCATGGACAGATGAATAGAGATAATTTTGAAAAGTGGTTGTTCGAGAAGCCTCTATCTAACATTCCTCCTAAATCAGTCATGGTAATGGGTAATGCGTCTTATCTACAAAATCATATGATGTCGTGGCTTAAATCGAACAATCTTGTATGTGATCCAACATGGAGAAAATATCAATTATATGAAGTAATATCATCAAACAAGCCTAGAGAAAAAAAGTATAAAATTGACGGTCTTTTACGTAACCTCGGTCATACACCTTTAAGGCTGCCTCCATACATGTGCGACCTCAACCCTATTACACTGGGCAGGAGTAAAAAAATATACAGAGCGCAACAGCGGTGAACTTTCAATTAAAGATTTAAATAAAATAACATTAGAAGCGATTGACTCAATATCGGCTGAAAATTGGAAATCATATGTGTTAAACATGTTCGTTCCATTGAAGATAAATTGGAAGTAGATGGCAAAATTGAAAAGGTTATTGATGATTTAGTTATCACACTGAGATCTTCAAGTAGTGACGACAAAACCTCATTATTTTCAGAGGAAGACAACGATTTAGAAGGAATTGAACCATTAGAATCAGAGCCGTCAACCTCAAAAATGGCTTAGTTTTTTTTTCATATACTTTGTAAAATTGTTCATAAAGTAGCTATCAATAAACTGCTTCAAAATAATTAATTTTCTGTTCAATACCGGGTGTCAAAAAATATCTAATATTGCAATTAGTTTTTGAAAAACTACAGAACGCATATTTTTCCAAAATGAACACGTCAATGTAGTTATAGTAGGGGAGCCAGCACTGATTCCAGTGAACAAGATTTATCAAAATTTTAACTTATGCAGTTCGACTTTGGGCTATTAGGGTATGCCAAAAGTGACCGTTTGTCTCCGTCTGTCATATGTACTTACTACTTTGTACAGGGGGGCGTCATTGTGAAGTACTATACAGGGCGTTTCCTAATTGCGTGCTAATGTTAAAGTGGGGTGAGTCTTGGACCTTTTTAAGAAAAAAGTTTAATATGAACCTAAAAGCCTTAACTTTGGAGATACAGGGTTTTAAAAAAACATTTTTTTTAAATCCTAATTCTGATACTATTATAGATAAATAACTGTGTGAAATTTGATACACGTCTTTTATGCATAAAAGGGCATTTTTTATTAACAATCGACTTTTGAAATTTCTACCTGTGGCGTGCATATGTAATTAACCTGGGTAAATCCGTATGTTCCTTAATGCATAGAAGACGTGTATCAAATTTCATGCAGTTATCTACATTAGCATCAGAACTAGGATGAAAAAAAAATGTTTTCTTTTTAAACTTTACCATCCTGTATCTCAAAAGTTAAGACTTTTAGGACATAAAAACACCCCCTTTAACATCAGCACGCAATTAGGAAACGCCTTGTATAGTACTTCACACTAACGGCCCCTGTATAAATTAATATGTCAAACGGAGACAGACGGCCACTTTTGGCATACCCGAGTAGCCCAAAGTCGAACTAAATAAATTAAAATTTTGATAAATTTCGATCACTGGATCTGATGCTGGCTGCTCTTGTAAAATCTGGACTTGTAAATCGTGTATCACTATACTGGGTGGTCCAATAATAGTGAACGTAGGCAGTAGCCCGGGAATCGTTAATGACAGAACTCAAGAAAAAATATATTTATAGGTAAATCGATCCAGAAAAATCAAAATTAAATCATTTTAAAATTCGAAAGTTCGCCGTTTTGGCAACACAAAAAAAATATAGAATTGCGATACACGAAAGAAAACAGATAAATATAGATAAGGGTTCATTAAGCATAGTTACATTTTTTAATTATCTGAAGTGCGTATAGTCAAAAAGGAGTGCCATATTATTTAAAGAACGACGGAACACCACTGGTTTAAAGAGATTTCTTGACCGACCTTCCTAAACCGATTGACTCCGCCCGCTTTTCTTTCGTGTCCCGCACTTTACACTGAGCGTTTTTACATTTATTAATTTTCATTGATTCTAAAAGTGTCAATTTTTTAAAGGGCTATTTAGATATGAATAATACACCTTTATTGGGAATTTCCATCCAGATGTTATTTAAGACTCTTGTAAGTCATAAAAGTCTTTACCTAGAAATATTTTTTGAAAAAATCAAACTCATTTAGCATGATTTAGCAAATAAGTTTAAATACCATTTGTCTGACCAAGCTACACTGTTAGCAAAACATATGTCACAAGTTGTGAATAAAAGTGAAAGTCTCAAACAATTTAAAGTGTTTTATTTACATTGTTGATAACGGATTTTCATCAAGTGACGATCCAATCAATCAAGTTAATAAAAATATATTCTAACTTAATCCTATCGTTCAGTTTCTCTATCACTATCACCTCTTAAGGTAATTATCATTGGAATCTTCAACTTTTACAACATACTGAATGACATTCTGCCAGTTTTCACTAAGTATATCATTTATAACTTTTGTTATAATTCAATTCCACCACCGACACACCGACAGCTGGATAAACGTTTTGTGTCCTTATTCTTAATTTACCTTAATGCCAAATATTTAAAATAAATGGATTTAGCTTACAAGAATATAGAGGAAGTCGCAAAACAGTGTATCTATTTTCTCAGCCATACTATTCACATATTCCTTTTTAACTTACAAAACAGGTGTCATTTTCTATTCTATATTATCCTGTATTACAGATTTAGTGTTGGATACATTCGGAATTTTATTTAGTCGGCGATTATAGTTATTTGCATTTTTCATAACAGTAAGACTATGTTCAGGGAACTCGATAAAAGTGAATTTGGTTTTTGTCAGCTTACTTGTTTCTTGTAAAGCACTTTGTTTATTAAAACTTCTTTTTAACAAAGTTTCATACATATTTTCTATTATTTGTTTACCGTCAAGTGAGTCAACTTTTCTCTTGCGATAGCCGCTATTACAATTTTCTAACAGAAAAGTATTTTCGAAACTAATTCGAGCCTGTGTTAGCCAAAGTTTACTGAATAAAATATAAGTTGCAGCACTTGAACACCTGACTCGATTTACCTGTTCCTCGCGTCCCGCCCCGGCTGGTGCATTCTGGGTAACGGTCGGGTCTCCGGCACATACACAGTTGCTCAGGCTTCATGATTGCGCCAGTTTGTTATTGTGCTATACTGGGTGGTGCAACCAAGATGGGGTGGACGATTGTGGGCAAACGGAGAGGAATTTGAAAAAAAAAAAATTGGGATATGATTGATAGTCAAGAACGCTGTGTTTTAAAATTATACCCATTATACAAGGTGGTCTGAAAAGTTCGTGGTGAACCAAACTTGTGTTTTTTTAAATGGGATACCCGGTATATTATTATTTTAGTTGATTCTCCTATTCGTTGCGATCATTTTGATATAAGGTTAGTTGGGTCTAAAATTTATACCAAGGGAATAGGACGAGGTTAAAGTGGAAAAAAGGGTTATACTCCGGCCATTTTTTGAAAACAATTGAAGCAGGTATGGAAAAACCAAATATTCTATAAAATGTATTGTATCTAGGACTACAATAATCGCTTGTAAGTCGTTCAAAATTATTCACTGTTATACAGGGTAGTCAAGTTTTGCAAATTTACCTTGGATTGAATTTTTTTTAAATGGAACACCCTGTATATTTTACTTTTATGTTAAAGATAACATTACTAGCTTTCAGAAAATACCATATTTGATACCTTTCTGACCAACAGTTTTTCAGTAAATTAGCTGTGAAATCAAAATTTCTTCATTTTAACACGAACTACTCTGAATTCACGTTGTTAAAATTGACAATTTAATATTAGGAGGCCATGCTATCTCATAAATTGAACAAAAGATTGACAGTGCTGTCAAAACAGCCAAGTGTCAGAATATTGTCATCAGTAAATAAATAAATATTGTTCTTTGATGATGCGATGCCGAAATAAAAACAAGATAGAAGCTTTTGCAAGTTTATCATAGAGATTTCAAGAAACAGGAAATGTTGCTTTCAAAAAAACGTAAAGTAATTAATAAACCAGTTACCAATGAAGATAATGCTTTGACAGTATTAATAACAGATCTTTTTTTACAAAAAAAAATAAATTTAATATAAATCAACAAAAACAATGTAATTAAAACTTATAAAAGATGTTCAACTAAACCACCGTTTTGCTGAAGGCACATTTCGAGTCCATCCATAAATGAAAGTTTCACTTTTCTCAAAGTCAGGTCTGAAATGTTGCGAAAACTGCTTATTATTCTCAACTTCATATCTTCCACTGTGGTTGGAACCTCTTTATAAACTTCTTCTTTAACATGTCCCCATAAAAAGAAATCTAGTGGCGTTAAATCGGGTGACCTCACAGGCCACTTAACTGGTCCATCTCGCCCAATCCAATGCTCTCCTTTCCAATTATTGAGAAAATGTCTTACATGCCTATGGTAATGCCTGGGTGCTCCATCTTGTTGGAACCATAAGGAATTTCTTAACAATAAAGGTAAGTCTTCGAGCAATACGGGCAACTCATTTCTCAAAAAATTTAAATAGACTTCTCCCGTTAAATGCACCCTATCTACAAAACCTGGATTATCTCAAATTGTATTTAAAAACCAAATTGAAAACTCTTGTCGTTGGACGTAATCGCGATCATACAGTTCTTGGTGTAATTCAATGTGGTAGGCATGATATTTATGTTGTTTCAGAATCCGTTTAATACTAATGCGTTCAATATCAGTAGCTCTCTCAATTTCCCTGGTACTTGTGTGTGGATTTTCTTGCACTGTTAATAACACTGTCAAAGCATTATCTTCATTGGTAACTGGTTTATTAATTACTTTACGTTTCTTAAAAGCAACATTGCCTGTTTCTTGAAACATCTCTAATAAACTTGCAAAAGCTTCAGGTCTTGGTTTTTTTTCTGCATCGGGATATCGTACCGCATAAACCCTGCTTGCTAGTAAAGGGTTTTTTTGACACTCGCCCAACATAAAAGTCATGTTTATCAACTCTGGAGTACTCAAACTCATTGTTACTTAACAATTTCTCGGCTTATCGTCAAAAAACAATGGTAATTGATGCCAATTCTCTGACACTTTGCAGTTTTGACAAGAATGTCAATCTTTCTTTTCATTTATGATTATATCATGGCCTCCTTATATTATAGGTAGTCAATTTAAACAACGTAAATAATACCGTTTCTGTTAGAATGAGTAAATTTTGGTTTCACGGTTAATTTACTACAAAACTGTTGGTTAGAAAGATATCAAATAGGGTATTTTCTGAAAGCTGGCGATGTTATCTTTAATATGACAGTAAAATATATGGGGTGTTCCATTTAAAAAAATTCAATCCAAGGTAAATTTGCAAAACTTGACCACCCTGTATAACAGTGAATAATTTTGAACGACTTGCAAGCGATTATTGTAATCCTAGATACAATACATTTTATAGAATATTTGGTTTTTCCATACCTGCTTCAATTGTTTTCAAAAAATGGCCGGAGTATAACTCTTTTTTCCACTTTAACCTCGTCCCATTCCCTTGGTATAAATTTTAGGCCCAACAAACCTCATATCAAAATGATCGTAACGAATAGGAGAATCAACTAAAATAATAATATACCGGGTGTCCCATTTAAAAAAACACAAGTTTGGTTCACCACGAACTTTTCAGACCACCCTGTATAATGGGTATAATTTTAAAACACAGCGTTCTTGACTATCAATCATATCCCAAAAATGTGTTTTCAAATTCCTCTCCGTTTGCCCACAATCGTCCACCCCATCTTGGTTGCACCACCCTGTATAGTGAGACAAAAAAAATTATTTCTTTGACAATATGCTTATATGTTGCTCTGTAGATGGTTGTAAACATGTTTTATCAATTCTGTCGTTCCATCTGTCGGTCTGTCTGTCTGTCTATTAGTTCGCGACATAGCTTAAATACTACTTACCCGAATGAGTCCAAATTTTGACCAAAAATTAAGGGTCATAAGAAGATGACCTAGTAATTTGTTAAAAAAAATTGTTAGAGTGGTGTATTATTTGGGGTTAAGATCCAGTAAAAAACGCAAGTCTTTTTTAAATTGTCGATGTTTCCCAACTTTATTGTTGCATCCTCAGAACACATATAGATTCTATATCCTGCATGAAACCCCAGTCTCTGCCTACTCCGTTGGCCTACAGATATTCCTGTTGTTATGTTAAAGTGGTGTATTATTTGGGGTTAGGAAATAGCTGCGATCCAACGGAGTACGTACAGACTGATAATATGGCGTAAAGAAATTTTTTCAATTGACTTTAAATTTTGCAGAAAAATTAAATGTGCAAATGAGATAAACTGGTATGAATTCAACATGATGTAAGAAAATGGCGGTATGTGTCAATGTAAAAACTCTTTTTATTGAATTTATTTTAAAATATGCCCAAAAGCTCCGGGTAAAGGAAATTTACCGATTTTTTATTTATATAATAAAAATATTGTATTCTTAAGGTCGACTAGCAGGTAACAATTTAATAAAATTCACTATATTTAAACATTTAAAACTGTAATGGTAAAATATTAAACTAGTCCGACGACAAAATTCAACTCAATAATTTTTGTCTAAAGTTATTATTTATACTTTTGAAATTCCCTGGTAGATAAAAATTAAACAGCTCGGTAACAGGAGCCAGTGTCGAACGGGTTTGAAACTAGGAGGCTCGCCTGTTTTCTGCGATTTTTAAAGTTCCGACGGCCCAGTTCGGCAACTTATATTTTTATTGAGTAAACTTTGGTTTAGCAGAACTATTAGAGCCAAAAGTAATTTATTTATTTAGCAATTAGACCTGTACGTGTTTAGAAAATATTATTTTAATGTGTTTCCTGTTCCTTCGCGAAGGACCAGTTAAAAAATTAATTAACAACTGCTATTTTTTCTAATTCTGATAACATTTTAATTTAATTTAATTTTATGCTAAAAATGAAAAAGAAAGTTTTAAATAAAATCAATGTAACTTATTGTACTATTGAAAAGGCAAAAAGGCTTAATCTTATATCCATACTCTATACCTATCTTCAACTGTTTGCGAGAAAATGGTGTCCAAAAACGTTTTTAAGAATATCGAAAAGAATCAAAAATCATTTTGCATAGATATTTAAGAAGTTTTTTTTTCAAATAAAACGAAATACTAACGATTAACAAAGTAACTCATTATCTAAAAACACTTTTACAAACATTAAATAATTCTAAAAATGGCCCTACGTGTCTGCCATTCTTCTCAATACATTTCTCGTATATTCTAATAGTATGACTGGTTGCATCTCAGCTCTTCAGCATTATCGCATGGTGTTTTACATATTATATTCTTAATATGACCTCAAAAGAAAAAGTCCATTACAGTCAAGTCCGGACTGTTTTGAGGCCAAAGAAATGTTCCTCCCTTTCCAATCCAGCGATTTGGATATTCCAATTAATTAACTCGATTTACACTATGAGACGGAGCACCATCTTGTAGCCAGATTATCCTAGCTAAATTATCAATCTGTTGTGCTATTTCATTTTGTAACAAATGCGAGTATATTTCCTAAATGGCATATTTATTGATCAATTTTTGATCAATAAATATGGGACCTAATATATTTCCGTCTATCACACCACACCAAACGTTAATCGACTGATATTCTTGACTTTCTTGGATTATATGAGGATTATTTCTAGACAATTGTCGCGTGTTCTGACGATTACGATCATGTTTAAGTAAAAGAACTTTCATAAGACCAAGAAATGTATTGAGTTTAAGTATTTCCATTTAAAAAATATAGAGGTAATATCTTGTAAAAACGATAGTGTTTTGTTTTATTTTTAAAACAGAATAAAACTTGCTAGATAACTATGCAAAATGTTTTTTGTTTCATTTTGATATCCTTAAAAACAAAAGATTACAACTCATTAAAATGATATCAAATATATAGAAGACACCCGGTACTTTACGATCTATACTTATCGTTTATAATATTGAAGTAAATTCGACAAACATAAGTCATACCATGACATATAATGAAACAGTAAAATTTTGACACCCTGAAATGCTTTTGAAGTCCACTTGATAACGGATGGAGCTAATATCCAATCGAAATGTTGAGAATAAAACCAAATTAGGACGATGGAAATTCGACCAGTTTCCTCTAATCGATCTTCTGATGCTGTTTAAGTCTAATAAAATTTATTCACTCTGTGATGAGATTCTGTCGATGTATCCGCTGGGTTTTTACAGATATGTTGTACAAATTTAATTTTTATTTTTAGGTACGAAAATAGTGACCCAGTCGTACGATTTACCGAAGCTCAACTAGCTGAACTTAGAAAAGTAACTTTAGCTAAAACAATCTGTGATAATTTAGATGGTAACAGTGATATGCAGAGGTCTGCGTTTGAACTACCTTCAAACTTCCTTAATCCAAGGTAAGAAAAATGACTTAGCAAAACATAAAAAATATTTTACAAATTACATTAATAAACAAATGTTTTTTTTTATCAATATTAACAATATTTTGTTACACTAATCAATGTCTGTCAACTTTATCAGTTTGTAAGTGCATTTAAATGTACATGGTAATAGACTGTTACCTTTTAAACAAAGGTTGGTAAATGGCTAGTCACAAACAAAGGGAAATACGAACTGTTATACGCAAGAAAGTCCGTAATGACGCCAAGTTTTTTGATGGATACACTTTCTTACATTAAAATAACCTGGGGTAACAAAAAACGCATTTGTATCTTACTATCAAAAACCTTGACGACATCACGGAGCCTCTTCTACGATTAACCGTTCGTAAAGAAATTACAGGTTTCATTATTCTGTGATACTAGTTATCGTTTATAAAAAGCTTTATTAGTATGTATTATTTAAAAATTGAGATAACGTTTGTACTATTTTTTAAATATTATACTTTTAGAGCCAAGCTTTTTAGTCTATCAATGAACTTAACCGAAGAACCGTACACCACACAAGATAGTTAAATCGGCGAATTATTTCCGTCAGCTTAGCGCGAGCGAGCGTTGTTACAGTGACGTCGCCTGACCCGTTTTATGCTGTTATTTTGTTTTTTAATACAATATATTTCGACAAATTTTATATTAAACTTATAGAGCAATATTACCATATGAATTTCGGTCAATAAGCACTGCCCATCAAAATTTTTTAAAAATGTAAATGGGACATAAAAATAAATGATTAGGAAATAATTTAAACATTATGTTCAGAGAAAAATATATTATTATGAGTGCCTTCTTAATTTATGATTTTTTTATACTATGTTCTTTTATGATGCCCCAAATCGTTAAATAGAAACAAGCACTTTTCTGTAATTTAGCTTAAATGTATTATGTATGATAGCAGAAATATATAATTTCTGCAGGTGCAAAACGGCCTAAAAGAAGAATTGTTTTTGATTATGTCACAGGGTACCCTCCTGCGATCATGATTTCTAGGCCTCTACCTTCATCAGGCAGGCTTGTACCCGGAGATCTGAAATAACAGATTATCGATATGACAAAATCGAAAACGAAACGTCTATCATACTGAAACAGTACTACAAGTTAAATGTGACATTTAGCACCACCTATCGGGGCTCCGGTGATTTCCGGCTGCAAACCCGTAGGTAATTTAAAAAGCATGCACTAGCACTATCATGCGGAGAGTAGTTAAAAATCGATAAAAATGCGCTCTCACACATCTTTATCAAAAGTTCTTGGCCGGAAAAGATATATGTATAATAGCAGAAATATATAACTTCTGCAGGTGCAAAACGGCCTAAAAGAAGAATTGTTTTTGATTATGTCACAGGGTACCCTCCTGCGATCATGATTTTTCTACCCTCATCAGGCAGGCTTGTACCCAGGGAGATCTGAAATAACAGATTGCTCGATATGACAAAATCGAAAACGAAACGTCTATCATACTGAAACAGTACTACAAGTTAAATGTGACATTTAGCACCACCTATCGGGGCTCCGGTGATTTCCGGCTGCAAACCCGTAGGTAATTTAAAAAGCATGCACTAGCACTATCATGCGGAGAGTAGATACTAAAAATCGATAAAAATGCGCTCTCACACATCTTTATCAAAAGTTCTTGGCCGGAAAAGATATATGTATAATAGCAGAAATATATAACTTCTGCAGGTGCAAAACGGCCTAAAAGAAGAATTGTTTTTGATTATGTTTGTCTGGATCTGTCACCCTCATCAGGCAGAACTTGTACCCGATATTGGAGATCTGAAATAACAGATTGCTCGATATGACAAAATCGAAAACGAAACGTCTATCATACTGAAACAGTACTACAAGTTAAATGTGACATTTAGCACCACCTATCGGGGCTCCGGTGATTTTTTGCAAAGAGAGATTTAAAAAGCATGCACTAGCACTATCATGCGGAACGTAGATACTAAAAATCGATAAAAATGCGCTCTCACACATCTGCCCCAGCCTATCAAAAGTTCTTGGCCTTGAAAAGATATTGTATAATAGCAGAAATATATAATGTTGCAGGTTGCAAAACATTGTTGTCGGACGGGGCCATGATTTCTGGGCCTCTACCCACACAGGCAGGCGACCAAATAACAATGCTGGATATGACAAAATCGAAAACGAAACGTCTATCATACTGAAACAGTACTGACAAGTTATATTCCATAGCACCACCTATCGGGGCTCCTCCGGTGATTTCCGGCTGCAAACTCGTAGGTAATTTAAAAAGCATGCACTAGCACCATCATGCGGAGGTCTATAAACATCGTCCAAGAACCTTACAAGATTTGAAGGAGGCAATCACCACAGAAATATATAATTCGCCGTATACCCCAAGAAATGCTCCAAAGAGTTGTGCGACATTTCAGAGATCTCCTGCAGGAGTGTTTAGACAATGACGGGCGCCACTTGTTTAACATTCTTTTCAAAACAGCATGAGAAAAAATTCCCATATTGTAGTTTCTGGAAATAAAAAGAAATTTGTTGTATCTCTATCAGTAAAAAGCATGCACTAGCACTATCATGCGGAGAGTAGATACTAAAAATCTGCTAGTGCTAGTGCATGCTTTTTAAATTACCTACGGGTTTGCAGCCGGAAATCACCGGAGCCCCGATAGGTGGTGCTAAATGTTACATTTAACTTGTAGTACTGTTTCAGTATGATAGACGTTTCGTTTTCGATTTTGTCATATCGAGCAATCTGTTATTTCAGACCTCCCTGGGTTCAAGCCTGCCTGATGAGGGTAGAGGCCCAAAAATCATGATCGCAGGAGGGTACCCTGTGACATAATCGAAAACAATTCTTCTTTTAGGCCGTTTTGCACCTGCAGAAGTTATATATTTCTGCTATTATACATATATCTTTTCCGGCCAAGAACTTTTGATAAAGATGTGTGAGAGCGCATTTTTATCGATTTTTAGTTAAATGTATTAGTTTAAAAAGCAAATAAGTAAAGTGATTCTCAAATAGGAAAGTAAAAAATATTGTATTACGATTTTTTAATAATTGTTACTATTGTCATACATATTTTTTTTTTAAATACAGAAAATACTTTAATATAACCACTTTTACAGCGAAAACGGAAACAAAAAACACAATAACTACAGGTGCTTCTGATACCTATGTATAAATAACTTTTAAAACAATTAACAAAGTTGAGATTTACATTAATACTAAAAAAGCAACAATACAGAGCAAAAATTAAATTTAAAAATACCTGCTATATGTTAAAAGAAAACACATCTTGCCTGAAAAATTAATTTAAAAAAAATAATGAAGAATCCAATATAGCTAACATTTTTCTACTGCACCGGGTACCCACTGTTTCTTCATAATAATTGATTTCGGAAACTTATAAAACTGGCAAGGAATTTGTGTAACTATTTTTGCAATTATACACAGCACACATATTCCCAGACATTGTTTTTTCTTAAGTAGACTTCTGCAGAAGTAAATATAACACTTTTTCAAACTTGTGTGACCTATTACCACTTGTAAAAACTAAAGAATATTGAGAAAACAATGCTTAAAAGGCAAATTTCTATTACAGAGAAATGTAACTAATACTAAATCTTTATACTAACAAGGCCGGAGTACGTCACGCATCGGATTTTGACCTTTGCGGTCGAAGAGTACTTGTCGAACGTTACTCTTGCGAGAAGTAACTAACCTGTGTGATTTGCGATTCTTGGACTTAACCCCAAACCGTGAAAAACTGCAGGAGCATATCACGTCAAAATGAGAATCAAATTATTGCGTTTTATCTAGTTGTCTTCTCTAGCTCGTTATAGAGTTATTTACTTTGATAAAACCAATCAAGTATTCAACAAAATCTACTATACGGTGTGGTTTATTCAAAACTAAACAATAATATAAGAGCGTTTCCTTTCCTAAAATTATATTAACAAGAAACTGTATACAAAATATGTCAAATTGACGTTGAATTCTTTAAATTCTCATTAGACCTGATTAACTGTAAAAACTATCTAGGTTTATGTCTAAAACCAATAAATCAACCATTAGAAAAGAGAAAGAGATGGAACTACCCAAACAAACAAGCTAGGTGTCAATTCTCACACAGTGACAAGGTGCAACATTTTAATTGGATGCACAATTTGACGTCATATGCTATTGGCATGAGGTCAAGCATACTAACAGACAGAAAGTCTGAACCGCAAATAAAAAAAACAAAATTGGTAGCTTATAAATTATAGTATTTTCAATAATAAATAAAAATGTCTTGAATTAGACGTTTTGTGTAACTTAGTTCTTACTTCGTCTTTTAGGGTACCTTGCAGAAATCACCCAACTATAGATTTTAATGCTTGGAGAGAGAATGCGCCCGGCCAGGGCTGCATCATAGGAAGCAAACACATTCAAGTGGGAGAGAGTGCTTTCCCAAGTCCATGTACAAGTTGCATATGCACTGAGGAAGGGGTAAGTTCTAACTAAGTAATTTCATGATAAAATTTCTAACGTTATCTACAGACTGGTTGACGTAATTCTTTTTTTTTCAGGGGACCTGCGCCTCTCTCAAAATAACAGACTGCAATCAACTGCTTAGAGAATGGTCGAAGGAGAACATTCTCCGAGACGAAGTTTGTACCGCCCAGTGCGGATATCTATTCCGGAACTCTGGCAACAACGGGTTTTTGTCTAGTAAAGGTTCCAACTTTCAATCTAGACACCAGTTCGTTCGGCAGGCCAGAGTATCGGGTCCTGGATTCGACTTTCCTAGAGACTTCCCTGACTTGAGCCCCTTTATTATATAAAAGGTGCTCGCGACTGATTTTTTATACTGCTTTAGCACACAAAAATGTAGTTTTAGGCTCTTTAAACAAGCGCACGCAAAGTGCCAATGTAGATGGGTAAAATTATATTGCTCGAGAAAGATCCTTTTGATTTTGCGGCAGTAAATATTATGCTACCTAGTAAACTTAAAAAATATTTAAATGTGTACTTTAATGCATAAGTACCCATAAATAAATTTTAAATAAAGAAGACATCATTTTTACGAAACAAAATATTTATCAGAAGAAATCATATACTTCATGAAAGGAAACAAAATATTGAGATGTACAGGTTGAAGTTCAAAACTTTAACCTTCTGTTATAGTCTTCTTCTTCCAATTCTTGAACAGTCAAATACTTGTAAGGCTTATTGCTATCTTCAAACATGTCTGGATACTAGTTCTTTTCAAAGTCAAGCAGTGGCGGCTATTCGGAGGAAGTAGGGGAAGTGCCTCTTCCCCAAAAAAAACCTGGCACACTTTAAAAATCAATACAATATACTAATTTTCAATATTAAATCTTATCAATATTAAATCTAATTCATTATCATCAAAAATTATCAATAATTGCAAACACAAAACGAAATGATATACTTGCGAGTATTAAGCAAACCCGTATGTACGCTCACCGCACCAGCAGCAAACTCGTTTTTGTCGATCCACCAACGGAAGAGCCACATGCGAGCTCCGTAAAAATCTTCCAGCAAGTATCGAAAACAATGCCTGAAAATAATACGTTGCTATGGCAACGAGAGTATCGCATGTACGAAGACCGCGCCTCTAGGGAAGAGCTGCAGTTTAACGCTTCCGTTCGTATTTTGTAAAGTAGACGGTGGCGATCGCGCTTTATTCAGTATTTTATCGGCGGTCTTTTATTTTATTGTTTGTAGAGGAGTGGCGCGAGTGTGTGGTTAAAAATTAATTCGTTTGGGCCCGTTAGTGACGTTGTAGAAAAATACCAGTAACAACAACAATAATAATAATAAAGAGTAACAATTATGTGAAATAAAACACATAGATTGATTTTAATGCGAAAATAATGACAGTTCTCGATTGTGTTTTATTTCATCCTGGCCGTCATGGCCAGCTAGTAATAAACTTTAAAAGTTGTAAGTATAACATTTTTCAATTGAAAAATTTTAAATTAATAATAATGAAAATAAATAATAAAAACGGCCAGCCTGTACATCCACTGTTCTATGAATTTACGTCAGAGTAATTCATTAAGTGTACAGTTAATACCATATTTTTTGTTAAATTTTTAAATTAATATTTATTAGTATATTTTTTTATTTATAGGATTTTTTTTGGAAATGTCTGCCTCTTTAATAAACTTTTTTCAAAAATTCGTGATTTCTATAGTCTAATTTTTGTTATTTTCAATTGTTAATAACTTTTGAGATTGTTAAACTTATTCCTAATCCAGTGAGCCCACGTTTACTAGCGGTAGCAAGAGGTAACACCATTTCACGTTTGTGAACTAGACTACAAAGAGTCATTATACATTTTTCGTGCTACTATATTTCTCTAAGTTATTAAATCTATATGCGCTAACTCTAGCTATTTGTAGCTGTAAAATGTTCAGTTTAAACAACTAATTCACTGCCTTTATACAGCCAGTTTTCTATGTATATAAGAATGTAAAGTAATTAGGAATAACCAAATATTTAGAAAAATGTAATGTCCTTTTTTATATTTTATATTTTCGCGGGAAACATCGCATATTTATTATTGTTAAAGAGTATTTTTTGGAAATGTATAGGTTTTGTATCGAAGGTATGTAGCTATGTAAACAAATTTTATATTTGACAGAGGTTAAGCTTAAAGTAAAACATTGTATTAAGCCATTGTTTGTATTAATCTCAGTTTATTTTATTGTAAAGTTCTCCTAATAATTTCCATTCTAGAAAAGAATAGAGGAATTTAACATTCTATAAAAATACGGGTAAGATTTCAATTTTAAAGCAACAATTTGTTTCTATCAAATCTCACATATTTTAAATTTAAGTGTTAACTAAATTATGTACCACTCTTTGAAAATATTTTTTCATTTAACAACTATTATTATTTTACTATCTTCATTTTGTACTATTGAAAATTGAAGACGAAATTATAAAAAAAACTTAACTCTTTGCTTCAAAAATATTTCTGATTCTAACATAACTGTAAAAGAAATTGAAATACAAGTATTTAAGAAAATGTTTTTATTTTAACACGTTAACTTCCAGCGTCTTATTTACCATTTATTTTTTGAGAGCCACGTGATACGCCGGCGGTCCACGTGTTGGATTTCCTGGAGCGCCAAGTGATCCACGTTTTCGTATAATTTTAGTATAATATAAGTTCGCATGGCGTAGAAATAATACAGTTTTGTTACTATGGTTGGCTTCGTGAGAATCTAAGCTTTTGATTAAAACAAAGCACAAGTTTCTATCTTTGCAAATAAGAAAGTTATCCTTACAAATATAAGCATATATTTTTTAAAAATAAAATTGACCAATTATAGTAAATGTTTCTATATAACATAGCTTAACTTTTGGCTAAAAGAACAGTAAAGATAAATAAAAATAACTCACATTTTTTTCAGTGAAACAAATATGTTAAACTAAAGAACGACTCTAAGTATAAGGTCCAAGATTACAAAAAAAAACTAAAGTCTAATATGAATTTTAGAAAAACACTCCATGCAAACACTTGGACATTTTGAACAGATTGTTATAACCCTTTTTCTTTCTTTCTTTCCCTCTTTTTTTAGGGTTTCATAACAGTGGACACATCTTCTTCGAACTTTTCTATTCCTTTGATCAGTTTCTGTAGTCTTCGTTAATGCGTGTTGAACACGTAATTGCAAATCACTATTTTTCTGATTTTCGGGAATAATTTCTAGCCAACATTCGCAAATCCTTTCTCGAAACTTGGTTATAGTTTTATTACTATTTCCCTGAACTGTTTTAAAAATAACAAAAGCGTTAACGATAGCTGTGTCAAGCAAAACTTCTGTAGCAACCTTATGATACCATCGTAAAGATTTACGAACCGGTGTTGAATAACTGGATAATTGATCAGAAAGGTCAATACCACCCTTTTCTTTGTTGTAATCTAGAATGAGATTTGGTTTGGTTATTTCTTCCTTTTTTCTATTTTTCTTTCCTGTATTGACTATTTCAAGCGTGTGACATGTGCTAAGGGACAAAACATCTCATCTCTCGTCTTTCCATTTGATCGCCTTTCCTATAATTTCCCCCTTCTTTAGTTTGGCATCGACAACTTCTTTGGGCAGTCGTTTTCTATTTTTTTCTGAGGGTACCAATGAGATGAGTGTTTCTTTTTAATAAATCATCAGCAAGTTCTAGGCTGGTATAAAAGTTATCAGTAATGAGAAAACGGCCCTGGTCTAGATACTCATCTGAAAGATCAAGCACTATTTTTCTTGATAAACCACCTTTTTCTAATTCATTTTTTTCTTGGTACACGGATACTTTATATGTATATGCTTCGGGATCACAAATTTTAAATAATTTTACCCCATATTTATGCCTTTTCCAGGAAGATATTGTCTAAATGCAAGTCTTCCGCGAAAGGAAACCATACTTTCATAAATGGCCATGTATTTAACAGGAACCTTATGTTTCTTGAAATTTACATTAAGAAGTTCAACTAATTTTGAAAATTCTATCCCCAGAATGGTTTTTTGTTTCATCATCGAAATGCCAAAAGCGAAGTAATAATTCGAATCGGTTTCTGGACATAACTTTACTGGCAATATTATTTTTTTAAAGGTGCTTATAACTCCAATATGAACTGATATTTGGAAGCCTTTTAAGTCCCATCCAGATGAGCAAACCGAGAAACTTTTTCATTTCATTTGTAGTAGTATCGGTCCAGGCTTTCATTCGACTGCTTCGGGTTAAGGTCTTAGACGAAAGAATTTTATGAGTATTTCTATTGGTTTCTTCAGTCATCAAAAAAATAATTTCATCGTTAACAATCAATGAGAAACAGAATTCTTCTGTAATTTTATGATAAGGGACTCCGATGATTTGAATTCCTGGAGCACCCATAAATGGAAACTTCTTTTGATTCACACCACTTACTGTTGACCAATACCTTTTCTTACCGCCTAAATTGCCGTTGAGGTTACCGTTATCTGAATCTGATGAACCGGAAGAGCTAGACAAATTTTCATCATCAGAACTTTCTGAATTAGAAGGGATGTACGATTCGCCGTCATCTGTTGCATAGGAATCATCGGTCTCGTTTTCCGAATCAGTATGTTTTCTTTTAGAGCTAGTTGAAGGTTGATCCATAGCTTGATCTGTAAAATGAGAAAAACAAAATATGACGAAAAAATATTCTAAACGAGTAGAGAAGTTGCCCAAATCGTCAGGCCTCTACGAGTGCAGAATACGCTATTCCAAACGAGTATAAAGGTGAGTATGCACATACGAGCCGAACGGTTCGCGAACAGCTTGTGAACCGCTCATGAACACCTTAATAGTTTTCTATGGCTGCTCTGGACATTATATTGTTGAAAAAAAAAACAGATAAATCAAAATACGCCGCGTCGTTTGCTATAAGCGGCTTAATTAGGCGTCAGCATGTAAGCATACTTCCCAGGGAAGAATGGTTACTCTCTCACTCTTTTTACACGAAAATGATATCAAAATTACTACAATTCGTAACAGTCATGGAAAAAGCATATTGCTTAGTAAATCCTACTAATGTGACTTCTAATATGAATATTCCTACTAAATAGAAGGTAGAAAAACATATTCTTACTTACATTTACTCACTTACGTGGACAGACCAAAAACTGAATGTCCAATAATATGGCACACTATTTTGTTAAAACAATTCACTACGCCCAGTGGACCGCTAACGTGCCACGACAGGAAAAACAAGAGTGGCGTGATGGGTGTCACCTGTTTACTTTGAATGCGGCGCTCGCAGTAGAGGGGATCGTGTACCGATGGCGTACCACGTGGCGTTTAACGTGTTAAAATAGTACACTTATGTTTCATCTGTTAGATTAGACATTTACCTGTCAAATCTGATATTTCAAGAATGAAATCCCAAATTTGTATTGCTAATTTGATTTATTGATATGTAGCTAAGATTGTTTATAATTCTAAATGAAAAAAAAACACTTAGGTATGCAATTATGCAGGATCCATTGGTGTGTTACCTTTCTTTTAACGGAAAAGCCTATATAATATATCATTTTTAAAATCTGCGTTAAATTCTCAATACTTTTTATTAAGAGCACTTTATATGATAGTCAAATCCAAAATTTAATGTATTATCTTTTATTAAAGTACCTGCACACAAAAGGTTACCTGATATGTTTGACAATGTAAGTTTTGTTGATTTACAAAAATTGATCGTTTAACTGAAACCTAAAGAATTGAAATTTCGATTATATTATGTTATGAGGTTAGAATGCGAAATCTGCAAAATGTTTGTAACATTTTTAATAACAAATATCCTCACAGAAATCCAATAACTAAAGCTACCGCAAGTAAAATTAACAAAAAATTTTGTGAAACTGGAAAGGTAAAAGATGCTATAGGTTCTGGCAGATCGGAAAATAATTCTTATCTTGCTACCAAAACACTAGCAAGAAAAAACAGCATCTTAACAAGTAGTTTGTAAAAAATAACGGAAACATCACAATACAAAAAACAATAAATTATTGAAACTAAGTAAGGTGTTTAAAATGTTGTCCATTTACTTCCTGACAGTAGGTCAAATACTGTAGGAAAACATTTAATACATTAAAAAGAATGCCAGACTCCTCGATTCGTCTACATTCGTTTTTTATTCGCTGTTTTAAATCCGCGAAGTATGTCTCCACAAAAAGTAATCGAGGGGCGTCAATTCTGGAGACCGAGGTGGCCACTCTATTGTACTGCTACGTCAAATCCCTATTCCAAACATTCCGACCAATTTCGGTCCTTAAAAGATTCAAATATCTTTCTCCAGTTACTGAGTCTTCCATGAAGAGGGGACCGATTATTTTGGACTCTTTATACCACAACAACCATTTAAACTATTAAAACATTCAGAGCCTTATCACCATCTGTTGCGTTTTCAGGTCTGTCAGAATGTACAGCATCTTTTACCATTCTAGTTTTACGAAATTTTTTTGTTAATTTTACTTACGGTAAATTTAGTTATTGGATTTTTGTTAGGATATTTGTCATTGAAAATGTTATAAACATCTTGCAGGATTCACATTCTATACCCATAACCCGGTATAACTAAATTTTCAATTCTTTAATTAAATTACTCCTTAAACTAACGCTCCATAAAACACAAAAGTTTACATCTCTCTGCAAGCATGTTAACCAGAATTCCAGAATTAACAAATATATCAATTTAAAATCTAAACGAAAAGTAACAAAATCAATCTAATTAATGAGTTGATTTTTCTCAATATTGGAACAGCAAATCGAATTACTAATAATCTCTATAAGGTCCAAAGGACTCATTTCTGACAGCGCATAATTTATTTTCACACATATCTTTCAAATATTATTTTTAGAAGGCCCGTATGAGGTTTTTTTTTAGTTGAACCAAAGAGTCTTTTAACAAAGGCCTTATCCGTTTGTTACCATGTATTATATTAGTTATTACAATTGATTTGCAAGAAAGTTTTCTAGATTATTATAGCAAATTCAGCAAATTTTAACTTTCATCAAGAGTACAGGCTATCTGATTATATTCTGACATACATTCAATATTAATTATGTTGATATTATCATATTATATATTTTTGCATTTTTGCAAGTTTGCGTAAATTCTTATTTCACCAAAAGAACATGCGTCTATCTAAAGTTATTAATTTCATAATTATGAATGTTTTTGGTTTGTAACAACAAAATTAGTAACTTTAATTTAACTGGCGTGTTTATGTGATGATAGATAAATAATCAGAATTATATGCCTACTTTAAAAACGCAAAATAGGTGATTTATGTGCAAATACATATGTTTGAGTTACATTTTTTTTAGCGCGCCCTGTACAGTCCAAAATATTAAGTAGTGAGTGAATCAATAGTGAAAAATAATATATGATCTTATTTAAAACCAAATGCAAAACATATACGTCTCGATTTATCATTGAAACCACTTTTTTTTCTTATCTATCAATTTTAGTAATCAAAATGACATTTCAACAATTAACTCACGTAATGAAATGTCTATGTTTACGTAGGCTTTATACATTAGTATTAGATACTTTAGTCAAAAATATGTACAGTTATATGTATAAGTTATGTATTTAAAAAGATAGTTTATATATGTATGTATATATTAGATGAAAGTATTATAGCAGCAATGGCATTTTTACGCATTTTGGATGCTCAGAAACATTAATTTGAAGTTATTTTTTTATGCTCAGTAATTATTTTTCCCAACAACTGAATAATACACTTTTTAATTATTTACATGTATATTTCAAACGTTGTCTGGTATGTATTGATTTGGTTTTGTGTACTTTCAGTTCATTATTTTTAAATAAGAAATATGTAGGTTCAAAGTTGTGTTCATCGCATCCAAAATATTGTTATACTGGAGAGTAAAAACACTTCATTTTTTTTAATGTAAATCGATACTTAAATAAATTACTTTATAGACATATTAGTTTAATTCCTTCATCGTCTTCCTGTAGTTAAGCTTTCGTTCGTTAAAATATAGGGGACCATAATTACGACTCTGTAGACAGTGGCGTGTTTAAAATGGAGGCTAGAGTTATACAGCTTTCCTTAACAAATGATCCATATATTATTTCTTTGAATTGTAAGTCACAATAATTTAACAAATAAGTTTTAATCATCGGAGGAAACGGAGATTACCGGTTACTTATTTCTAAATGGCCGAATTTGTGACATAACGTTGCCACATGAAACCTTTTATTACCTGTAGTGATGATATGAATTGCCAATATGACCAAAAGATCGAAAGTTTTGATAATGTTGATCATATGATACGTCAAAACTAACATAAAATTGGTTGAGGTCATATATCTATGACAGGGGATATAGCTTGTTTCTCATAAATGCCATATAAAGGCGGACTCAAATGACTAGCGTATTTGACTAATACAAAATAATTGTGCATTAGGCCAGTATCCAATTAGTATGGTCAGTGATTATCGATCACACTACGAATATTCGCCCATGACACAAGGACTCTTGATATTTAAGGATGAAAATTATGAATTTTCGTTAACATTGAAAAATTAAAAATTACGGCGCCAACATGGCGAAAATAATACATATATATGTATATATATATATATATATATATATATATAATATATATATATATATATATATATATATATATATATATATATATATATATATATATACAGGGTCTAGACATAACTATAAAAAAATATCTGCTTATCGAAGTCTCTATAATTTATTTGCGGTTGGCTGCCTTGTCCAAAAGGGTACACTTTAGTGGCCTGTGCTGATATTTTTATAATAAATAAATATAGGGTGATCAAAAACTGACATTATAAATATAATTTAAAGAATCGCTAAAAGTTACTTTTTTCAAATGGAAACCCCCAATTTTTATAATTTTATCTTATTTAACACTTAAAATAAGGGTGACTTTGTGTAAAGTTGTTTATTCCAAAAATTTGTAGTTTTTGAGTTATTGACGATTTAACAATTTTTATTCTAATAATACCAGACGACTTCTAAGTTTCCTTGTTATTTGGCCATGACGGGGAGGCCTGGCGAGAACAAAACCAATTGGTTACTATAGAAACGTAATATTTGTTGTCGTTTGACAATTACCTACTAAAATATTATTCATTTATTATAGTAATTATAATAATTATTAAACTAATAATCATGCCAGGGCGATTAAATTACACACACAGGATTATTTGAATTTGTTTATTATCTATGGGGAATCTAACAGAGTTTTAACAAGAATATGCCAGATATTTGCTGATAGATATCCAGATAAACAGAAACCGTCACTGAAAAGCGTTAAACAAATGTTGGAAAACTATAAAAATGTTGAAACCGTGAAGACAAACATTAATTAAAGAAAGCCTATTCCCATTATAGTCTAGTCTACACAAGAGCACAACTTATTTCTTTAATAAATGTTGAAAATGTCCACCTTGTCCACTTGTCGTAAAACGTAGCTTGTAAAAAGTTAGTAACTGCAACGGTTCTATGTGGTGTGGCGCCATCGTGTTGGTAGAAAATTTGACTATGTTCTGCCAAAGGTAAATTACTTAAATATTCGTTGTCCAGCTCTTAAAAAATATTCAGATATCTTTCTCCTACAAAAGTTTATAGACATAATTTTACGGAAAGAAATGCTTTGATAATATTCATCGATTTATTGATTTAGGAAGAAAAAAATACATCAAAATTCAATTAACTTAATCTGAAGAGTGCTCAATAAAAAAAGAAGGTTTAGTATTTTATGACTTTCTAAAGTCCCTGTATAAATATCTTGTAAATATCTAACTAGATATGATGTGTTATGGTATGTGGACCAGTATTTGTATGAAGTAGTGTAATGTGACCTGTATAAATAATTTCATTTAATTTATTTATGTAATAATATTTACTAAATGATTTATCTAATTTTGGATTGACGCTAAATTGATAAAAAAAATTATTGTAATATTACTTAAATAGATTATTTTTCATCAAATCCTTGTGTTTAGACAATGCATAACATACCATTCAAATTTTCTTCGTAAAAATTCAGTTTTATTATTCCATCGTTCCTTACTGCACAAAATACGTTAAATTGCCAGGATTTTTGAAAGTTCCGCGGTCTTACTTCATAAGGATTCGAATCACTCCAAAAATGGGAATTGTGTCTATTGAAAAGGCCATTTTTAGTAGATTTTTCTTCATGGGTCCAAATTATATTGTCCAAAAATCTAGGGTTATCTTGTACTATTGTTAAAATAAACTCGCAAAACTGTACTCTTTTTGGCAAATCAGTGTCTTTTAGATGTTGAACCAATGATATTAAATAAGGTTGGAAGTTATGTTTTAACAGAATCCTATGCACTGAGTTCGTCGAGATTCCTGATTGTCTTGCGACGTTTCTTAGGGATGTCATTGGATATGCTGCAAAATATCCCAGAATTGCAATCTCGACATTTTCATTATCAACAATGGGCCTCCTCTTATTAATTTTTGCCTTGACGTTTCCAAATATTTTATAGTTTTCCAACATTTGTTTAACGCTGTTCGGTGACGATTTCTGTTTATCTGGATATCTATCAGCAAATATCTGGCATGTTCTTGTTAAAACTCTGTTAGATTCCCAATAGGTAATAAACAAATTCAAATAATACTCGTGTGTGTAATTTAATCACCCCGGCATGATAATTAGTTTAATAATTATTATAATTACTATAATAAATAAATAATATTTTAGTAGGTAAATGTCAAACGACAAGAAATATTACGTTTCTATAGTAACCAATTGGTTTTGTTCTCGCCAGACCCCCCTATCATGGCCAACTAACAAGAAAACTTAGAAGCCGTCTGACATTATTAGAATAAAAAATGTTAAATCGTCAATAACTCAAAAACTACAAATTTTTGGAATAGACAACTTTATACAAACTCATCTTTGTTTTAAGTGTTAAAGTAACTTTTAACGATTTTTCAAAGTATATTTATAATGTCAGTTTTTGATCACACTATATTTATTCGGTACAAAAATATCAGCACAGGCCACTAAAGTGGATCCTTTTGGACAAGGAAGCCACCCGCAAATAAATAATAGAGGCTTCGATAAGCAGATACTTATAGTTATGTCTAGACCTGCAAACGTAATTTTTTACATAAAGTTCAAAATATCTCAAAAACAGTTCAACTTATATTATACATGAAATATACCTAGAATTTTTCGAGGAATCTATAAATTCGATAATATACAGGGTGTTCTGTTTAAAAAAAGAGAGTTGATGTCTACTTCCGCTTCTAAGTGCCGCCATCTTAAAAATATTTTGCGCGAATTGCTCCCATCGACTTTAGTTAGCTGCCAAAATTTCAAATTTTTCCAAAGCCTACTTTCTGACAAATCGATCGCCGCGGTTCGTCGTGAGACACCCTGTATATATATATATATATATATATATATACAGGGTGATTCACGTGGATGGACCGTTAGACGTTTCTGGAGAACGGATTGATGGATCCTTCTGAAATTTCGGTTACTTACATAAATGACCTTGATCTACCGTTTTAAAATATTTTCAGCCTTACAGTGTTGCCGGTTATACTCAAAACCGGTGGCAACATCGCTATTTTAAACAAAATGCCCTATATTTTTTTACATTTTCTGAAACTACGCGTATTTCTGAGCAACTTTTCTAAATACTTCCCTATACCTATGTGTAGCCGTTTTTCAGGAATTAATTTATTTAGAATATTTTTAACGAAAACAACACTTCAAATAAATCTGAATTTCTCCCAACTCTAAAACAATTTTAATCTGAAATTTGGGATGCGGTTAGATAATGCCCTTAGGTATTTGATTTTTTTGTCATATTTTAGTTGAAGTATACAGGGTGCTCCAGAAATAGATGCATGTAGGTAACTTACAAAAGTGCGAGAAATTCGATTTTTTTAAATGAAACACCCCGTATATCAGTACTGATTTGAGTAGCTGATAAAAGTAGCTTTCTAATAATGTATACTTTGCCTATACCTAACTTTTCAAGTTTTTGATTTATAAGCATTTCTTTATGAAATATCAGAAAACATGTCATTTTCAATGACTATTTAATGTTGATTTTAAATGGAACACCCTGATTTTTTTCCTTTTATTCGATTCAGCATTAATTTTTGAATGAAAAATGCCAAAACTATCCTATAATACCTATTTTTGGTCATTTTAACATATTAAGGTTTTTTATACGGAATAACGGAATGGACGCTTTGAAAGCTTTTAGACAGTAGGCTGTGAAAAAGCAACGCCACGCTATTGACAAGCTTGCCATGATGATTTAACTCTTAATTTGAATAGGCTGACATTTTTTTATTTACGAAAATGGCTGAAATATGATAACAATTATACGTTTTCTCATATTTGTGATTTGTTTGTAATCTTTGGTGAGTGTAACAAAATTTATGCTAGAGAATGTCGCGTATTTAATGAAAAATATCCAGAGTTAACTCCAATGACGAAGAAAAAATTCAAACGCATACAAAGTGTAAACTTTGTCACCGGAGATGAAGATATAGAAATTATGGTGCTGGCATATTTTTATGCTTTTACGAAGCTATACGTAGTGCGGAGATTCATAGGATAAGTTATTCTTCTATTCAAAGAATGCTTTCCAAACATCTTATGCATAATTTTAAAGCAAATACTCTTCATGAACTATTGCCTACCGATTTTCTGCAAAGAGTGGAATTGTGTGAAATATGAGAACTCAAGAGGATCCAAACTTTTTAAAGAAAATAATTTGGACTGACGAATCCAAGTTCAGCAGAGATATCTTTATAGAAGAAATAATCACTATACCGAGAATCCAAATTTTATTGTCGAACGGAATCATCAACAAAAATTTTCTTTTAATGTGTTTTGCCTTCTTATGGACAACCAGAGTGTTTATTACGTGTATGATGATAATTTGGATCAAATGAAGTATATTGAAATTTTGCAAACCGTGGTGTCGGATTTTTTGGATAGTTTACCCTTAAACTTAGCTGTCCGCGTTTGGTATCAGTTGGATGGAGCTCCAGCTCATTGTACGGATTTGGTCAGTAATGAGCTGAATATTATGTTTGAAGATCAATGGATTCGCAGGCGAGGTCCATGGAACTGGCCTATATATAAATCCTTTAGATATATTAAAAATTTAGTATATGGAACATTAATAAATAGTCGAGAAGAACTTTTAAATCGGGTTCATGCAGCTTTTGGTAGTCTACAGCCAGAACAAATTAGAAGATCTACAACATCACATGTAAAAGAAAACATTTTGAAATGCCTGAGACTAAATGGTGGCCATATTGAATAATTATTGTAACTGTTATTTTCACTTTTATTATTATATTATTTTTGTTGTATTGTTGGTTTTAAATAGTTAGGCTATTGTTTTATTCACCTGTTTAACAATATTTTTATTTATGTATACGTAATCTTTTTCTATTATTAGGTAGGTGCATAATATTCATTTCTTTTTATTCCCACTAAAGTCTGAGGTAAAGTGTAGTTCCTTTGCATACATTCAATTTTTTTAACTAATTATGGTTAAATCTGGATGTTTTTCATTAAATAAGTGACAGGCTCTAGCATAAATTTTGTTACACTCCATGCCACTGCCATGGAGCCTTATATTAATTGTTTTCATGGCACACTACTACTAGAATCATTAAAAATTACTTGTTTTATGATATTTCATAAAGAAATGCTTATAAATCAAAAACTTGAAGAGTTAGGTATAGGCAAAGTATACATTATTAGAAAGCCACTTTTATCAGCTTCTCAAATAAGTATTGATATACAGGGTGTCCTATTTAAAAAAATCGAATTTCTCGCACTTTTGTAAGTTACCTACATGCATCTATTTCTGGAGCACCCTGTATGCTTCAACTAGAATATGACAAAAAAATCAAATACCTAAGGGCATTATCTAACCGCATCCCAAATTTCAGATTAAAATTGTTTTAGAGTTGGGAGAAATTCAGATTTATTTGAAGTGTTGTTTTCGTTAAAAATATTCTAAATAAATTAATTCCTGAAAAACGGCTACACATAGGTATAGGAAAGTATTTAGAAAAGTTGCTCAGAAAAACGCGTAGTTTCAGAAAATGTAAAAAAATATAGGGCATTTTTGAAGTGTTGTTTTCGTTAAAAATATTCTAAATAAATTAATTCCTGAAAAACGGCTACACATAGGTATAGGAAAGTATTTAGAAAAGTTGCTCAGAAAAACGCGTAGTTTCAGAAAATGTAAAAAAATATAGGGCATTTCATTTAAAATAGCGATGTTGCCACCGGTTTTGAGTATAACCGGCAACACTGTAAGGCTGAAAATATTTTAAAACGGTAGATCAAGGTCATTTATGTAAGTAACCGAAATTTCAGAAGGATCCATCAATCCGTTCTCCAGAAACGTCTAACGGTCCATCCACGTGAATCACCCTGTATATATATATATATATATATATATATATATATATGTGTGTGATTTCATTCCGGGTGTACATCCGTTCACTACTGTCGTTCTGAAAAGAACAGTTTTGCTGACGTTTCGCCAAAATCACATTTGGCATTTTCGAAGCCTTCTTTCTCTCGTCCGAATAGAGACTGAAGTGTTGGTGACTGCGACGGTTCCTTTTATACCCCCACTCGGGGCCGAAGGTTATATCTGCGTAGGCGTTGGTCGTTATTTATGTTTTCCTAAAGGTGGTTTTGTTGTTGAGCTAATTGCGATTTTAGATTTGTCGATTATTGTCTTCCATACTGTTGGTAGTTTTAATGATTCGTCCCTTTTATTCAAATCACCTTGTTTTTCAATTTCAATGGCTTCTCGGATTATTCTGGTCTTATAATGTTCTATTAATGCACAGGTTTCCCGAACAACGAACAACAAAAAATATGAACCGGGAAAGCAACGAGTAGTCTTACCATATGTAAAAGGCACAACAGACAGAATCGGAAGAATTCTGAGGAAACACAACATTCAAACAATACACAAGCCACAAACAACTATAGATAAACTACTCGGAAACCCAAAAGATAAAATCAAACTGGAAAACCACGGAGTGTACAGTATTCCGTAACTAACAGGCGAATATCAGCAACAGTGGAAGAGCATAAACTCAGCATCAGAAATAAACAAACAACCTCAGCTTTATTCCTACATCATCAGGAAACCGGCCATAAAATAAATTTCGATGGGTGTAGGGAGATTGCCAATATAGAACATTATAAGACCAGAATAATCCGAGAAGCCATAGAAATTGAAAAACAAGGTGATTTGAATAAAAGGGACGAATCATTAAAACTACCAACAGTATGGAAGACAATAATCGACAAATCTAAAATCGCAAAAACTCAAGCGCAATTAGCGCAACAACAACAGCACCATCCAGAAAACATAAATAACGACCAACGCCTGCGCAGATATAACCTTCGGCCCCGAGTGGGGGTATAAAAGGAAGCGTCGCATGACCAACACTTCAGTCTCTTCGAAAATGCCAAATGTGATTTTGCCGAAACGTCAGCAAAACTGTTCTTTTCAGAACGACAGTAGTGAACGGATGTAAACCCGGAATGAAAACACATTGTATTTTTCCATCCGTGAAGGAGCAAAAATCAACATATATATATATATATATATATATATATATATATATATATATATATATATATATATTTTTTTTGTTTTGCTAAAAAAAATGGAAAATGTTGCGAGTAAAAAAACTACAAATGAGTGGGTTCGTTAACGACACAAGACCCAGCACATTCTAATAATGTATCGGTTTTCGTTATTTTTTATTTAATGTACTAGATTGGAAAAACGGTTATCTGCAATATGTAGATATTGTTGAAATCTAGAAATTATGTAGATTTCGATGAAAAGACGTTGATATGTTTTGATCGTTTGCGACTTTCATTGTCGTTGATTATTCTGACTAAAAATCCCTTGTTAGTGAAAATCCTACAACTCTTGCATTTATATAGCAGTTGTTTTTTGATTCTCTGCATTTTCCTATTATAAATTTTCCAAAATTATAGCAGCAAATTATAAGTGACATCCTAAGATACCGATTAGAAATATCATTTATTAATTAAAATAATTTACCTGTTTTGTTATTTAAACCGCCTCTTTGATATCTAGCAGTTAAAAAAACAAATCAAGGCAAATCTAATAAGGAACAGTAATCAAAACAAGTACTTGTGTTGGTGCAGATAGTCTACCCAAAAAGCGTCGCCACAACAACAATATCAATAATTTTATTTAGTAGCTATAGAAACAGCTGTGTATTGGGAAATTTACCGGGTGTCTATATCAATGTCAACATATCTGCCAATTAGACACTATCAAACCGCTGACATTACGAGCAGTTTTATAAACAAAAATTTGACATGCTCGTAGTTTAACAATTTTACTTATGGAAAAACCGGTGGATACAAAATATGGGCAGAGGATTATTCCACGAGAGCCGTGGATCCCAATCGCGGATCCAAACATACGCAGTCCTGTTGATTTAAAAAGCGTTAAGGGTAGTGTTGAGTATCCGCCGTTGTTTGCCAAAAAATCATGGACCCAAGGTGTCCCGGAAAAGGACACTCAGATGTATTTCAGACCGTCGGAAACTATCGGTAAGTCGGTACTTTGTGTGGGTTAAAAACAAACTGCTAATTAAAAATGTACCAAAAGGGAATAAAGTTTGGTTTATATACCAAAATTTGGTTCTGGTACGATTGAATATATCTCGATTTTTGACCTTTTTTGAGTTTTATTAGGAAGCTTACCTCAAATTTACTACATTTAAGCAAATAAAAGCGTGGATGCATTACAATTTTTCACAAAATAATACAAATTAGAATTGATTTCTTAAGTAGTTTTATTTGAAATTCCGTTACATTTTATGCATGTGACTGTTGTTGTAAGTTAATATATGTGTATTTTGAAAAATTTGTTTATTTCCAGTATATATTTATTAAATTAGAATTTTTTTTTTTTTTAATTACGAATATGAATGAATAATTCTCTAACATAATATCTAACAAATGAAGTTTGTTTTGTATCTACTAAACTCTGCTAACTTAACTGCATGTCATTTAGCCAGACGGTAAGCGCTGTTGCCAACGTAAATTTTGTTATATTCTGTCATGTGCCAGTAATTTTTTTTTTATATAGATGGGTTCGTGCAAGTCAGAGTGAAAAGGAATTAGGTGGATTCGTACCGGGTTAGCACCATTAAAGCAAAAATATTTAGGGTCAGTTTCACATTAAGTAGGTAACCAATCCTACACATATTGTGTCGGAAGGGAAATGGGCATTTATTTGGTTTTATTATCGTTAGTAAGTTTAATATTTTTTGACTTATAATTAATAAAAATGCGGTTTTGGTTAGGTTAGGATTGGTTAGGGTCGTTCTAAAGAAAGGGCGCGGTAGCGCACCAGCAAAATTCGGAGCCTACATTAAAACACTGTTTTTTTTTAAACAAAACTTATACTGTTAGGTGGATGTGTTCCGTTAGCGATAGGTTAGCCCCAGCCATAAAAACTTATGCTAAAATCATATCTAAAATATGCGCGCACTCAAAAGTAGCGTGATTGACGATTTAGGGTCCCGTGATTCATAATGGGTTAGGTTAGCACCAAGTTTGTTAATAAAACTATCGTTAAACTGTTTTGTTTAAATTTAGGAATACTATTTGCTGTATATTTGAAGAAAACCAAGTAAGTTTGGCAACAGTGCATATAATTTAGAATCTGTATTTTGTCAAAAACTTCATAATTGACAGTTTAGCATTGAAATTTCTGAAGTTTCCTGGTTATTTAAGGAAAATTTTGTGATATTTTTTAATAAAAAAAAACGCTTCATCCACGCTTTTTTTGCTTAAATATAGTAAATTTAAGGTAAGCTTCCTAACAAAACCAAAAGAAGGTAAAAAATCGAGATGTATTAAATCGTACCAGACCCCCAAAATTTAGTATAGTTATAACTTTAGTCATTAAGAATAAACATTTTGATTGGTTTGTTGAAGGCACCTGATTAATAATAAGAACTCATCCTGTCGTTGGTTGTTTTTAAAGATAAAGATGAAACTAAAATGGATTACATGATTCCACCTTAAAAATGTTTGATATATTCGTTCTTATAAGACATAGAAAAAATAATAAATATAGAAGATTTTTATAAAAAATATATCATAAAACCGAAAACATTTTTCTTACTTTAAATATAATGACTATATTTTGCTATATTCTTAAAATCTTAAAACTAAACTAGGTAATTTTTATATAACATGCTCTATGTAAAAATATAACTCTTTGCGAAATAATGGTAACCGTTTCATATAGGTCCGTCAAATAAAATTGCATTGTTTTTTTACTATTAAATAAGATTAAATGTCATAAAAGTCAATTTTTGATAGACTTTCTTGGTTCAAGTTAGTACTAAATTATTGACTTTAAATATTTATTTAGCGCAATTAATTATTTTTATAAAAAAATTATAAAAACAAAAGAGTTTTTCCTAAAATGCAACTGATAGCATAACGAAACTAGCTTAACCTAACCTTCCCATTCAATTGTCCAATTCAGATTATGTGACTGACACAGTTCTTTAAGGGGCAAACAAATCAATTACATTTTACTACTACATTGTCAAATTCTAAAGTCCTTATTTATATCTCATTTTTTAGAATTTGTACCACCATTTTTCCGCTCGAACGTCTGAAAATGTTTATTATCTGAGTCGTAGGGATAATATTTAGTATTAAACACTTATGTGTTTTGAAACAAAACTTAGTTTAAACAAAAACTAGAGGTGCATAAACAAGCCTGTAAAAAAACCTATATAACCTTAGTTTAACGGAAACCAACGAACCCATTTGAAAAAATAACACAGTAGAAAAATATTTTATATGAATCTTTCGGATATAGGACCTAAGTCAATCCACTTGAAAAATACTAATTTGCCCTGGATAAATATATTCCAACGTATTAATTTATGATCTTCTATATCATTTCTTATATAAAAAATTATTTCTGTTGACGGACTTTTATGAAACTTTTAGCTAATGTAATTGTTTCAGTTTTGTATGAATCATTCAGATCTAAGATCTAAATCAATCTATATTAAAACATTAAATTGCGCTATACATAGTGAGTCATTTAACTTGGGACAGTAATATATCTTAAAAATAATGCTTTAAAAAAAAGTTTCAAATAAAAGTTTTTTTGGTGTCGAGGGGAAAACTAAATGGTAGTGCCTGTTTTTAGGCTTGACCTTCATTTGAAGATCATTTGAGGTCAACTTTGTCAACTTTTATTTTTGGATTTTAGGTAAAACTCTAAACATAGTTTATTTACAATATTGTATAACTAAATTCAGTTGTTTTCAAAATATTGATTTTGAACCCCTTAACTAACTGCACAATCTAAACGGTTCGTATCGGGGAAATTTTTTAATTATCTATCGTATGAGATGAACTTCCGGTTTAATCGGAAGTTAAAAAATGTCGAACTTCCGGTTAAACTGTTGGGTCACTCACTATATTTATTTTTAACTTATCTGTGATGATATTTTTCGACATTCAGGCTCAGCATTCACCCCACAAGCTCAAAATCTACGAATACAGGATCTACCTACGAAAAGAAAGCAAGAGAGACCAAGTCCTTTGGGTGCCGATGGTATGATATTCAACAAATTTTCTATTAGCTTTTACCACTATGTTTTGAAAGGTACTTTTTAAGTAATCCTTGCGGTATTTTGTAAAATATTCCCTAGATTTTTTGATATAACTAATAGACCAAATAAATTCATTTTACTTCTTATTCTAAATACTCTAACCTAGAATCTACAACAAGAAGCCAAAATATTTTTATTGTAAATAACAATATGGATAATTTAAGCCGGAAGTTACCTATTCGTTAAGAAAATTAGAAAGGTATTATTCAAATTTAAGAATGTTTAAATAGACAATTTGATTAAAACGTCCTTCCATATCCAAGGTGTTCAATTGTTCAAGTAGTATTAGCAAAAGTGGCCAAGAGCAACTGTTTGTTTCTAAATTGACCGCCTGGAGCGCAGTTGCTAGGGTGAACAATTAATTTCAAAAATGCTACCAATCTTCTTAAACGCTTATCCCAACTGAATGAGCTTAGGCTTATTTAAAAGGGAATTTGAAACTGTTTAAGGATTTAGACGAGTGGCACTGCCTAATTTTTCATAATTGTTTGTAACGATTACAATTTTTTCAAAATAAATAAAGTATACATATAAATTTATATTCCAAAATAATTAGCAAAATGTTGCACCACGGTTTAAGAAATAAACAGTTCTTTCACTCCTTTGTTGTAGTCCCCAAAAGCCGGCTTTTTTGCGAGTGGTCGTAAATCACAGCGAATACCTGCAGCTAACAGCTAGATGCGAGGTTATTTTATCGCAATGAATACATCTACGAGGAACGATCAATAACTGTATTAGTAACTTATTATTCATATTAATATTTAGAGTAGTAGATGTTCAACTTAATAAAAGGTTAACTTATGGACTAAATTTGATAGGTATTAACAACAAACGTAAAATAAAAATGTATTAATTATATTTGCGAAATGATACAAAGAACTTCCAACAATTAGTTTATTCTAATTTAAATTACAAAAATTATCCGAACGACAATCAATACGCTCTCGACAGGATATCAAAATCGATTGTATTTCAAAAACTTTCTACCAAGTTCTTAAAAATAGAGAAAGAGAATACATGTTCCCTAAAAAAATCAATATCCTAATAGCATAACACTAAAATGGCTAATTTTTAAAACAAATAGTCGTAAATCTAATAGGTCGTGTAACGGGAACTGGGTCTCGTTTAGCGCCGATATCAAATGTTCTAATTCCAAGGGGATGATTACTCACATATACGTAGAAACTAGATTATCTCCAACAAAAATCAATGTTATTAAAAAAAAACTGAAATTATCCACAAGATTAAACTGGTCTGCATTTAATAAGCCAAACGAAGATCAAGTGTCTTCCCTTTTTCTCAAGACCGTCTCCATACTCTAGGTAACATCTTACATTCTCCAGAAATTATAATCTAATAAGAACTGAAAGGGCCTTGCGCCATAAATATTAGGAAATAAATGTCACAACGCACGCAGCTTACAGTACACATTATTTTTAAAAATATATGACTACCAAATAAACATGTTTTAAATGCCTTAAATGGATTCATTATAACTTTATCGCAGTTTTAAGTCGGTAACTTTAGAGGTGTCTTAATATGAGTCAAAAATGCTACAAGAGCCATTGATCCAATGCACAAAAGCATTTATATTAAATAAGTTATATGTGAAAACCCTATTGTTGCCATTGCCTTCACTAAACAGTTTGCTTCTAACAGCTTTCTTAAAATATTTTGATTTTAATATTAACATCGAATAGTCATAAGTGCTTTAAAATATAAATTAAAATGTTTTATAAAGCCTTCTTAAAACTTTTTATGTGAATTAATACTAATTGATTCAGGACAGATATAGTCGAATGCGGCCTTATCGTGCGGGTCCAAAGGTCACTAACATTATGAATCAAATCAAAAAACACAGTGAATACCAAAATGTTGTGTGATTCTTTTATCGAGCTATTAAATCTCGATGGGCTATTTACAAATATACAGGGAGAAAGAAAATAGTTTTTTTTTTATTATATTACGCAATATTATTAAGATAGCTACTTAATATTATTTTATATATTAAATGCCGAGGGACTAAATAAGAAAATTCGCTAAATATGTATTTGTTTAAAATTTTTTGGTTGGCAAAAACAAAAATACACAAAATGGCAAGCGCCTTAATAAAGTCGGAAGGCGGTTCGAATCAGTGGAATAATCAGGATATGTTCTGTTTTTACAGCCACTTAATGAAAGTGAGATCTTTTTATCAATCAACAAAAATTATGAGCCCCGCTTGAACTAAAAATCTAACCACTTATACAGTGTCATTTATTTAAATGCGGGCCACCCCTGTGCAAAGAAAACTTTTTTTTTGTATTGTGATAACAAAAAAAAATTATTTTGCAAAAATATTATACACTTTTGTTAAAAACACAAGATAATTAGTTATTATTTCCCTCGTGAGATTTTTTTAGATCTTTACGTTTAAGGGTCCCTAGATGTCGGAAAATATGTTTTCTCAATTCCATCTGTCTGTAGGTATGTCTCTCTGTTTGCGGCATAGCTAAAAAACTACTTATCCGATTTCTTCAAATTTCAGTCTAAAATTAAGGGCCATGCATGCGAAAAATACAGGCTATATATAGCCTGTATTTTTTGTTAGCCCCGAGTTTCTGGTAAAGCGATTTTACCGATTTTTATATATCAAATTTTGTCTTATAATTATTAAAAAAAATTACTTACTTTAAACACGCTTTAAAATTGGAACAAGTATTCTATAATTATTTATTTACTGCCTACAAAATTACAAATGTATTAAAAAAGTAAGCAAAAAAATTGTGGCAAATAAGGAATGTACAGAAACTTGTGCATGAAAAAAAAACATAATTTACTTCCGAAGAAGATTAAGAAATGTACATGAAAATATCTAAAGGCAAAAGACTACAACGCAAAAATGGATATTCATAATGCAATTTATGATTTATACACGTCAAAAACTAATATAATCCTTCAGAAACTTTTTAATATTATAGACTAAAAAATATCATTATCACTTGAAAAGTCCTCATCTTCTAAGTCGTCCTCAAATGGTGCAATGATCATCGGTGCTATTTCGACATCTAGAACTCGTTCTCGATTCCAACAATCCCATATTAATTTCTCCGTATGTTCCACAGATTTCTTCCAGTACTCCGGCGTAATATAATTTAATGAATCTTGCCACTTTACACTTCATCTGATGTAAGACCATCGTTCACCTGTTTTTCGTAATATGATTTTGCCCCAGCCCATATTAATTATATTGCGTTAAACTGGCAATGGTATGGCGGCAGTCGTAAAAGCTCATGTCCATTTTCCCGTAATATTTCATCTACGGCATATATTGTTGGTTTTTTAATAGATTTTGCCATTAAAAGAAGTTCTAGTTTCAGCATATTGGGTAAAGGATTTTGTTTTTGTTTTATTAGCCAGTCATAAATATCACTTTTCTTCCAGGATGAAGTAGGTTGTTTATTTAAGATTCTTGAATGATAAGATGCATTGTCCAGAATGATTAAAGATGGAGCATCTAAATTTGGAATCAGTTGTTCCTTTAACCACTTTTCAAACAGCTCACAGTTCATATTATCATGGTAGTCCATACTTTTGGATGTTGAAGAAAACCGTAAACTTGCACCTGGGAGAAATCCTGTTGAAGAACCTGCAAGCAAAATGATGAACCGTTTTCCCGTCCCACATCCCTTTTTTCTCTTGACACTTTTTACAGACCAAGATTTCGAACCACATCTATTACAAAATATCCAAGTCTCATCCAAAAATACCACTTTGGACCACCAAAACTGGATACGCTGACTTGCTATGTGACAACTCGCATAAAAACTTGCTGAAAACCCAACATTTTTATTAATTTTGACAACGATTTTAGTCCAATTTCCAATATGCCTCAATTTAAAGCTTCTTTTAAAACTTGAAGGGTTATATTAGTTTTTGATGTGTATAAATCGTAAATAGCATTTCAAACATCCATTTTTACATTGTCACTTATGTCTTTTGTCTTTGGCTTTTTTCATGTACATTTGTTAATCTTCTTCAGTAGTAAATTATGCTTTTTTTCTTGCACAATTTTCTGCACAGTCCTTATACCGATTCCCAGAGTTTTTGCTACTATTTCCTGGATATTGGCTGGTGAATTTTCATTTTCGAAATATTTTATTAGATTTAATACCATTTTTTTCGCTTGTGGATGCAAAAAACCCGAAAATTGTTTTCTATTACTATTTTGTCACTGACTTGTTGACTGATTTATATGTTTATCCTCTTTTTTCATATGAAAATATGATAGGTCTATCTAATTCATCTTCCGGATTTTATGCGGAGGATATGATTACACCTAATAAAAGAAAAACAAATTTAAAAAGTTTGTCGTTGATAAATCGTATGATCCGCACGATAAAACTGCTTTTGACTATATTACTATTTCATAGTAGAATTTAAATGGTTACTTTAAATATCAGAAGCAAGGTAAATATCTTAAAATTAAGGAATAGGCAATTTACAACCCCACACAAGCCACCGTCCCAACAATGTAGCAAATCGTTTTCCTTTTCAAATTGCATCGGACATTTAAGAGAAGAAACCTTTCCCCGTTAAGACTGATGCGTAAGAAAATTGCTTGTTTTATTTTTCAAATAAACCACCCCTAATTTTGGCGATAGGTAAATAAACAAAAAAATATTGATATTTAAAAGAACTCTAACTGAACACAATCGGTTCATGTTAGGCTAGGCAGGAATCATTTTTAGTTTTGAAGGCTGAATGTAAATTTTTAGAGCAAAATTAGTAATGGTATTTTATTAACATACAAAATTTCAGAAAAATCGTTATTATGCCCATTTTATCGGAGTTAAGAACTTGGCCAAATTTCAGTAATAAAAACTAACAATTAACAACTTTTTAAAAGTTCTTTAAACATACCTCGCTGGATCTTGAGGAAAGATGACCCATTTCCCCTATTTATGTTAACGTCACATCCATCAACAATGAAGTAAGAAGAATGACTAGCTTGAGAAGCCTTTTCCAAAACTCTCCAAAAAGTTACATTTAAATGCACTCTTGTTCCAAATTCTATATATTTGCTCACCGCGTACAGCGCTCCGGTAACACGTAGGTTTAAAATCTGAAGACACCTCGTACCTAACCACTGCATGGTGACCTGCCGACTGACCGCTAGAAGCGGCAGTTCGTAGGTGCGGGAGGCGCGTCGGCAAGAGGGAAATTTATTGCGCAATAGCCAAGTGCTTGGACTATTTAGACTATATATAGACTCTAGTTGCACTATGTCCATCAATTTAATATAAAATGGAAAAATATATTACATATTGATGTATTCAGTTGTATGCAATAAATTCGGAACACACTTTATAGATCTATTTTTGTAGCTAAAATTATGCTCTTTAGGAAAGTTACAATATCCACCGAAAAAATCTCGAAAAGAGCAGGAAGAAGACAGAAAAAAACAACAAATAATCGAACAAAAGAAACAACTCAAACTGGCAGGAATAATAGACGCAGAGTATCTACTTTCGGGGCAATGGCTCAGAGACAAGAAGGCGAAGATGGAAAAAAAGGAAAAAGAAAAGGCTATGAAAAAAAAGGTTGACTTGTTGAAGTGGGAGGGATTTCCGGACGAATCAGGGTAATTTACAGTACTTGTACAAATATTGCATGTCCTTGAAATGAATATAACTGAAAATCAGAATTTGTTCAAAACATATTCGTATTTTTTTAATTCTAATATTATGGTTTTAGAAAGCTTGCTGCACTGCAAGCAATTTTACCGAAAGACCCAGACGAACAAAAGGAATACCTCTACGGGGTAATTAAGAAAGAAATGGTACCTATCAATAAGTGTGACATAGAGAGGATTGTTTACTATTTAACTGAGGTGACTAGCTGAATTTGAATTTTTTTTATTATAATAATAAGTCAAAAAACTGTTGTGATTGGTGCCTTTTATAGGCCCCCTAATACTTCTATTAATAATTATATCTCGGATTTTGATAATATATTAACAGACACACTTCCTGGTTCTGATATATTTGTATGTCTTGGTGACTTAAATATTAATTTTTTAAATTTAAATAACCCAGTTATTAATACTTTTGAATCATATGGCTTAACACAAATTTTAGAGAAACCAACTAGGGTAACAGACAAGTCAAGCACATTAATTGACACTATATTTATAAACAACACTGATATTATTGAGCAATGTGGCGTAACATCTTCTGAGGGCATCTCTGATCACAGTTTGGTTTATGTTAAATTAAATCTCAAATACAAAAAAAATCCACCTCAAAAATAAAGTATCGCTGTTTTAAAACTTTCGATTATCAAAACTTCCATAATGACTTAACACATCTACCTAGGCATCACTTTTTTAGAGAGCGCAATTTGAATACCAAAATAACTATTTTCAACAAGTTTATCATCAAACTGTTTGACAAGCACGCACCTCCCCGTTAAGCGCGAATAACTAAGCAGAGAGCACCTTGGCTAAATGATGAAACTAGAACTCTTAAAAAACAAAGGTATAAAGCCTGGCAAAAATACAAAAGCAGTAAAAATGAATTAGACCGTGAAAATTACAGGATTCTTCGAAATCGCGTTGTTGCTGATGTCAGAACATCTAAGAAAGAATATCTTACTAACATTACTGCCCAAAATAACTCATCCTTGACTTGGAAAGCCTTGAACCATTTAAACATTCGCAGCAACAATTTAAATACACTCCCACATAATCTCTCTAATTCGCATGATATTAATAAATATTTCGCTTCCTTCCTACAAAACATTTCTCACACATGCAATGATAAAATAAACTTTTATAAAAACAAACCCCCAAAATTCTTTAGTTTTTCACTGGCGACTTTAGAAGATATTCAGATTGCATTAAATACAGTTAAAACTAATGCACAAGGTGTGGATGGAATTAACTTAAAAATGTTAAAACTATTGAGTCCTTATATTGATAATATTATTTTGCACATTATAAATAGCGCTATTGAAAATAGTTGTATTCCAGAACTTTGGTAAATTGCATTGGGAAAACCTCTTCCAAAAGTAAGTAATCCTCAACGATTATCAGATTTAAGAATTATTAGCATTTTACCCACAATTTCTAAAATTTTAGAAAGAGTGCTTTATGATCAAATAATTAAATACTTTATGGAAAAAAACTGGTTCCGGACTGCCAAAATGATTTCCGAAAAAATTTGTCCACAGCATCAGCATTAGCGACAGTCTTAGATGATATTATGAAAGCCAATGATCAAAGAGAAGTAAGTGTTGTTATTCTGTTGGATTTCTCAAAAGCTTTCGATACTTTAGATCACTGGCTACTCTGTGCGACATTAGGATATTACGGCTTCGACATCGACGCCGTCCAACTTATTAATTCAGTTTTAAGTAATCGCTCTCAAAAAATAATTTATGAGAACAAAGAGTCTAATAGGATAGCAATTCACTCCGGTGTACCGCAAGGTTCTATTCTGTCTCCCTTACTCTTCATCATTTATACCATAGAAATAATTACATCCTCTATTCACTGCAAAAGTCGAGCTTACGCCGATGATACCCAACTTTACTACTCTTTCTATCACTCAGATATCCGGCAAACTGTTCAGAATATCAATTCGGATTTAGAAAGAATAAGGTTAAATCTACAAATTAATAATGTTCCTCTAATCTTTACCCCACAGGTTAAGAACTTGGGTCTGATTTTAGATGAAGAATTGCGTTTCTGCGAACACGTAAAAAAACTCGTTAAAAAGGCCTTTGCCTCTCTCAAACTAATTTATAGCAATCGCCATTTGCTTAATTTTAATTATTATAATTATATTTAGTCTTAATTAATTAAAGAATCTACTATGCGAATCTTTGGTTATCTCGCAATTTACCTACTGTGATTTCATTTATGGTCCTTGTCTATATGAACGCGAAAAATACAAAATACAAAAAGTACAAAATGCATGTTGTAGACTAATATTTAATGTTCGAAAATATGATCACATATCTGGAAAAATATCTGAATGTAAGTGGATTAATACCTAGGGAACTTTATGCATAAACTAATTAATACTCCTGATAGCTCCAACCTATTAAAACACAAATTCATTCCTCGTAGAAATATTCATAATAGAAATGTTAGGTTTAAAAATAAACTTACAATGCCTCAGTATAAAACTGCAATGTTTAAGAGAAGCTTTTCATTTAATTCAATTAATTTATATAATTCATTACCTGAAGAATTAAAGCTTTATAATATCAATAAATTTAAATATAAGCTACGTTCCTACTTATTTGAAGAGCAACTACTTGGGCGATAGTCAGAGACTGGCCTGGTGCCGGGCTGCTAGGGTGGTAAGGGTTGTCTGCCTGGATATCCCAACATTACCATTTTTTTTATTATTTTCGAGTTTAACTTCACTTTTATTCTACAAGACAAACTCTATATAGTTAAGAATGCTTAAACTTACTGTTGTTTTAGGTACCGTCTACTATACTTGTGTAATAATCTTAATTAGGCTTAGTAGCTTTTTACACTCATCTTAGGTTGAGTAAGAGTAGCCTTAAGGCTTTTATTATTAAATATTTTTGGCTATTAATACATAAATCTGTAACCATTTATTTTTCTAATAAAAGTCATTTATTATTATCATGACTTGTTGTCTCACAGTATTCCTGTGGTTGTATTTTATACTGACGGGATTATACTAAGTCAGTACCAAAAAAATGGAAAAAAACCACTATTGTGTATTAAGAAATGATCTAATGTTTTCAAAATGACCGATTTTTGGATGTTCCTGTGAATATCTGTATTAATTCCTAATTGAGCCAAATGCGGTGTAAACGTTGTTGGGGTGAGACCTGTTACTGATATGACGGGAGGAACAATGATGACTCTTTCCTGTTTCCACAGCCTTTTTACTTCCATTGCCAAGTCGGTGTATTTGGCGATCTTCTCACTGTATTTCGCTTGGATGTTCTCGTCGTTGGGGACAGGCATGTCAATTAAATTAGTGATTTTCTCTTTTTTGGATTCAAGGCTGATATCGGGTCTATTTACGGGGATTGTTTTATCTGTGTGGATGTCAATGTCCCAATAGAGCTTGTAGTATTCGTTTTCAAGTATAGATGTTGGTGTATAATGGTAGTAAGAGTCTGTGTTCTCTGTTAGTTTGTATGTTGTGGCTAATGCTTGATGAACGACCTTCGCTGCTGAGTTGTGTCTCGCGGTGTATTCAGTTCCGGCCATTATTCTACATTCACTCGTTATGTGATAGATCGTTTCTCTCTGCTGGTGACATCTCCTACACCTCTCGTCTTTAATGGTTGTGTCCTTGATGATGTGCTTTCGATAATTTCTGGTTGCTATGACTTTTTCCTGGATGGCAAGCAGGAAGCCTTCTGTTTCAGGAAACAGCTGCCCTTCTTGTAACCACGTATATGAAAGCTTTTTATGTATATGGTCTTGCTTTATGTAGTATCTGTGTCTTTCGTGAAGTGTTTTTTCAGACCAGGTGTTCATCTTTTCTAGTTGTGGTTGGATGTGACTGTGTGCGTCTGCTGCGTGGCTCGTTTGAGACAGGTCGAGCGGTGTATAATTCTTGTCTGCCTTCACTATTGCCTTGTGGAGGTTAGTTTGTTTGTTGTGGAAGAATTTTCTGAATTCGGAAATTTGTTTTTTATTTAGCGATTGTATATCTATAATTCCCCTTCCTCCTTCTTTTCTCTCGATAGTGAGTCTTTCCTTGCATGCGTTGGGATGTAACTTCCTGTGATTAGTGAATTCAGAGCGTATGAGAATGTGAATGTTTTTTATGTCTGTGTGTGACCATTTAATGATACCAAACGAGTACGTAAGAATAGGTATTGCGAAGGTGTTAATAGCTTTCGTTAAATTTCTGTAATTCAGTTTTGTTTTTAGTAGCTTTGTGAGTCTGGTTTTAAATTCCGTCTTAAGCTCTGATTTGATATGAGTGTGGTTAATTTTGGTGCTTCGATGAAAACGTAAGTATCTGTATGTTTCTTCTTTGAGCATGTTATCTACAGTTTCATTGTTGAATATTTCCCTCCTAGGGTCTTTCCACTGTCCCTTGTTGATATGAAGTAGCTGGCATTTACTTATACCAAATTCCATGTTGACGTTCAGGGTAAACGTTTCTGTGATTTTAAGGAGTTCCTTTAGCTGTGCCTTTGTGCTTGCATATAATTTTACGTCATCTATGTACAAGAGATGGTTTATTTTGTGTAGGTTTTTTTTTTTTTTGATGTTTAATTTGGAATCCGAAGTTTGTGTTATTTAGTGTGTTTGAGAGTGGATTGAGACAGAGGCAGAACCACAAAGCGCTGAGTGAATAATAATAATAATAATAATAAACACGTTTATTATTCCAAAAGAAAATTACAAATTAAAAAAAAATAAACATAAACATTTACAATAGGAATAAAAGGCCACTTATCAGCTTCCTTCACAAGCGAAGGGGCTGTTGAAGCCTATTAAATAATTATAAAAAAATATTATTAACTTTCATAAAGAAAGTTAGTTTGAAGTTTTTCTAAAAAAAGAGTGGTGCAGGGTGATTAAACAAAATATATATATATATATATATATATATATATACATACGAAAGTACGCGTCCAAGTTAATAGCGCTATGCTACTGAGGCACGAGACAGAAAATGAGAGAGAATTATTTTAGACATATGCAAAGTAGAGAGGGGATATACGAGAAAATAAATACTAGTTTTTTTGTTTAACGAGGTCCGCTGTTATTGTAGTTGTTGGCCGAGCAATTTATTTTTCATTGATTTTTTAAAGGATGCAACTGACAGTGACGTACTGGTTATTTTATATTTGTTGATTAAGTTAGCAATTTGATAAAAATAACTTTTTTTAAACTGTTCTTTGTTGTGTAAAGGTACTGATAGCAGATACTGTCGGCGTAAATTTAAATTATGCACATCCGTACGGTATTGAAGTTTATCGAGGAGATATGGAGGACGGTGAAATTTTAAAATTTTGTAAAAAAAGCAGATAGAGTGTAAGATACGACGATGTTGCATGTTAAGCCAGCCCAATTCGGACAGTTTATGTGAAACCCTCTGCCTTCGTCTAATACCATAAATAAGACGTATGCATGAATTTTGTACCTTTTGAACCCGATTTTTAGCCTGTAAATCAAGGAAAGGACCATAAACGTTGTCTGCGAAATTAAATTGTGACAAAATGAGAGTGTCGGACAACAAGGCCTTGGTTTTTTGATTAAGTACATGTCGCTGAGAGTACAAAGGTTTTAATACTGAGAATGCTTTTTGAAGGCATGAAGTTACGTGATCATTAAATTTTAGTTTATTGTCTATGACAAGCCCGAGACTTTTAGACGAGTTTTTAAAAGCAACAGGGTTGGTGCCGATTTCGATTTTAATGGTGGATTCAAGACGTAAGCGTTCAGTCTCGTTACAAAATAATAATGCTGCGGATTTACTTGGGTTAATCTTAAGAAGATGTTCATTGGATTTACTGAAAAGATAGTGTAAGTCACGGTTGATTTGATTGTTTGCTATTTCGGCTTGATTGGGGTTAAAAGATAGGTAAATTTGAGTATCGTCTGCATAGAGGTGGTACTTGCAGTGACGAAGTGATTTGATGAAATTAAATGTGTAAATACTGTACAGAAGAGGACCGAGAACGCTGCCTTGGGGAACACCCGCTGTGATATTGAGTAAATCGGATTGTTTGCCATTCAAAATTACCCTCTGGCTTCTGTCCGAGAGGAAAGACGCCAAAATTGCCACCGCCGACTGGCCAAAGCCAATATATTTTAGAATAGAAAGCAATATATTATGATGAATCAAGTCGAAAGCTTTTGTGTAATCTAATAGAATGAGAACAGTTGCCTGGTTAAAATTTTGTTCTGACAATATCATCTACAATATCGGATAAAAAAAACTGTACCCGGTTCTGAACCCAGATTGTTTATAGGTGATGATATTATTACTGGATACATATGAAGAAATTTGAGATTCCATTACTTTTTCCAGAATTTTGGAGAGCGTAGGTAACAAGGAAATCGACCTTAGTTGACTAAAGTCGGTAGGATTTTTTACTTTAGCTAGTGGGATGACATGTGCTAACTTATAAAAATATTGTCGTAAAATACAACAGTTGACAATGTGTGTTATGTATGGAATAACAACAGGACAGCACAAGCAAATTAGAGTAATATTTAGGTTATCTGCACCGAACGACTTAGACTTAATACTGAGAATAATATTGGCTAACAGTTCTTCTGAAATGGTATTAAAATTAAATGACTTGTTTGAAAGGAGACTATTATTGTAAAAATCGATTAAATCTTGTTTGGGACCAGTACGATTTTTTGTTAATTCTGTAAAAAATGTGTTCATTTGATTTATGTTTTGAAGTTGTTCGGGAATGTTCTTGTGAGATTTGTTTAGAATATTTAATCTTTTTAATTCTGCCCATTTGTCTTTGATACTGCAATTGTGAAATTTATTGTTTAAATAAACTTTTTTTTCAGTTCTTATGGAATTAGTTGCTAAATTTCGGAGCTGCTTATAATAATTCCAATGCTCGGTACGTCTGAATCGATTTAAAGCCTGATTTCTAAGGTTTTTTAAAAGCCTAATGTTGTCAGTCATCCAGGGACAGTAGGGTTTATTTAAACGGTTAGCAGTTCTCAATGGGGCATGTCTATCAAACAGCTCCAAAATAGTATCAGTGAGAAACGAAATTTTTTCATCGATATTATCTATGCTATAAATATTATTCCAAGGGGTGGCCTCCAATTCGGCCTGAAAATAAGTCATATTAATTTGTCGCAAAGCCCTGTACTTAAAGGTATTATTATTTAGCACTGGTGAACGAAAGTCTAGAACGATATATACTAGCAGATGGTCTGAGAGACCCGCGTCTCTGACACCCACATCCTGCATATCTTCCGAATTGTAACATATTAAATCAATCAAGCTGGAGCTGGTACGCGAAATTCTAGTCGGCTCAGAAACTAGCTGACTCAGTTTGAAAGTGCTTAAAATATTTTCAAATTGTATTACATGGGGACTGATCAAGCATATTAATATTAAAGTCTCCGAAGCACATAATCTTATCACATTGAGTGTAAAGTTCGATTAGCGTATCTTCGAAATAGGCAAGAAATTCATTAAGGCTTGCATTTGGTGGCCGGTACACATTGCCAATAATTATTGTGACATTACCATGTTGCGATTTAATCCAAACATGTTCTACGATATCCCTACATTCACTAAGCAAAACTGTATAATTAAAAGAAGATTTAATATAGATTCCCACTCCCCCCACGCCCAAGCCGGTCCTGTCTGATAAATTTATAACCATCCACAATAACAGCGTCGTTGTTAATATTTTGTGTTAGCCAACTCTCAGATATTCCAATAATAGCATAATCATTCTGAATAAGACTGTCTTTGAAGATATCAAAATTATTCAATAAAGATCTTACGTTAATATGAGCGCAACGCAGCATAGGTGAATAGAATTTTTTTTTTTAATTAAATGAGAAATGACGGGGATTGGAATGCTATAAACAAAAAATAAAGAAAGAAGAAGAAACAAATGTCTCGAATCACAAGCGGTCTCGAGCCGAGCGAGCAGCGCAACTCCGGGTATACTTTAGAGCTACATACTTTACAATATACAAATAGTTATTTATATTTTAGAAAAAGCAGGGAGGTCTATACAGTGTTAAAGTGATATTTTGATTTTAAATTTATTAACAATATATTTTTTATTGTAGACTGGACAGAAATTAAAAAAAAAGAAAGAAGAAAAAAAATAAGTACTTAGGTTGTTAGGTATCAACTCGTAAGTGATCTATTTATTAAGTGAAATTAAAAAAAAACAACAAGAGAAAATATATACATATATATATACATATACACATACGTATACTCATACATACACATATACATACATACATATACATACATACATACACACATATATACATATAGACATACATATATACACACATACATACATACATATTAAATATCATACACATGTGCATGCACTAGACTGCATTTGCATTATATTGTATTAAGTAACTTTGCTAATGAAAGTAATCATGTAATTTCGTGTCCAGTCTTATGATAATTTGTTCTAATTCTAACTCTTGCAAAAAAAAGACATAAATATTGTGGTCAGATACAAAAAAAATAGTAACAGAAAGACCCACCAGTTCAAGAGGAGAAATATGTTAAAAAAAATTAACAGTTTTACCGAATAGGTACTAAATTTAGATAAAAAACATTTTCCTATACTCATGATTGAACCACTCTAAACAAGAATTAATTATACATAGGTATAAATATAAATCTATCCATTTTGAATCGAACTCTTTAAATCTATCTACCGTTGTTATGAAGAAAAAGATAAAAAATAACTTGATGGCAAAAAAAAAATAATTAGTAACTTAAATCAAATATGAATAAATGAGTTCTTGGTGAGTAAAGAAGAAATAAAAAAAAAAGGTACATACTTGATCAGTTTCGAAAGTTATTTCTATCGATTACAAAAAAAAAGGTACATTAGGATAGAAGTGCAGATAAATTTTATTATTAATACATTGAATTAAATATTAGTTCATAAGCTAGTGTCGTGAGAGTAAAGAAGAAAAAAAAAGAGTACATACTTGATCACTTTCTGAGGTTTTCTATGTCGTTTACACTATTTACACGATGCACCCTGTCACCTTGCTTAATATATATAACACCATGAAGGCACCAAGCATTTTTACTGGAGAATTTTTCGATCGCGGTCGCTAACAGAGTCAGTCTATTTTTCGTCAAATCTTCCTTGATTTGAACACCTGTTGAACGTAAATGTTTCCTATTTTTTAGGACTGCGGAACGCTGGGTATCGGCGGAGAATCGAACTAGCACTGCGGGAGGTTTGTCGGACGGAATTTTAGAACCAACACGATGACATTTATTTATATGTGAATCGAGTATGTCTACATTGATTTTTTTGAACAAATCAAGCATTTTGCCATGCAGATTTTCGTTTTTTTCAACTGGGACACCAAACACTCTGATATTTAGACTTCTAGCGTCCTGTTCTTGAATTTCAATTGTAACGTGATAATTTCGGACTTATAGCATGCTAATAATAATATTAAACTATTTAAATAATTATATAATAAACAAATTTTTAGATAATAATACTACTAAATATTAATCATTTTGAATTTACAATTTTGCTTTCCTATCACGTTTGTCTTTTAAAACTACGAAAACTTCTTTTAATGCACTATGGATTTAATATGTTAATGATTATTCTTGTGCGATTCTGCCGTTTCGATTTTTAGAGAACAGAATTTTGGATTCAGTTAGTGCGAACTGAAATAAAACAAGTATATTAGAATTACACTGTATAGGTCCGCGCAACTGATCGATGTGTCACGACATCTCCAGGTCTCGTTTATCAATAGCCTGGCTTACGGTTCGATTATCGATTTTTCTGTCGTTAATTTTGGAAAGGTACCGCGGTGGAAGTGGACGGTCGGGGCAGTTTCCTCGGTCTCCTGCACACATCGCAGTATTCTATCAGGCGCATTTGGTCGTATCGTAGGTTCCTACAAAAGAGGGCGCTACATTGTCAATTTTGGGAAAGAATTATTCAGATGAGTCGGATGCATTATGGCAGGTCTAGATTTTGTTATTATTTTCGAGGGCTTACAATGGTGTAATTTGGGGTTCTTTTGGAATGCCCAAGTATAGTTTTGTGAGTGATTTTTTATGATAAGTTTTCCGGTAATATTGCCCTCCGTGATGCCGACGTATTTCTAGTCATTTCTAGTTTTATCGACCGGTTCCTGTGGTTACAACAGCAATCTGTGACCGTAGTTGCCGGATCATGAATAAGTTTCCGATCCCGTGACTGCAGAATTTTTATATCGGATGTGACATTTTACCTGACTGTGGCTCTGAAACAATGAATTTTATATATTGTTTCTATTTCTCGGATTTGACCTTTGGATATTTAATTGACGGATATTTGCTGTGCCTTTGGTGTTAAGTATGACTGGTTGCTTATTGATAAAGAATTGAAGTCTTAACTAGGATTTTATGAGTGGAATCGTGGCAACATGGCGAGACATTTTGGACCTGTTGCTCCAAAAATTTGTCCCTGCTTGGTGAGTCTCAAGTCAGCAGTGTGGTGCGCGGTCCATTTTCTGATGCCTTCATCATAATTTTCAAGTAGAGCCTGGCTTGATCGTATTTACGAGATTTATTGATGAGCATCTTTTGCGAAATAGTTCCTGTTTGGATTTGAAAGTTCTAAAGTTGTTATTCGGGCACTTTGGGGTTTTTTTTGGACAGAGGAAGTTCGCACCCACGAGGGAGAATTGTGAAAATGGCCGCCACACTCTAAAATCCTCGTTCCACCATCTTTAGAGGATATCCTCCTGCTGACTTGCCATATTGGCACCTGGAATAGCAGATTCCGGTGAGTTTTTGTATATTTGATTATTTAATAATATGATAATGCCCGTGTATGGTTCTTAGTGGCCATTTCCATGACCATACGCCATTTTGTTGAACATCTTCGGTCTGGGTTGACATTTTATTTCTTTAAATTTAGAGTCAAGACTTCGTAAGAAGCCCACTGCACTTGTCCAGACCATCGACAACCACTCGTTGATTCCGTTTTTAGCATTAGGCAACTGCTAGACCCAGACTCCATTTTGGTTAGAAAACCCTCAGAAGGAGGTAATATTATTTTATTTGCATATTTTATTTAATTTTTGTTTACATTTTGGGCTATATTTGGATATGGTTTAATGTTTGCTAAGGGATGTTTTCTCTTTAGGGTTTTTTTTTTTGGTTTGGATATTATTCCAAGGGATTTCCGTCACGACGACGATCAAGTCCTGGAATTTGGATTTTTCTTTGGATCAGTTATTGGGATTGCCAACTTGCCTGACCAGGCAAGAGACTCACTTTCAGCATCGGAGCTGGTGCTGCTCCCACCTGTATACGCCTGAGTCCAGGTGACATTTCTTCGCCTGAAGGTCTGAACAGCTAACGGCCACAGCTATTGGAGGACGTCCAGATAAGTAACCGCAGCAAATAATTAAAATTTCAACTATTATATCTTTTGCAAGCTAAATTCCTCGATACAGTCAATTAGCCAATTTATTAATTTGTTCTTCATATTTACAAATTCAAATTTAAATTAATTTTTCTCACTAAAAATCAAAATCTATTTACTAATTTTAAACTAAACTTTTTACCTTATTATTGAGCTGACTGGCTTATCGAGTGGCCTTTAATAACTTGTTTTGATTCTATTTATAATTTTTGATGTATTTCACTGACTTGTATTTGATTTTGCACTCACGATTTATGGCGTCATAATATCGACCGTGGTACTATATTTTTATATATTCCTGCATACTGTTGAGCATTGTCATATTTATATTTTTTTTATTATTCATTTTCTTGTGTACAATATCGATTTCTCTTAAGCTGCAGGTAATTTTAATAATTAAGATTAGAAGCTTAGTACATATTATAGCTGTATCGCTGTTGGCCCGCGTTTGGACCATACCTACATATACTATTATTGTACTTGAAATAACTTTTGAAAAAAAAAACAAAAAGAACAACTTATTTGATATTAGTATATGATTTCAAACAAAATTTTGCGTTTTACTGCTGCTACCTACCTACAAGTGAGACCCTCATATCTTAATTAATTATTTGGTATTCTGTGAAGGTAAGCTCATTGGTATAAGATAATATTTTGGTTTTTCGTTGCTTGGAATCGCTAGAGTTGTGCAACACTGGGCGATAATTCGTAATTATTATCGGCCTAGTACTTCATTAATTTATTTGATAAAGTAGAGTAATAATTAATTACGTGGCGCAAAATATTTAGATCTTAACCCAGATCTTCTCCACTGTTGCTGTCGGCCTCTACTATTATTCTCCCCAGCTTGTTCCAACTCTTAGGGTCTCCAACGCCTTGATGAATTCGAAATTCAGTATACTTTATTGATCATTAAATAAATATCCGGTAAGTGAAAATTTTTGTGCCATACAATTGCCGTTTGGATGTTGTCGTTACTATCCTTAAGGCTATGTAGTTCCTTCTCCAACTTTGCGATTCGCTCCTCCTGTTCCTTTAATTTGGCTTCGTACTTGCGGTCAAGGATATGCACAACCCTGTCCGCGATGGATTGAAGGAAACGGTCAGTGCAAATGCCCTTGATCTTTTCGATATCATTGTCGGATAAGACCATATTGATTTTGACGTTAGTTAGCGGGAAAAAACACGCCAAACACAACAATGACCTACTTAGAGACACTAAGCCACAAAACACCAGAACTTTTTGCAGGATCCACTGAGGCTAGGTGCCAATAACTCTGTTGACCACTTTTTGAAATTTATATATCCTTTTCTCGGTAAAAAACTTAGAAAAACCGGAGTCGTTGCACAATGTGTTTCATCTGTCAAGCGCCATTTTTTTAGAGAGAGAATCTCCCTGAAATATACCTCGTAGATCTCTTTTGTTTCGATGTGTTCTTTTTGTGTTCTCAGGTTGATCTTAGTTTTCCACGTACTCATGATTTGCGTAAGAAATTGCCTGATGTTTTTATTGACTTTGTATAATTCTAGCACTCTGGTTAGCCAACTGTGGGGTATCGAATCAAAGGCTTTTTTATAATCTGTGTTACCAGTATGAAGGTTTCTATAATTTTTCCTGGTTTGTTCCATGATGACGCTGTCTATAATTAGCTGCTCCTTGCATCCTCGGCTGTTTTTCCTGCAACCTTTTTGCTCTTCCGTTAGATTGTTTTTGTGTGCTAGATGTTGTTCTATTCTCCTGGTAATTGTGGCTGTGATGATCTTATATAGGGTTGGAAGGCACGTAATAGGTCGGTAATTTGATGAGTCCTTATTGTCTGAATTTTTGGGTTTAAGGTATATTCCTTGGGTGAGAAAACTGGGGAGTGTGCTAGGTTTTAAAATAATTTCAATAATTTGGCGAGTGAGAGCTTCTTGTGTGGAGCTAAACTGTTTGTACTAGAAGTTCTGAATGTTATCTATTCCAGGACATCTCCAGTTATGCGTGTATTTGATTGTTTCTCCAACTTCTTGTGTTGTCATTGCAAAGTCCTCTTGTTCCTCTAAGCACTTGTGTCTGTCTTCTTCCGCTTTAATCCATGAAGCGTTATTATTATGTAGTTTCGGTTCTGACCAAATACTTTTCCAGTATTCTGTGATCTCTTGTTTGGTCGGAGGTTCTATTACTCGTTCCTCCTCATTGCTCATGATTTTTTGGTAAAACTGTTTTTCAGGTTGTTAGCGTCCTTTCTTTCATTTGATTCTTTGTGTCAAGGATTTCTGTAAGCGTGTGATCAGGAGATGCAAATTTGATTTTCTCTACACTTTGTGTGATACGTTTTGACTTGTTGCCGCTCATGGATCGGGTAAGATGTCCCAATTTTTTTCTAATTTTGTTAATTTTGTTTTCGATCCTTATCTGCCATTTGAATTTTGGTTTTATGTTGTTGGTGTTTCTGTTTCTGGTGTTATGTACTGGGGAATTATGTGTTCGTTGGTGGTCTTTAGGATTTTATGTGTGTCTTGTTTGAAGATTACACGAGGAATAGGATCTCTTGTTGTAGGGTCGGAGCCTGACCATTTGTTTAGATGTGACTTCATTTCTACTTTGATTGCTTGTGTGAGAGAAGATGCGAGGGGTAGCGGTGTGTATGGTGCTTTGGGCGAATAATTCATTTGTTCTGTGCGCTGTATGGTGCTTGTCATCTGTCGTGGGTTGTTGCTGGGAGTTTCGCCCCTACTGAGCATTGAGTGAGGTTGCACATCCTCTTGCGCAAAGTTGGGCTGGTTTATATGTGGGATCGGTTCGGCATCTGCTCCTCTCTTCTCAATGTTTGGTTGATGAATGTTTAGTTCAGCAGCTACCATAGCTTTGATGTTTTGCATTGCGAGTGGGGTGAGCTTACTGGTCTTTACTACCTTACCTTACTATTATTATTATTATTATTACACTTCTTGAAATCTACATCTTTTTATACGACTGAGCATGTAACGCAAGATTATCATGTGTTTAAGATCTGTGTGTACAGGGTGATCCAGATAACTCTTTAAATGGAATATCTCAGTTATTTTTTAAATTGAAGGGCTCTATGCAAAAGGTCCCCTAAGCGAATTTTTCATGTTTTGAGATTTTAATGGTTTTATATTTTATAATTTATTTTGGAAATATTATCACTTGATTTTTTAATTACTTGATTTCAACTCAAGATTACATAATATCTTCAAAGATAATATCACGGAGTTTCAACTTAAAAACTTTTCTGCTTTTGCTGCAATTTTTTTTTAACAATTTACACATATTGACTTTAATAAATATTATACAATAATTAAAAAAGTTTTCCAACAATTCAAATTTTCGACGGGCCCTGTATAAAATATTCACGATTTTTTACTCTGTGGTACCATATTATCGCATTGTCATGAAAGTTACATGTATAATTTTTTACATATCCTGTATAAGTTATTTACAATTTTTTACGCACATCTTAGTTTTGGAGAACGCAAAACTTTTTATGAAGAATAATTTTTTTTGCTAAAATCAATAATAAAAATTTCAATTTCCTAATTACTTAAAGAACGCAAAAAATCGTTCCTATACGATCATAAAACAGACAGACTCAGGGTCACAAAATTCTACATCGTATCGAACAGGTTTCATACATGTTGAAAAATGTTACTTGAAAATAAACGAAGATAATATCGCTGAGTATCAACTTAAAAAAATTTCTGCTTTTGCTGAAAAAAAAAATTAACAATTTACACATAGGAACTTTTTATTAATAATTACACAATAATGAAAAATGTTTCCCAACATTTCAAGTTTTCGACGCGCCCTGTATAAGATATTCACATATTTTTTACTCTACATACGAAGAAAACAAGTTGAAGTCGTCTAATATCACTTAGGTATTTTTTTGAAACGTGGTTTACAAAAATTCTATAAGTTTCCAAAAATATCATTTAATTGAAATGGCTCGTTCGTTAGAAGATAAAATCGAAGCAGTTGTCATCTTTTGTAAGGCTAACCGAAATTATCACGCTGCAGTTCACATCCTCAATGAACGCTTTCTGAAACGACCAATGTGCGGAAAATGCTTCAAAATTTCAAGTGATTGGGGCGGTAAAAGACGCCCCAAGATCAAGAAGGCCTAAAATTAGCAAAAAGGTGAAATTTCAGGTTGTAAGCTGAAATGGTCGTAAATTCTAGACAATGTACGGGGTCTTTGATTATATTTACGTGGCTATCTGTAGCCTTTATTTTTAAAAATAGAAAAAAATGTTTTATACAAAAATTGTAGTTTTTTTTCCATATTCTATTTTGAGAATATTCAATGAAATAATTACTAGTCGGCAAGAGTGGGATAAACATAACCTATATTTTTTTAAATGGGACACCCTGTATATTATACGCTAAAACGAAAGCAAGTAGCTGAGACACGCAATATTTTGCGTGCGTCCATTAAGAACATTTTAAAATCCAATAATTTTCTTCCTTATAAAATGAGAATTTTCGACGAATTAATCGAAGGTGACCCTGGCAGCCGACAAGAGTTATGCGAAAATATGACAGAGGGGATTACAGCAAATCCCAATTATCTGCGCCATATTTGTTTTAGTGACAAGAGCACCTTTTTTCTGAATCGAAAAATCAACAATAAAAATTCTAGATATGGAAGGGAAGAATACCCCCATGGGTTTCACGAAGTACATACCCTCAAAATATTTTTGGAAAGAAATTTAAACCATATACCATCACTCTACTTCAAAATACAAGAGTTCTAACCACACTACACTACAACTTGTGACGTTCTGGACGCGCGTTTCGCTAACCAAGTTAGCATCATCAGCAGATGATATAAACTGTTAGGGAAAACTGAAAATGTCTTGCACGATTTTAGAAACCAAATATTTGCTGCTATTAACCTAATCTTAGTACGGTACTTACAATAAAAGTTTTGTTCCGTTGACCGTGAAGCCATGTTAAGTCCTAACACTGAAACCTGTGGTGGAAGATAGATCAAAATACAAGTTAGCATCATCAGCAGATGATAAAAACAGTTTATATCATCTGCTACAGTGGCGGCTCGCGGGTGAAAAAGTAAATGAAGTGCAAATGAAGCAAGAAAATATCGCAATAATTTTTTTCCAGAATTTCTTTTATATGTGGAAGGGGTAGAATATTTTTTACGACTTTATTTTGTTTACTAAATCAAATCATTCATAGCAGCAGATTTATTTATAACATCCTCATAAAATGGATGAGTGGCCCTAATCTCCTCCAGACGTTCCTTTTGAATTGAAATATTGCTTAGAGAAGGAAGTCTTTTTTGAGATATTGTATTTCTTAAATAAGTTTTTACACGTTTGAGGCAAGAAAAACTTTCCAATGAAGCACTTGTCGGCAGTATTGTCAAAATAAGGGAAAACACTTTATATGCTTTGGTTAAAATATCTTTATTTTCATTAATTTTTTTCACTTGCTCTTGTAGCGATATATTCCAATTACTGTCATTGGCAAAAATAAGACCAAGTTCATTTTCAAGTCGTTGACTTTTTGAAAATATTTCCCCATATAACTGTAACAAATTTTCAAAACGGGCCAGTCGGAAAATTTAAACTATATTCGGAAAATTTAGCAGAAGCTGCCAAACATAATAATGTAAGTTTTTCAGAGTCTTGAAAGCTTAGTGTCATTTCCATTAAAATATGGTCCAATATTTCATAAAAGGGGTTCTATACTTAGCCCTAATTTCTTCAGGTGAAAGCTTGGCAAGCTCACGTTTGTAATGATTTATTTCTGTAATAGCATTTGCTTTATCAAACATGGTATTAAAAAAAAAATTCATTTCTTTTTTTACAGAGCGCCTCACGACAGCGTTTTATATTGGATATGCAAAAATAAATGTCAAACGATTTTTTTTGAAGAACGCAACTTGAACAATCACATTTACTAACTTCGAATTTGAAGATCAACGAGTTTCTTAAATTGTTGGTATACGCCTCGTAGATGCAGATGTAAGAGCACACGTTCGTTTGGCTGAGTGATGAAAAAATGAGGGAATACTACTAAGGCTTGTCAAAAAATTCGAAATTTAGAAATATTTTTAAACTTTGCTGCATCAGGACATTTAGATGGCCAAACATCACACTTGGGCCATCGTAACATTGCCCTATTAATTTATGTTTATAGTCAAATTGGTCCAAAATTTGATCCAATAGAGAATATAAATTCTCCGACGTTCTATCGGAGCTGACATTATAAAATCCTAAGAATCTGTCGACTACTGAACCTTCTGAATTAAAGTATCTTAAAATTATGGAGCACTGGAAGGTTTGCGTGGTGTGATCTACTTGCACAGAAAAAAACTGTGTGTTCATTATTTCATTTTTTACATAACCATTTAAATAATCAGAAATGCATTCAATTAAATTCAATTAATAATTAATTATTTCGCTTTGAATAGTTTTCCAGTCACCAGTGGAAACATTTTTAATTTTTTTGTGATGATCTTTTAGTTATTGGGAACTTTTCGATATTAATAAAGCACATAAATAGTATATTTAATCGGACGTTTTCGTTAAAATGTATTTTATATAGTTTAGCATTTTCTTGTAATGTGTCTGCTAGAATGCTTTGATTTTTTACAAATGGTTTTTAGCATTAACTCGCATTTTAAATGCTCCGCCGAGTCTTCATGTTTATGTAAAAACCTTCGTATATTTAACATTCCTACAAATCCTTCCTTATTCAACACTGAATATTTATTGGAAACCAGTAAACAAGGGCAGCAAAACAATTTTTGTAATATTTGACTACTACATAACTATTTGTATGCCGAAAACCAGGATGACGATTAAAACTCTGATCTTGTTCCTTCCATCGATTAAATGGAGTTTCCAACAAAATGCAAACCACATCCGTGATCGGATTCATCAATAATGTAAATTAATAAACCCGATACCAAATAAAGTTGTAACAACACCATAAATAAATATAACACAAAACAGTCAAGTAAACTGTAAAGGAACTAACCGGTTGCAGCGAAATTCGCTAAAATAAAAGTAAACAACCACCCCAAACTGAACGACACGTGGGTGTAGTGTACTGCGTTAGCAATTCGCCGAGAGTGTTGTATGGCGCTGGTTAACATTAATCTTCCATGCGGTCGACGTCATCACATACGCGTTGTCATGGCAACGTAGTAGGAAAATCGTAAACTAAACTTAGCACCTCCAGCAGTTATAATAAAGTTCGATTGAAAGTTTTAAAAAGACATACCGCCAACGGTCAAGTAAAATATTTATTCCAGATGTACAGTTTATTTTTTGCCAATTAGGTGAATGAATGAATGTAAAAACTTAAATTTTAAGAGATATATAATAAATATAGTTAGATGTTTGCTTGTTTATTTCTCCTGGTGAAGTAGCCCTTCACCTACTTCACCTGAATAGCCGCCACTGCCCCATGTGTTTCGCGAAGTACATACCAAGTTTCCTCAAAAAATAAATGTTTGGACGGGTATTTTTGGGTGACCATATCATCGGTCCCATATTTTTGGAAAGAAATTTAAACGACATATCTTCGAATGCTGCAGGATACCATCACTATACTTATTGATGATGTTATTGCTCAAAACTTACGTGAGTTATACTTTGGCATTACGTTTCAATAGGACGGTGCCTGGCCAAATTATTTTCGAGACACTAGAAATTACTTGGATTCAACCTATCACAAGTTAATCACAAAACTGTTGTTTTTGTGTCTTTATACACACTCATTATGAAGTTGGTAGGACATAAAAAAAAGCTATTCAGTATTATTATTATTTTTCAGGGTATAGATCCCAAAGACATACCGCCCTACAACAAAGACCTGTTAGACAGAGCAAAACAGAAAATCCCCGAAAAATACAAGAGTCTCAAGTGTTTCAGGTCGATGGTATCGTCTCACGAGGCAGAAGTACTGAAATGGTACTGTATTTATATGCGGTACAACATGCTCTTCTACGTGTTGCACGACCCAGACGAATGGAAGAGACTGAAACTCGAGAGCAGCCCCAAATTCTTCCCGGTCTTGGTGGTACGAGCACCAGTACCGTGGCACACCCAGTATTGCATCGGCCAGCAGTACCTTGAAAGGCACTACTTTAAGGGGAACATTATCGTGAGAAAGATTCGCGAAATATGGTTTCGAAGGTAACACCTTTCTTAAACAAAACAGGAACACATAGTTTTATTTTTACGCTCCAATTATTAATATGCTGTTAAATTTACCAGGCAGATAGCTGCCATGGATATAATTGTTTTAATCATTTGTTGGTATCTGAGGCCATTACGTGAGAGGTCCTTTAGTAACATGACTCATATCTCAAATGATTAAAATGTAAGCAAATCGAAATTGACAGTTGAAACAGCAAATCTCTGAAGGTCAGTTTATAAGTGGCAACTGGCAACAGTGCCCAAGGATGCCAACCTTAACATTATGTTAACGGCTAATTATCCGAATTTGATCTGACAACTGGTCCTCTTTTTGTCATTCTCTAATTACGTTCTTAAAAAAACGGTAAGATGAAGTTTTCATTAGTTTTTCTTCAAATTAGATAGGGAATACATTTTGTTGAATTGATGACGTGCAATGGAAGTTTCATTAATTTATCTATATAAGCCAAAAAACAAATGACTAAAACTTTTCTAGTTACAATTTGCATGTGTATTCTTATTTCAGAGCTTTTTATCAGGAACATTCAGTACCAAATCCAAAAGAGTGACAAGGAGAGTTTGGAAATGTACTGATCCTCTCAGAAATTTAAGAGTTAGTAATAATAGCCGTGTTAAGCAAAAAAAAAATGTTTTTCCCATGACTTTGGAACAACCAGATAAATAAAAAAGCAGATTATTCAATCAATCATATCTAAAGGAAAGATTGCTGGTTCGTCAATATATCGGAAAAGGGATTAAAAAAAAATGCAAATTTATAAAAAAATTATTGGCCTAGCAGTTTGCTCTGAGTTTCTTACCCAATATTTTGGTATGAAAATGCAGAAAGTTGGTAAAAAACTGGTGTTTCAACCCGTTTTTTTTTACAATTCTTTTATTTTACTTATATGTCACAAACGCGGAGAGTATAAATTACAGCAGCGAATTCTTTATTGGCGATAGGTCAGAAAACATACATATTAAAAAATAAATAGGAAAAAAAAAATGTTTCTTCTGCATTTTGCATTGTATACACTTTTTTCATATTTGGAGTTTAAGTAGATCTTGAAGAGAAAAAATCAAGGCAGTACATAGGAAAAATGTTCATGTAGTAATATTATAAGGGTTTGGGTATTTCGGTTTTAATACCGATACCCCCAAGGAAACTATCTGATGAGCCTTGCCGGGGCAGATACCACAGTAGCAGATGACTCCTTGACCTTTGATACAATCATAGCGTCATGTGTTGGTCGATTATCGACAAAATGGTGAAAGAGTAATCTTTACGGTTAGTTCTTCCGTTTTGTATAATTTTTTAAGACCAAGAACCGCACAGCAATTGAAATTTCTGTTTCTTTTATATATATATATATATATATATATATGAATGGATGTATACCATTCCGGATGTACATCCATTCACTACTGTCGTTTTGAAAAGAACAGTTTTGCTAACGTTTCGCCAAAATCAATTCCGAAGCTCTCTTTCTCGCATTCGAAAAGAGAGAGAGAAATAAATAATTGTTTTGTATTTCTTGTAGTTATGACGAAATACTGATTCTACCAATCGATCGCCTCTCGGATTCCGAAAGCCAGTTCCCTCTGAACCCGCAAAAATTCGAGGAAAAAGTCGAAACACTCTGCCAGCGAGCGCGGTTCCTATTGGTCAAGGAGTGGCTGCCGGAATGCGCGGACATCTTTCTCGAGTACAAGAAACACTGGCGTCAATACGTGCCCAAAAGACCCTCGGACTCGTGCGACATAGTGGAGAAGTTTTTCAGTTGCGTCAACATGCTACTCAGTATGCAGCTCAGGTCCTTGGTCATGAGAAGTCTGGTGCACTTTAAGGAACTCCTGGTGAATTTTAAGGTACATAGACAAATGCTATACGCAGGAAAAAAATCACTTAGTAGACCTGCCTTTTTAATTTCTTCCCTCGTAATCGTCAATTAAATAAGCCTCACTGGTGTTTACAGATCTTCAGATGCTAGAAAACATGTTTTCTCAATTCCATCGGTCTGTTTGTCTGTCTGCCCGTCTGTTCTCGCACTGCCAAAAAACTGCTTACCCGATTGACTTCAAATTTTAAATCCAATATGGCAGCCTAGTGAAATGTTAAAAATGTTTTACAAAAAAACTACTTACCCGTTTTACCCGAAATGATCCTGATTCGGACATATATTCAGCAGATCTAGATTATAAAATATTACAGGATTCCATACAGTGTTGCGAGATAGTAAATGTATAGGTGAAAATGGGTCCAATATTTCCAAAGCAGGTAAAATAAAGATATTCTTACCGTAACACTTGGCAACGCTGTACAAAATCTTAACAGGGTATTTACTGCTCTTTTGAAAAGGCAAAAAGCTAGGATCTTATATTCTTGGATGTACTTTTAATGATTTGATATTTTATTCATATTTTTAGGATGGAAATGACTATGGGGAAGAGTACTACGACTTAGCCCTTATAAATCTCCCTATCCTAACGGTGAAGGTGGTGCCTGTTTTGGGTACCGACGAGCTCGTGCTTGAACCGTCTTTAGAAGAAGTCAAAGAAATGTTAACCCGATGTATACATAAAATATTGGACGTAAACAAAAATATTCTAAAAATTCAAAATATCATTTTTCCAGGTAAGACGGAATGTCAACGTCATAATCGCTTAAGCCACAAAGTTATTTGGGTAATAATTCGCATATCATGCTGATTCTTGGTATTAGATCGTGTGAAATGCGATTTACTATCCGACGTTTCGCTTTCGATCGTACGAGGGCATCTTCAGGAATGAACTAATTCCCTTTAAGCTCATTAAATGTTCCGATCTCGTGGAGTAAATCTCCCTGAAGTTTCCTCGGCAATGCAAAGCGAAACGTTGGAGACTTAACTACATTTTGACAAGATCTAATGTCAAAAAATATAATGTCTTAATTCACGAAAACTGTAAAAGATTCCTCTGCTCTATGGTTATTAGTTTCTTCAAAAATCATCTTTTATATATATATATATATATATATATATATATATATATATATATATATAATAATATAAAACCAGTTCTATAATTTTTCACGTTTCGAAAACTGATGAAAATTTAAGAAAATGACATGTTAATCCTAAACGGAATCGAGATCACTGTATGGTTATTAAGGAAATAAATTTTTCTTCAAAAATCATATATATTTTATATATATATATTTTATATATATATATATATATATATATATATATATATATATATATATATATATAAATATCAAGTACTTTCTTGGGATTAGGTTCGTGGATTGAAGGTTTTGCAGGCATATAGGAGAATTGATTTTACGTTGGAGTTGAAAATCCGAAGTTTCGTACGTCTTGTTATAGCAGGAGAGTTCCAGTTGTTGCGGAGCATTCCAAAGACTTGACTGGCTCTGGCTATTCTCTTTTTCACGTCGCTTGATGACCCGTCTGTCTTTAAAATTATGCTGCCTAGATAGCAGAACTCTTCGACTTCGAGGATTGGTTCGTTGTTGATGCGAAAAGGTTCGTTGTTTGTGTTTCCAATTCGCATTGATTTCATTTTACCTATATTAATTTAAATCTATCTAGTTTATCTTGCATATCTTTAAAAGTATTTGACAAGAAACATATATCGTCAGCATAATCTAGGTCCTCTAGCCTACTTATTAGTCCCCAAGGTAGGCCTCGACTCGTTAAACAACATAGGCGACTAAGTTAAACAACATAGGTGACAGTAGACAGCTAGTAGTTTCACTCCAGATTTGACTTCTGTCCTATCAGTCATGTGTATTATCTGCAACGGAATAAAACTTGGTGTTTATTGTTTGTATTGCCCCGAAACCATTTAAAGGTATTATTAAGATTACCCAGTGTGAAATTGGATATATGATCCAACTGCCCAGCATAGAGCAAATTGAAATAAGAAAAAAAATTCAAGCGTGTTCTAAGGCTTTACGACTTACAGTCGTATCCTCACCCAATTGAGTGTACTTTGTTTTACTTGTTTGTATTTTTATTTTTAATAATCTTTGATTTTAGAGCTTGCCAACAAGGAATCGTATCTATATCCGGTTTACGACAGTGAAGCGCCAGTCGTGGAGATCTTCCAGGAGATTGTAGATGCTTACAGGGCCAATATGACTGGACCCTCTAACTATTTAGTCATGTATGAAAAATATTTCTATATTCTTAACGGTCACGCAGAAAAAGAACTGAGTGACTTTTTTGGAGTGCAGCCATTTCCATACTTAAAGGTAACTACTTTTCACGTATCATTTAGTGTAAAATAATTCTCAGCTCAAAAAAAATGAAACATAGTGCTATTAGAAACTGAGTGATTTGTAAAATAAGGTAGTCAATTAGATATAAAGTGAAAGGGTCTTTTTTGTGGACACATTCAGGTGGAAAGATGGTTATGATTTTTTTTACCTTTAATGTTAAAACAATAAAATTTGGCTATTTAGATACTAACTATATTTAGTTAAAAACATGCATTTTCAGTCATTTAGTAATTACAAAAGATAAATTATCCAACGTAGATTTAAAAAAAAACATACTATACATAATCATGATACACGACAAACATATTTATTAAATCCAATTGATAATCGAAGCAATTAAAAAGAAAAAAAACATTTTTATCGAAACGTGGTTTAAAGAAAATATAATTTTGACTGTGTTAATATTATTAATTTTGTTATTTAGTGTTATTCTTAATTGTTAGTTTTTTATAATATTAGTATTGTTAGTATTCCCCGTAATGAACTTTTACAATTGGTTGGGAATGTTGAGAATAAATAAACTATTGTATGTATATTTTTAAAACATTGCACACTACTTGTTTCATCTTGTTGCTATTAATTTGTAATATTACTCTAGGTAGGGGTAACCAAATCGGTTTTGGGTACCCTATATATCACTCTATAACAATTAATTAATTTCCCTGTTGACTTGGTAGATTTTAGGATTTTTTGTTCAATACTAGCCCAGAAAAACTAGACACTAAAAGAACTCCCGACAAGTATAACACAAGAAACACTTTTTCCTATTTTTGTGTGTAAAATTTTCTAGATTAGTCCATAACTAGGATAATTAAAAAAAAATTCACCCCTTTTAACCCTTTAAAAATCAAAAATATATGGCTCAAATTAAGGACTTCTCTCGGGAGTCACTAAGGTCAAAATAAAGATCTCCACAAAAATACAATTTGTTTGGATTTTTTTCGAAAACAGAATAATTTTATTAGAGATCTTTATACAGGGTGTTTTTTAATTTATGGCAAAAAATGAAGGACGTAATTGTTTGCCTTATTTTAGGACTAAAAGTTCATATAAACATATCTACTAGTTTCAAAATTTTTATTTTTTTTTTAGTTTTTTCATGGACTATTTCTAGAGATAAATCATCTCATTATACTGTAAGCAATGTTTACGAAATGGCTATAACACATTTTATAAAAATCTACTGAGTCTTACTTTTTTCAAGGTCGTGAACTCTTTCCCTCCACACTCGAAATTTTTACTGCTAGGTCTCTGGCTCTTTTTAGTTGGAAAATCACATCCCTGAAGTTGTTTTCTAACTTCTTGGTTTCTTATTTTAATCCGATATTTTGAACCGTTTAGACGTTAGCAAAAGGCTAAGGCACATTTAAAATTTTATGTTAATGTTTTTGTTTTTATTTGGATTGCTAAAAATGCAGGATACAGTTGTTGGGTTAATTTTATCACATGTGTTCGAGAAGCCTTAGTTTCTGAGGTATATAGTGGTAAAGTTTAGTTTTTTTTTAGTTCAACACCCTTTCGGACAAATGTTTATATGAAGTTTTAGTCCAAAAATATACCAAAAAATACTGTATTTTTAGCAATAAAAGAAACTGAAAAAAATAACATAAACCTTTAAATGTGTAGATCTATTGCATTTTGCTAACTTATGTCTTAGCGGTTCAAAATATCGGATTAAAGTAAGAAAGCTCGAAGTTAGATAACAAAATAAAGAATCTGATTACCTAAATTCACACAGTTACGCACTAAAATCTTCGAAGGGGTAAAAGTGTTCGCGACCTGGAAAAAAGTAACTCCCAGTAGATTTTTGTAAAACACATTATAGCCATTTCGTAGACACCGCTCACAGTATAGTGTGTGTCAAATTTGAATGATTTATATCAGAAAATGTACGAGGTCCCCGAAAAAAACTAAAAAATTAAAAATTTGACACCCTGTATCTCAAAAAAAATCTGAAATATTTAATTTGTTTGAAGTTATAATCAGAATGTACTTATCTAGATTTTATTTTATTTTAAACGAGAATATTTTTAATTTTAATAACCCTGTCATTCTTTTTTTAAGAAACCATGCATTTCTCTCTGTCCATAAGTGGTCTCACAACTTATTGCTTTATGATTAACACCAGTTTATTTTTTTTTAGGATTTCGCAAGGAAAATTTATAAATACGAGGAACTTAAAAATGAAATCATAGATTTAAGGAGATCAATTCCATTAAATATGATTACACTCGACTGCAGCCAACTGAATGAAACACTTTACAACATTATCGATGGTCTTAGAACTAGGATTGTTAATTTCTTCATTGAGGAGAACCATGCCCTTAACCGAAGGTACAGGGTCATCCAACGAGAACAGAAAAGGGCTCTTTTTAGAGCTATAATTTCACGTATTAAAATAGCTATGTACAGGGTGTTCTATTTCCGTATGTTTTACGTGGTATTTTATGAATAAAGATAGATAATTTGCAAAAGCTATTAATTTACACCAGTAGTCTGAAGAAAATAAGATTTTTTTATCTCTTAATCTTATTTTAGTGGTCAAAAAAACAAAAGCCTAGCTAAAAGTATTTTTTCGTGAAAAATACACTTTTCACTTCTGTCAATGTCATATACGAAAATTTGATTTTGTTACACATGATGCATGTAGAATTTCTTATATTACTTATTTATAGTTCGATTCATTAATATTATTAATTGGAAGTATAAAAATAGCGAATTAAAACGCCAAATAAGCAAATCTAGCATGGATAACATTATGAATGTAAATGTAGCTTTGGAATGGCCATTCTGAACGATGCATGTCACTCCAAGCGTTACCATGACAACACCCACGCGCTCCTTAAAAACAACAATTATTTTCAGAAAAACTCCAAAAATTTTACCGGCATAGGAGCACTTTTGACCAAAAAACAAACCAATCTTCCTAAAATTTGATTTCAAAACATTTTTATGTAAATAAAACTCTTTGATGTTACAAGTGGAAACGAGAGGCCAATACCACACGATGCTATATTTGTCACAATTACCCCTAATCCACTTTTAGAAGATTGCTCGGGCCGTTTCAGTTATGTAGTATAGAGTATAGAGTGTGTAAACATATGATGTTGTATTTTATGTAGCATATGCGACACATTCGATGAAATGTCCCAGAAAGTAAGCGTTTCCCCAGAAACTGTGGCGGAACTCGTAGAACTACAGAACTACGTCATAGAGTGCCGAGACGTCACGATGTATAATCTGAGAGAACAAATCAGGAAAACTGCAGAACTCGTCAGTTTTTTGATGGAACACGCTCATCTTTCTGGTTAGTAAATTTGTATTCATAACATATGCCCTATTTTCTTTAATTCTAAAACTAAATGGCCTGTTAACTTGGAGAGTAATAACATCTGTTATTATATTTCATATTACGTTAGGTATGGGAGTTAAGCAACTTACTGTATACGTTCCCAGGGCTGGAATTTTATAAAGAAGAAGGAAAGATAATCTCAAAATAGAGAGACAACTTTCTATTTCCTTGTCTGAGCTCTTGCTGTGTATTTACAAAAAGTCTTTGCTCTAGAATTATGGAGGCATTCTCACATAACTGTTATTATCAAAACTGTCAGGAACTATAATATTCGGCTCAATGAGAAAATTTTTTAGCTAAGTTTTCAGATTATCTAAATGTAAAACGTTGAAATAACTAAGACGGAATCAAAAACATATTTTTGATTTTTTTTTACCAGTCCACAGATCTGTTAATACTTTTTAACTTACAGCTGAGGATATAAATCTCAACTGCAGAGTATTCTTGTGGCCGAAAGATATGGAGTCGGTGATAGAATTGGCAATTCAGAGATTGAACATGAAGAGGGATCAAGCGGAACAGGCTCTTAAAAATAAGAGAACCGCGTTCGATGCGAAATTAAAAAGGCACGAGAAAATGCTCACCGCTTTTAAGAAGAAGGATCCACCGTTACTCACCATTGAAGAAATGGAAGAAAATGTCCAACAAATTGAAACTATTGTAGCTCGGTTACAGGTATTTTTTACTTGTAGATCTTAGATATTTTTATTTAATAATTGTTTTCTAAATATTTAGACAACACTTTTTGGTATTCACTAGTAATCTCGCTAGTAATGAATAAATATATGTTTCATATTTTAACAAGCACTTGAGCGTTAGCAAGCGCATACTGACATTTTTATCGGAAAAAATATTCATCACCGATGTTTGGACTTCAATATTCATCTTTTAATTTTTCACGATAACTGTACAAATTGTCTCTAGTTTTGTTTTTTTTTATGTGCTGAACATGTTTAACAAAAGATATCGCGTGTTTCAGGGGTACACAAATACTTATCTTGAAGGTGTGCTGGTAACGACCAAGCTATTAAACTACAGTTGGTTCGTTGACCCATGCGTCATCATTCATATTCATAATATTCATATCAATCAAATCAAAAACTTCGTGGACTAAATAGTCAAAAAAGAGTCATTCATTCTTCATATAAATAATATTTATAAATTATATTACCATAATACTAATAACAATACTTACCAGTAACAAAAATACAACAAAAGTAACTTCCTAAAAGAACTGACCTTAAGATTAAACGGCACAGAATTTATAAAAATACAAATACTGTTATACTTTAATTGTTAAGTTTTCTATAATTAATTTGCCTTTATCAGTTCGTGAAATCGAGATTTCTTAGACAGAATTCAAAAAATATTTTAATTTGCTTAATTTTGAGTCCCTACAGTCACTGAGAGACTCAACATTTGGTCCTTCAAGCCGGGTCGGAACCAGCAACCTATCCGTGACAATGGATTCCACAAATTAGACTTACGCTTATAATATATTTTTTTTTATTTAGTTTTTTGACCTTAGGATATTTGCCATTTAGCCACGAAAATCAAGTTAATGTTATTAAACATATACAATAACGATAAAAGAACACAAAACAACACTCAAACTTTTTAACATTCACACGAGGGATGTTTAATAGGTTTACACGCTTCTCGCCCTGGGGTCAGTTCAGGACGTTTTATTTTATGTACAGACACGAATACAGGTGGACCCGGATAAACATGGAGGTAACAAAAGATTCATTACAAAGGAGGCAATCATTCTATCTAAATCAATATCCTAACCTTAAATTCTAATTTTGCAGGCTTTTAGAAATTCAATAAATATTTTTTCAATACTTGTTTCGGATAAAATATGGCTCATAAGCGTATGATGATTAATCGGAATTAGACCTAATTTGCCTGGTTCCAAGCTTAAATACGATATTGCGGATTGATTGTGACCGCAATTAAAAAGTCTATGATTTAAATCATCCAGAGAATTATTATCACATGAACATAAAGGGCTATTGGATAAGTTTGCTTTAAAAAGGAATGTTTTTACAGCCCCATGGCCAACCATAAATCTAAAGTATGATATAAATACCTTTCTAGATATTTTCTCCCTATGAATGAGGGGACTTTTATTTACTTCGGGGTGAATTGAACTATAAAATGTTGGGCGATTACCAGCATAATTTCGATAATATTGTCTCCATTCTACTAGAGCGATTTTCTTGTTAGCACTGATAGCGTCTGTGTATGGTATGCTACAGAAAGGTGTTCCTAATAATGTAGCTTCTTTTGCTGCTAGGTCTAATTGTTCGTTACCTATTAAGCCCGAATGGCCTTTTACCCATACAAACACGATGCTAACACTTTTTGACTGCAACTTAGACAATATATTTAATATATGAGCTATATATGGATGTGTGCAATTGCTGTTGTTATGCAGTGATAAGAGCACTGATTGTGAATCTGACAGTATAATAGCATTTGCTAAGGTGTTATCATTTTCTACAAATTCTAGGGCTTTTAATATTGCCAATGCTTCAGCAGTAAATACTGATGCAACATGATTACATCGAAATTTTTGAATTATATTACGTTCTGGAATTGAAAAGGCACATCCAACCCCATCATTGTTTTTTGAGCCATCTGTGTATATTTGGTAGAAATATTGATGTTTATTAAGAACCTGTTTTAATATATTTCTATTTAATGAAGGAAACTCGGTATATTTCGGAAAAATCATATTTATTTTGAGGTAGCATATGTTGAATGGATTTTGGAACACAAAATACAAATCAGATTGATTGATGTTGTTAATGTGAGTAGCTGTTGTTGTGAATGCCTCAGCCAAAGGAGGACTATTTTTATTGGACCAGAATTTGATTGTTAAATTAGATATAGCTAAGTTGTTAATTTTGTTTAGTAATTGGTTATTTTTGTATTGCATGTTTTTTAGAATAAATTTTTCAGACAGTATTCTTCGTCTATAGGATAGAGAAATTTCACTGGTTTCGGAAAGGAGGGCCATAACTGGAGTAGCTCTCATAACACCAGTAACCAGCCTCAAAGCTTTGTATTGAGTCTATCAACTCTCTGTAATCGAGTGTTGCAGGCCGAGCCATAAAAAATTGCCCCGTTATCCAGTAATGATCTTCTTATAAAATATTAAGGAAGTACTAGGATCTGCTCCCCATGATCTTGCCACCACAGCTCTTAGAATATTTAGACTTTTTTCCGCCTTAGTTAAAATATAATTTATATAATCGTTCCATGTTAACTTATGGTCTAGAAAGACTCCTAAATATTTAACAGAGGTCACCCAAGGAATAATAGTTTTGTTGAGAACTATTGTATCTGTTTTAGTAATTCTATGCCTTGAGAAAACTACTACGGCTGATTTTTGATTGGATATATTGAATCCATTATCAGGAAAGTACGAGTTACAAATATACATCATATGATTAAGATTGGCTCTACTGGCTTCGATGCTTTTGTGTTTACTATATATACAGAAATCATCTGCAAGTTGTAGAACTGTGGCGTTTAAACCTACAGAATGAAAGTCTGCTGTATACAGATTAAAAAGAAGAGGGCTCAAAACTGAACCCTGGGGAATTCCTGAGGAAACCGTTCGTACTTCGCCGAATCCATTAACCATGTTTATGGTTACCTTGCGATCTTCAAATATCCTTACCAAATTATGAGCAAAACTTTTAGCAATATTAAGCAACGTTAGTTTTTCTATTAAAATCTGTAAGTTAACATTTTCGTATGCGTCAGTAATTGTCGGAATAAGTTAGCTGTATATCTGTAACAAGATCTGCCAAGCAATCATTAGCAGTTTTACCTCGCCTGAAACCAAACTGGAATTCAGGCAATTTTTTTTCAGATTCACACCACCATTCTAATCTACTTTTTATTATTCTCTCTAACGTCTTAAGAATGCATGAGGAAAGCGATATAGGCCTAAATTCGTTAGTTTTTCCTAGTTTAGAGACTGGTACAATTAGAAAGTGTTTTAGTACTTCTATATCGTCCCCTTTGCATATTATTTTGTTGAATGCTACACATAGAATATGTTTAGCAGAATACGGTAAATGTTGAAGCATACTATATGTTATACCATCTGGTCCCGGACTAGTATCTTTATGTTTATTAACTCTAGCCTCGAGTTCTTTTACCGAAATAGGGCTAGTTAAAAAGTGTTGTGTAATTACAGCCATTTTTGTGATGTTTTGTTTTACATAATCTGGCGCTATTTTTCTTAATAAGGACTCTGCCGAATTCTGCGAAATTATATTAGTGTTATTTGTATTTAGTCCGCCTTTAACTAAGTTTACTCTGCTCCATATTTTGGAGGGAGAGCTTTGGGCATTTAAAGAATCACAAAATGACCTCCAATTATGTTTGGCTTTATTTTTAAATTTAAGTTTACATTGGGCTGACAATTTTTTATATTTAATAAAGTTTTGTAAGTTAGGCATGTCACGATATTAAAACATTCCTTACGTTGATCTGATAAGAGCTGACATTCATCGTCCCACCATGGTATAAAATTTTTACTACTTTTTATAATCTTTTTACAAAACAGTGCATCGGCTGTGGCTTTTATAATGTTAATAAGAACTTGTAAAAGATCGTTTGCGTGATATGGCAATAAAACTAAACTATTTATTCTTTGGTTAATTTCGCTTATAATAATAATTGTCAACTTATAAGTCACATATGAAAAGCATTTTGTAGAAATAAAGCGAGATCTGTTAATACTCGTTTTTTAGCTTTCGTGTGAAATTGATGAGCAGACATCTAGGCATTTTGGCGACGGACCTAATACTATCGTCTAAAAGATGCCGTTGATTAGGGTTTCTTTTTAAAGATATTTCTTGGACTCTATTGCTTTTTACCACTGACAATAAGCAACATAAACCCAACTATTTCGGTTTACGATATCTTCTTATTCCATGGATTATGGAAATTATATATTGTAGAATTAAACTTACGTATATTATCTGAAAGCTGCTATTTTTTAGGAAGACAAAATCGAAGCAGAACAAATTAATGAAGAAGAGCAATTGCTGGACATTGACCCATCTCCTTTCTTAAATTTAGCCAAGATGCTAACCGTAGTAGAGCCATATGATAAACTATGGCATTCAGTACTAGAGTTCCATGAAAACTATGATACATGGTAAAAGCTTACGTAATGAATCTAAACAACAAAAAAATCTTTAAATTCTCGTTTTATTAAAACAAAGTTTTAATACCTATAATTTTTAAAGGTATTATGGACCATTCGAAGATTTAGATGCAGATGAGATAACAGAGTACGTGGAAAATATGTGGAGGACCCTGTACAAGCTAGCGAAAACTTTGGGCGATAATCCTGGGGCCAAACGAATTGCAGAAATGGTCAGAGCCAAGGTGGAGAAGTTTAGACAATTCTTGCCTGTACTACAAACGGTGTGCAATAAAGGTCTGCAGCAACGGCATTGGGATAAGGTATAATTATTTTAACTGCCTATTTAATAACGGAATTTTAATAAATACTAACAATTTAAACCTAATTGAGTTAGGCATACAAATAAAAAGTCAATTCGACTTAAATCTGGTGCTCTGACATGCCCCAAATAAACTTTACAACGTTTTCTTCAGATTAGTGAGATAATTGGAATGACATTAGTCATAACACCTGATTCTACTCTGAATGATATGATTGAGGCCGGGTTACCGAAGTATTCGCAGCAACTGGAAGAGGTTAGTGCAGCAGCCACGAAAGAATACACTCTAGAAAAGAACCTTACAAAAATGAAAGAAGAATGGGTCGATATTCAGTTTGAGTGTGTGCCATACAGGTAATTACATAGATATAAAGCAATAATTACGGTTTGGGTTACTATTTTTCGATCTGGAATAAAATACCTTGACTATTTTTAGGGAGACTGGAGTCTCTATCTTATCAGCAGTGGATGATATTCAGGTGATGATGGACGATCATATTTTGAAAGCACAAACTATGAGAGGATCTCCATACGTTAAAGCTTTTGAGGGTGCCATGCAAGCTTGGGAAGAGAAACTGATATCAATGCAAGACATTCTTGAACAATGGCTTATGGTAAACGAAACACTATAACTTAAAAAAAGTTAGGGTAGTTATACACATACAGATGATTATCATCTTTTAGTGTCAAGCTACCTGGATGTATTTGGAACCAATATTTAGTTCTGAAGATATAATGCGGCAAATGCCAACAGAAGCAAGGCATTTCAAGACCGTCGATAGGGTATGGAGAGCCATTCAGGCTCATACCATAAAAGACACTCATGTTCTCGCAGCTACGGAGTATAAGAATATGTTGTCACTTCTGAAAGAAAATAACAAACTTCTAGATGAAATTCAAAAGGGGCTAAACGATTATTTAGAGAAGAAGCGTCTATTCTTCCCAAGGTAGAGTATCGTGTTCTTTGAATCGTCCATAGAAAGGTAGGCAATATTTATATCAATTGACAGGTGTACTTCACCAATAATCGCAACTTGTGAATTGTTGTCATGTTTTGTGAACTCAACTTGTACAAATATTTGGCACTTGTCTGTTTGTGAGTCTAACTTGACTGGGCGAGTTGTTTAAATGTGCTTAAATATAGATATTTTCACAAAACCATCAAAAAATAATTGAGGAAAATATATTATTATAAATAATTGCCTAAAGTAAAGTGCGGGAAAGAAAACCGGGCGGAGTCAATCGGTTTAGGAAGGTCAGCCAAGAAATCTCTTTAAACCAGTGGTGTCCCGTCGTTCTTTAAATAATATAGCACTCCTTTTTGACTATACGCACTTCAAAAAATGTAACTATGCTTAATGAATGAACTAAATTTGTCTGTTTTCTTTCGTGTACCTCACTTTTATATCTCTTTTGTGTTGCAAAAACGGCAAACTTTCGAATTTTAAAATGATTTAATCTTGATTTTTCTTCATCGATTTAGCTATAAATATATTTTTTCTTGAGTTCTGTCATTAACGGTTCCCGGGCTACTACCTACGTCTACTATTATTGGACCACCCAGTATAGTAATACACGATTTACAAGTTCAGATTTTACAAGAGCAGCCAACATCAGATCCAGTGAACGAGATTTATCAAAATTTTAATTTATGCAGTTCGACTTTGGGCTACTCGGGTATGCCAAAAGTGGCCGTCTGTCTCCATTAGTCATATTACTTTATACATGGGCCGTCATTGTGAAGTACTATACAGGGCGTTTCTTAATTGCGTGCTGATGTTAAAGGGGGTGTTTTTATGTCCTAAAAGTCTTAACTTTTGAGATACAGGATGGTAAAGTTTAAAAGGAAAACATTTTCTTGAAATTTGATACACGTCTTCTATGCATTAAGGAGCATACGGATTTACCCAGGTTAATCACATATGCACGCCACTGGTAGAAATGTCAAAAATTGATTATTAATAAAAAATGCCCTTTTATGCATAAAAGACGTGTATCAAATTTCACACAGTTATTTATCTATAATAGCGTCAGAATTAGGATTTAAAAAAATGTTCTTTTAAGTTAAGCCTTTTAGGTTCATATTAAACTTTTTTCTTTTTTCAAGAATCGCCCCCCTTTAACATTAGCACGCAATTAGGAAACGCCCTGTATAGTACTTTACAATCACGCCCCCTGTATAAACTAATATGACAGATGGAGACAAACGGTCACTTTTGGCATACCCGAATAGCCCAAAGTCGAACTGCATAAGTTAAAATTTTGATAAATCTTGTTCACTGGAATCAGTGCTGGCTCCCCTACTATAACTACATTGATGGGTTAATTTTGGAAAAATATGAGTTCTGTCGTTTTTCAAATATTAATTGCAATATTAGATATTTTTTGACACCGGTATTGAACAGAAAATCAATTATTTTGAAGCAGTTTATAAACAATTTATACATAATACTTACAATATTATACAAAATATATGAAAAAAAAACTAAGTCATTTTTGAGGTTGACGGCTGTGATTCTAATAGTTCGATTCCTTCTAAATAGTTGTCTTCCTTCGAAAATGATGTGGTTTCGTCGACACTACTTGAAGATCCCACTGTGATAACTAAATCATCAATAACCGTTTCAATTTTGCCATCGACTTCCCAGTATTTATCTTCAATAGAACGAACATGTTTGACATACGATTTCCAATTTCCAATCGCTTCTAATGTTATTTTATTTAAATCTTTAATTGAAAGTTCACCGGTGTTGCGCTCTCGAATATATTTTTTTACTCTTGCTCATGCAAGTTCAATAGGGTTGAGGTCGCACATGTCTGGAAGCAGCCTTAAAGGTGTATGACCGAAGTTTATACTTTTTTTCTCTAGGCTTGTTGGCTGATATTACTTCATATAATTGATGTTGGATCACATACAAGATTGTTTGATTTAAGCCATGATATCATATGAGCTTTTGTAGAGTATTTAGTTTGCACTTTATCTTCTACGTGAGAATGATAAGACGCATTATCTATTACCACGACTGATTTAGGAGGAATGTTAGGCAGAAGCTTCTCGAGCAACCACTTTTAAAAATTATCCCTTCCCTGAACAACACCTGTAACACTTTCACTTTGCCAGCATTTTTTTACTGTCATATCATTATCTACCCAGGTTTCGTCTAGATACACAATGTTCGATTTTGAATGGAATAGTCAAACTATTATTTTCAGCTTCCCTAGTACAGGCCTCTATAACGTTCTCAATAACTTCACGTGCACCGCTTCGAATTGTTTTTCCTCTTTTGCTCGCCATCGTTACTTCGAAATAATAATTCAAATTCAATGCAAGGCATTTATATAGAAATGAAAACAAATGCTCGAAATGTATAGGCGCCACTGGAAATCGCTAGAAACTTCTAGCGGCAAGTGCATGGAGACTCTAGACACATCCCAATTACAAGTGGACCAGTGCGAGATTTACTAAATCCTCGATTAATTTTCCGAACCACTTAGCTGGCGCACTTTATAGGTGAAGCGGCAAACTATTACAACAAATAAAATAACATAAAATTTATTTGCGTACACAAATTTTACTTTTCCGCTTGCTTAAGACTGTGAACCTTTATTTTAAGGACCGCCCGGTTTTCTTTCGTCTCCCGCACTTTTTTTTCTATTGGATTAAAACGATCCTATAAAAGAATCATCTGTTTAAAAATTATAGATATTTCAAAACCCTACCGTGCGACCTGCGGCTAGTGGAAAAGCGCTAATTAATACTTAAAAATTCGCTTTTTGGAAAATGTCAATTAAAAGTTACCATTTGCAACATACTGATTTGAAACTTCTAGCCTACACGTGGTGATAAATATGTGTACAAAGGGTTGACGATATGACTTCATTTGTTTATTCCTTAATAGTGTGCAAATGACACAATTACTTATGTTTGCTTAAATAATATTGATTATATTATGTATCAAAACATTTTGTAGACAGACTAGTCTATATGTTGAGATATGTAGATTTACTAAATATTTGCTTCAATCGATTTAAAGTTAGATATTTTTATTCTATTGCGAAAAAGCAAAAAAAAAACTTTTTACCTCTACAGATGCTTACAAATCGTAATTTCAGGTTCTTCTTTTTATCTAATGACGAGCTATTGGAAATCCTTTCCGAAACCAAAGATCCATTACGCGTACAGCCTCATCTAAAGAAATGTTTCGAAGGTATCTACGCCCTAGACTTTAACAAAGACGAAGAAGTTATAGGAATGGTGAGCGCAGAAAAAGAAAAGGTTGCCTTAAGTAGCAAGATAGTACCGGCTGAAGCGAAGGTAAAACAAAGTGTTGTATCTTATGCAATATGCATAAACTTACCGTTAGATTTAAAAAAGTTAGGTGTATTTTCAAAAGATGTAGAATATATCCCTACTCTCAATAATTGTAAGTATGCCAGTGGAGAAGTATACAGGGTGTTAGGAGTTTGACTACAAATATTTTAACACGTAATAGTATGGACCATTTTGATTAAAAAATTATTAAATAACATAGGGTCAATTCCTTACCACTTTTGAGAAAAACGGCCTTAAATTTGTATTTTGTTTTATTAATTTTTAAGCACATAGTTAATATATTTATTAATGTTTTTATGTAAAACAATTAATTATATGATTTTCTACAAAATGCCTACACATTTTTTCTGAGTAAAATATCTGAACGACCTAAATTTAAAAAATAAAAAAAAGAATAAATTGTTTTATTTTACCGTAGAATGCTTATTTGAAAACGGCAACACTGCCCACCGTAGAGAAACGAGCAGGCTTCAACAAACATAACAATTCGCAAACATATCAGTTGCAGTTTTCTTGTTTTTTGGTTCTTTCACCTTAATTTTTTCCATACCGTTTTAATACTCTGAGAAGAGTAATGGATTTTCTTCACTTTTTCCAGCAAAGCTCGAAAGGGTACAGATAGTTCCATTGCTCTTCGCAGTCGGGATTTAAAAACTCTTTAAAGATGTATACGAATATTGAGTTTGGCATCCCAAACATACCGGGAAAGATATCCTAACAGGAGGTGTCCTAATGACAGAACATTTGTGGCGGTTTTAGAAAGAGTTCGCGATACGGGAAGTGTAAACGTCCGTCAAACTAATCGGGGGGCCTGAAAGGCAAATAACACTTGTAAACGAGGAACATATGTTAGCCCTAGTGAAGGCAAACACTGGTTTGAACACTCGGGATATATGAAAACCTTCTGTAACCTAATCATGTGCAGCGAGTACAGGCTTTAACTTTAGAGGACTTACCCCGAAGAAAAGAATTTTTTCGGTGGTTTCTCCGAAAAAAACAAGAACACGAAAATTTTACTTTAAACATACTGACAACCGATAAATGTTGTTTTACGAGAGATGGAATTTTAAATTATCATAACACTCATACCTGGGCTCAAGAAAGTCCACACACGATTCAACAAGGTCAATTTTTAACTAATGACTTGCCCACTCTTTTAAAAGATATTCCTTTAGCTCAACAAGCCAGTGCCTAGTTTCTTCATGATGGAGCTCCTGCCCACATTCATAGAAATGTGTTACAACGTCTGGATAATACGTTTGATAATAGGTGGATAGTTCGAAGTGCCCCAGAACCTAGAAAATAGCCTCCGAGGTCACCAGACCTAAACTCCCTTGATTTTTATTTTTGGGGCCACATGAAAACATTAGCGTATAATAGAGTTGAAATTGAAAATGACCTTAGAAACCGTATGTTTGCTGCAGCGGAACAAATTAAACAAAGACCTAACGTTGTTGAATCTGTTCAAGAAAATTGGATTGGCCGAATTCGTGCGTGTTTAAATAGTTGCGGTAGTCATTTTCAGCATTAAACATAAATTAATATGCTTGGTAGGTTCATATTCGTTATTAATTTTTGGAAACTAATAAACTTAAATAGGGTTGCGCAGTTAAAAACCATACAAATAAATAATTTAAAAAGTTTTAATAACAGATTTTTACTATTTTTTATACACGCCGATATGATGCTACAAAACACAATTTATTAAAAAATTAGTTCATACATTCCAAAAAAATAGTCAAAAAAAAATTGAAACGCTTTCAAACCTACAGGTTTTTTTATATTTCTTTGTTGACAAAACACAGGTGATGAGATTGTCATCATATTGATGTCCAAACAAATAACAATGTTAACATTTTGTTTTAGAATTAGTTGAAACCTTCTCCAAAGTTAAACATTTTAAAATTAAATAATATCTCGAACCCCGTTTCGAGTAAATTTACCGATGGTTCATAAGAATATTTTGTTTAAAATCGTTGTTAAAATATTTTTAGTCAAACCCCTAACACTCAGTTGTTGTGTATTTTAATCTATAACTTCTGCTACCAAAGATTTGCATCGGAGTTTGTTACTTTAGTAACTCAAAACTTGAATAATTCATGGAATTTAAAAGAAAACCCTAGATTCTTCTTGCAGTTGTTACCAAGTTTCCTGCCTTTGCATGATTTTTTTCCAAAAATGTGTGCTTGAAATGCCTGTTTTCTTTTCAACCAAAGAACACTGAACTATTCCTTAAACTTAGTTGACATGGCTTTTCAGCATGATTTATTACGTCAATTGCCATGGCAGCAGCTAAAAAACTAAGTTTCCATTTTCGTACTCAATATACTTTTCTTCTGCTAAATAGTATGCGCCTTATACATCGCAAATTGCACCTAGCCCTAAGTACCTAACGTTTCCATTCCAAAGAAGAACTATTCGCCTTATTCATGATCCTAACATCGCATGGAAGCTCCCTTATGGAAGCATTATCGAATTGTAGTTTCACCGGAAATGACTTTTTAAATAGAACACTCTGTTTCTTTTTACATTTTTGGATTCCTGAGACAATTCTTACTCAGAGTGTGACATTTTAAAAACTTTTTACGCCTAATTGATTTTTTATAGCCATTTTTAAAATTGCATCTAGGTGGCCATGACCGGGCGCAAATTAATCTAAGAACCTAAAATTATGACAGAATAATACAATCGCTAAGTTTAAGTGATTAGTCTGATAGCTAAGAAAGTCAAAATAACGTATACTCAAAGTGAAAAAGTTATTAATATTTGGAGAATGTCATAATAATTCAAGGAATGCTGCTGAGTTGTATGATGCTCAGAGATACCCCGACCGGCAACATAAGATTTATTTCGATTCTCGAGAATCGTTTTAGGCATCAAGAAGGAAATCAAGTGGCGGAAGGCAGATTTATTATAAATGAAGAAATGGAGATTAACGTTCTTGCTATGGTTGAAGTTGATAAAACTGTTTCTTTAAAAAAAACTAATCACGAACTGGGTTTAAGTCATGAATCATCTAGAGAAATACTAAAGAAACACGGATATCGAGCTTTTAAGTACCATTACGATGGCGATAGACGGGTATTGTTTTGTGATTGGTTGCTCCAAAATTTTAGAATTAACCCAAATTTTATCAACTTTAAAGTATTTTATCACGAATCCAGATTTACTGATAATGGTATATTTAACAAGAAAAAACACTCGTTACTAGGCCCAACAAAATCAACATGAAATGAGAGTAGAAAAATTTCAAAAAAGGTTTGGTGTCAATGTCTGGGCTGGTGTTGTTGGTAACAGAATAATTGGGCCAATTTTTTTTTCAAGGCCAATTAACAGGAGTTAGGTACTTAGGCTTTCTCTAAAATGAAATTGAGCAACATCTTAATGATCTACCTTTAGAAGTTTTACGCCGAATTTACTTCCAGCAAGATGGAGCACCGCCACACAATACCAGAGCAGTTCTTAATTATTTAATTGAACATTTTAATAATAAAGTTATTGCAACCAATCGCCCAATACGGTCGCCCGCCCGTTCACCGGATCTCACTGTTCTCGATTTCTTTGTTTGGGGATATGTTAAAGAAAGAGTCTATGTAACAGCCCCAGCCACTCTTGAAATCTTAAAATTGTACATATATTTAGAAGTATTACGCCTCAAATGCTGCACAACGTGTTGAGAGAAGCAATTGAACGGAAATGTGTCGTGAACAAGGAGGAATGAATGCACTTTGAACAACTACAGTGAACTCGAATATAGTGCTTTTACATTTTACAGCGTTATTGAAGTTAGTTGAAGTTATATTTTGTTTAATACTCTGAACTATTTGTTAGGGGGGGGCCATTTGAAAAAAAAATAGTTAAACACAAAAATTTGATTTTATCAACTTCTCTTGTTCCTAGCTATCAGACTAATCACTTAAACTTGAGATTGTATTATTCTATCATCATTTCAGGTTCTTAGATTAATTTGCGTCCGGTCATGGCCACCCAGATGCAATTTTAAAAATGGCTATAAAAAATCAAGTAGGCGTAAAAAGTTTTTACAATGTCACATTCTGATTCAGAATTGTCTCTGGAATCCAAAAATGTAAAAATATACAGAGTGTTTCATTTAAAAAATCAAAACTGGAGTCATTTCCGGTGAAACCGGAAATGACCGGAAAGTGAAAAATATGCAAAAACGCTCCCCTTTATGTACCATTTACCTATACGAAATTATGTTTTGATACATCAAATAGTTTAAAAGTTATGGCCTGTGTAATAGATTCGTTGACACCGGATAGATTTTCTTCTGAGGAATTGTCATCCATTATGCCTCCCTTAGCCACGGCTGGCCACCTTCCAACTGTAAGGACCAAAAACCTCCGATTTTATTCACTCCAGTAAAGATTTTTCCTTCCCCGTACTCTAAAAGTATTTAAATCCCATATCAACTAAGTTTTTTCTTTCTTCGCTTAACTTAACCTTTTCAGCCTCCATGCTCTGCCCATGACTAAAAAAACTAGTCGAAATATTTTCAGCCACTATACTAAAAGGCATATTCCCAATAATTAAGGTGTGTATCGTAGTACCAAAAACTAGACCTGCAAAATGGAAAAAATGTATACGAATAACTGCTTCGCCAAATTCATAAAGCAATTTTTCGACTTCACTCTACAGGAAAATGCATTTAATTCTAGGGCATGGTAGAAAAATGGCTAATTCAAGTGGAATCGGTCATGATCCAGTCATTAAAAGACATAACGCAGAAGGCCATCAACCACTATCCGACCGTCGAAAGACCTACTTGGATCCTGACCTGGCCTGGACAGATTGTCCAGTGCGTCGACTGCATCGAGTGGACCACGGAAGTGACTGGCGCCATCTTCAGCGGTAACCTGGCCGAGCAGGAGGAACTGTGTACCGAGCAGATTGAGTCGAGCGTAAAGATGGTGCAAGGAACGCTGAAGCCTAACAATCAAGTTACGGTCGAGGCTCTAATTGTAATTGATGTCCATTGTAAGTAGAGCGAAAAGTAATTTATTTATTTATCAGTTCCATCCATGAGAGTAAAAACAAATTTTTAAAAATCTATTTTCTCAAAAATTAATTAAAATTATTTAACAACAGATAATTATTTCCAGTATTTTGATTTTATTTATTATTTGTTATTTTAATGAAGTAGACTTACCTTAATAACTTTAACGACTACGGTAGTGTCAAAAATCGCTCTCCAATGTTCTGTTAGGCTTAATTCTTTTCACCCTGTAATATTTAGATTATTCTAGAAGCTTCTAGATCATTCCATTCTTTTCTAAAAGCTATAAAAGCGCACCGCAAGGCATCGTTTTGATTCAATTCATAGATAAAGCATTGATCAGTTTGCTACAATATAGATAGGCAACTTAACATACAAAATCTGTTCCGTGTTTGGCTCCCTCTAGCGTTTTTTTACAAAATAATAATGGTTTTCTAAATTGATGCTCGTAGTATGTACGTACGTATGTTTTTGTTTAACACTTAGCAAGTCGTTAAGTTGTAATGTTGTAAAATATATATGCAACCTTGGAACAAAAAATATTTATTTAGGAAAGTACACACAACAATAACAATATGTTTGACTTGTTAGCCTTAATATTCGAGAAAACGAAACACTTGCTTGAGTTTCTCAATTTTTCATCATTTGATTGTTTTATAATATTAGTGCGGGTATGTTAGTGATCATTTTTCCAAGCTATGCTCATGCTAAATGTGTATGTGATTTGGTTTTATTACGAAGGGCAACTAATGCAATTTCATTAGGCAAATGGTATTTGTTTCAATTTCTTTAAAGTTAAACTAAAAATGTAATTGAAATATGAATTTTTCATTATAAAAAAGCAAATTTTTCGAATATTACAAGCAGATTGTAATGTTTATTGTGGCATAAAATTTCTTAAATGAATTCACCTACTTAGTTTTGGAATAGTAAACCTACTACATACAAATACGCTGGCAGCATCAATCTGAAATACACTGTGGTAATATTGATCAATCACAGATATTCTAAAAATAAACAAACAAATATCGATCAAAATACAAGAGTTCTATCCACACTACACCACAACTTGTTACGTTCTGGATGCGCGTTTCGCTAACCAAGTCAGCATCATCAGCAGCTGATATAAAGTAACTTATCCTAACCGAAACTATTTATAGGTAAATGTGGTCACACTTGGTTGCACCCTACTGCACCGTTGTCGAGTAAGCAATAGAAGAAACTATAGTGAATAGACCCTCTGTCTTTATTTAGTGTTTCCGTGCCACAATTAACTGTTCCTATACTCTCAAGAACATCCAATAATCTATTATTAGATACATATTTAATTTCTTAAGGTTATTTATTCCTATTTGGTGATTTTTTTTCCAAAGCATGTTGGGCAACGCTTGACTTTACTGTTCTTCCGTATCTTAAATGTGCCATGTGTTCTTTAAAACGAATGTTTATGGAGCGTTTAGCTTGCACAACATATTTTAGATCGCAGTCATTACAGCTAATTTCATAGATGCCACTCATCTCGTTCAAGTCGACTTTGTCTTTAAGGTTTCCAAGGAGATTTTTCAAACTGTTCTACGTTTTTACTTTTTCTAGATGTCTCGTATATCTGTGATCATATGTTATTAGTATGAACTTATTGGGAGCCTCAGGTGCTTGAACAGTAGTGGCATCTTTTAACATTTCCTTATGCTTATGTCTATTTACTAATTTATGTACAAAATTATCATTATATCCATTACTTTTAACTATATTTTCAATCTGATTCATTTCATTGTTAAAACGTTGTTTACTTAATGGAAACTTGACTAACCTGTGAGTTAAGAAATGAAATGCTGCCATTTTGTGTTCACCGCAATAAAATGAGTCGGATGTTACATACCTATCAGTAATAGTTAATTTCCTATAAATATCAAATTCTAATTTTACGTTATTTCTAATAACTAAGGTATCGAGAAAAGGTAATTGCCCATTGTTCTTCTTTTCGTACGTAAAATTAATGGAAGGATATTTATTGTTTAATGTTTCTAAGAAAGTGTCCAAATTTTCTGTTTTAGTATCAAAAATAACAAATATTTCGTCTATGTATCTATACCACACCCTTGGGAAATACTTAAGTTCTTTTTGGAATTGGGTTTCTAATCTAACCATAAACAAATTTGCAAGGAACGGAGATAAGCAATTGCCCATCGCAATTCCCTCAAGTTGTTTATAATATTTATTGTTGAACTGAAAAAAAATTGATTCATCATACATAATTTTGAGAGAAGCAATATTCATCAATAATTTCTTTCTTCAAATTATTGAATTCAAGTAGTTCCTTTAGGTACTCTAAAGCTAGTGGTATGGGTACACTAGAAAACAATGAGCTTACATCAAAATATATTAATATTTCACCTTCTTTTTGGTGAACATTCTTAATTTTATTTAAGAATTCTAAGGAGTTAGTAACCTCAAAGTTATCGTACGAGATATTTAATTTGCTGAATTCTTCTACTAACCATTTTGAAATATTGTACGTTGGTGATCCAACAGCTGAAACAATAGGTCTTACGACTTCCCCAGGTTTATCTATGGATTTTGGGATGGCAATACAGTTTAGATAACTGTGGGTTACTATATGTTAGTTTGAATTTTAGTTTATCGGACACAAACAAATATAAAATGTATACTTAAATTAATTCCTAAAATTTGAATAACACAAATTCAAGAATAATGACAAGCGTGTTATTGTTTACATTCCTCGTTTCCATGATCACATAGTTAATGTGCTGCCCTCCAATAAACGTAGTGTGTGTAGAACGAATATACGGGTTGCGTCATATAAGTTAGCAGTCTATGGATTCAGTTGTAATTGAGATATCGAACTGTGAACAAGCTGACACTGACAAGTTTAAAGTTACATCAGTTATGATTGTTTTTGGTATATCCAATGTTTACACTTGCTACGTCTAAGTTGTGTTCTAAGTTAAAGGAGAGCATTCATGTGTCGGCCAATTCGGAACATTGTGTCAGAAGTGGGATAAAGATCAAACTGAGTCTGAGGTTGCAGTAATCTGAAGTCGAAGAAGTAAAAAATATATTTTTTTAAGCACAGAAGGTACAGAAATTATCATAATTATGGAAGCAAAATTTGATTCCTTAATGAATGTAATAATGACAATGCACAACGATATGAAAAACAGTCAAGAAAACATGAAAATATGAAGAGAAATCAAGAAGATATGAAGCAAGAAATCAAGGAAGATATGATGGAAAATCAAGAAGACATCAAGAGAGGCCAGTAACAACTAAACCAAGAACTTACAGATGAGAAAGAACCAAGAAGACATAAAAAAAGAATTTTAAGAAGATATGAGGAGGCACCAAGAAGACGTAAAAAAATGCATGAAATGAAAAAGAATTAAGAAGAAATGGCTAGGAAAACGTTGCCTGAACTGACACTAACCAAGGAATGTAAAAAAGGTTCATAACTAAGTGCCGCAGGATGTCCAAAATCTACGTTCCCAAATGCAGATGTTTGGAAATCAAAGTAAGTTAGTTGTCTCTTTATAACATATGCTCAAAACCACCTACCCTTGATGGTAAGGTGCCGTGGATTACTCACCTGAAACAATTTGAAGCTGCCGCAACGGGAAATAATTGGGATTCCACAGGAAAGGCACGAGCACTGGTTTGCTACTTGCGTGGTGAAGTAATGGAGGTGCTAAGGTACATACCCAAAGATAAACAAATGACTTTAGAACATTAGTAAGCCATCTAGAAATGCGTTATGTTGAAGCATATCTACAGGAGGTTTATAAAGCGCACCTTCAATGTCAAAGACAAAAATATAACGAAAGTCTTCAAGAGTATGAGGCAGATATTTGCACCTAATTAACTTAATCCTTCCTTAAAGAGATCAAGCAAGGGTTGGCAGTAACCAGTTATTGAAGGCCTTTGTGATCCTGATACCAACCATGCTTTAAGAATGGCTGGAATAAAGAAGATTTCGGAAGCTCTTGCATAAGCCCTTCAGTTTGAAACGGTTAAACAAACATCCAGGAGTCAAGGAAATCAACGAAGACTGCAGTATACGCCAGAAAACCGATCTAAAAATGAAAATACTTCGAACATGTTAAGAGAACTGCAACAGATTCTTCTTAAACATCAGACAAACGAAAATAAAACTTTAACTTTCTGACAAAGAAAAGGCATCCGTTGTTAGAAATGTGATAAGAGGAACATGACCAAAGAGCTGTACCATCAATAGGATTCCTAAAGATATTCAGGAAAATTTCCATTATCTAGTTTTAAGGGGCGAAAGCTGACTGGGTGCTACCAAGCCCCATCGACATCAATAAAAATTAAAGTATCTCGGCTGCAGAATAATGGCTCTAGCTTGGTAGTCCCGGGGAAGATATGCGGTCGGGACTGTAAAAGGCATCCATGAAGCTGAAATAACCCTGGAAAACACTATCTTCAAAAACGCTGTTTATTTCCATACTATATAAAAAATAAATTATGTCGTTATTTATTGAAATTAAATTTTACCGAATATTTGAACATTTTATTAGGCCGCCAATTTGCTTTTTCTTAAACACTAAAATTTTATCAGTTTATCTGCTGTTGTTCTGTTATGATGACTTTATACTAAAATTCTTCCATTTTATACCCGATTTTTGAGCAAAACTTGAGGTCTGAAGTAAGTATTTTATTAATAATATTTTTTTAACTTTTTGTGAGGCCGCCATTTTGTTCCCCCATATTAGACGTTCACCGAAATGTAACCATACCATCCCCTTAAGTCAATTAAATAAGTAGTTTTTGAGCTATAGCATATATAAACAGGATGACAGACCAACGGTTTATCGGGATATATACAGGAGCCCTGAAAAGCAAAGTAAAAATGTGTGTTTTATTGAACTTTTAGGTAGGGACATCGTGACGAAATTGAAAGAACTCAACGTTACATCAATAGCTGACTTCAATTGGATATCTCAGTTACGATACTATTGGAGATCCGACTCAGTGAGTGTATGCATGATAACTACAGAAGTTAAATATGGGTTCGAGTATTTAGGCAACACTGGACGCTTGGTTGCAACACCGCTTACTGATAGGTGTTACAGGTGAGAATATGGTGTAATAGTCTAGTTCACAAACTCAAAATTCTTGCTACTGCTAGGAAATGACATCCAAAACAATGTGCAAAAAAACTAGGAAAATGCTAATATACAAGAAAAATTAACAGAAAAAAAGACCTTTGTGACCTAATAGATGGTTTTAATTTATTATAATTTATTAGACCATTTTAAAACACGGGCTTATAAGTTAACGATTTCGAAATTCTATTAAAGTTTTTATTCTGCGTAAATGTGTTGGTGACTGATTATATATTAATATACCACCATATAATAAAGATTTTTTTGCAAAATTGCTTCGAATATCAGTTGTATTTAATAAATGTGTTTGTCGTGTGTCATGATTATATATAGTATGTCTTTTTCCTAAATCTTTATTGGATAATTTATCTTTTGTAAGTATTGAATGGATGAAAATGCATGTTTTTAACTTATTATTGTATGGTTAGTATCTAAATTTAAGTAAAAACTTCTAGTGTCACATGCGTGATTTTGATAATTTACTATAAAAAAGTCCTAACTCCCGGAACTCTATCTCAGTATTAATAATTTTAATTAAATGTTAAAAATAGCTGTAAATCTGATCCAAGTATTACAATAACGGGTGTTTTTCAAGTGAATTGATGAACTGCAGAACGATAGACCAGTAAAAATGGTTGAATACATTTATCCCAGTTACTTTGTAATTCATTAACTTGGACTTTCAGATAGTCTCCAAAGTTTTATTAAATCTTTCAACCATTCCATCTAGAGAGGTGTTGTTCTTGTCTTATGGATTCCTAATTGACCGCACGTGCTTTTGAATACATCGGATTAAAAGTTCCTGCCTTGGTTCGATGGTTTCTTGCTTGGGTATTGCATAAACATTTGCCAAAGTAATCCATCGCTACTAGCAGAAAGCAATTCCCGGACTTACTAACTGCTATATCAATGGCAATTCGTTCAAAAGGTGCTCCCACGTTGTACTGCTTCATTTGCCACGAGTACGAGTTGGGGTTAACGGCGCAATCCTCACAGGTTCGATGCCAGTCTTTCTTATATGTATAACTTCCCAACCAATAAAACCTTTTTCAAAATTTTTTGAGAGTCTTGGTAACATCAAAATGTCCTCCACCGACACCATTGCGTACGGCTTGCAAATTTTCAGGAATTCTCTTTCCGGGCAAAATAGTATGATATTTTTTTTTTGCCATCTTTTTAACAGACCGTCTTTTATCCCCAGGGAGTCCCATAAAGCCCAGTATCCTTTAAATTTCTGGGATTTAGCTGCAATTTCTTGTTAACAAGGTCTTGGTGAATTTTCTAATTTCAGCTTGATAATAGGGCCAATATCCGGGTCTTCTTACTGATCTTTGGACACAACTTTTGGGACCCATTCTCGAGATCTTTGAAGTGCTGTTCTTCGTCAGGATTTTCTCTTTCCTCGTGTCTGCTGCAGTGTTTGCAACTCTCTGGGCATGGCCTTCTTGATAAAGCATCAGCATTTTTATGTTTTATCTCTTTCGGATGTTTAACTTTAAAGTCATATTCCTGTAGGCGCTACAACCACGTGGCTATTTGTCCCTCGGGATTCTTAAACTGTAGCAACCATTTAGCTGACATATGATGCGTTCTTAAAAGAAATTTTTGTCCGTACAAATACTTATGAACGTGCTCCAATGTTGCAGTTTTTTCCCTGTCACAAAATAATTGCGTTTCGATCTAGAAGGAATCTTGCTAAAGTAGGCTATTACTTTTTCTTCGCCATTTTTTATTTGTGACAAAATACCACCAATAGCAGCATTGCTGGCATCGATGTCTGCAATAAACATCTGGGATGGATCAGGATATGACAACACTGGAGGGTTACACAAGGCTTTGTTCCAGTTGTTAAATGCTTCTCCACATTCTTGGGTCCATACATAGTTGTGATTGCATTCAATATGTCGATGTAATGGTCTAGCGATATTAGCAAAACCTTTTATGAATCATTTGTAGTATGTACAAAGTCTGAATCGATTTTACTCCATGTTCGGTAATTACATGTCCTAGATATTTCACTTGTTTTCGGAAAAACTGGCACTTCTTGGGACTGAGTTTTATGCCAGATATTCTCAGTTTCTGGAAAACGGCTACAATATTCTTCAAATCATTTTCCAAGAATAATGATGTGATTTAAAAGCACTAGGCATGTCTGCATTTCTTTATAGTTTCCGATTATATTTCAAGTCAATTAAACAAAAGCCACTAAAATTATTTTGCTTCTTGCAGACTATAAAATATGAATTATGACACTGCGATGTTTTTAATTGTTATAACCTTTTAGTTATTAATTATTGAAGCTAACAAAACAATTCAGTTTTTCAGTTTTTTGTTAGTATCAATAATTAATAACTAATGGATTATGACAATTAAAAATATCGTTTTAATAAATTCTCCACGAAACGAAATAATTTTAGTGGCTTTTGTTTAGGAATTATCCGTCTTGAAATATAAACGAAAACTCTAAAAAAGCTTGTTAATAAACAATAGTCTCATTTTATGAAAAATCGTTAAAAAAAAAATTATAACCTGTCTAACTTCTGAACTGCTCGCTATATTGCAACGAAATATATCGTTTAAAAGGTCTTTTTATTCTTAATTCAACCCCCGATTTCGAAAACATTTGACTCAGTAGTTCTCAAATGATGTCCGATAATAATTTTTCGAATCATTATTAAATTTTGAGATATTTTTTGAGGTAAATGGTAAAAATGAGTAAATGCTCCATACTAAGTGAAGCACGAAAATCAAACGGTAAATAGTTGATTAAAACAACATAACAATTAATAAAAAACTGAAACTGATAAAACGCATATTAAATAATTGAAACAATGAAAAAAAGAAAAATTTAATTTTAAAAAATGTTATAACAACTCTTGACAAATGAACATCCTGTTAGCAAATTCTTTCACGCAGTTCGTCAAGAGAATCCGGAGGCATTTTGAAAACTTGGGATTTCATATATCCCCAAACAAATAAATCAAGGGTTGTAAGATCTGGCGAGCGAACTGGCCACTCTATCAGACCTCGGTGACCAATTCGTCTATCCGGAGAGGTTGCATCCAAGTAATTTCAAGTGTCTCTAAAATAATATGGCGGGGCACCGTCCTTTTGAAACTTTATACCGAAGTGGAACTCACGTGACTTTTAAGCAACCATCATCAATAAGTAGAGTGATGGTATCCTGCAGCAATCGAATATACGTGGGGCCGTCCTTGCAAAAATATGGGACCGCGCGGAGCTCTAAGCTCTAAAAATCCTTATTTCTTAAACGTTAATTTTTTCCAAGTTATTTGCAAAAAATTGAACTCTTTTTTTTAACTACTAATTTGTTATTACTTTTGAAATCATTTATGTGTTGGTTTGAAACTTTTGCACATCTTTCTAGAGGTCACTCACTCATGTCTTTATTAGTAGTAGCATGTATTTGCACTATTTTGAGTATGTGAACTAGTATATAAGTAAAAAAATATATTTTATCTAGTCTCAAATAATGTTTGTCGCTTCTGCTCGGAGTGCAAGGGAGGTTTCTACTTCGTTTTAAATAAACTCTGTATTTATTTTTTTATTTTAGAACTCTTATGGGTGCTCTAAAGCTTAATTTGGGAGGAGCCCCAGAAGGTCCAGCAGGAACGGGCAAAACGGAAACTTGTAAAGACTTGGCAAAAGCTGTCGCCAAGAAATGTGTGGTGTTTAACTGCTCAGACGGGCTTGACTATAAGGCCTTAGGCAAATTCTTTAAGGTAAATTTAAATACAGTCATACTATTATGTTTATTTTTATTATTATTTTTTTCAAACCGACGCGACATATAAAATGATTCAATTTATGCTCAAAAACGCAGTTTTCCAAACACAGGGTGTTAAAATGTATATATTTTTTTTAGTTTTATTAATTTGAGATCATTGATTGAAAATTGGTACACGAATTATTTTTTAAAAATATCTATATAATAGCATCGTTAACATTTGGCACAATCTACAGGGTAATAATTTATTGAAGGTAAAAATTGATTTTGTTCCCCCCCCCCCTGGACAAAATCGAGTTTTCAGCTGTTTTGGCACATTGTTGTTCCCCTCTGGAAAAGAAAAGAAAAACCTAATACCTGAAATTTAAGATTTTAGTCATATTCAAAGATTTTTGTATGTAACTTTCATATGTAAGGATGAGTATTTTGCTAAATAAGTCTTTAACAATTCAGTTTATCAAAAAAAGTATTACAGGCAACAATTTTTCTAAATGACTGGAAATTTGGCGAAATTACCAAGAGTAACCTCAGTGTCACCACATAAAAAAATTAGCGACGTTAAAAAGGATCGTGACCCCAGAAAAATACCATCCTGTAGTTTATTCCAAATGCCAGTGATCTTATTGTACAGACTCTGTCAGGGGGTATAATTTATACTAACTTTCATTCAATTATCCTTAAAAATTTAGAATATAAATTAAAAAAACTAAAAAAACAATAAAACTTTGACTCACCCAACATCTTGTAAAATATATGCTCCTAAATGTATGAACTTTTATACTAAAAATAGTCGAAGAATAACAACCTCTTTTATCAACATTTAATTATAAAGAATCCTGTATATTATATTAAAATACAGGATATTCCTAAATGTCAAGTAATTATTAAAAAAGCTGATTCCTTGTATTATATAAAGAAAAAAGTTTATATAAATATAGGTCCGCAAATGTTTAGTTTTCGAGATACAGGATGTCAAAGTTTTCCAAAATTCCAAAACGGCACCATGGGCGTAGATATGGGTAATCATCCTGAATTTCTTTACAAAAAATAATACGCCACTGAAATTTAAAAAAATACTATCTTCCACGTTTAGAGCAGGTAAAAATTGACAAGTAAATGCCTTTTAGTATTTTGTAATACAAGTCGTTTTCGAAAAAAAAAACACATTTTATTTAAAAGTAAAAAGTTCCTTAAAAAAGTGTAAAAATCTTGTGACCGATAAACTAAAATTGAAACTAACACAAACTACAAAACTGTATTGCCTTCCCAAAATCCATAAACCTGGGAAGTCCATGAGATCAATTGTTTCATCTGTTGGATCACCAAGATACAATATTTCAAAATGGTTAGTAGAAGAATTCAGAAAATTAAATATCTCATACGATAACTTTGAGGTTACTAACTCGATAGAATTCTTAGATAAAATTAAGAGTGTTCACTTAAAAGCAGGTGAAATTTTAATATCTTTTGATGTAAGCTCATTGTTTCCTAGTGTACCCATACCACTAGCTTTAGAGTAACTAGAGGAACTACTTGAATTCAATAACTTGAAGAAAGAAATTATCGATGAATATTTGCTTCTTACAAAATTATTTATAAATCAAAATTTTTTCAGTTCAACAAGAAATATTATAAACAACTTGAGGGAACTACGATGGGCAATTGCTTATCTCCGTTTCTTGCAAATTTATTTATGGGTAGATTAGAAACCCAATTCAAAAAAGAACTCAAGTATTTCCCAAGGGTCTGGTATAGATACGTAGACGATATATTTGCTATTTTTGATAATAAAACAGAAAATTTGGTACACTTTCTTAGAAACATTAAACAATAAACATCTTTCCATTAATTTTACGTACGAAAAGGAGAACAATGGGCAACCTTTTCTCGAAACGTTAGTTATTAGAAATAACAACAAATTAGAATTTGATATTTATAGGAAATTTACTATACTGATAGGTATAACTCCGACTCATTTCATTACCGTCGACACCAAACGGCAGCATTTCATTTCTTAACTCACAGGTTAGTCAATTTTCGATTAAATAGAGAACGTTTTAACAATGAAATGAATTGGATTAAAAATATATCTAAAAGTAATGGATGTAATGATAATTTTGTACATACATTAGTAAATAGACATAAGCGTAAGAAAATGTTAAAAGATGCCACTACTTTTCAAGCATCTGAGACTCCCAATAAGTTCATAGTAATCCCATATAATTCCAGATATACGAGAGGTCTAGAAAAAGTATTTAAAACGTAGGTTTTAAACTAGCCTACAAAACGGAGAACAGTTTGAAAAAACTCCTTGGAAACCCTAAAGACAAAGTCGACTTGAGGGAGAGGAGTGGCATCTATGAAATTAGCTGTAATGACTGCGATATAAAATGTGTTGGGCAAACTAAACGCTCCATAAACATTCGTTTTAAAGAACACGTGGCACATTTAAGATACGGAAGAAATCACCAAATAGGAATAAATGATCTTAAGTTAATTACAAATGTATCTAATAATAGATTATTGGATACATTTGAGAGTATAGAAATAGTTAAATGTTAGTTTATACATAGTCTGCTTGATGAGTGTGACCACATTTACCTATAAATAGTCTCGCTTAGAATAAGTTACTTTAGTTTATACAATCTGCTGATGATGCTAACTTGGTTAGCGAACGTAACAAGTTGTAGTGTAGTGTGGTTAGAACTCTTGCATTTTGATTTACGCCTTTGGCACCCACGTTTTAGTTTTAGTTGGAGTCAAAATTACTCAAAATTGATTCTCTGGATAATTTAAGAAAAAAAGTTTTAATAAATATATATCGGCAAATGCCCTATTTTTAAGATACACGGTGATGAAGTTTCAAAAAAAATGTTTTTCTTTAAACTTTAACACTTTCTTTTCTTAAAAGTAGTTATCCATATCTAGGCCTATGGTTGAATTAAAAACTGTTAAATACTGTCAAAATATGGCCTTTAAATATCTATGTGGTTGTGACCAATCTTAATCAAATAGCTCTTAGTGTTTCGGGATTACTAAAATAATTTCATTTTAAACTTTAACAACCTATATCTCAAAAATAAAGTATTTGCAAACACATATTTATATTAATTTTTTTTAAATGATCCAAGGAATGACTTCCTTTAATATTTACTCGACATTAAGGATTGATTACCCTCTATTATTTTAGGCCTTGTTTTACATATTTATCAGGTTTGAATGGAAACGGTAAGAATAATAAGGAACTAAGGGCTACGTAGCTCACGTGAACTTATACAGGGTGTCCCAAAAGTCAACGATGAAAATTGCTGATAGATGATGTCATATATGCCTTTATCCCACTGTTATTAGTTTTTCTTGAAATCACTTAATGTCTTTATGAATACATATTCCAGAATATTCTTCTTCTTCTTAGCGCGCCGTCTCCTGTCGAAGGTTGGCGATCCAAATGGCAATCATAGTTCTGGAAACTGCTGCCCGAAAAATATCGGTCTATGTACATTAAAACCATCTTCTCAAATCCTTTAACCACGAATTTTGGCGTCTTGCGACTGATCTTTCTAGAATCACTAAGTCTTAATAATTTACGTAAATATGATATTTTTATCGGAGTTGAATGGGCAACAAATAAAATCAACTAGCACTTTTTTTTAGAACTAATTATATTATATATAAGGACATATGGTTATTTTGATTCCAAACGAGCACCTCTATCACCTCACTAAGGTAAATGGTTGACTTTTGGGGCACCTCTTTATATAACACCTATTGTAAATCAAAGTATTGTTTTGAATAGGCGCAACAGAAGTGAATCCTCAACACTATCTAACCAAATAAAGGTTTTTTTTTTTAGGGATTAGCTCAAGCTGGTGCTTGGGCTTGCTTTGACGAGTTCAACCGGATCGAGTTGGAAGTACTTTCTGTCGTTGCTCAGCAGATTTTAAGTATCCAAATGGCAGTAGCTGCCAAACTGACTAAGTTCGTATTTGAAGGAACTGAAATCACCTTAGATCCAACTTGCACTGTTTTTATCACGATGAATCCAGGGTAATATCGTCTTCTAGGGTTACTAAAAAAAATTAAAGTAGCATCTAATAACATCTAACAAATACCCTTTACTGCCTCAAATTTGACAATGGCAATAGGTAAACAGAAATTGATTATTTGAATAGAGGTTTAAATACAAAAATAACACAATTATAGCGGTTTTGTTTCCTCCGGAAACTTTTAATGTCATTCGGAGAAAAATTATATGTTTCACATGACCAAAAACAAATTTAATGCATTGGCTAGTTTCTTAGCCTCAGTTATGAAACACTAGCCGTGGCATAAAAAGAAAACTACTACCTAATCTATATCCTGGAATAAAAATATATAATTAATTATACATGTCTATACAATTTTAAATATAATTACACAGGCCAGCTCATTATTTTCACAATGGAAATACCCTCCCAATAATAAAAAAATATCCGGAAAGCCCTAATACGTATCATTTTTTAATAGCCTAATTAGAACCGTTTATATTGGCAGGTAAACAATTTTATTGTGGGGCGGCTAAAATGAGTCCAGGTGAGGTGAAAAATTACCTAGACTGGGTTGTTTACAACAATAGACATAAAATAAACGTTAAACATCACTCTTCTTTTGACTTTCGAATTAAGTGGTTCTCTGTGTATCGATAAGCAAGGGTATGTGAAGACGAGAATGTCGAGTCATACGCGTCAAAGTTGCAAAATTTATTATTATTATTATTATTATTATTAATTAAAGGCGGTAGGCGGCAAAGTGCCGATGAAACCGCTATGAGTCTATTTTACTTTTGAAGTTAGACTGTGCACTGTTGTTGCCTAATTCGAAATTAAAAGTAGTGCACCAGTTCCCGGTCGATTCCCCTGAGATTAGCATCTAAGCGGTTCTTGAAGGAGTTGACTGTAGAGGCATCTACTGTTCTCTGATCAAGTCTGTTCCAAACATAAACTATGCGATTTGTAAAAAAGTTTCTGCGGCAGAGCTTGGACCATTTTTCTTAATGAGTTTCACAACTTAAATGTTCCATCCTCAGAACACATATACAGATCCTACATCCTACATGAAACCCATATTATCAGTCTTTCCCTACTCGGTTGGTCGGCCTATACTTCCTAGATATTGTATATCTAAATGGTTTTCGTTTGTGTGTGGCCTCTGAGATTTGTGTGGTCAGCAATCTGAAGGAAGGCAATCGGGACACTGTAGTACCCAGATAATATTTTGTGGACCTGTATAAGATCGCATCGCTGCCTTCGCTCTCGAAGAGTTGATAGGTTCAGACGAGAGCAACGATCCTCATAGGACAGCATCTTTAGTTCGGGTAGAATCTTGGTTATCCGTCGCTGGACCCGTTCAAGCAGCATCTTTTACATAGTATGGGTTCCATGTGCTTACAGCAAATTCCAGTATTGGTCTGATATAGGTTTTATACAGACGCAAAATTGTGTCAGCAGAGTGATCTTTAAAAGCTCTTCTGATAAGAAAAATCGTTGAGTTGGCATTTTTGACAATTTTTGCAAATTTTTTCTTTTAGATGTATGGTATGTTTAAAAGGCGAAAACTGTAAACATAGTCAATAAACAGGGTTAAGAATTTTCTGCAATCATTTTTTCTATAGATATTAAGTGTCGTAACATTCGATATGGTTCTACAACTCTAAGAAGAAATCCCTACGTGCTACAACTTTCTATTTGTCATTTTCGTATTTGGATAGGTCCATTCTATTAGATTATGCTATTCTGATTTGTGTTACAACAAAAAAAATTTTTTGTCTCCCAGTGTTATTTACTATACTTCCAACATTTTTTTCTTTTAATACTTTTATGAATTTAATCATATTTTTGATATATTTTATTATTTTTGGAATCCCATTGTAATTCGCTCCATAAACTTTTGCCAAAATTACTTTTAACTTTTATCGTTTGAATTTGATTATTTTGTCTAGTTTGATAGTAATGTAATGAATGCTTATCTTTTAAAATGATCGAATGAATTAATGAGCAAATTTTAAATTTATATACATTTTTTTCAAATGTGGCAATTTATATATACATTTTATTACTTTATTTTGTAATGTTTTAAAAGGTCTTAGAGTTATTACAAGCGGAACCCCATATGGAAATTAAATATGGAAATTTTGAATAAGTTAGTGAAAAATAAATATATTTTAAAATTCTTAAATATATAAGTTATTAGTGTTTAAATTTTTACCCAAATCCATGCATTTTGTCTTAGATAGATTTAATTTTAATTCGAAATAATTTAGATCTGAACTAATAAAATATTGTGCTATTGTGCCATCATCAAATAACTGAATATGACAATGTTCTAAAATCGTTGAAATATCATTTATATACAAATTAAAAAGTAATGAACCCAACAAAAGACTACCTTGAGGAACACATATATCAACACATTTATCACTCGAAATTTTACTTGATAGTCTTGTTTTTTGAAATCTGTTACTAAGTAGATTTTAAACCAATTTAGCACATTATCCCTTACCCCATATTTGTATAATTTGTAATAATCTTTCAAAAGCATGTTTAAAGTCTAAAAAAACTACTATTAGTGCTTTATTCAGTGCCAAGCTCCAATTTACGAAATGCAGTGCTGTTCCGGTCGAGTGTTTTTTTCTAAAACCAGCTTGATGTTGTACCAAAATGTTGTTTCTATTTATAAATTCCACAAACTGTTCATATATTATATATATCACTACAAGGCAGAAAAACGCAAGGTTAAGTGCCCCGGCTGGTGTTTCATAGGCTAGGAAACCAGCCAAGGCATTAAATCTGCTTTTCTGGGGGGTGAAACATATTTTTTTCTCCGAATGACACTAAACAAAATTGCTCAAAATTTATGTAAAAAATTAAAAGACTACGAATTAGAAGCAGAGACAATGCAAGAAAATTGTATGTTTATGGATGAAGCGAGCGTAACTAATGTGGCTATAGAAGATATTATTGATAACCTGAATCCAAGAAAATCTAGTGGTCATGATAATATTTCTATAAAAATTATTAAAATATCAAATTATTTAGAAATTAAAAATTTACTATTCAGTGGTCAATATGGGTTTCGAAAGTCTAGGGATACAGAGACTGTAGTTATTGATATTATTACCGATATTCAATTAAAAATTGATCAAAATAAAAAATGTTGTATCTTATCCTTAGACTTATGCAAAGCTTTTGATGCAATTAGTCATAATATTTTATTAAAAACATTATACAATATTAGAATTCGAGGAAATATTTATTAATGGTTTCAAAATTACTTAAATAGTAGGCAGCAATGTGGCCAAATTGGAAATAATATTAGTTCTAGGAAAGAAATATCATGTGTTCCTCAGGGTTCAATATTAGGACCTATTTTATTTTTAATATACATAAATTCAATTTCAAAATTAAAACTTAATGGAACTATAAAACTATTTGCGGATGATACAACTATTTTTTATTTTGGAAATAATTTTTCAGAAATTAGATACTACATTGCAGAAGATTTAACAATTATATCCAATTGGCTACAATCTCATAAACTAACTTTAAATTTTGAAAAATCCTCTTTTATGTTTATAATCAAAAATCATATAAGTAATCAAATGGAACCAATTAAATTCAACCAACAAAATATTAATTATAGTAAATGCAATTCTTGGGACTATACATGGATGAAAATTTAAGCTGCCGGAATCATATAGAATACCTTAGAAAAAGTATATCTCCTCTAGTAGGAATTCTAAATAAAATTCCTTGTAATATACCATTAAAATTTATGAAAAATATTTATTTTGCATTAATATATTCAAAACTGCAATATTTGATTTCAGTTTGGGGATCTGCTAATTTAAAAACATTGAAAGCTTCATGTTGTTTACAAAATAAAATTATTAAATGTATACATAAACTTCCTTTCCTAGAACCAACAATAAATTTATATACAAAATTTGGCTATTTAGATACTAACCATATTTATAAGTTAAAAACATGTATTTTCATCCATTCAATACTTACAAAAGATAAATTATCCAATATAGATTTAGAAAAAAGACATACTATACATAATCATGACACACGACAAACCGATTTATTAAATACAACTGATATTCGAAGCAATTTTGCAAAAAAATTTTCATTATATGGTATATTAATATATAATCAATTACCAACACATTTACGCAGAATAAAAACTTTAATAAAATTTAAAAAGGAAGTAAAAAAACATTTTTTATCGAAACATGATTTATAGAAAAAATAATGTTGACTGTGTTAATATTATTTATTTTGTTCTTTAATTATTATTTATTTTGTTGTTTAATATTATTCTTAATTATTAGTTTGTTATAATATTAGTATTGTTAGAATTCCCTGTAATGAACCTATACAGTTTATGGGGAATGTTTAAAATAAATAAATAAATAAATAAAAAGACGTCATAATTGTGTTATTTTTATATTTAAACATCTATCCAAATAATGATTTAGTGTTTTCTTATTGTCACTGTCCATTTTGATTATATTTTGACTTGCAATATTACCTGAACGTTGCATAGAAAGTTTTTGCTTTCTAGGCAGTGAAAGTATATTTTTTGAGCCTGGCAATCGTCATTAAAAATCCGCTTTTAATGTCAGTCGGAGAAAAATAACTATTTTCTGCTAAAAAGGTTCCACAACTCTTGTCGTATTTTCTCAAGTCTGTGCCTGTATTGTTATTGCGTATTTAAATTTCCATTAAACATTAATCTATTTATATTAAGAGTTACCTGTACTTAATCGCAAATTTTTTAAATAATATTAAACGCAGGTACTAAAAAATATAATCTTGCCATGTTTTTGTAGGTACGCTGGAAGGCAAGAGTTACCAGATAATCTGAAAGTACTGTTTAGAACAGTTGCAATGATGGTTCCTGACTATGCTATGATTGGTGCAATTTCGCTTTATTCTTATGGTTTCGTGCAAGCTCAAAGGTAAGAGAACACATATGCGCATGTTTATGCTGATAAGGCATTCATATTACTTAACAACATGTTCCAGGATATTCTGTAAACAGTGAATGGGATACGAAAAAAAACTTATTATCACCAGTTATTTATTATGCACCTCCTTTCGTCGTTTACAAACAGTATCAAAATAAGTAAAATTTTTTTACACCGAGATGCAGTTAACTCTTTAAAAGGAAATATTTCGGTTATTTTTAAAATTGAAAAAAAAATCGTTTTTTCTTTGGACTGTATTTTCATATGAATATATTTTCAAAAAGCAAGACAATTAGCCATTTTTTCAATTTCAAATATAATAAATAACATGTTTTAATGATTTTGATTTATATATTAAATTCTGCATTTTTTGTACAATATCATGAAATATGGAAGGTTTTATATTACGAAATACTACGATTTTTCAGATATTATACTTGCTTATCTATTCAGATGACCACTGCTACCTGGAGATAAAGGTTTATTTTTGCAATGTCAGGACATTGATGTTTGAAGTCTGATTTACTTTGACTCATTTTTATTTTGTGCTAATAGTCTAAAATATTAACGAAATGAGATATAACATTTTATATCGTTTTTAAATTCTGTTTACTAAATATGAAAATAACATGGTACTAATTCAAACCTATAATTTCTACCCTTAATGAAATGCTCTGCATGTCCTCCAGTAACCTCATCAGATTTTTCGTAAATTATTTTTGGAGTTCCAGTGCTTTGTACTCATTTTCGTTTAAATTTCTTATTTTTACAACAATTTTCCTCTGAATTTCCTTAATTATCTCTATCTCTATAAACTGTATCTTTCAAATAGCCCCCATGGGCGTTAGATCTGGACTGTTCGCGGGCCAGCTGATTGATCCCCATACTCACTTGATAATTATTTTGACTTCTTCGTAAGAATTATAGTTGGTACCGAACAACTTTTATTTGGAACAGTTTTTCTGAATACAAAAATAAACATGATATTTCTATCTAAAGAGTTATCTCGATCACCCTGTGTATATAAACAGTTTGATAATAGTTTTGGTATTGTAGTCTTGCCGAAAAAATCGTCCATACCTACAAACTCTGTTCGGAACAACTTTCTTCTCAAAATCACTACGACTATGGAATGAGGGCTGTTAAATCTGTCTTGCTAGCAGCTGGTGCGCTGAGGAGAGCCTACCCGAAAACTGAAGAAGCTCAGCTTGTGCTTCGAGCTATTATAGATGTTAACTTGCCTAAATTTTTGGCTCAGGTTTGATATATAATATATAACGGTAATTTGGGTAAATTAATAAAACTTCCTTTGCATGTTATTATTTCAACAAATTCCAATGACAATCTAATTGAAAAAAAAACTAAAATTCTAATAACGAGGCATCTTCTGAATGTGTTCAGATCTCGTGGAGTAAAGATCCCTGAAGATGCCTCGTGCAATCGAAGGCGAAACGTCGGATAGTAATTCCAATTTGACACGGTCTAATCTCAAGAACCATGATTTCTTAGTATGCTACTTTTTTGTGAAATTAGAGATGGTGCCAGCAGAATTTTCATAATTAAATTTAATAAAACCTAAAATTTAGTTTTTCTAACGCATATACTTTTTAGCATCCAAATCCTCAGAATTTTTAAGTAATTTAAAAAAAATTTATATAAACCTAACTAAATAGACAACAGGTCATCGTAAACAATGACTATAAAATCTGACATCAAAGTTTGTAACACCGAGATAGCTCAGGGTAGTATTGTCGACCCAGTTCTATTCATAATTTATATAAATTAAATGACATATCCACAACTTTTAATTTCAGAAAAAGTTCTTCCAGAAACCATCTCAAATACTAAAAAGGGCTTTCTTGACGTAAATCAATGGTTCACCATGAGTAAATTAATTATCAATGATTCAAAAACATGTTTCAATGTGGTCAAAACTTCCCATGCTACTTAATATTATTTTTACTTTTTGCAATTTTTTACAGCCGCACTTTCTTTCCAGGACTTATAATCACTTTCAATGTGGTCAAATCATGTAGACCCATTATAAATATTGCTGACCATTAATAGAGGTGATAGTTCTGTTGATGTTAATTGCAAAAAATGAAATAATGTTAGTAGAATAGAAACTATCAACCCTACTAAGTGTCAGCAAAACATCTAACGGATCAACAGGTTTTAACCATATTGAAAGTGATTATAAGTCCTGGAACAAAAAAGGGGGTTTAAAAAAATGGCAAAAAATAAAAATAATGTTAAGTAGCATTTACCCCTATTAAGTGTCGGCAAAGAAAGGGGGGCTATAAAAATATGCAAAAAATAAAAATAATGTTAAATAGCATCATAACTATCACCTCTCTTAAGAGTCAGCAAAATTTCTAACAGGTCAGCAGGTTTTGGCCATTTGGAAGTGATTATATGTCCTAAAAAGAAAGGGGCTGTAAAAAAATGTTAAATAGCCTCAGAGCTATCACCTTTATTAAGGGTCACCAAAATTTCCAACGAATCAGCAAGTTTTAACCACATCGAAAGTGATTATAAGTTCTGGAAAGAAAGGGGAGCTGCAAAAAAATTATAAAAAAATGAAAATAGTGTTAAGTAGCATGTGAACTATCACCCCTATTAGAGGTCACCAAAATTTCTAACGGGGTAGCAAGTTTTGACCACATTCCTGAGGTTTCAATGTGATTATAAATCCTGGAATGAAACGGGGACTATAAAAGAAATAAAAATAATGTTAAGTAGCATCAGACTTATCGCCTCTATTAAGGATCAGCAAAATTTCCAACGAATGAGCAAATTTTGACCACATTGAATGTAATTATAGACCCTGGAAAGAAATAGGGGCTGCAGAAAAATTGCAAAAAATGAAATGAAATTTATACTTGCTTAATTAATTGCTGTAAATAGTTTTCCGACGTACAGTTCTATCTTCAGAAGAGATCGTACTCTCGTCTTTCCTTGCTTATCCTGGAGCAGGAGTAGCTTATTGGAATCCTAGATATTTGTAGGTCTTTCTTTGGTTTATTTGAGAACTATTTCTCCATTGGGCTACATCACTATTTGTTGTCGCCGGATAATGCATTATTTTAGTAAACTGACGGGCCAAAGCTTCAAATTTCTTATACCAGAAATTGTGAATATGGTCAACTCCTAGCGACTTCCAGTTACTCGTTTCCTTAATAAAGTTGCTAACTTCCTCCTTGGTGATAGAGCCAAATTCAATTTGTGGTGTTTGAATCTGATCACGTTGAGATTGTATCCACGTAGTATTTCGGTTATGCTCTTTTGGTTTTTCCCGGATGTTCGACAAATACTCGGCCAAATGATCTTTGCTCGGCAGCATCTTCTCAGTATTCGTTTGATCTTTGGTGTTATTGATAACTCGATAGAACTATCTTTGATTGGTGTTGAAAAGCCAGTTCTGTCGTTTTCTCTTTGCACATTTGTTGTATCTCTGCAGACGTTTCGCTTTCGCTGCTAGTTTTTGCTTTAGTGTAGCTTGATACTCATCTAGTTTTTGTTGATGGTTGAGATCGGTTTATCATTATTATTATTATCGCGACTAATAAACAAATAAAACTGAAACCCTGTGACGTGAATACAAAATAGATTTTGATGTGCATCGGAAGTTTTATTAATTTACCTACCTAAACTATATAATTAATTCTTACAGGATGTACCGTTATTTATTGGTATTTACCAAGACCTCTTTCCTAACGTAGAGGTGCCAGCCTTCGAAAGATCCGACCTAATCGAGTGCCTAATAACAGACATAAAACTAAAAAATCTCCAGCCGACCCCGTGGTTCTTAGATAAATGTATGCAAGTGTATGAAATGATTTTGGTTCGACATGGACTTATGATAGTCGGAAGACCAATGGGTGGCAAAACAAGCGCCTACCAGGTTAAGCTTTATAATACTTTCCAATATTACACACACTAATACTAAATTATATACTTTATAAAAAAATCACTCAACTTTAAATCAGGACTAAAGAAAGGCCCTTGCACGTATTATTTTATATTTTACTTTGTTTTAGTCCTTAGCTGAAGGCCTGGGGCGGCTGAGTGGACGACAGGATGCGAAATTGATCGAACACGGTGTTATATACAGAATAATTAATCCCAAGGCGATCACAATGGGACAACTTTATGGTCAGTTCGATCCAGCATCACATGAATGGTCAGATGGAGTACTGGCAAACACTTTCAGGTAAAATTTGTTGCCCCAAATAAATTCCTAAATACTGAAAACTATGACTAAACCAGTGGCGGCTATAATGACCCACCAATAATAATTGCAAGTCATACAAAGTCGAATATCATCATGTTTCTACTATATCAATCATAGCTATTGCCTCGATAATCTTTTTCTACTTTTGATTTAATTATTCTTGGGTTACGAGTTTCACCACTTTATTCTGCTCCCTGGTAATATAATATCTAGTAATTTCATTGATCATGATGTTGAAACCAGAGCAAATATTAATCGTAACTTGAGCATTCCAATTATTCATTACAATGCCGTACAAAGAAGCCTTAAATATATAGCCCCTAAAATTATAAATTTACTACCATCACAACTCAAATTCAAACCATATATTAATATCGAAAATAAACTTAATGAATGGATTAAAGACAACTGGGAGGTAATTGAGAATACTCTTGTTTTTTTTTGTAATATGTAGGTATTTACAATTTATTTAAAGTTACTTTAGATTAACTAGAACGAAATCTGTTATAGTTCCTGTATTACTGTTTAATGTTTAAATTTTATTCATAATAAGGTTAACGTTGAAGTTTTATTGGATCTACAATAGTTGTTTGTTTATTGTTAGATTCTAAATGGCAATCATGTAAGGTGCACACACAGACCTAAGTCCATCGTGCATCTTTTATTGTATATCAAATACATCTACATTTGTTCTCAAATTATTGTTGTAATGTTCGTTTTAAGCTAGATTAAGTGTCTATAATTGGCATAAGCGGTAGATACTTGTTACTTGTTATAAATAAATAAATAAATAAATATAGTCGAATGCGGTCTTATCGTGCGGGTCCAAAGGTCACCAACATTATGAATCAAATCAGAAAACACAGTGAATACCAAAATGTTGTGTGATTCTTTTATCAAGCTATTAAATCTCGATGGGCTATTTACAAATATACAGGGAGAAAGAAAATAGTTTTTTTTATTACGCAATATTATTAAGATAGCCACTTAATATTATTTTAGATATTAAATGCCGAGGGACTAAATAAGAAAATTCGCTAAATATGTATTTGGTTAAAATTTTTTGGTTGGCAAAAACAAAAGTCGCAAGCGCCTTAATAATGTCGGAAGGCGGTTCGAATCAGTGGAACAATCAGGATATGTTCTGTTTATACAGCCACTTAATGAAAGTGAGATTTTTTTTATCCATAACCAAAAATTATGAGCCCCGCTTGACCTAAAAATCTAACCACTTATACAGTGTCATTTATTTAAATGCAGGCCACCTCTGTGCAAAGAAAACTTATTTTCTTTTGTATTCTGATAATTTATTTTGAAAAAATATTATACATTTTTGTTAAAAACACAAGATAATTAGTTATTACTTCCCTCGTGAGATTTTTTCAGAACTTTACGTTTAAGGGTCCCTAGATGCCGGAAAACATGTTTTCTCAATTCCGTCTGTCTGTAGGTATGTCTGTCCGTCAGTCTGTCTGTTCGCGGCATAGCTAAAAAACTACTTATCCGATTTCTTCAAATTTCAGTCTAAAATGAAGGACCATACATGCGAAAAATATAGGCTATATATGTATATATATATATATATATATATATATATATATATATATATATATATATATAGAGCCTGTATTTTTCGTTAGCCCCGAGTTTCTGGTAAAGCGGTTTTACCGATTTTTATATATCAAATTTGTGTCTTATAATTAATAAAAAAATTACTTACTTTAAACACGCTTTAAAATAGGAACAAGTATTCTATAATTAATTATTTATTGCCTACAAAATTACAAATGTACTAAAAAAGTAAACAAAAAACTGGTGTCAAATCTAATAAAAAATTTTTTAAATTAAAATTCACTGGCTAATATCCAGGAGCCAGTGGCAAAAGCTCTGAGAATCGGTATAAGGAATGTACAGAAACTTGCGCATGAAAAAAAAAATAATTTACTTCCTAAGAAGGTTAAGAAATGTACACGAAAAAATCCAGAAGCAAAAGACTTAAGTTACAGTGCAAAAATGGATATTCATAATGCAATTTATGATTTATACACGTCAAAGACTAATATAATCCTTCAGAAACTTTTTAATATTATAGACTAAAAAATATCATCATTACTTAAAAAGTCCTCATCTTCTGAGTCGTCCTCAAATGGCGCAATGATCATTGGTGCTATTTCGACATCTAGAACTCGATTTCTTCCAGCACCCCTGCGTAATATAATTTAATGAATCTTGCCAAATAATTTGCACTTCATCTGATGTAAGACCATCGTTCACGTGGTTTTCGTAATATGATTTTGCCCCAGCCTATATTAATTCTATTGCGTTAAACTGGCATTGGTATGGCGGCAGTCATAAAACCTCATATCCATTTTCCCGTAATATTTCATCTACGGAATATATTGTTGGTTTTTTATAGATTTTGCCATTAAAAGTAGTTCTAGTTTCAGCATATTGAGTAAAGGATTTTGTTTTTGTTTTATTAGCCAGTCATAAATATCACTTTTCTTCCAGGACGAAGTAGGTTGTTTATTTAAAATTCTTGAATGATAAGATGCATTGTCCAGAATGATTAAAGATGGAGCATCTAAATTTGGAATCAGTTGTTCTTTTAACCAGTTTTCAAACAGTTCACAGTTCATATTATCATGGTAGTCCATACTTTTAGATGTTGAAGAAAACAGTAAACTTGCACCTGGGAGAAATCCTGTTGAAGAACCTGCATGCAAAATGATGAACCGTTTTTCCGTCCCACATCCCTTTTCTCTCTTGACACTTTTTACAAACTAGTTCTGCCAAGATTTCTAACCACTTCCATCAGAAAATATCCAAGTCTCGTCTAAAAGTACCACTTATCTAAATTTTGAATTAACATTTTCCGTGTATTTCTTTAAAAACTGGATACGCTGTCTTGCTATATGTGGCAACTCGTATAAAAATCTTCGATTACAGTACTTTTTATATCGAAAACCCAACATTTTTATTAATTTTGACCACGATTTTAGTCCAGTTTCCAATATGCCTCGATTTTTTAAAGCTTCTTTTAAAACTTGAAAGGTTATATTAGTTTTTGATGTATATAAATCGTAAATTGCATTACGAACGTCCATTTTTACATTGTCACTTAAGTCTTCTGTCTTTGGCTTTTTTCGTGTACCGGGTGGCCAACTAAGAATGGACGCCGGCCATAACTCGCTAACCGTTAATTATATAACTTGGGGGAAAAAAAATTATTAGCTAAATCGACTAAGAGAAATCGCTGGAAAATATTTTGAAGTTCCGCATATGGCCACTAGGGGGCGCAACTGTTATGGTCAATCAGAAAAAGGGCTGTTTCTTAAAAAATATTCGTGTAAAGGTATATTATAAATACTGCCATCGTAAAGAGTAGAAAAATTGTGATTTTTTTGTTAAGGATATTTTGCTCTATCTCGTAAAATGTAGTGGTGGGGGAAGGTCAAACATGTTTTTATTTAAATGTCAATAACTCCGTTATAAGTCAACGGAATTGAACAAACTAGGTCTCGTTTAAAAGAGCCCATCTTAACTAATAATCTGATGTAAAAAAAATCCGATTTGATTTCGCCGTGGTAACTACAGGGCGCTGATTGACATCACAACAATTATTACGCATTATTTTGAAAATTTTAAATAGCACGCTATATCTCTTTTAACACAATTTAATAGAGGAGGAAATTCTCAATAAGTCAGTGCAAATTTCAGCTTCCTAACTTTTTTCAAACCGGAAATATAAATAAAACAAATATTAGGGCGCTGGGTACGCAACATCTCCCTAATCTGTATGGACATAGCCTACATCACAATAATTCAGTAATAATACCACAGATAATATTCAACGCAAATCGCTAAAAATTATACTAATGTTCTGAAATAACCACCAGGTGGCGCAGTAGGAGTCAATAAGTGCAATATTAAATTTTCATTATAATGGGAAATGAAAGCCATTTAAATGGAACGTGTGAAAGAAACGATAATAAAAATATAATTCAATTAATGCCGCCCTAAATGTTCAAATTGTCGGCCATCGTTTTCGATGCACTTATGCATCCTATCTCACGTGGATAAAACTGCAGCCTCCAGTTCAGCAACTGAAATAGTATTTATACAGTCTCTTATTCGCTGAATCATATTTTCTCGTGTAGTGGGTCTGGTGGCAAAAACTAAATCTTTCACTCGACCCCATAAATAAAAATCTAAACACGTTAGGTCGGGTGACCTAGCTGGCCATGGAAGGGTGCCGCCTCGCCCTATCCATCGGCCAGGATAGTGGGCATCTAAAAATTCCCGAACGTTGACGGCGAAGTGCGCTGGACAACCATCGTGCTGGTATACCAATCGTTGTCGGACGTTCAGAGGTACGTCCTCCAACAAAATCGGCAATTCCTCCCTTAAAAATCTTAGATATCTCTCACCATTCAATGGATTATCGAAAAAAAATGGTCCGATAATTCGTCCGCCTAAAATCCCTGCCCAACAATTTACAGACCAACGGCCTTGGTGCTGGACTTCGCGCATCCAATGTGGATTTGTTCTGGACCAATAATGTGTATTGTGAAGATTGACACGTCCATCGCTCTGGAAGGTAGCCTCATCGGTCCACAATATTCGCCTCAGAAATTGCCGATCTTCCCTCATTACACCCAAAAGCCAGTGACAATGGTTTAGTCTGTGATCAAAATCTGCAGCAGTCAATTCCTGATGCAGCACTAAGTGATATGGATGTAACCTAAAACAAGATGAAGATATTTAATTGATGTTCCAGGAAATTATTGGTTTTCTAGGCTTAAAGACATATGTGACATCAGAATCACGTGACTTTTGTTAAAAAATATGTCCAGTTTATATTTGCAATGTCGTTGCTTACCTGTGCTCTTTGAGTATATTTTGAACAGTGGTTCGCGTTACTCCTAGGTCTAGCGCAATAATTCGAGTACTTAGTTGAGGATTAAACTCGATATACGCTAGCACATTAATTACATTCTCTTCGGTGCGTCCTCTGCGTTGTCTGCGGTATACGGGAATATGCACGTTTCCAGTGGTTCGCAAACGTTGGATCACTCGAAGAAAAACCTTTTTACTTGGGTGGCGTCTCTGCGGATATTCCTGCGCATATACTCTTGCAGCAACCGTAGCATTTCTCAAACATTCAAAATAAACACCTATCATGTCGAATAGTTCTTGATTTGTATAAATCATTTTGTTCTTAACACAACGCAACACGAACAATAAAAAATCTTGAACAAGAAAAATACGAACTACAACAATAACATGAACAACAGCAACTAGAAAAACTCAAAAAACACGAAAATCTCGGACAAAAACGCGAAATGATAGCAATACTATTAGGAAATTCAAGAACGATAAATAGCACCTAAAAGGCACTGACAAGAAACTATTGTTTATTTTTTGACGTATTACTTTCAATTTTGTTTTCACAGCCTACTATTTTTTTTGCTTGAGCAGAAAATTGCTAAGGAATTATTATTTATCTATGTTTTTAGTTTATTGTTATTCTTGTGCATAAATTGTCGATTTTAAGAAAGACGGAGATTTGCAACGGTCGAATATATTAGGATTTTTCTTATTTATTACCTTATAATATCTAACTTACTGAAAATAGAGTAAACTACAAAAAAATATAGAGAAAAGTAAAATTGCGAGTAAAACTATGCTTATTAACGTCTACTGCGCCACCTGGTGGTTATTTCAGAACATTAGTATAATTTTTAGCGATTTGCGTTGAATATTATCTGTGGTATTATTACTGAATTATTGTGATGTAGGCTATGTCCATACAGATTAGGGAGATGTTGCGTACCCAGCGTCCTAATATTTGTTTTATTTATATTTCCGGTTTGAAAAAAGTTAGGAAGCTGAAATTTGCACTGACTTATTGAGAATTTCCTCCTCTATTAAATTGTGTTAAAAGAGATATAGCGTGCTATTTAAAATTTTCAAAATAATGCGTAATAATTGTTGTGATGTCAATTAGCACCCTCTAGTTACCACGGCGAAATCAAATCCCTTTTCTTTTTTTTTTACATCAGATTATTAGTTAAGATGGGCTCTTTTAAACGAGACCTAGTTTGTTCAATTCCGTTGACTTATAACGGAGTTATTGACATTTAAATAAAAACATGTTTGACCTTCCCCCACCTCTACATTTTACGAGATAGAGCAAAATATCCTTAACAAACTTACTCTTTACGATGGCAGTATTTATAATATACCTTTACATGAATATTTTTTAAGAAACAGCCCTTTTTCTGATTGACCATAACAGTTGCGCCCCCTAGCGGCCATATGCGGAAATTCAAAATATTTTCCAGCGATTTCTCTTAGTCGATTTAGCTAATAATTTTTTTTCCCCCAAGTTATATGATTAACGGTTAGCGAGTTATGGCCGGCGTCCATTCTTAGTTGGCCACCCCGTACATTTGTTAATTTTCTTCGGTAGTAAATTATGCTTTTTTTCATGCACAATTTTCTGCACAGTCCTTTGACCCATTCCCAGAGCTTTTGCTACTCTCTCCTGGATATTGGCCAATGAATTTTCATTTTCGTAATATTTTATTAGATTTAATACCATTTTTTTCGCTTGTGGATGCAAAAAACTCGAAAATTGTTTTCTATTACTCATTTTGTCACTGACTTGTCAATCTGACTTTGAAGTGACATCGCTCAAAGATTTTTGCAACTGCTCTTTTTTCATATGAAAATATCATAGGTCTATCTAATTCATCTTCCGGATTTTATGCGGAGGATATGATTACACGTAATAAAAGAAAAACAAACTTAAAAGGTTTGTCGTTGATAAATCGTATGACCCGCACGATAACACTGCTTTTGATTATAGAGTATCAGATTGTGAAGATGTTCTCTTGGTAAACATCGGTTTTGCTCCTATTGGTCACTCTGGTGGGTTTTGTGTGCTAAGTTTGGCGCTAGTTGTATTAGTCTGGAAACCAGTTGATTCTACTGATGTAGACCTAAAGTCAGAAATACGTGTCTACGGTTGGCCAAATTCTGCTTTAGCGGTCACAAATAGTATTGTCAGATGCCTTTTGAGATGATTATGTTACGTAGCTAGTGAAACTCGGAATTCAAAACATAAATCTAATTCATATTGTTCTGTAAATCATATATATATATCATATACTGATAGAGCTGCCTACTCGTTGGCTTTGCTCTTGCTATTGTGATTTCACTTATCTTGGTTGGGTTTCTTGGATACTTAACAATGCATTACTTGACGGAGCGTTTAAGGATGACCATTATTAACTTTACTTGAATTTATCTGAGTTGACTTCAATGGCTTGTTAATCCCACAGATATGATCATGGGAGATAGTGTGTGGACCAAGTCAAGTCTGGTTGTATTGGGGCAACGCTGCGGTATCTATATTGGAAAAATGCTTACTGTTTTACAGTTTTCCTTTCAATGTTAATTAGCTTATATTATGTAGTTATGTAAACAATTAATTAACTGGGCAAACTGTTGTTCCAAATCCTTATAGTCAATAGTACAGGGTGTCCCATTTTCGTAGGTTTTACGGGGTTTCCAGCTTATGAGTAGAGATAGAGAGATGCGGTTTTCGCGACACCGTGCTACTTTTCGATGAAACTAAAGAGGCCGCAAACAGATTTGCCCTAAACATTTTAGTTTCCGTGCTACAGGGTGATTTTGAAAATTTGTCATTTTCGGACACCCCCTGTAACTCAGCTATCATAAAATATATTTAAAATGTTTCAACTGGTATTTATAGATTTTTTCACGTAGAATTCAGTGGCGTACTCAGATTTTTGCTGAGAGTCATAGTTTTTTACATATTGGCATAACCTACTATTTTTTAAATGGGACACCCTATATATTATTTTTTCATCTTATTCCTCGTGTCGAGAGCTTTTCAAAAACATACCATAAGTCATATTTATTTTCATAAATAACATGAAAAAATGCATTTTTCTTTAAACGGATTTATGGCATAGCAGATCAATCGAAATAAGAGAAGGTGGCTGTGGAGCCATGGAAAAAGTTAACAAATATTTATTAACGAAATAACAAAGTAACAGCATCAGAAAAAATTAGGAAGTAGGTAAAAGGTAATAATTATAATTTCATTAAAACTACAAATATTGTTCAAATTGTAGACCATTATGTGTCCTACAAGTGTGACAAACTTTAAAAATTCTTTTTAATGCATTTTCTATTGTAAATGACTGTCTTTGTAACTCTGCAAAAGCGTTTTCGGTGGCCATTCTTAGTTGTTCTAAGTTTTCGTATCGCCTTACATAAACCTTGTTTTCTAAATAACCCCACAAAAAGAAATCTAAAACTGAGAGGTCAGGGGATCGTGGTGGCCATCGAACAGGTCCGTGTGTTCCTATCCATCTTCCAGGAAAATGGTCGTTAAGCCAGTTTTGACTTATTCTGGCATTGTGGGCTGGAGCACCGTCTTGCTGGAAATAAATCCTATTTAGTTGAGCCAAGGGAACATCATCCAAAATTCCTAATGCGTCTTCTAGGATTCGCACGTAACCAATCGAATTCAGATTTCCTTCATATATTTGGTAAACTATTTTTCGGTTGAAAATAAAACAGGAGACATTGAATCCAAATCTGCTGACGCTCCCAAGGAAAAATAACCTGACGCAAAATCGCGTGTTGTGTCTATTTAAAATCCCTGAACTAGTAAAATGTGCCTCGTCTGACCAAATAATCTTTTTTTCAAAATCGATATCTTCTGCCTTCATATTTATAAACCAATTGCAGAACTCCAATCTGCGCTCTGCATCACCAGGATGCAGATGATGCACAAGTTTGTATTTATAGGGTTTGAATTTGTGCTTTTTCAAAATTTTCTGCACTTTGGTTTTCGGTACACCCGCCTCTTCGTCTATTTTCCTGCAAGATGTTTCAGGAGCTGTCTGAACGCGGGCTAAAACGTTGACCTCAGATTCTTCGTTGTCTTTATTGTAAGTTCGCGATCGAGGCTTGTTAAAAGATCCATATTGGCAAAGATTATTTTTAATTCTTTGAAAAATTCTTTTTTCTGGTTGTCTTCTCTCGGGATATCTAAGATAAAATAAAGCGAACCAATAAAGTCAAAATGCAGGAAGATAAAAAAGAACTAACCTGTTCAGATAAAGCTCTGCCGCCTGATCTGCATCTTCATTAGACAATATAAAACACGCGTTCATATCATATTTCTCAAAATATTCAAATTTTTGATTCTGAGCCATATTAAAAACAATAATTATAATAGACGTCAAGAAAAATTTAAACGCAATAATGCCAAAAATGACAGCAGTAATGGCTGCCTGATCATATTTTTGTTGGCGTTGCCATGGCTACCACAGCCACCTTCTCTTATTTCGATTGATCTGCTATGCCATAAATCCGTTTAAAGCAAAATGCATTTTTTCATGTTATTTATGAAAATAAATATGACTTATGGTATGTTTTTGAAAAGCTCTCGACACGAAGAATAAGATGAAAAAATAATATATAGGGTGTCCCATTTAAAAAATAGTAGGTTATGCCAATATGTCAAAAACTATGACTCTCAGCAAAAATCTGAGTACGCCACTGAATTCTACGTGAAAAAATCTATAAATACCAGTTGAAACGTTTTAAATATATTTTACGATAGCTGAGTTACAAGGGGTGTCCGAAAATGACAAATTTGCAAAATCACCCTGTAGCACGGAAACTAAAATGGTTAGGGCAAATCTGTTTGCGGCCTCTTTAGTTTCATCGAAAAGTAGCACGGTGTCGCGAAAACCGCATCTCTCTATCTCTACTCATAAGCTGGAAACCCCGTAAAACCTACGAAAATGGGACACGTTGTGGTTAGTAAATTGCTAGTTTTCCTTAGTACTTTTGTCCTCCTCCCTCCTTCTGTTTGACCAACCACGAGTCGCCAATGGATTAAACCAAAGAGTGATTCTCCCATCCCCGCTTAAATAACAAGGGTATTATTTAATGTTTCAGGGAATTTGCAAACAGCTATACGCTAGACAGAAAATGGATTCTATTTGACGGGCCCGTGGATGCAGTGTGGATAGAGAATATGAATACCGTACTGGATGATAACAAAAAACTCTGCCTAATGTCTGGTGAAATAATACAAGTAAAATTTTTTATAGAGTTGTCGTTTATTTCATTTGCTATCCTAATTTTCTGAATCTTCTTTCATAACTTTTAAAGGAAACAGTCTGTTAGCAAACGGTTTTTTGCTTTTTGTAGACATAAAAATATTCTCTTAAAATTTTTGTTGCGTCTGACTTTTGAAAGATGCTTTAATCTGGTATAAGCAAAATGATAGAACAAAAGTTTAGTAATTTTTACACACATTTTTTCGAGAAGGAGAATTCACAAATTTGAAAAAATTAACTCTTACTTTTCATTTTTGTGCATTCTGAAAAAAATACCCTGGGAGATTTTTGCAGATTTCTAAGTCGTTAGTCATTAGATCCCGAAAAATGTTCTCTCATTTCCATCGATCTGTCGTCTGTATAAGCGCGGCATAGCTCAAAAACTGCTTAACCCATTTATGCCCAACGCCAACGGGTCGAAAACGACCCGGTACTTAAATTATGCAATCAGCTTTACATGTGCATGTTTAAAGTATTGCCTATCTTTGCATTTAGTAGTCAAAACAATAGACATCGTTAATATCATATTGTAAAGCGGGCTGAGAAATCGTGTTTTCAGTTTTCTTTTCATGGATAGAAACTCTTACTGGTAAGTTGTTTATTTAAGTATTCATTGTGTTGTTTTTCATACTATTTATTACACTGGTTTCACTTTTTACGATGTAATATTTGTTTTGAGGTTAGGGTTGTTTATTTGAAAATGAAGAGCATAAAAACTTGCTGGGGTCGTTATCGACCCGTTGGGCAGATATGTGATACACATTTTTTTAATATAGGAAGAAACCACGGACGACGGCTGAGCTGTTAGACAAAATAGAAAAACTCTCCAAAGATGATCCCGTTCCAGATGCCATCTATATAACTCCTCCAGATGATAATGGATTCGAAAGTAATGGAGACTCAGGGGATGAAGACTGTAATGACCCCAACAGACTAAATTCATTGCAGCTTCAGGCACAAGCGGAAACCAATATACAAGAAGACAGCCATAATAATGAAGACAGTACCGTAACAGAACCTGAAGAAAATAAGAAAAAGTCCCGAAAAAATCGATAATGGCTAAAAGGTGACTTGAATGAGGGTAAAACAAAACAAACAAATATAGAACTGTTACCTGTGTTGACATTAGGTGATGAATGTGAGCCTCTGGAATTTATGGAACTCTTTTTGAACCCGGAAATATTGGAACTTCTTGTGAAACATAGCGTCTTATATGCTGCCAGCAAAAACTGTAGATTAGAAATTGGCAATGATGAGATGCTTGTTTTTATAGCTGTTCTTTATGTGAGTGGTTACGTTCACGTTCCCAGACGTCACATGTTTTGGGAAGGACGAGATGACGCTCGAAATGTTTTGGTTTATAATTCTATTAGAAGGAATCGTTTTGAAGAAATATTTAGATTTTTGCACGCAGCCGATAACAACAACTTAGTACCGAATGATAAAATGGCGAAGTTACGTCCTTTGATAGACAAAATAAACCAGAATTTTATCAAATATACCCCTGTAAGCTCTTGTATGTCTATCGACGAATCCATGATCCCGTATTTTGGCCGAAACGGATGTAAACAGTTTATCAGAGGAAAGCCAATCCGCTTCGGATACAAAGCATGGGTTTTGGCAACTCCATCAGGCTATTGCGTCAACTTCGACGTATATCAAGGACGAAAGGCTCAACAGACTGACGAAAAACTTGGACTCGGTGAATCTGTTGTAACAAATTTTGCAAAATTGTTGCAAACTAATTTTCCCGATTTTGAGTTTTCATTATTCTTCGACAATTTCTTTACAAGCATTGCTCTTATCAGTAAATTGGGAGAATTGGGTTTTGGTGCGACAGGTACAGTGCGAGAAAACCGTACCGACAAATGTCCACTTCAAAATTCTTCACAGATGAAAAAAGGGGCTAGAGGAGTATTTGATAATGCCATTGACAAAGATGATAATATTGTTTGTGTCCGTTGGAAGGATAACAGTGTTGTTACAATGTTGTCGAATGAATATGGCGTAGCACCTATTCGTCAAGCTGTTAGATATTCTGCAAAAGAGAAAAAGAAGGTTGAAATACCTCAGCCAAACGTGATACATTGTTACAACAGATTCATGGGTGGCGTCGACCAAATGGACAACAATGTGGCAAACTATCGCATAGGATTTCGCGGCAAAAAATGGTATATGCCCATATTATTTTGGACGTTTGATGTATGCATGAATAATGCATGGATACTGGCCCGAAAATTTGGGAAAAAAATTAACAATCTTGAATTTCGGAGATCAATTGTATTATCTATATTACAAAAATATGGAAAATCCCCCTTATCTACTGGCCCAAAGCCTATTCTTGTTAGTCCAGCAGCTCGTAGACATGGTCAGCATCTCATTTTGAATGGTCAGACATGACGAAGGTGTGCTCGTTGCAAGAACAAAACCACTAAAGCCTGTGGCCAGTGTGATGTTGCATTACATGATAAATGTTTTGTAGATTTCCATACAAAATAAAAGTGTTCAAATAATATTATAATTGTTAATTTTTATCTAAAACTTTTTGCATGTATATATATGAAAATAACAACACCCTGCAAGTTTTTATGTTTTTCTGTATACATTTGCGCATAGTACACCTTTTTGCCCAAGTGGGTCAAAAACGACCCACATCAAAACATCAAATCTCTTGACTGAAATTCGTTTTTTATAGTTACTTCTTTTATTAAATGGCATATAACCAAAATGCTTGAGATTTATAAAAATTTAAAGAAAAAAATAATTCTGGGCATAAATGGGTTAATTGATTAGCTTGAAATTTTAATATTCAAAAATCTGGAAAAATTTCAATATGGTAGAACAAAAGAACAGCCTCATAAATTGTAAAAAAAATTCTTTATTAAAAAACCGGTTAATGAATGGACCTCAAAATTTCCACAAAAGTGGTGTGATATAGGGATAAACTTGTAAAATTTTTGTATGAAGCCATTATGCAAATGCCCTGGGAGATTTTTGCAGATTTCTAAGTCGTTAGTCATTAGATCCCGAAAAATATTCTCTCATTTCCATCGATGTGTCGTCTGTATAAGCGCGGCATAGCTCAAAAACTGCTTAACCCATTTATGCCCAACGCCAACGGGTCGAAAACGACCCGGTACTTAAATTATGCAATCAGCTTTACATGTGCATGTTTAAAGTATTGCCTATTTTTGCATTTAGTAGTCAAAACAATAGACATCGTTAATATCATATTGTAAAGCGGGCTGAGAAATCGTGTTTTCAGTTTTCTTGATAAATTTAAGTGATAAAATATTGCAGTGTGACATGGATAGAAACTCTTACTGGTAAGTTGTTTATTTAAGTATTCATTGTGTTGTTTTTCATACTATTTATTACACTGGTTTCACTTTTTACGATGTAATATTTGTTTTGAGGTTAGGGTTGTTTATTTGAAAATGAAGAGCATAAAAACTTGCTGGGGTCGTTATCGACCCGTTGGGCAGATATGTGATACACATTTTTTTAATATAGGAAGAAACCACTGACGACGGCTGAGCTGTTAGACGAAATAGAAAAACTCTCCAAAGATGATCCCGTTCCAGATGCCATCTATATAACTCCTCCAGATGATAATGGATTCGAAAGTAATGGAGACTCAGGGGATGAAGACTGTAATGACCCCAACAGACTAAATTCATTGCAGCTTTAGGCACAAGCGGAAACCAATATACAAGAAGACAGCCATAATAATGAAGACAGTACCGTAACAGAACCTGAAGAAAATAAGAAAAAGTCCCGAAAAAATCGATAATGGCTAAAAGGTGACTTGAATGAGGGTAAAACAAAACAAACAAATATAGAACTGTTACCTGTGTTGACATTAGGTGATGAATGTGAGCCTCTGGAATTTATGGAACTCTTTTTGAACCCGGAAATATTGGAACTTCTTGTGAAACATAGCGTCTTATATGCAACCAGCAAAAACTGTAGATTAGAAATTGGCAATGATGAGATGCTTGTTTTTATAGCTGTTCTTTATGTGAGTGGTTACGTTCACGTTCCCAGACGTCACATGTTTTGGGAAGGACGAGATGACGCTCGAAATGTTTTGGTTTATAATTCTATTAGAAGGAATCGTTTTGAAGAAATATTTAGATTTTTGCACGCAGCCGATAACAACAACTTAGTACCGAATGATAAAATGGCGAAGTTACGTCCTTTGATAAACAAAATGAACCAGAATTTTATCAAATATACCCCTGTAAGCTCTTGTATGTCTATCGACGAATCCATGATCCCGTATTTTGGCCGAAACGGATGTAAACAGTTTATCAGAGGAAAGCCAATCCGCTTCGGATACAAAGCATGGATTTTGGCAACTCCATCAGGCTATTGCGTCAACTTCGACGTATATCAAGGACGAAAGGCTCAATAGACTGACGAAAAACTTGGACTCGGTGAATCTGTTGTAACAAATTTTGCAAAATTGTTGCAAACTAATTTTCCCGATTTTGAGTTTTCATTATTCTTCGACAATTTCTTTACAAGCACTGCTCTTATCAGTAAATTGCGAGAATTGGGTTTTGGTGCGACAGGTACAGTGCGAGAAAACCGTACCGACAAATGTCTACTTCAAAATTATTCACAGATGAAAAAAGGGGCTAGAGGAGTATTTGATAATGCCATTGACAAAGATGATAATATTGTTTGTGTCCGTTGGAAGGATAACAGTGTTGTTACAATGTTGTCGAATGAATATGGCGTAGCACCTATTCGTCAAGCTGTTAGATATTCTGCAAAAGAGAAAAAGAAGGTTGAAATACCTCAGCCAAACGTGATACATTGTTACAACAGATTCATGGGTGGCGTCGACCAAATGGACAACAATGTGGCAAACTATCGCATAGGATTTCGCGGCAAAAAATGGTATATGCCCATATTATTTTGGACGTTTGATGTATGCATGAATAATGCATGGATACTGGCCCGAAAATTTGGGAAAAAAATTGACAATCTTGAATTTCGGAGATCAATTGTATTATCTATATTACAAAAATATGGAAAATCCCCCTTATCTACTGGCCCAAAGCCTATTCTTGTTAGTCCAGCAGCTCGTAGACATGGTCAGCATCTCATTTTGAATGGTCAGACACGACGAAGGTGTGCTCATTGCAAGAACAAAACCACTAAAGCCTGTGGCCAGTGTGATGTTGCATTACATGATAAATGTTTTGTAGATTTCTATACAAAATAAAAGTGTTCAAATAATATTATAATTGTTTATTTTTATCTAAAACTTTTTGCATGTATATATATGAAAATAACAACACCCTGCAAGTTTTTATGTTTTTCTGTATACATTTGCGCATAGTACACCTTTTTGCCCAAGTGGGTCAAAAACGACCCACATCAAAACATCAAATCTCTTGAATGAAATTCGTTTTTTTATAGTTACTTCTTTTATTAAATGGCGTATAACCAAAATGCTTGAGATTTATAAAAATTTAAAGAAAAAAATAATTCTGGGCATAAATGGGTTAATTGATTAGCTTGAAATTTTAATATTCAAAAATCTGGAAAAATTTCAATATGGTAGAACAAAATAACAGCCTCACAAATTGTAAAAAAAATTCTTTATTAAAAAACCGGTTAATGAATGGACCTCAAAATTTCCACAAAAGTGGTGTGATATAGGGATACACTTGTAAAATTTTTGTATGAAGCCATTATGAATTGTTTAAAAATTCAGTAACAAAATCTAATTTATACAGTTGACTGGAAAGTTTGCACAAATATCAAACATGAAACAGAGATAAACTGATAAAATTTTAATTCAAATCGTATATGACATACTAAAATTTTATAGACTATAAAAATAAATTGAAAACAAATTTTAAAAAATCGGTAAGTTCGCCTTAATCTACAATTTCCCTCGTACAGAATTCTACTTTACGTAGATAACACATTTTATCAGTCTCACAAAAAAACGAATGAGAAAGTTTTATCGTACTCAATGGTACATAAACAAAAAATTACTTTTAAATATGTTCCAAAAATATGCAAAAGTCAAAAATGTACTTATTACAACCCCTGTATATTTTGAGTCCATTCGCAAGCAACTTTTTTACAGTATGCCTGAATTTTTATTTAATATTCAAATATTTCTGACCTCCTGAAACCAGTTACGTATCGCAGTGAAAGTTTTAAAAATATTTTTGCAATGGCAAATGTTCTGTTTCTACTTCAGTGTCATTTATACAAAACTTTTAATTCAGATTAAGTGTGATATACAACAACAAATAAGTATTTTGAATTAAATAGTTTATCTAGTAAATCCAACAGTACTGCAAAACCAAATTCTAATAATTTACCCCTTGTAGACATATTAATAGTGCACGATTTTTATTAAAACTAGACGAACGCTTTAATATTGTAAAAGTCCAAGGAGTGAAAGCATCACAGTAAGCGTACTTCGCAATAAAAATTTCATAAAATGCTTTCCACACCCAAAATAATAAGATAATGTAAAGTAGTGATAAATATTTTTAAAGAAATAGTTTTTTCACAAATTTGCAAATAAGATTTTTTTTTTGTATATTCCTTTATAAAAACATCTTTTTTAGTTCTGGAAGGGGAAATAGATAATACTATATATATATATATATATATATATATATATATATATATATATATATATATATATATATACATTGATTTTGAGTGTCTATTAAAAGTTCTGGAGAACTATAAAAGGGATTTTTTTCAAATTCGGCATAAAACATAATAGGTAATAATCTATATTTTAAAAATATTTACGCAAGTGCAGCGTTGCCACATCTCCCCGAAACCAATAGCAATATTGAAATTTCAAATAGAACACCCTATATTTTATTGCAATTTCTGATTCTACGCATGATTTTAAGTAACTTTTGTTAACATCTTCCTATACTTATCTCCTACCATTTTCTCTAAAAAATTAATTTCTGATTTTTTTTTAGAAAATCACCACGTTAATAAAATTCCATATTTACCTGCGTAAGCGAGATAATTACTAGATTTTTTTTCTGGGTTAGAGAGTGCATATATTTAAAATAACTTTATGTTAGAATAGCGATATATCATACAGGGGATCGTATAAAAAGGGCATTTTTACCGAAATTTAGTAATGATGAAAACTCATTTATTTTAAATACAACACCCTGTATTTTATTGTATCTTCGAATAAACCAATACCTTACCTACAATATTTCCATATATGTTCCTATACCCATTTCCCACCATTTTTTAGATACGAGCCAACTTTGAATATTTTCCTGTTTTCAAAGACCATCCACAACAAAAGCACCCGCCTCGGCACCTGCTTAGCGAATCACTTAACTAGTTAGGCCATGTAAGGGTTTATTTACCTCGTACTGACAAATATTTGAAATAAACAGACAGTTTTAAATACGGTGAATAATCCAAAATGTATTTTTTTAAATACAATTTGTAAACTAAAGGTGTTAGATATTATAAGTGATAATTAAACAAACAAATAATACATAATCGTTAATTTTTAGCAAAAGAAAGATAACTAATTGTTAAATTGCTTAAAATGGCCACCATGCGCATTCAGGCATTCGTGCAAACATGTTAATTGGTTTCTTGTTGTTGTTCTTCGTATTTCCTCAGGATTTAATTCGTCAAAAGCTCGACGTACTCGATTTTCCAGATCCTGGAGATTTTGTATTGGATTTTCTACATACACTCGCTCTTTGATGGTTCCCCAAAGGTAAGAATCTAGGGGAGTTAGGTCCGGAGACCGAGGTGGCCAATCCCATGGTCCCAAACGTCTGAACCACCTATCTTCGAACATTCTATATAATTCTTGACTCACTTCATTGCTGCAATGTGCAGGAGCCCCATCCAATTGGTACCAGCAAGAAATCAATAATTGTAGTGGTAACTCATCCAAAAACTCATTAACTGTAGTTCTTAAAATATCCAGATATTTATTCGAAGTTAAATTTTCATCGTAGATACAATAAGCAAATTTATTGTCCATCAGTAAGCAAAAAACATTAAACCCGAATTGAAACTGAAATCTTCATTCTATAACCAATTTTGGGTTTTCAGCCGCCCAAAAATGACTATTTCGTCTATTAAATATTCCTTCCCTCATAAATTTCGACTAGTCAGTCCAGATAATTTTTTTCAAAAATAGTGGATCTTCCTCAATTTTAGTTAGAACTATTTCGCAAATTTCAGCACTTCTAATTGACGCTTGAGGGTAAACGTTAAAATATCCAAGTACATTTATTTCATTGCCTTCATTATCAGTTTGTAGTTTTGTGTATGATCTATGTTTTATAATTTTGCCGTGATTTTTAAAATTTGCTTCATATCTGAAATATGAAGGCAAAATAAATAGAAAGCCTAAAATGCTGTGTACACGTACGAAAGAATTGTACCAAAAGAGAGGATGTTAGTATTAATGTGTATAGTCAGAGTCCAAGGACCATCATCAAAATATTATGTTATGCACGTTAATACTGACAACCTCCTATGGTTTCAGCAACATAAATTGTTTTTTAAGGAAATAAAAACTATTATTGCATTTAGTAGCTTCTAAATTTTTTCCTGTACATAGGAGGTAAATGAGGATACATCTCGTTAAATTTTCTGCAGGTTCTCGAAATAACTTTGTTACACTCTCCATGAATGTAAAATAAATTTAAAATATCAATATTGGAATACTCAATTGCGTTTTCCATTTTTACGGAGCATCAATTGAAAACTATTTGTTAATATCAAAAAGATGTCAGGAAGAAGTAAACAAAACCTTCCATGGCCTACCAAGCTAAGTTATTCGTTAAGCGGGTGGTTTTGTTATGGTAGTCTTTAAAAACAGGAAAATATTCAAAGTTGGCTCATATCTAAAAAATGGTGGGAGATGGGTATAGGAATATATATGGAAATATTGTAGGTAAGGTATTGGTTTATTCGAAGATACCAGAAAATACAGGGTGTTGTGTTTAAAATAAATGAGTTTTCACCATTACTAAATTTCGATAAAAATGCCCTTTTTATACGACACCCTGTATGATATATCGCTATTCTAACATAAAGTTATTTTAAATATATGCACTCTCTAACCCAGAAAAAAAATCTAGTAATTATCTCGCTTACGCAGGTAAATATGGAATTTTATTAACGTGGTGATTTTCTAAAAAAAATCATAAATTAATTTTTTTAGAGAAAATGGTAGGAGATAAGTATAGGAAGATGTTAACAAAAGTTACTTAAAATCGTGCGTAGAATCAGAAACTGCAATAAAATATAGGGTGTTCTATTTGAAATTTCAATGTTGTTATTGGTTTCGGAGAGATGTGGCAACCCTGCACTTGCGAAAATATTTTTAAAATATAGATTATTACCTATTATGTCCGTATGCCGAATTTGAAAAAAATCCCTTTTATAGTTCTCCAGAACTTTTAATAGGACTCTCAACTTGAATCACCCTGTATATATATATATATATATATATATATACAGGGTGTCCAGGAACAGCCCCTACAAAATGAAAGGGGTGATTCTACATAAAAAAGTTACAGGGTCTTGAAATATAAGTTTTATTTTATTTTTTATTAATTATCTGTTGCAAATAATAAAATTTTCTCACAAAATTGGGCATTCGGGGTATTTTTTGGGTGAGTAATCATAGATTTCATGTGACACTTACAAGACGCTACGTACGCTACTATTATTTATGTAAATTTGTCCTAACTTTTTTGGCGATGCACTTCTGAATTTTTTTACGAATAAATATTATTCTTGTACCTTTTCCAAGCAAAAAAGGTATACTCACTCAACAACCCTAGAGGTAATTGTTCTCGAGCAATTTGCAAGTTTATGCGTAGATGCAAGGGAAGCAAATTTTTTAATAATAATAAACTAAGGTGTATTTATTTCAAGACAATACAAAAAAAAAGGTAAGTATGAATTATTCTTAGCTATAATAAATGCTCCACGAGATGACCGTTAGTTTCAAAGAATAATGTAATTCTTTTTTTTTAGAGAACGTATGATACATCTATACATTTATTTATTCTGCATTTTTCTGAACCCATTGTACACATGGCATTTGACAAAACCATATATACAAAAATCACATTTCACAATCACACATCACACTCTGATTTTCGTAAGTCTGGTCCAGATATTGACGCACAGTTCGACTAAAATGAGCCGGACACCCAACGTGCATAAACCACGCTTGCCGAATATTTAAAGGAACTTCCTCTAGTAATGTGGGTAAAATATTCTGAAAAAAATTTAAATATTCTTCCCCTGTTAGTTGACGTGGCAACTCATTAGGTCCAATTAAGTTGTTGTTTACAATACCAATCCACACATTAATACTAAACCTATGTTGATGTTTGGTTTCTTTCACAACATAGAGATTATCCACCACATATGCATAATGATGTGAATTGTGTAAATTATTAATTCAGTCTCTCGTGAAACTAGACTCACCGGAGAATAAAATACGAGAATAAAAAGTTGGATCTTCAATTTTCTTATTTCTCATCCAATCGGAAAATACTACACGCGCAGGGAAATCACCCTCCATCATAACATGCACCTTTCTATAATGAAACGGGTATAAGTTCTTATGTATAATATTACTTACAGATGATTTGCAAATTCCTGGATGCATCGATGACAGTCTTCGACAACATAATTCTGAGTTACCTTCTAGATCCATCAGAATAGCTTCTTGGATTCCTCAACTACAACGGGATGCCTACCCGTTTCATTTTTTTTTGTGGATGAACCGATTCGGTTTTCCTCAACCTCTGGTGAAGTATCGTAAAAACTTTCAACATATCTACGTTGTGCCGCTCAAGCGTTACACTGAACTTTCCCGTAGAATAAATGCATATCTGCATATTCTTCATTACTAAACGAAACTATTTTTAAAAAAAATGTAAATTAAAATCTTTCTTTCAATTAAATCAAATTATTAACATGACAATAACAATTTTATCAAAAATGACACTGCATTTATTATTATTAAGAACGGCTACCTAGCATTGTTGAGTAAGTATACCTTTTTTATGAATAAATACTTACACTTTCCTAAGCAAAAAATGTATACTACGTTCTCTAAAAAAAAGAATTACATTATGCCTTCAAACTAACGGTCATCACGTGGAGCATTTATTATAGTTTAGAATAATTCATACTTACCTTTAATTTTGTATTGTCTTGAAATAAATACACCTTAGTTTATTATTATTAAATTTTTTTTTCCGTGCCTCGACGCATAAACTTGCAAATTGCTCGAGAATTGTTACCTCTACCGTTGTTGAGTAAGTATAGCTTTTTTGCTTAGAAAAGTTACAAGAATAATATTCACTCCTAAATAAACTCAGAACTGCATCGCCAAAAAATTGACATAAATAGTAGTAGCGTATGTAGCGTCTAAGTGTCACATGAAATCTAATACCATTTTATGATTTCTTACCTAAAAAATACCCCGAATGCTCAGAGATATTTAACAACAGATATTTAATACAAAATAAAATATCTATAAATATATATAAATCTTGGATAAGTAATTTACATGACTGTAAAACTAGTACAGTGTACAATTAGTTCTTTTTCAACCTCCTGTTTAAAAATCACTTCCATTTTACAGATGTCACCTCAAATGAACCTCATTTTCGAACCTGCAGATCTTGAACAAGCATCTCCGGCTACCGTATCCCGGTGCGGAATGATCTACATGGAACCGCATCTGCTCGGCTGGAAGCCATTGATGGACTCGTACGTGGCCACGCTGGAAAAAATTCTTTTACCCGAACAAATCGAAATTCTTATCGAATGCACCGAGTGGCTGGTGCCGCCCTGTTTGGAACACATCAACAACTACTGCAAGAAGTTTGTCGAAACGTCGGATATTCACTTGTTTTACGTAAGCAATCTCTTTGTTCGTCTAAAGGCGGATACAACCGACCGACGTATTTGACAAATACATAAATAATTGTGCATTTGGGAAGTATCCAAGATGCCCGATCACCCTACTTGTGTATATATATGTACAAGTAGACCATGCACACGACATGAAAAGTGTTCTCAAGTGATGGCTATTTGTCAGGTACACCAGTCGTTTGAGTCCGCCTTATAGCAATTAGCTTAATTACTTTAAGTCAACGTCAATAAATAGCTTTGTTAGAGAATTAAAAAAAACATAGTTGACAAAACCATGTACCGCAAGAAAATGTCTGTTGAAGCTATGGTACTTATAACAAAATATAATATAATGTTAATTTGACAATTATGCATAGCCTACAAAATTATTGTTAATGTGTCCCATTAACATTAATTATTGAAAATGTGTCCCATTAACCTATTGGCATAGACCCAGCCGATGGTAGAACCCTTTCATTATCTTCTCAAAAGTTCTGGCATGATTAAACGTATCTCTGCCTGAATCCTTGCCTTCAATATATTCCAGATTTCCAGGTCTACTTTTTTTGAAAACTGTCAAACCATATGTCAAAACTTTAATAAAATGTATTTTTTAATACCGCCAGTTGTGTTGTGCGTAAAGGATTTTAAAATTTTTAACGCTTTGACTTAAAATTTTTATAAATGTTTTTAACTGATATGTTAAATATTGTAATAATTTCGATGGTCGGGTATGGAGAAAGACAGAAATCAAGAAGTTGCAGAGTTGTTTTATGAAAGTCATCCCGATTTGCCACCTCTGTCGCAAAGTACAGTCAGCAAAATTGAGAAGAAATTTAGAGAATTGGGTCATGTAAGACATGTTCCTCGAAAAAGACCGTCAAGAGAATTAGATGAAACTAAATTGCAGTGGCGCAACTAGACATCGACTTTTGAGGGGGCTTAAGCCCTGACACTTATAAGATAATATTTTAAAGAAACAATGATATTTTGTCCATGATATTTTTTTCCCAGTTAATAATGCCATGAAAATTTTCATATTAACTTTATCTAAATCTTAACACTACAATGTATACAAAAAAATAAGAATTTGTTGTATTTCATCGTTTTTCGAAAAATTACATCTTTTTTTATTTTAAATATGTATAATCGAAAGAAAGAATCTACGCCAATGACTTCAGCAAATTTTTAATGTTACATTTACCCCAACTATATCTATTTTCAATTTTACTATAATTATACTTTATTATTACTTATAATTAATACATTAATATGTAGCAGAACGTAACAAGTTGTGGTGTAGTGTGGTTAGAACTCTTGTATTTTGATCTTAAATATGTATAGTCGAGAAAGATTAAGTATCTACATAAATGAGTTCCATTATTTTTCAATGTTATGTACCCCACCTATTTCTGCTTGACTATTATCGGTTTTGCGTCCTCTAAATATAATTTTTACTCTTTTTAATCCCTAAAAAAATATCGCTTAGACTTTTCGCTATTTCTCAAACTTTTATGATCCAAAACTTCAAAATAAGCGCGCCTGCCGTTCGCCCTATCAACTAAGAGCACTACTGCATTAAGCGAGAATATCAACAAAAAAAACGCGAATCATCACTGCCGATCAATTGACCCCGACACCGCAGTCTTTTAACCTTGAGCGAAACTCGTAACCTGGTCCTCATATACGATCATAAACATTTCCATGTTGCAAACACCCTCACACCTTCATGATTCTGTATACTCCAAGAGCCAGTAATTTTCGTTTTCGTAAGCCCAGATAAAGTCCAATTAAATTGGTCAACAGTATACAAGCTGATAAATTAAAAAAAAACCTATGTTGATCTCTTAACTAAAAAATGGAAGATGCAAGAGAAAAATAAACTATGCTACGGTAAAATACCTTACACACAAAATGGAGTTTGGTAGGCCCTCACCAATCGCCTGGCGGGGGGGCTAATTTCTGGGTTGGGGGGGCTAAGTTCCCCCTAGCAGTACAAGAGTTATTCGAGGATGATTTAGATAGAAGGCTAGAATTTTGCTAAATTATAATGGCCACATTGGACAACCGACGGATTTAGATTGGATATTTTTTTTTGATGAAGCAACATTTACCTTAGAAGGTCAAGACAATCACTGGCCAACATCTGAACCTCCAAGTTTGATTTTATTAATATTAATTTCCATTTTAAGTTAATCGTCAAAATTTCCGATATTATGGCAACTAAAATCCTCATTGGATTGTTGAATGCCACTCTCACGCGAAGAAAAATGAATGTTTGAGCTGGTATAATAACCGACAGAATAACTGGTCCATTTTTTTTTTGAAGATAATTTAAATGGAGACATTTTTAAATTTGCTTAAAATATGTTTAATACCACAAGCCAAAGAATATTGCCTAATAATGGAAATCTAGATCAAAGGATATTTTCTTAGCAGGGGAGCCCCTCACTACTTTGCAAGCAATGTAAGAGAATTCTTAAATGTTGCATTTCCAAATAGATAGAGGACGGCGACAGTGGCCGCCCAGATCCCCGGATATTACACCCTTAGATTTTTATAAGGCTATGTAAAAACAAGACTCTGTGTCATCAGACCTGAAAGATTTGAACACAAGGATTCGGGCAGAGATATGTTTAAGCACCCAAGAAGTTTTAGGAAGAGTAAGGGAAGAGTTTACAGTATTTTTCAAGATATAAGAAAGTGAGTTAGACTTAGTCACCTAAATCACAAACATAATTCGACGGGACCCGAAATAAATACTTTATGGCTATTTAATGGCAAACCATTGTGCAGGGTCGCAGTTACTTAATTGTATATTATGCTTATTGGGTAAAAACATTAACAGTTATGAAAAAATTTAATTTTATTTTTATATATAAATACATATATAATGTGTCAAAAATATATTAAAATATAATACAGTATTTACAAGTTTATTAATAATAATTATTAGTTATAATTATCTAAATTGTCTAGTTCAATTTCGCCATCACTTCACTACTATCTTGCAAATTAATTATAATAATTGCTTTTGGTTCTAAATATATACATTTATACGAGTTTTCGATTTTTTTTACATGTTGAATACAGTTTCTCCAATATTCAACACTTACATTATTAACTTCGGCCTTTATTAACTTAATCACACTACTGTTTAATGTGGGGGGTATTATTGTAAGCTCGTATATTAGATTTTATTTTATGCCAAATCAACTCGATCGCGCTAAATATACAATAGTATGGTGGAACCCGAATTATTTTGTGACCTGCTTCCTTTGCTATGTTATCACAAACATATTGCTCTAAAAAATTGTAACATTTTAAAACTTCCAACAATTGTTTAACATTATAACTTTTCATGAAAATATATATCACGTTCACACAAAAAATCTTGTATGTTACTTTTGTTTACTGATCGAATTTGATACCGTGTTCAGTTGGCGGCTATGATAAGATGCATTATCCATGACAATACTGCTGTTAGGTGGTATATTTGGAATTAATTTATTTTTGAACCAGTCTTCAAAAACTTCAGCAGTGGTATCACAGTGGTAGTCCAAACTGGAATCTGAAATATTCTTGGCTGCTAAAAATAAACATTCTGGAATCCAGCCTTCTTCTGATCCCGCATGTAGAATAGTTATTCGATTACCCTTATTTGAGGGAGCCTTCGTGAAGTATTTTTTCGATGCATCAATCCATCCTTTGCACGGTGTCATGGGTGTCATACCAAGTCTTATCTAAGTAGATCATTGTCCGATTTTCCGATCTAGCTGCTTCTATTTTTTCCAGATATTCGATTCTAAGTCATAGGCGGCTTGATTCCATAATAACTTGCCTTTTGTCAATTTTTTTTTAATAGAAAACTTAAACCACGTAGAGAACGCCACAAAGTTGTAGTAGAACAGTTAATGTCACAACCATCTTCAGATAGCTTGCGTGAAAGCGACAATAACTTAGGGACATTTTGGTCTGCATACATTTCATAAAATTTGTCACTTCGTTTTTTTTTTCTAGGCTCTATGGATTTGTTAACAATTTTCCAAGCTGTACTTTCAGGAATGCTTGTTAAAAGTGAGGTCTCCTTCAATGAAAAGTGCTTTTCGTGGCCCCGCTCCACTGATTTTGAATAAACACTCCTAACTTATCATTTTTGCCTCAACGGGCTAGCATTTGCGGGTTCTTTGGCAAAGGACTTCCGTCATTTTAAGTAATATATATTACTATACCAAATCACTGACCAAATTTTTGAAAACACGCAATAAACTATTTCACTCTAAGGCTGGAGACAAAATGAAAATTATACTTCTTAGAGTAATGTATTGAAACCAGTTCAATTACATGTTACAATAAAAGCGGGATAGATAAAATCTTTTTACCTGTCTGTTTCCGAGAATACGACCCTGTGACGGCCAGGTACTTAGGGAAGACAGAATGGTCATTGAAGGCTTTTATGGCATCTCATTATATCAATAGAGGCAAGTCACTTTCCTATATCTTGAAAAATACTATACCATCAGTTTGGTCTGTACTAAGAAGTTAATTTTCAACAATTAATACGCTATCACAGTTTTAATGCTATTGTGAATAACTGTTCATTAAATAGTTAAAAATTAGTTATTATTAAATTCCTGACACATAGTTTGACAGAAGTCAAGAAAAATATTAATGGCAAATTTTTCAATAAGCTTTCCAAAAGGGTACCACAAGCGGTGACAACCATTTGAAATAAAGTTTATTAGGGCTGCGAGCTCTCTTTAAGGCCCCAATTTTTTTTTACATAACATAAACGAAGCCCATAAAAAAATCTTTGGGAACGCATTTTTGGGTTTAGAGAAATCTTATTCCCAAATCTATTTAAAACTCCAACCCTTTATATAAGAGAATGAAATATAATGATTTGTTTTGGTTAACCAAAAAAATAAAATGAAAATTAATAATGCATAACTAAATAAATAATTATATATTTTCAGTCTTTTACACGACTCTTCAGATGCCTCCTAGTAGAAGAGAATCAAGTTAGTACAGTATGGATGCAATGCGTATTTCTATTTTGCCTGGCATGGGGCTTGGGCTCAACGCTTACCAAAGATGGACAAAAGTCATTTGACGTTTTCTACAGGAAAATATTGGAAGGACAAAACAAAAATTACCCAAAGCCAAAGTCCTTCAAGTTGTCGAAGAACCAAATATTTCCTGACAGGTCGGACATATTCGATTGGTTGTACGACAAGAAGAACAATGGTACTTGGATAGCCTGGGGTGATACCGTTGATAAAATACAGCAAATACCCCCCAACGTGAAGGTAGTTTTTATTTAATAGTATAAAGCTCACTCTTCTTGATATAAATTTACACTTTACCGTTAAACAATTTTTTTATAAAATTGTTAAACCATTTTCCACAAAAAGCATATTTTACATATTGTAAAAAATTAAACTTTACAATTTAATTGGTTTTGACTCGCCATGTACTTTTAGAATGAGCAAAAAAATTTAATGTATTTTTTATAAACTTCAAATTTGAAAATACGTTTTGTTACTTACGAAATAGAACAATAGTTCATATTTTGTGTTACTTAGAAGCAGACGCATATCTAATTTATTTTAAATCCATCCATATGCACATCCTCAGACTACTCGCTTATATTATAAATTTCTATTTTTAGAGCTAAGATTGTTCCATTTCACCTTAAAACTGCCGTGGTTGGTCCAGTTCATAAAGCAAATAATAAACAAGACATTAACAAGTTTAGTACCTATAAGTGTAATTAATAATTTTGAAAACGTTTTTGAAAAATGTTTGAACACCAGAGTTATTAAATTCTTCACAAAAAACCATATTCTAGAAAAAAATTAATTTGCATTTGTGGGAGACATAGTATGAGTGATGCTATCTGTGAACTGGTTGACCGGGTAACGGCAAACAACATTTTTTTAGGGAATTGCAAAGGCATTCGACAAACAGCTTGTTCTAGAAAACTGTGGGGTGAAAGGCAAAGACCTACTTTAAAAAATAAAAAACAATATAAGAAAACCAATTTATACATTTAATAAACTTTTCAGGCCTACAGATGCAATTGGGTTTGTAAAATTAAAAAATATTATTACAAGTTATCATAAAATTTAAATAAATCACATTATATAGCATTCTCCATAACATCGTCCTGATTTCTCCTGTAAAAAATGTTGACATATGAGATAAGAGAAGTCGCTGAAACAACATTTTTTTAGGGATTATAATTCACAAACACCTGAAATGGGAAAAACCTACTTTAAAAAATAAAAAACAATATAAGAAAACCAATTTATACATTTAATCGCCTACGTGAAATATTATCTCAGAATCTTTTGATTAAGATATACAGAGCAATTGAATGAAAACCGGCAACATTTTTCATGTTTGTGAATCAATTGCTGCTTTCTCAGTGTCTTTTGATTTGCGTAGTTTGAAATATTTCATCATTTAGTTGAATTAAATTGGATAATTAATAATTAAATAATATAGAACTCACCTAACTTTGTAGTAGGGTTATTATTTTGGTGCCCGTTCTATGGTGAATTATTTAACTCTCATATTATATTTTCAGAATGAAAGGACTAAATACCTTACTGAAATACCTAAAAAGGGTTTGTTTAATGTATTTTTTTATTATTTAGCCCAGCGAACTGATAATTCAGACAAACGCCTCCTGCTGTCAAAGGTATTTTTTGAGAATGTGTCTCACCAACAACATACCAATTCTTTTTGTCGGCCCTACGGGAACGGGAAAAACCGCAGTGACATTGGACCATCTATTAAGTCTCCCAAAAGAAAAGTTCCTTCCCAACGTTGTCAACTTTAGCGCTAGAACAAGTTCTTCAATGGTAATTCTATTCGATAAGAAACTTTTTTTCAGGTGAAACTTTCGTTGACCTGAAATCAGTTATAAGGAAACCAACTGGTTTTATGTCTTCTAGAAGCTTCTCTTAATAGCGGAATCTAAAAAAATTTCTGTGAAAAAGCATAATTTTCATTTTTCACACTTTAGTATATTTGAAATCAGTTACATGAAAACTTCGCTTTGTTTGCCACTCTAACATTTTTCTGAACATAAAAATGCAAAAATGTTTTTGCCGAAATTCTTCATTATTCTGATTATTTCTATCTCGTTAGGTGTTAGGGTTATCTCAGGTTCGTCGATAACACCATCATTGAAGCCATAAACTATTATTTAAGTTATAAAATCATATTAATTTTTTGAGGTTTTACATTCAAAAGGCTTTATGGAAGTAAACTGTATAAAAATGCGAACTAGGTTAGGTTAGAATCGGTTAGGTTTGGCGTAAGGAAATCGCGCGGTAGCGCGCCAACAAAATTCCTGGTTTGTATTAAAACCAGGATTTTTTAAAAGAAAACCTCTGCTGTTATGTCCATCTATCCCGTTAGGTGTTAGTCTATGTTTGTCGATAGAACCACCTTTATAGCCATAAACCATCATTTAAGTTATTAAATCACATTAATTTTATTAATTTTTTAAACCTATTCAGAAGGATTTATCAAAGTAAAAAAAAATGTGTTTCCATGTAACAAGTTGTAGCTCTTCTAAAGTCTGGAAAATGGAGATGAAATTTCCTCTGAAAATGGAAATGGCGTATTTCCGCAAGATTATTTTTACATTTAATGGTCAGAAAAATATTTAGAATGCAAAGCAAAATAAAGTTCTCATGTAACTGGTTTCAGGTATTCTAAAATGTGAAAATTGGAAATGATACATTACCACAGGAAAATTTTTATTTCCCGTTGTTAAGGGGAGCTTTTAGAAGGCAATGATTTTTTTTTTCAAATAACCCATTACAGGTGAACGAAAGTTGCCCCGGTAACTTATTTATTTATTTATTTTCAACATTCCCAACCAAGTGTACTAGTTTATTACAGGGAATACTAACAATATCAATATTATAACAAAGAAACAATTAAGAATAACATTAAATAACAAAATAAATAATAATTAAAGAACAAACAAATAATATTATTATAGTTAAAGCTATTAAGTTAAATTTATTATAAATTAAAATACCACTATATAATTTAAAGTTTCTTTTCGCAAAATTGATTCGAATATCAATTCTATTCATTAAATTTGTATGTCGTGTGTCATAATTGTGTGTGATATGTCTTTTATCTAATTCTATATTATTAATTTATCTTTTGTAAGTATTGAATAAATTAAAATGCAGGTTTTTAACTTATAAATATATACTTTTATTTTTTTTTGTAAAACACATAAAAGTTTCAGTGTTTTCAAATTAGCAGATTCTCATGCTGCAATGAAATATTGCAGTTTTAAATATATTAATGCAAAATACAACGATTTTTAAATAAAATTTCCATTTAATATATTATTATTTTAGGTGTTCTATATGATTAAAATATGTTACTTAATACAATTAATATTTATTGGATTACTAGTATGGTTTTGCTTATAAACATAAAATAATGTTATTCAAAATGTATAGTTAGATCGTAGCTGATTGGATATAATTTTTTCTGCATTGCAGTGTCTAATTTCTGAGAAATTATTTTGCAAATAAAAAATAATTTTACCATCTGTAAATAGTTTTTTAGCTCCAGTAAGTTTTAATTTTGAAATTGAATTTTATATATTAAAATTAAAATAGGTCTCAATATGGAACCTTGAGGTACACCACATGACATTTCTTTTCTAGAATTAACGTTATTTGCAATTTGAACATTTTTATTAGAATCGTTTCGGAAACATCTGTATGCGCGATCGCTTGTGTGTAACAACAAATAAATCGATTCTACATATGTCTTTTGCCATTCAAGATTGCGAAAAATTTTTAATATTGGTAAAACTAGGATTAGGTAACGAGATGTCTAAAAAATAATATATATAGAATTCGTTTTTACGTGTCTGGGAGAGGTTGTTTAAAAAAATATAAAAATTTAATTTGTTTTGTTAATTTCCGATAAAAAAAAGGTCAATATGTTTCTAAAAATAGGTTGTCCGTTATTTAACATTTCTTTCCCATTTTTACCTACTCACGCAATTTCTTAAATTTCTTTTACTACGTTTAGCAATTATTATTTATAGATTTATTATTAATAAATCATTTTTAATTCCTTAAAAACTTTTATGCCTCACCTTTTAAAAATATTTAATATAATGAAGTTGATGATAACATGTTTCATCATTTTTTCTTAAAAATGTAGGCAAACACGTAAAACCGAAGGCCAAACATAACCTAACCTAACCCTACTTTTACCGGTTGGATGGCAAAGAACATATTTCAAAATAGATTTATTAAATTAAAATGTTTCTAATATGTAGCAAACATGTGGGGAACACTGTGTTTAAATCAACTTTAAATGTACCATTTTCAATAAAAGTTGCAATTTATATCCACTACTGAACATCTAATTAATAACACAGGCCAACACACATTTTGGTGCCTGCGATTTTTTAACTGTTCCTGGATAATTTTTGGATGAAGAATGTAAAAAAGTTCTCAGATTTTGTCTATCAGATCTAGTTTTTTTTTTAATTGTGTATATATTTTACGTTATAACTGTTATAATATATAATATTACTATTGCCAGTTAAAAAAACAAAGACACATGGATTTAAGCATTTATTGCAAAAACTTAATTTACATAGTTACATTAGTCACTAAACACAAAAATTTTCTTTTTTTCCGACTTTCTAGAATGGAGTTTACTAGGGCAGTCTCGCTGAAGGCTCCAGCAGTAGTCCGCCATCATGTGGCTATCCCATCGTCCTTGATAACGATCTTCCATAGTTTTAATATCCTGATGGAATCTTTCCCCCTCTTCTTCACTACAATTACCTAAGTTTTCTGGAAAACGATCTAGTTGGCTGTGGAGGTAGTGAACTTTTATACTCATGTTACAGCCGAGAATATTAAAATTTAAAAACATAGTTTCCACTAATTCTACGTAATTCTCTGCTTTATGATTGCCAAGAAAATTTTGTACTACTTGAACAAATGAACACCAAGCATTAGATTCAGTGTCGTTGATTGATGTGGTGAATTGTGGATCTTTAACAAGTTGCCTTATTTGAGGACCATCAAATATACCAGCGTTTAGTTTTTCCGTGCTAATGCCAGGAAATTTACACGACAAATACCCAAAACAATTTCCATCTCGATTTAAAGCCTTCACAAATTGCTTCATTAGGCCTAGCTTGATATGCAAGGGCGGAAATAAGATTTTTTCTCTTGAAACCAAAGGTTCGTTGATCACGTTTTATTTTCGTTGAATCATGAAGGCCAATTTTTGTTAACCCAGTGCTCATTTTTAACTCTGCTGTCCAAAGGCACAAAAAAACAAGGATATTTTGTATAACCACTCTGCTGCCCAAGGAGGAAGTTAACCATTTTTAAATCAACACAAATTGCCCACTGATGTTCTTCGTATTTAATTTTTCTCAAAACTAACGCAACTGTTTCATATTCTTCCTTCATGGTAGTAGAACGACCAACAGGAATTGAGTCATATTTGTTACCGTTATATAAAAGAACACATTTTAAACTACATTTTGAACTGTGAATAAAAAGGCGCCAATCATCTGGAGTGTATTCAGGCAAACCCATTTTTTCTAAGTGCCCTTTTATATTGTTACAGAATAACCAGTCATTTTCCTGAGCGAAAAAAGGCAGCAGATCCTTATCTCTTTTACGATAAAATGTAACATTAGTACCTGGACAAAGTACATTTTTTTCTTTTAATCTGGATGCAAGTAATTCAGCGGATTCCTTTGAGAGATTCAGCTCTCTTATAAGATTGTTTAGTTCTTCTTGATTGAAACACTGCGGAGTTGCTAAATCTGCTTCAAATTCGTTGTCGTTTTGAACTTCGTCAGACGTTGATGTTTCTGTATCATCTTCTGTCAGTTCGGGTAGACCGCTTATATTATATTATCTGTTTATTTGTTGTCCTTTATCAGAAAAAAAATATCAATTAACCTGTAACCTGTATCTCAAAAACTAGAGCTGATAGAAAAAATCTGGTGGCATTTTTGGAATCAGCACGTTGAAAACATCTAAAATCAGATGTTAGATTTCCGGCACCAAATTTTTGTTTTCATTTTGTTACCCTGTGTAATAACTTGAAAAGGTTACGATGATGTCATTCATTTTATAGACCCAAGAAATGGTAATGTCAAAGCTGGACAAACGAAGAAGAGGGGTATACGGCCCCTCAATGGGTAAGAAGTGCATCCTTTTCGTGGACGATGTGGGCATGCCCCAGAAAGAAGTATGGGGAGCTCAGCCCCCCGTAGAATTGCTTAGGCAGTGGCTGGACCATGGACACTGGTTCGACAAAGATACGTCAATATTACAATTAGTTGATATAGTAAGTATACAAGTTGAAAGGAAAATGACTATACATATACGGGATGTTTTAAAAAACAGCTTCATTTTTAAGATACAGAGTGTTAAAGAATTTTTTTAATTTGTTATTTTCCTAGTATATTCAAGTTGGATTATAAGATCGGAATAATTTGGTATAGTAGGAACATATACACACATTTTTGTGATACAGAGAAAGATTGTGAATTTTTTTCTTCATTATTTGGCTTTAACTTTATTTAGGTTGGCATTTTTGACAATTTGAAATAGGGCACTTATTCTTTGACTCGATAAGTGCAACCATAACATCTATATTAACCCTCCGGCGGGCGCGCAGCGGAAATCCATGCCGCATTTTTGATGAAAAGCAGATTTCTTTACTACTGTTTATTGTACGCCCCTGTCCATCTAGATATGCTCCCTCCACTATCTCAGCGAACACGCAGCACGCCAATTGCGCAGATTTAAATTTTGTGTTAGTTTCGGTCGGGGTGTTGAAGTGGGAGCTGCCTGATTGCGGTATTACGTGCTGCAGCGTGCCTGGTAATGTAAGTATAGTTGTTAGCTGTCGTTTTTATATTATTTGAATTTCGGTATATAACGTAAACTTACGCGTCCTGTGCCGGATTTAAAAATGTTTGAAGGGGGGTGTAAAAATGTAAAATGCCGTCCCCTATCAATTATTGTTTTTTTAAATTCTATATAATAAATGTATTACTTATGTTTTATAAAAAAAATTGTAGAGCAATGCCCGCTGTTCTGCCGCCCCCGATGCCGATAGGGACAAGCGTCACTAATTAATAATTAGATTTTTGATATTTTAGAGATCAAAAAAAAAGAAGACCCCACAGTGATAAAAAATTGCAAGAGATTGCGCATAATTTGTAAGTATAGCTGACAGCGATATTTTTTGAAATTCGGTTTATATTGTAAACTCAACTTGTATTGAGAATTACGTTTTTTTATATTCTAGAGATCGGAAAAAAAGGCCCCCTCAGTGATAAAGAATTACAAGAGATTGCAGAACATTTGTCCGATTTATCAGATCTTGAGGAAGACGTCGTCGACTTTAAGAATGAGAGCAATGGCGAAGATGAAATCATTGAGGAAGATAATCATAGCAGTTGATCGGAACAATCTCTGCCTGAAGATGGTGTTAATATGGAACCAGCAACTCAAAGACAAGTACAAGATTATCAATTTTATATAGGCAAAGACGACGAAACCATTTGGAAAAGCACTCCAGTAGCTGTTTGCAATAAAACTAGTGCTAAAAATATTGTCAAGGTATTACCTGGGTCCAAAGGTCCAGCAGAAAATGTATTAAGTCAATTGGAGTCATTCTTGAGATTTATAACTAAAGATATGATTGACAATATCGTTATGTGTACCAACATATACCTTCAAAATAGAAGAAATGATGTTCCTTACCAAAGAAATAGAGACTGTAAACTAACTTCTCGGGCAGAAATACAAGCACTATTTGGAGTACTTTATCTTATTGCAGTAAGAAAAGGAAATCATGTGAACGAAAGATGGAACTGGAATGATTAGACTAAGGGCTGCATTTAGTTATAAAAGATTTCTCTTTATTCTTCGTGCTTTGCGGTTTGACGATATTACTAATAGGAAAGATCGTGAAACAACTGACAAACTGGCCGCTATCAGAGACATATATACTAGTTTTGTGAATAATTGCCAGATATGTCGTAAAAATATATGCGCTTTGTGACAGCAGGACATACTACACTTGGAACATTGAAATATACTGCGGGACTCAACGAGAGGGGCCATACAAGTCGTCTAATAAGCCATTCGACATAGTTAACAGGTTAGTCGGTCCCATAAAAAATTCAAAGAGAAATTTAACTACCGACAACAACTACACCAGTTACCCCATGGCCGAGTATCTTCTTCAAAACGGCCTTACGTTGATCGGTACTATGAAGAAAAATAAAAAAGAAATTCCAAACGATTTTTTTCCAAATAAACTCCGTGCGGTTGGGTCCTCTCTATTCGGATTTCAAGATGACATGACGTTAGTCTCGTATGTCACCAAAAAAAATAAAGCTGTCGTCTTACTCTGTTCTATGCACGATACAGGAGAAACTTACGAAATAGCAAACAAACCATATATAATTTTAGATTATAATAGGACAAAAAGTGGAGTCGATACCGTCTATCAAAAATGTGCCTCTTATAAGACTCAAAGAATAACTAGGAGATGCCTCCTGGCAATTTTTTTCCGGATGTTAGATATTGCAGGAATAAATTCTCAAATAATTTTCGACATTAGACCGTTAGAAGAACCACCTAGAAGGCGAAAATACCTAACTTAATTAAGTATGGCCTTAATGGAAGATCATCTGAGGGAACGAGCCAAAATAAAACCCCCTCCAAAAGATGTAGATGAATATCTTTCCCAGTATCGAACGGTAGAAGTAACACCACCGGCAGTAAACCAAAATCGAAATGGACGGTGTAGTATATGCAGTGCGCACAAAAATAATAAAACTACAGTTACTTGTGATTTTTGCCAACAATTTGTCTGCAAAGGACACAGCAAGAAAACTGTACAGTGCAATAATTGCCGTCAACCGTCTATGGAGGAGGACTGATTATTGATATTTGAAAAAATGACATATGAGTTTTATGTTATATTTTGTAAGGATTACTTTTCAGTGTGAATTTTATATTCATATATTGCAAAATATTTGTTGTTAACTGCTTTTATTTCCCAAAACTGTTATATTTTATAAATAAATGTTGTAAGAATCATTACTTTGTTTATTATTCGCAATAATTTTAAAGTATATTCTGAAGAATGACAGATAGTGGCGTTTATTTCATTTGCGGTATAAAGTACCGCTCGTGAGATTTAACAGGGCGCGCCTGCCCGAGGATTGATTTAATTTTTTGTTAAAGAGAAACATTTAAATTAAAGACAACAGTAATTATTAGTGATGACCATGAGAGTCTCGTTCGCAAGAAAGTCTCGCAGTAGCATCTCGTCTTGGTGAGCAGACTTTCCAATGGTCTCGTCTCGAATCTCGTATGACAGACTCACGCAGTCTCATATATGCGGTACGATATACTAATAGATAGTTGATTGTCGGCTATACCTGAATAACTATTTTTGTTTTACAGTATTATTTATTTTTTTAAATTAAGACTTCAATACTTTCGAATAAATGAAAATAATTAATAAGAAATACAGTTTTTGTAATTCTGCATTACACACAACACAAGAATAAAAACATTTCCAAAATATGAAAAATTGACACTCCCACTATTTATACAAGCACGGAATAAAGCGAATTAAGTTTTAACAAACTGCTGAAGAGAGTGTAAAGTGTTTTTATCTACTCTTCTGCAGCAAAAATTCGTACGTGAAGATGGGTTTCGTAAACAGTTTCCCCTCCACGGTAGACTAGTAACTTCATATGATCCCAAAGATCAAAATGTAATTAATGTTTCTCGCTGGAATTACGTTTCCTGTTTCTAGTACGCATTGATACTAACATAAATGCTCTATGGTTTGATATCGTTTTGCTTGGAAATGTTTCCCGATAAATTACTTAAATTACCCCCAATCATACAATAATTTTTGCATAAAACAAACCGTACTTTCAGATATCTTCCTCTCATACTGTATATTCTAATTTCTTTTAGTTGTTCGTGGGTGCTATGGGAGTCCCTGGCGGAGGAAGAAACGAGATAACAGACCGGTTCTTAAGGCACATGCAGATAATAGGGATCGATGCTTTCGATGACAATACCCTTAACAAAATATTTACCACCATCATCGATTGGCAGTTCAGCAAAAATTATGTCGAAGTTGTACAAAGAATGGCAAAGGTATTTCAATGTTAATTGTTGTTTCTTACTTAGTATGTGGCTAAAATATTTAAAATATATAAACTGAAAAGATGAAAAGACTGAAGACATGTTAGGAAAGGAAAATGGTAAGGGATTAGTGGCTTTTTTTGCAACGTCAAAGATATTTAAGACATTTAATTTAACTCACATTATATTTTTGATGCTGCGAAAAATTCCCTCTAAATTAGTTCTAACGCTGTGCAATAGTCGATTTAATTTAAAAAAAAAATATCAGGTATTCTTTAAAAAATACAATACAATGTTTCACTTGGAAAATCTGTCATTTTTGTGTTAAAACATAATAAAATTAAGAATTGCTTAAACGGGTCATTTAGTTAGTGTCAAGCACCAACCTCTAAAACATATTTCACAACTTGATTTATTTTCAATGACACATTTTAGTTTTCGGTTGGAGCCACTAATGAAGTATTCAAAGAAGCCACCCTCACATTTCTACCAACCCCTACGAAATCTCACTACACATTTTCCCTTCGAGATTTTTCCAGGGTCGTTAACGGTTTGTTAGTAACGCCACCGTCAAAAATGGACGACCAGAACAAGTTTATCAGACTGTGGATACACGAAACATACAGGGTGTTTCATGATAGACTTATTGACGATGCGGATCGGTAAGAAACATAATTTAATACATGTGATTTTTAACTTAATTAAACACACTTAATATAGAGTTTCTCAGAAACACTTTTTGTTTAGATTTCTTATTAAAACTAATAAAAACAGGCGATAACGATAAACTCACAAAAAACTACACACTGAAAAGCAGCGAATCTGTTGTAATCGGATTTTTGCTGACACCCATTCCTACCTGATATTTTATCATAGATTTTGAGTACAGTTTAATTTTCTTAAAATACCGAGGACCAAATTTAATTAAACTATGGATAAGCAACTAGTGTCTATTGGTTACGTAGAAATACTCGAACAGAAGAGGACATTGAATGTGTAAGATTTTCAGTGGCAGTTATCCACGCCGTTCAGAATGAAAACAAGGCTTTGCATTAAATGTAAGCAAATTAAGCTTCTGCAGGATATTAAAAATGTTACAACGATTCGAAACATATTTATAGCAAAAACTGTGTCTCTTGGTTTGCAACTAATCCTTATGAAAAACATTAAAGATCTTTTAATAGCCCAAAAGTTACAGTCTGTGTTGCAGTCAACTTCCGTGGCGTTAGTGAAACTTTGTTTTTACGGGGTAGAAATGGTAATAACTGAATCGACATGAAGCCAAGGTTTGCGTTTTTTAGGTTCCGTTATAGGCAACTTCAATAGATTCGCGAGAAGTTAGTTAACCTTAAATATAGATGTTGCCAAATTGGCATCTGGCTTCAGCGGGTTTATTTATCTATTATTAAACTCGGAATTTCATTTTACAACAAAGCTAACCTAACCTAATTCGCATTTTATTTTATTAATTAATATAAATTTTGTTAAAAAAACTAAAAAAAAATCATAGCCTCAAACAAGGATTAGAACTCGAGACCTCCATATTGCTAAACTGAAACCTTACTGTTGAGCGAATCAATCTTATACCAAAACCAATGAATGTTATTTATAATATTCCAATGGAGCCACAGCCTGTAACACACAGGTTCAACGTCGATATTTTAGGTTAACTAGCTTTTTATGATAGGTACAGCCAAGACAGATGATTTCAATAAAATGGAGCCACATGTCATATGATCAACGTTAGTGGGATAGTGTCAATAAGTTTCTGCACAATAGATTTAATAGAGAAAAACTCACCGGCGCTAGGAACGCCAAGAAATCTTATTTAAATGGGCAAAGTATTGAGAATTTAAGATATCTGGATTCGGGAACACAGTAGGAGCTTCTTTATTTACATTTTTGTGGCATTCCCAACCAACTACGTCACATGTATTTTTATACAGTAGCTTCAAAATGCAGTCATAGTAGGATAATAATAATTTTTAGGGAGACGCTTTTCAATATTGTCTTTCGCGCTTGCTATCAGAACTTCCGTACGCCAATGGACAAAGTCTGCGAACCATTAGTGCCTGAAGATGAAAAACTGGGGCCACAACACATACGAAACCTGTTCTTTGGAAACTTTATTGAACCCGATGCGGAACCGAAAATATACGACGAAGTAAGTAAGCTTTCTTCTTCGTTTTTGTTTGATCCGTATTAAGGTTTGCTTTTATTTACTTTAAACTGTTTTATTCCAAACCAACTTTACAAGTTTATTACATAGAATGTAACATATAACAATAAATAATAATAATAATATTAATAAAGTTGTAATAAATGAAAAAAACTCCTATGTTATAATTTAATATAATATAAAACTAGGATGAAATAAATATTAAAAAATTCTTTTTATTTTTGTAAAAAAAATCATTTTTAATTGTTTTTAAAAAATTGTTAATTTTGTTTTATGTTCTATACTGTGGTAAGTTATTATATTATATTAAACCATCGTGAAGAATTTATTTTTTCCCACAGTTATTTTTACTGCAATGGTCTGTAATTGGAAGCAATATCTCGTATCGTGATTATGTATTAAATTAGATTTTCTAAATAAGATATCTGATTTTTTTCTATTATTAATAATAGAGTGTATTAAAATGTAAATTTTTAAATTATAAATATTTTGTAGGTTTAAAAATCCGTTAGGTTTATATAGGTTAATAGAAGATTCCAAATATGGTATAACATAAAAGAAGATTTACGGACATTTAATGAAAGTTTCTGAGATCCAGGAACAAATTGATTGTATATCACGTTTTATGTCCAAAAAATAATTCATTTAAATTATCAGCAGAATAAATAATTGTTGTGTCATCCAATTTAATTTAGAAACTGAATTTATATAAATTAAAAATGAAACTGGCTCCAATATTGATCCCTGTGGTACTCCACAAACTTCTTTTTCATTACTTGTTGCATTATTTATTTGTACAAATTGACTGTGCTTACTTACCTAATTTTAAAGTAAATTACACATATTGCCCCTTATTCCAATATTATATAATTTTCGTAAAAGAACATGATGATTTACTGTATCAAATGCCTTACACAGATCCAAGAATAGTAAACAGCATTTTTTTATTATTATCAACTTTAATTTGAATTTGTTATGATATCCATAACAGCTTTTTTCCCTGAATCTGCGTAAGCCATATTGTTTATTAAACAGTAAATGTTAATTTTCCAAATATTGATTTAATCTATTTATTAATAAGTTTTTCTGTTATTTTAGAAAACACTGGTAATATAGATATTGGTCGATAATTATTACATTCATATCGTTTTTAATTTTTATATATTAGAATTATCTTAGCAATTTTCATTTTTTCTGGAAATGAATAGAAATTTTTGTAAAAAAAATAATATAGGAATTAATTATTTGTTTACATATTTAATAATTTTAATCGGAATATTGTCAAAACCAGCAGCTTTTTTTGCATCTAAACCATCAATAATTTCTTCCAATTCATCATTTGAGATATCTTCAGGATCCATAAAATTGTCTTCTCTTCTGTGGATTCAATAAAGTCACTCATTGGTTGAATTTTATTTTCAAGAAGTTGTTCTCCTATATTTACAAAGTGATTGTTCAATTCTTCACATATAACTTAGATATCTTCAATTTTCTTATCATCAACCAATAGATAATCAGTATTTGGTTTTGTTGTTCTTGTTTGATTTGTTAAAATAAACTGAAATTATCCCAAATTATTTTTTGATTTTTACTTGAAAATTGTTCTTTAAAATAATTTTGATTTGATTTTCTTATTTCTTTTTTGACGTATTTATTATAGCCGTTATAGATTTCTTCAAAATATTTGTTATTTGGGTTATTTTTTTTATTTACATGAAGCTGTATTTAATTAATCTCTGAACAAATATTTGTTTTAATTTAATACTTTAAGTTCCTTTTTATCTTATCCGTATAAATTTTTTTTTGTTCCTGGATTGTTGGTCAAATGCTTTAAATTTTATTGGAATGGAAATAATCTGTGTTTGATGGTTACCAAGAGCACTTGTTTTTAGTAGGTCTATTATTTTATCAAAATTAATCTAAACGTGATCTATTAGAGTTTAGCTGTTAGTAGTTTCTCGGGTAGGGATTTATTGTTAAGAAGATTTAAACTTTATTTGATTTATTGAATAGATTAATGTTTATTTTTGAATTTGCAATGAAGCTGTTAGCTATGTGAATAAAAGATATTTCGGTCGTTACATCAATGTAGAAAGGCTGAAGCTTTATTCAACTGACGAATGATGATTCTTGAAGTCAAAATGTGTCATTTCAGTCAGGCCTCAAAGGTTTTTGTTGTTGTCGTTCACTCATACAATGTATTGAAAAATATGATCGCTTATTAGAGCATCTTTATGTTTAATTGTCCAGTGAAATAGTTTTCATGATATATTTATTGGTACATTTCCTAACACAGTTTTAAAAGTTGCTTAATGAAGTTTGGTCAATTAGTGTCAGAGGTTTGACAACTAACAATTTAATCCGGGAGCGTATGGACCATTTTGATTAAAAACCTATAATATTTGTTTTATTCCAGTTTTAAGAAAAAAATTACCCTAGAGTTGTATATTGGTTTATTTAAATATGAACAAAACTTTAGTTTTGTTAATTATTCTATTATGTAAAACAGTTACGTTATTTACTTTTTACATCCATAGACATGAAGTCCTAACACTGGAACCTGGAAGGTAGATCAAAATACAAGAGTTCTAACCACACTACACCACAACTTGTTACGTTCTGTAACTGTAAAAAAAAAACGTAACAAGTTGTGGTGTAGTGTGGTTAGAACTCTTGTATTTTGATAGAAAAATTAATTAAAACATCTCAGCAAATTAAATGTACCATAAGTACGGGTCAAATGATGGTTGACCGTTAATTCCATACCGAATAGCCATGCAACTCATTTATACAAAATATCCACTGTTGATTCTAGTTAAAAACGCTGTTTTGGTCATATGCGTAGCGTTAGTTACTTTGTTATTGTTACATTTAATTGTAGTTCTTCTAATACTTTTTTGTTGTATAAGAATTACCTTCATACCTTGTGCTGTAAATTAAGATTTGGGTTATAATTCAGGAAGCAAATAGAAAAAATAAGATAATTTGCTGTTTTCTAGATATCTGACATGGAACTGCTCATAGAGAGGATGGAATACTATTTGAGCGAATACAACATGATATCCAAATCGCCCATGAACTTGGTGATGTTTAAGTTCGCAATAGAGCACGTATCCAGGGTTTCCAGAGTTCTGAATCAACCTAACGGCAATGTGCTTTTGGTCGGAATAGGCGGGTCCGGTCGACACAGTTCGGTTAAACTCGCCAGCGCTATGTCCGAATACAGTATTTTTGATGTAAGCATGTGAAAAAAATTAAGATAATGTAAAAGTTACTAATAGTTTGTAATTTCAGATTGAACTTACAAGAAACTACGGTATATCCGATTGGAGAGAAGACTTGAAAAAGCTGCTGCTCAAAGCGGGTATTGAAGGAAAACCTATTGTTTTTATTTTCGCAGACACCCAAGTAGCGGATGAGTCCTTTGTGGAGGACATAAGTACGGTGCTTAATACGGCTGATGTTCCAAATCTCTTCGCGCCGGATGAGAAAGCGGAAATTTTGGAAAAAATGCAGAATGCAGCAAGAGAAATAGTAAGTCGTTCTTCTCGTTAGATTCATCTCACCTAGAGAGAGTTAACTCGCCAGATTTTTTATTATATATATATATATATATATATATATATATATATATATATATATATATATATATATATATATATATATATATATATATATATATATATATATATATATATATATATATATATATATATATATATATATATATATATATATATATATATATATATATATATATATATATATATATATATATATATGATAGAATTTATAAATATAAATGATTAATTAGCCGCATTGGAACAATCTATGTTATGAATTTTTAAAAATCTTTTTGTAAATGGTTTCTGGAGTGAAGTGTAAAACTCGTGAAATTAAATATGTCAACATTTAGAGTCAGTACGTTTACATCTAACCATAATTTAACTTTATTTAATATTAACTCAACTTTTTATATATTAATAATAATAATAATAATAATAATTTTATTTCACTAATAAAACAGTTGTGTATAATATACAATCAGTAATTGGAGAAAACGTCAAAAAGAGTAAATCAAGTATACCTACTTACAAAAGTACATCGTCAAAAAAGTTATAGGTAACACATAAATAATGACTAGAAAAGGAAAAATGCGAAAAATAACTACATTAGATAAGTACTTTAGAAAAAAAATAAAAAAAAATAAACTAAAAAAAACTAAAACTAACTTAAGAACTCTTGCACAGAATAAAAATTACCCTCCACAAGATATTGTTTTAATTTACGTTTAAAATATTAAGGATTATCAGCATCTTTAATATCATTATTTAATTTATTAAAAAATCTACAAGCATTATACATTACATTTTTTTTTGAAAAAATGCGGATTTATGTGAATTAGGTAGCAGTAATGTTTTATGTCTTAAAGTGTTATACTATTCTAATAATCAAAAACGGACATTTTAAATATGTAGATTCCAGCCAAGGTCAATATTTTTAATTGCTTGAAATAGTCTCGACACGAACCTGTACATGAAAGATCACACAAAATTCGGATCGCATACTTTTGAAGCAAAAAGACTCTTGTCACGTCCGAGCTTGAACCCCAATTTATGATAACATAGGACAGGTGAGAGTGTATATTAGAATAATATACCGACATCATAGCATTTTGACTACAATAACTTGACAATGATTTCAAACCGTAAAATTTTTTTCTTAACTTTCTATATACTATTTTTTATATGATTTCTCCATTTTAGGTATTCATCAATTTCCAAGCCCAACATTACTAAGGACTTGGAAGGTGAATAGCATCAATGTCAGTTTCATGAAGTAAAAAATTTTCATTGTTTTATTTTTTATTTGAAAATACAACGAAATTTGTTTTACTTTGATTTATAATCAAATTCTTTTTGGACCACAACCATAAACCAAATCTGCTGTTCTTTTGAGAGAGATCTTTTCCTCGATCACAATGTTTGTATCATCTGCATATGATATGACATAATTACCAGTGGAAATATTCTTTAACTAGGATCAAGGACTGAACCTTGGAGAACACCCTGATTTACTGGCAATGAGTCGCTTCCCATCCCATTCACCATAACACACTGTTGACGTCTATTTAAATAAGACTCCATGAGCTTCCATGCCTGTCCTCTAATGCCATAATGATGCAGCTTTATTAACAATAGTTCATGGCTAACGATGTCAAATGCTCGCGAGAAATCCATAAATAAACCCAATACGCGAAGGTGTTTATCAATTTCATCGACAACTGTCGATTGAAAACCGCAAAGGGCACTTCAGTACGCTCATAATATTATTTTTATTAAAAAAACGAAATAATTGATGTTTCAAATTCAACTCAAAAATTTTAGAGATGCTTGTTAGCATAATTTGAATAACCATTAGAATCCCCCTTTTTATATAGTTCCAAATTTTAATTGTTCAGGAAATATTGCATAATACGCTGAGAGATTTATCAAGTACGTTAAAACATCACACAAACCACATTTTTTTCAACAAATTATTGGATATGCCATCATGTCCTGCGACATTTAAATTCTTAATTTTTACAGTAAATGATAAAAGATCTTGTTTACATATGGGTGACAGAAAGAATGTATTTATACATAAATTTTAGGTAGGTACACCAGACAAGAGCCTCCAGCTGATAGACGAAAAACCTCCTTGCTAAAATTGGGTCGATCTGCCCAGGTTAAGCTCGAGTACGGCTTAAGGTTTTCCAATAGTCCTTGTACAGGGTATCCGAATTTCGATGGTTATGCGGGATATCTCCCTTATTACTGAAGATAGAGAGATGCGGTGGTCGCAACACTGTGCTACTTTTTTGTGAAACCGAAGAAGCCACAAACAGATTTTTTCTAGCCTTCTTGGTTTTTGAGATACAGGGTGAAATTGAAAACTTTGCGTTTTTAGGTACCCCTCGTATCTCGATGGCCTGACAACTTACCGAAAAGGTAAAAACTAACTTTGATAGAGTTTTTTGCGTAGAATCCAGTGGCGTAGTCAGTTTTTGGTTAGCTGCTTTAGGTATAGACTAAAGTTGGGTTTTTTTAAACGGGATGCCCTTTATATTTTTTAATATTTAGTTTCCGCTCATTTTTAGCTTCTCAAAAATATATAACACATGATATTTATTTCAATTCGGTATCAACAATTAAGTCAATTTAAAGAAATTTTAATCTGTTTTTCTAGTAGGCCATGAAAATTGTGTGTTAATTTTCTAAATCTGAATTATCTGTGCCAAAGTTTGTTATCATATCATTATTAAACAATAAATCAGTTAACAAAGATTCATACTATTTAATTTTTGCGCTAGGGAAACACACAAACATCTAAGAAATCTACTAAAAACACGTATTATAAACTAGAAATATGTACATATGACGATAATTTACTTATTTTTCTAATGTTGACGATAAAAATGTATTCTGTCAAATACTTACTATTGATTAAATTAGAAATAAAGGCTATGCAGGGTGTAGAAATTACATATACTGTTCGAACTGTTCCCCATTATACCTTATACACATATTACACATCTTTCTTATTCTACTTAGTGCGTTAAGCATAATCATTTGACGAGCTTGTAAATATCTAAAGGCTCTTTTTATAGATCTTCGATCGTGTGGTGTTGCCTTTGGTAGATGACGCCTTCAAGATATCCCCATAGAAAAAAGTCTAGGACCGGCAAATCTGGCGACCTAGGCGGCCATCTTACAGCCCCATTTGTACAAATCCAGCGACCTGGAAATTCATTCTCTAAGAAGGTGCTAACAGTCCTTGCATTATGAGCCGTAATGTAATTGTGCTAAAGGAATATTATCTAATAAATCAGGAAGCGTATTTTCCAGTATCTCTAGGTACCGGTTTCCAGTAAGACTACCGTTATAAATGACATACCTTATTTATATAACTCTTCTTTCCAAATTTATGTCGGTATTAGTCATATGAATGTACCAATTGCAGAAATCTATGCGACGCTGTGCATCTTCCCTTTATATGGTTTGAAATGGTATTTAGTATATTTAGAATAGTCTGCACAGTTGACTTAGGTACTCCCACTTCATCCTCGACTTTTTGACAGGAAGTTGACGGATTGATTGCAACAGCAGCTAAAACACTAATCTCTTCAGTTTCCCGACTTTCTTTGTAATATGATTTCGGTCGCGGTACTTTGAATGATCTGTAATTGATCAGATTTACTTTTATTCTTGAAAATGTTCTCTTATCGAGTATCTATAAGGAATAAATGCTTATTTACAGATATATAGAGTATAGAACGACATATTCAAAATAAATTAAATTGAAATATTTTATTATACATGGCGATGTAAAAGATGTTTTGTCTTATCGCTTATCAACAAAACTGCTATTCTACTTTTCAAATATTTTAATTATAATTAATTTTATTGGAATATTAGTGACATCGTATCTTTCAAGTTACAGACTTGCTGCAATAATATGCTTTTTTATTACAAGCAAATTTTGGACACAATTGTAACCTATTAGGAACGATAGGCACAATTTGAAATATTAATACTATTATTCTGAAAAAAAAGTCACAAAACTAAAGTTTTATTATTATTTATACTTTTGTTTTTCAAAAATACTGAGAAGCCTTCTACATCGGCTATCACTAGTTCCGAAAAGCCCTGGTTTAAGAAGCAAAGTTATTTTGTTTACTTAGTATTACTCCTGTCACTTACCGGCTTAGATACATCTCTGACGCTTCATCCGGATTTTTCTGGCACTGTTTAAAACAAACAAGCATGTCATATTTGTCCAAGTTTTCGAAATTCGCAGCCATTTGATATTTAATAAATGGACAAAGGCAATATTTGATTAAAATAATTTAACAATGACAAATGTCAATTAGTTTCTACAATGGCTCAACAGAATCTATATATTCTTTTTTTTAATCAAGTCATGGCCGCCTTATTTTATTTAAAACAGATCTTGGGCAGGGATAAATGAAATAGTTGTAAGTAAGTATTTTCAAACAACACAATTGTCAACATTAGAAAAGTATTAAATCCAACGTCATTTGTTGTAAATAAATAAAACATTTTTAGTGTATAATAGGTATATATTTTTTTTATTAGATTTCCTATTAGTATTTGTGTTAGTTGTGTTGTCCAAGGTAAATACTAAATAATAGGTATGTATCTTTGTTTATTGATTTATTGTTTAATTATAATATTATCACAAACTTTGGCATAGATAATTCAGATTTAGAAAATTAACACACAATTTTTATAGCCTACTAGAAAAACAGATTAAAATTTCTTTAAATTGACTTTATTGTCGGCACCGGATTGAAATAAATATCAAGTGTTATATATTTTTGAGAAGCTAAAAATGAGCGAAAACGAAATATTAAAAAATATACAGGGTATCCCATTTAAAAAAACCCAACTTTAGTCTATACCTCGAAAACGATAGTATCTAACCAAAAACTGACTACGCCACTGGATTCTACGCAAAAAAACTCTATCGACATTAGTTTTCACCTTTTCGGTAAGTTGCCAGGCGATATACGAGGGGTACTTGGAAACACAAAATTTTCAATTTCGCCCTGTATCTCAAAAACGAAAAGGGCTAGGAAAAATTTGTTTGTGGCTTCTTTGGTTTTACAAAAAAAGTAGCACAGTGTTGCAAAAACCGCATCTCTCTATCTTCAGTAATAAGGGAGATACCCCGCAAAACCATCGAAATTCGGATACCCTGTACATCTCCATAGACATTCCGCGACATTCAGAGGTGTAATCAGTGTGTTTAAGAATTTATGTTCTTAGGTTCATAAATTGATTATCGGTTCCATTTCAGGAGTATGTTACTAATAGATTTTTAATTGTATGGTTTAAGTGCATTATAATACGTAATACTATCTAAATTAACAAGAAAAATGTTGGGTTTAATTCTGACTAAAGATGTTTTATAAGAAATATTAATAAATTACGTTTTAGGGGAGAAAAATCGAGCCTACTCCATTGGCACTCTACAATTTCTTCATAGAACGCGTACGCCAGAATTTGCACGTCGCGCTTTGCTTCAGTCCCATCGGCGATGCTTTCCGAGTACGCTGCCGAATGTTCCCGTCTCTAATCAATTGCTGTACCATCGACTGGTTCCAGAATTGGCCAGACGACGCTCTGGAACGTGTAGCCAACATGTTCCTATGTCGCACTGACATAGACAGCGAAATGATACAGAAATGCGTGGTCATGTGCAAGGAATTCCACGTGACCGTGCAAAATTCTGCCGTCCAATTCTACAGGGAACAAAAAAGAAAGACCTACGTCACCCCGACGTCTTATCTCGAATTGATACAGACCTTCATCACGCTCTACCATAAAAAAGTCGACCAAATTAAGCTGCAGATAAATAGGTATCTGACCGGGCTGGAAAAATTGGGTTTTGCTGCCGGACAGGTAGGGTTGATGCAAGGTGAACTGCACGATCTGCAACCGAAGTTGATCGTGGCGTCGGCAAAAACGGAAAAGTTGATGGTCAAAATTGAGCAAGATACAATTATCGTTGAGAAACAGAAAGAGGTAAGATATTAGCTATAAAAACTGGGAGATTTTATTTGGATACAGGGTGTCCCAGAATGTGTGGGTAATTTCTCGGATTTGGGTTGATTGTGAAAAAAAAGGTAAAATATTCAACAAAACTTACCGTTACTTGATGAAAATTCAGTGTTTCCGTTTACTGAGTTAAAAAAGTGCTTATAAACTTTTTTCCTAAAATCTCGATACCAATGCATATATTCTTTTTAATCCAAATATCTCAAGAACGGGTGTTCGTAGCGACTTTTAACAATACCATTTTGACTTAAAAATCTTTGAAAATATATTTTTTTTCTCAAAAATTTATTAGAAGCGCGTACAAAAATGTTATGATCTATCAAAAAAAAGTGAAGATTACCGAAAAATGCTAACATCAAATTTGAATTTCTCATTTCAAAAAACCCCTAGATACAAATTTTCAAAAAAAAAATAAAATAAAAAATTTCACTTTCGTTGCCTGTATCTCCGTTAAGGGGTACATTAGGAAAAAAGTTTATATAAACTTATACCCTCCTTTTTTCACAAAGTACCCAAATTCGAGAGAATATCCAGATATTCTGGGACACCCAATATATACTTGTGTCAAAATAAAGCTTTTAAATACTTTCTTTAGAATTTTTTACTGACATTTTATATTCCTATACAGGTAAAGACTAACTTAATAAACAAAATTTTAGTTAGTTAGTTAATTTTTTTATTTACCATAAACGCTACAATTTACATTTTACTCTAAACTAACTTCGGAAACCATACTTTTGTGTTCCTTATCAGCTTGTCAAATTAATTCGTAAATAAATAATCTCTTAAGTTTTTTTTTAATTTTTTATAAGATTTCTGAGACTATAATAAATAGTAGTTTATTATACTGAATTCACACTTTATAAAAAATTGACATATAAGCATTCCCGTTAAAAACATAATTATAAATGTAAGTTTTTATTTTGTCTTGTTTGATAATTATGTTCTTCATAGTTTTCGTTTTAAATGTTTTTAGATTTTCGGGCAATAAAATATTTTTTATTTCATAATTAAAAATTTGAACTAAATAAAAAATGTAATTACGAACATTTAACCATTCTAATTTTCTCAACATTAAATTAATTTTTGTATGTTTATCACAATTTAGTAAGATACGCATGACTTTGTTTTGTAAAATTTGTGATTTATCAAATAGTTCTTCGATTACCAAATACAAAAATGTAGAACCATATAGAAAATGTGAATAGATAATGGTATTATAAAACATTTTTTTGAAGAAAAAACTTAAATTCTCTTAAAATATCCAATTTTACCGGGAATTTTACTAATAGGCTTTTCAAAATGTGAGTTAAAATCTAATCTATCATCTATAATAATTAACAAGTGGTTATTGTTTAAAATTTTACCCAAAACCATGCATTTTGTCTTAGATAGATTTAATTTTAATTTATTTACTTTAAGCCAATTTGAAAAAATATTTAAATCTGAATGAATAAAATCTTGTGCTGCTAATATGTTTCGATGTTGTATATAAATTAATGTGTTATCAGTAAATAACTGAATATGACAAAATATTTTAAAACTGATGAAATATCATTTATATACAAAATAAAAAGTAATGGGCACAAAATACAACTTTGAGGAACACTTATATCATTACAAATTTCACTTGGCACTTACCCCATATTTGCATAATTAATTTAATAATCTTTTCCAGTCAATGGTTCCAAAAGCCCGTTTAAAGCTTAAAAAACTGCTGTTATTGATTCATTCATTGCCAAGCTCTTTCTCCATTTTCAGCTACGAACTGACTTTATGAATTTTTCATTGTCCCACAATATGTTTACTGGCCTCATTTCATCAAATCTTTTAGAGTTTTTTACTTTTGGAATTGGTGTTACATATGAGCACTTTAATTTTCGAGATTTACACCATATTTTAAACTTAAAATTACCAAATATAATAGTGGATATCCAATAGTTAAAATGGTTTCTTTAATTAATCTTTTGATTAGTACTTTCGTCTGAATTTAACGATCGACCGCACCCCCCCTTGTAATTGGCGCACTTCTTCTATTATATTAAAGTAAAAATTTTTAGAGCCTTAGCATAGTTTAAGAATTTCAAATATGTTCGGTGGCCGTAGGTTCTTGAACGTATTCTAAAGTTCTTTACTTCACGTGATCCCTACCCTGCTAGAACGTTTTCACTTAAATTTTTAAAATCAGAACTAAACCCCGGGCAGTTTTCCTTTATGTATATAAAACTATATTTGTTTAGTAATTTTCACTAATTTATTATAGCTGTATACAGCTGTATATAGTTTGTTTATTTTGTAACTAGTATAAGTTACAAAATAATACTTTAGGATACTTATGCATTATTTTTAATAAATTTATATGCAAGAAAATTATTAGATTTATTGGCTAAAGGTGATTTTTGCAAATATTAATTCAAAAATGAGTGAGAAAAAGAGGTAATAAAATAACATACTTTTATAATTTGGAAAGAGATTTTTTTTTTAATCCAAAAATAATTCAAAAAATATATATTAAATACAATATAACTAAAAACTGTAACAAGAAAATTATCTTTTTAATTGTGTAAACAAGCGAAAATGTATTTATTAACAATTTGTACCACTTTTACAACCTTTGCATGTTTCATTTTACACTATGTCTCTGAAATTCAGTAAGCTGATGGGTTTAAAATTTTATTTAATTTCTTAAGTTACGTTTTTTAATAGAAAAGTAATATTTCTAATACATAGTTCAAATTAGTCAAATTCAGTGGGATAGGATACTTTTGTGTGAAAAAAGGAACAAGCTCCAGTTTTCCAACTTTAACCACAAACAGTGCACCGTTGTGCAGTCATGATTAGGCAGAAAATAGTATTTAATTGTCCACGAGAACCATAAACACTAAAAACTGCAACAAAAAAATCTAGAACATCGCTAATTCATAAACCGAATCAATATGGCTGACATTAATAATATTCAATGACATCATCTTTTCAAACCAGATCAGAGTAGCACCGGGAGGCAATCGAGTATACTCGTTTACGTAACCAATCAAGGCAGAGGGATTTTCAAGCAAACGCGTTTGTGCGGGTGGCTAGGGGGAAGTGATCCTTTTGACTCGTTTTATTTTTCTGTTTTTTATATTTGTGGATATATACTTAATTTAATTTTTAATCCTATACTTTTCAGGTAGTAGGTGCTGACGAAGCATTAGCCAACGAAGCAGCAGCTGCAGCACAAGCAATAAAAGACGATTGCGAATCGGACCTGTCCGAGGCTATCCCAGCATTGGAAGCAGCGGTCGAAGCTTTAGATACTTTGAAACCAAGCGATATCACCTTGGTGAAGTCTATGAAAAATCCCCCCTCTGGAGTAAAATTGGTGATGGAAGCGGTAAGAAATTGGTAACCTTATTTTTTCAAGTTTTTTTCCTTATTTTGTAAATTCGTTTCAGGTATGCGTAATGAGACAAATAAAGCCAGAACGGAAACCTGATTTGACCACAGGCAGAATGGTGGAAGACTACTGGGGACCGTCGGTAAAACTACTGGGTGACATGAAATTCCTGGAACACCTTAAAGCTTATGACAAAGATAATATTCCCCAACCAGTAATGAAAAAAATACGGGACAGGTAAATCTAATGTTCCCCGCAATTGTTTTAAAAGTTACTGCTCTAAAGCTGAAGGTGACACATAACATTTACTAGTTAATTGTTGATTTTCGTAAAACCAAGTAAATAGTGATGATGTGAGACGAGACGAGACGATTTAGTCTACATCTCGTCTCGCTTAACTTTGGCTAACCTTCTTCATCTCGATCTCGAAATTTTGGTAGAAACGAGGCGATATCAGAGGTTTACAAAGAATATCCCTTTAAACGCTGGGGCATGCTTTTTGAAACATCCTGTATGGTTACTTTATTTTATTTATAAGTGTTTCACTGGTATTAATTTTCTGTTAGTTTCAGTGGCGGCTCGTGGTGAATATTGAGAGTTTAATAACAAATTTAAAAATAAGCATACTTAAAATGAAAATAAATATCTTATCTTTAAATTGAGCTTTAAATTCTCTTAAACTTCAGGTTTACTCTTTGTTTTTTAGAATTGGAAAAATGCTGAAAAAGACGTTCGTTAAAATTGCACGCACATTCCTTTTATAAACGATTTCTCGATACTTAACATTGCTAAAGCGGATAGTCTATCTCGGCCCAACTTTAAAAAACAAATATAAAAATGGGTATATTTTCTTTTCCCAGAACTACCCTTATTATAAACCCTTCCCTCTAATGGGAATTGTAAAGTATGATTTTATTCAGTTTCACACAAATATTTATTTAGTAGTTACATATACAGTGTCCTTGAAAAAGTTCGCATTATGTGGGATATTTACTTATTAGGCAACTTTGTCAAAAGTTAGCATAAGCAATGAACTTTTGGTTTATTAAGTATGAAAATTTGCGTATTGGGAAATAGTCACACGACTTGTGTTACCAGTCAGAGTTGACATTGACATTGACATTTTACATACTTATACCGAGTTTTGGTCAACAATTTCAATTTTCTAATTTTAAAAACTTTTCCAAAAGCAAATTATTAAAAATATCAAATAATTTAGGATTTCAATTATGTTTCTAAATTAGTTTATTGTTATTGTTATTTTTTTGTATTATGTCATATATTTATTAACAAAAAAATGTAATTTAAAAAGTTACACCAGTACGGCGAGGTTACTCACATAAAATATGTTTTTTGAACTTTGGCGATTATTATTTTTTTTAAAGAATTTTCGAAAACTAGGAAAAAAATTCGTATTTAGAATTTAAAAACAAACAAATTTTCTTAATAAAAATTTTTTATATTTTAGTTTCTGTGCAAATTTTCACAAAATTACTTAATAAAAAGAACCCCATATGATGCAAACTTTTTCAAGGACATTATATAACCAGTATAATAGATAAACAAACTAATTTTGTTTAGTAATTTCCACTAATTTATTTCCGTTTGACAGCTGTTTCGAACTGAACAGTACAGTATACTGTATCAGAATCAGTTTTGAGTTGGTTGATAAATTAGTGGAACTTACTAAACAAAATTCTTTTTTTTATTTAATATACTAGTAAAAAAAAATTTATAAGTCCTCGAAAAATCCTTGGATTTTCAGACAAGGCCTTTTCATCATGGCCACGTCGTGCCAGCTCGAATGCCCCATAAAATGTTATACAATCTATAATTTTGTTTAAAATATAACGATGTTTGGATACATTTTCATTAAAAATTTAAAAATTTTCTATAAGCTGTGTCTAGCTGAGTGCGAATATCAACACTTCCGACCGTAGCATAGTTCACCGAACATTTCATGTGATCTGCAGAAGACGCATGTTTTTTTCTTTTTTTTTTTAAGTGTTTTAAGTCTTTAACACCGTCTTGTCTTTACTAGGTTGTCGTATACTAAGTTCTGGCAAATTGCGACCATTTACCTTGAATTCGGTTATTTTCTGAAAATTAAGGTCGTTTCTTTAGTTGTTTAATTTTTTCTGACATTTTATTTCAAATTCACAAGGACCACCTTGAAATTCGTTAGCAAAATTAACTCTTTTTAGTTGTTTATTTTTTTTGTTTACATTTTATTTTTGCACTACACATGGATCAATAAAATAAAAAAATATATATTACATAAAACAGTAACAGAGTTAGAATATCGACCGCGCGACCTCTGAACAATTGAACTTCCGCATACCGACGTGATGCCGCGAACGATCGATCGAATTATGAGAAGACACCGGCTGATGATCCAAATCGCGATTTCATATTCCATTTGCTACCACGTTCGGCTGCCGCTCGGCAGCTGTGAAATCTTCGGGTACTTTCGTCGAGCTTTAAGGCAGGGGTGCTCAAACTTGTACTGCTGGAGATCTACCTCAATATTTTTAGACTACTTACGATCGACTTTGAGAGGCGGCAAGTATGTGTGATGCAGGGTTGTCGTACATAAACGATACATACACCCTACCTACCTAGGTAGGGTGTACCGCAGCATATATAGATATTAGCTTTCCGCACAATATACATTATTTTAGTCAAGGTTTGGGTTAGGTTTAATTAGGTTCTTCTCTACAATATCAAAAAAAACTCATAGTTGTTTAAAATTGCGAGTTTATCGGTTGTTACAAAACAAAAGAGTTACATATGGTGTTAAACTTAACTAAGGAGTGACTTTGGATGTTGAAGCGTGGCACTGCATGTCCTCAGCATACTTTTCACAAGATAACCACTGAGTGCTAATCGCAAGCATGATGACATATGATCGTCAGTTAGTCGATTGCGATATTTTGACTCAATTATCTTCATTTCAGAAAATGCAGACTCGCACAAGTAAGTTGACCCAAACATTGCTGTCAGTTGAAAGGCAATTTGCCTTAGATTCGGATATTTATCTTCAGATATAAAACACCAGAAATTTATATCAGATGCTGTAGCTTTGAGATGTATATCTGATATAATCTGCACCAACTCATTTTCAACAGAACATGAGTTCATATTAAACTGACTTGCTATTTCAGTAGCTAATTCCTCAATGTTTTTACATGAAAAAGGATAACTCATAAATTATGCTACATTTGCCAATTTACTACAATTATAAAAACACATTTCGAATTGTCCCAAAATATTTGATAATTCAGCCTCATACGTATCATAATTCAACTGAGGAATCCTTGCTTTCAAAGACGGAAAATGTTTCAGATCCTTCCTTTTCAGTTGATCTATCATAAGTTACAATTTACTTTTGAATGCGTTTACTGCGCTAATCATCTCAATAACAGTTTTTCCTTTACCTTGAAGCTCCAAGTTAATGGTGTTTAAGCGCATTGTGATGTCAGTCAAAAATGCCAAATAAGTCAGCCATTTTTCGTTTTTCAACATCTGAGTGTCATCACCTCTTTCGTTTAGAAAAGCTGTTATTTCGGGTAATAATTCTTGAAACCTCTCTAGGAATTTTCCGCGACTCAACCAGCTGACGTCCGTGTGAAGAACTAAATCAGTGTGTTCAGCTGACTCCCTATCTTCCAACTGCAACTTAAAGAGCCGCCGTTGCAAGCTACGTGCACGGATGGAATTCACAATTTTTGTTGCAATGCCCATAATTTCCTCCGTGTTTCAAACTTTTGAACACAAAACTTGTTGATGTATAATGCAATGAATTGAAAAAAATGAGGGGAAATCTTCGTTAGCTCGACACAATGCCACAAAACCGTTTTTGTTTCCATTCATTGCTGGTGCTTCATCGGTTGTAATGCACACTAATTTATATATTGGTAGCTTGTAGTTTTTTACAAAATTGAAGAAAACGTCATATATATATCTTCGCCACGGGTCTTCCCCTTCAGAGGAATGATTGTCAAAAATTCTTCCTTAGCCAACATGTCATTGAATACTATCCGAATAAAAATACACAGCTGGGCAGTGTCTGTCATATCGGTGGATTCGTCGAACTGTAAAGAAAAGTATGTACATTCCATGATATCATTTTTTAGTTTATCTGCCATGTTCTGACTCATGACTTCAGTCGACAGTCGGACGAGATAACTGAAGTTCTCTAATAGCAGACATGATTTCTGTTTTATTTTTAAAATCTCCAAATTTAGAAAAAGGTTAATTAAAATTAAAAAAAATAAAGTCTCACCCGCTTCAATAAATGCTTCCTTCACAACCGATCCATCCTCGAATGGTTTCTTGTGTTTCGCCAATATATGAGATATTTTAAATGACGCGATCGTAGCAGGTTTTAATTGTTTGGCTGGTCTTGTGAACATGGATTGTTCCTTTTTCAAACAAGATATCAAATCACGTACTTTTCGTTTTCTTAATTCACTTTGTGGCGGAAAATCCTTTTCATAGTTTTTATGAACCGTTTTATGATGCCTCTCTAAGTTATCACGCTTAGGTATTGCAACTGACGCACGACAAATAAGACAAATGCACTTATCCTTCCCCATACAAAACAAAAATTCTTCCTCCCAATCGTTATTAAAATGATACGTTTTAGATTTCTTCGCTGCACTCATTTTGTACTATTTAATAATAAACTTTGTATCGACGTAGTATTGCCTTCAAGTTGCAATTCAGAATGACTCCAATTCCGAAAGTCTCGAATGTTCCCGTCAAACGCTCCGCCCGAAATTTCTAGAAAAGCGGCAAGAATAAAAAACGCGGCTTTTCTTTGACAAGTACCGCGCGTTCCTTTGATAAAGCCGCCTTTTGCCACTAGCAGAGTGTTATTTTATTACGTAATAAATTTTTGTAGTTTAGTTAAGTAACTACTTATTACAAAATTTTTTCTTCTCGAGATCTACTCAAAAAGCACTCGCGTTATTTTATTACGTAATAAATTTTTGTAGTTTAGTTAAGTCTACAAAATTTTTTCGACTCGTTTGAGCACCCCTACCTTAAGGTAATCAGGGCAATTCGGACTGCCCAGCCTAGGTTAGTATAGCGTATTTTATTACGCCTAAGAAACACAACGAGACCATTCGAACTGCCGCGCGCGTTTTATTGCGCAACTATTAGGAGGGACGGTCAAACGAATAATTTATTTTCTGAAATATTTTTGGTGGGTCATTGACCAAATGACCCTATGGAAGAGCCGCCACTGGTTAGTATATTGTTCCAGCTCTAAGTTTTATCATCAATAAAAACTGTGAATTTTAGATACATGCCCGACAGAGAATTCGACCCTGAAAGGATCAAAAACGTTTCTACTGCTTGTGAAGGATTGTGCAAATGGGTTAGAGCGATGGAAGTATACGACAGGGTCATCAAAATTGTCGCCCCGAAGAAAGCCAGACTGGCAGAAGCCGAAGCTGAATTGGCCTTGCAAATGGACACTCTAAATGAAAAGAGAGCTCAGCTACAAGAGGTTTTATACACTTCTTCATCTATTAATTTAAATGCATCGCACTTAGCATTAATATTTTTTTAACTAAAAGAAGCACTTAAAGATTGTTTTATATGCAGGGTGTTAATTAATGTCGTGGACATATTTCAGGGGGTGGTAGTACTCGACAAAATAAGAAAAAAATGTCAATATATACATGGTCAAAAACGCACCATTTTCGTTATACAGGGAGGCAAAATTTTAATTTTTTTCATAAAATCCGGAATATGAATTAGATAGACCTATGATATTTTCATATGAAAAAAGAGGATAAACATATAAATACCAGCAGTTGCAAAAATCTTTGAGGGATGTCACTTCAATGTCAGATTGACAAGTCAGTGACAAAATGAGTAATAGAAAACAGTTTTCGAGTTTTTTGCCTGCACAAGCGAAAGTATTAAATCTAATAAAATATTACAAAAATGAAAATTCACCGGCCAATATCCATGAGACAGTAGCAAAAGCTCTGGGAATCAGTATAAGGACTGTGCATGAAAAAAAGCATAATTTACTACCGAAGAAGATTAAGAAATGTACACGAAAAAAGCCAAAGACAGAAGACTTAAGTGACAATGTAAAAATGGATGTTCGTAATGCAATTTACGATTTATACACATCAAAAACTAATATAACCCTTCAAGTTTTAAAAGAAGCTATAAAAAATCGGGGCATATTGGAAATTGGACTAAAATCGTTATCAAAGTTAATAAAAATGTTGGGTTTTCGATATAAAAAGGACTGTTATCGAAGATTTTCATGCGAGTTGCCACATATAGCAAGTCAGCGTATCCAGTTTTTAAAGAAATACACGGAAAATGTTAATTCAAAATTTAGAAAAGTGGTATTTTTATATTTAGACGAGATTATTATAGAGGATATTTTCTAATGGAAGTGGTTCGAAATCTTGGCAGCAGTCTGCAAAAAGTGTCAAGAGAAAAAAGGGATGTGGGACGGGAAAACGGTTCATCATTTTGCAAGCAGGTTCTTCAACAGGATTTCTCTCAGGTGCAAGTTTACTGTTGTCTTCAACATCCAAAAGTATGGACTTCCATGATAATATGAACTGTGAACTCTTTGAAAAGTGGTTAAAAGAACAACTGATTCCAAATTTAGATGCTCCGTCTTTAATCATTCTGGACAATGCATCTTATCATTCAAGAAACTTAAATAAACAACCTACTTCATCCTGGAAGAAAAGTGATATTTATGACTGGCTAATAAAACAAAAACAAAATCCGTTACCCAATATGCTGAAACTAGAACTTCTTTTAATGGCAAAATCTATTAAAAAAACAACAATATATGCCGTAGATGAAATATTACGGGATATGAAGTTTTACGACTGCCGCCATACTATTGCCAGTTTAACGCAATAGAATTAATATGGGCTAGGGTAAAATCATATTACGAAAAACACGTGAACGATGGTCTTAGATCAGATGAAGTGCAAATTGTTTGGCAAGATTCATTAAATTATATTACACCGGAGCACTGGAAGAAATCTGTGGAACATACGGAGAAATTCATATGGGATTGGTGGAATCTAGAACGAGGAGTTCTAGATGTCGAAATAGCACCAATGATCACTGCGCCATTTGAGGACGACTCAGAAGATGAGGACTTTTTAAGTGATAATGATATTTTTTAGTCTATAATATTAAAAAGTTTATATTATATTATATTAGTCTTTGACGTGTATAAATCATAAATTGCAATATGAATATCCATTTTTGCATTGTAACTTAATTTCTTAATCTTCTTCGGAAGTAAATTATAGTTTTTTCATGCACAAGTTTCTGTACATTCCTTATACCGATTCTCAGAGCTTTTGCCACTGGCTCCTGGATATTAGCCAGTGAATTTTAATTTAAAAAATCTTTTTTATGAGATTTGACACCATTTTTTTGCTTAATTTTTTAGTACATTTGTAATTTTGTAGGCAATAAATAAACAATTATAGAATACTTGTTCCAATTTTAAAGCGTGTTTAAAATAAGTAAATTTTTTTATTAATTATAAGGTAAAATTTGATATATAAAAATCGGTAAAATCGCTTTACCAGAAACTCGGGGCTAACGAAAAATACATATATATATATATATATATATATATATATATATATATATATATATATATATATATATATATATAGCCATAGAGTTTAGGACATGGTTTACCAAAAATACACAAACCAGGGGCGCCTATCAGACCTATTGTTAGTGCTGTTAATTCGCCGCTACAAAAACTGGAGAAATACCGTTCTGCAATTATGCAACCAACTGTAGAAAAAGCTGATTCATTTGTAAAAAACTCGGAGCATTTCAATCGAATTATACGACATATCGTCCTTGAAAAAAACGATATCATAGCAAGCCTAGATGTCAAATCGTTATATCCCAGTATTCCCATCGACGAAGCATTGGACAAGATTGCTATGAACGAGGATTTCCAGGCACATATAATAGAACTCTCGGAGCATTGCCTCAAAAACACTTATTTTTCTTTCAACGGGCAAATGTATAAACAAATGGATGGTGCTCCAATGGGGTCCTCGCTATCACCAGTAGTCGCGAATTTATTTATGATATACTTCGAGAAAGAAGCTCTTGAGAAAGCAAGTTTAAAACCCAAATTATGGATCCGTTATGTCGATGACATATTTATTATATGGCAACATGGTCATGCAGAGCTCGAAAAATTTCTGACTCACGTAAATTCAATCCACCCCATAATACAATTTACTCTAGAGTTAGAGGAAAACAACAAACTACCATTTTTAGATGTTTTGGTCACAAAACTTCATAACGGACATTTCGAATACACCGTGTATAGAAAACCAACACATACAGACAGATATTTAAATGCAAAATCACATCATCACCCAGCACAAATTCAAGCTGTGGCAAATACTCTAATATCTAGATCCGTGCGACTACCTGATACACAGACGAGACAAAACGAACTTAAGGTAATATCTAGTGCTTTAAAGAAAAATGGCTACACAAATCGCACCATAGAGAAAGCTATTAATGCACAAGTTTCCCGAACAACGAACAACAAAAAATATGAGCCGGGAAAGCAACGAGTAGTCTTACCATATGTAAAAGGCACAACAGACAGAATCGGAAGAATTCTGAGGAAACACAACATAAAAACAATACACAAGCCACAAACAACTATAGGTAAACTACTCGGAAACCCAAAAGATAAAATCAAACTGGAAAACCACGGAGTGTACAGTATTCCGTGCCAGGACTGTGAAAAGTTGTACGTAGGGCAAACTAAAAGGCGAATATCAGCAAGAGTGGAAGAGCATAAACTCAGCATCAGAAATAAACGAACAACCTCAGCTTTATTCCTACATCATCAGGAAACCGGCCATAAAATAAATTTCGATGGGTGTAAGGAGATTGCCAATATAGAACATTATAAGACCAGAATAATCCGAGAAGCCATAGAAATTGAAAAGCAAGGTGATTTAAATAAAAGGGATGAATCATTAAAACTACCAACAGTATGGAAGACAATAATCGACAAATCTAAAATCGCAAAAACTCAAGCGCAATTAGTGCAACAACAACAGCACCATCCGGAAAACATAAATAACGACCAACGCCTGCGCAGATATAACCTTCGGCTCCGAGTGGGGGTATAAAAGGAAGCGTCGCAGTCACCAACACTTCAGTCTCTATTCGGACGCGAGAAAGAAAGCTTCGAAAATGCCAAATGTGATTTTGGCGAAACGTCAGCAATACTGTTCTTATATATATATATATATATATATATATATATATGTACATATGGATATGTAATATATATATATATATATATATATATATATATATATATATATATATATATATATACGTAAAGATCTGAAAAAATCTCACGAGGGAAGTAATAACTAATTATCTTGTCTTTTTAACAAAAGTGTATATTATTTTTGCAAAATAAAAATTTTTTGTTATCACAATACAACAAAGTTTTCTTTGCACAGGGGTGGCTCACATTTAAATAAATGACACTGTATAAGTGGTTAGATTTTTAGGTCAAGCGGAACTCATAACTTTTGGTGATTGATAAAAAAATCTCACTTTCATTAAGTGGCTGTATAAACAGAACATATATATGTTATATATATATACTTTATAGGCGCTTGCCATTTTGTGTATTTTATATACCAAAAAATTTTAACCAAATACATATTTATATATCTTATTTAGTATCGGCATTTAATATATAAAATATTATTAATATCTTAATAATATATAATATATATATATTCTCCCTGTATATATATATTTAATATATCAGACAACATATATATTTATATATATATTTGATTCATATGTTATACCTTTATATATATATATATTTAAGATTTATAAAGTATTTTTGAGCTATTTAATATCTAAGGATATATATTTATATATATATATTTCATTTGTGGTCTTATATAATCGTTTATATATCTATATATATATACGACAGCCTGATTCACGAACTTTTGCTCAGGTTCACATTCGACTGAGAGAAAATGGAACTTTCCAGAAGTCTACTCATTTATCAGAAGCACATCGTACTGTTAGAGCTATTGAAGTTAAGCAAGCAGTCCTGAATACTGTAGAACGATCCAGGTACAAGTACAAGGAAAATTGCGGCAACGTTAGATATTTCACATGTGCTTGTTTATAAAATTTTATTGGATAATTTCATGTATCCTTTTACCATATCCAAAGAGTCCAAGCTCTTCTCCCGCGTAAAGTAAATAATAATCGCATACGTAGCGCCCTCTAGGTTCTAAATAAAAATTATTTATAAAATTATGATTTCCCATCTGAATAAAAAAACCTATTGCCCAGTGTTTTATGAAAAATTTTATTTTTTGCAAAAGATATTTAAAAAAGTCTGAAATAAAATTTTAACTTCTACACCCTGTATCTCCGAAATAAATCATTTACCGACCATGTATATCCAAAAACTGAGAAATTCGTTTTTTTTTTAAGTTATATTATAAAAATATAGTTTATTATTTACTGAAATATAAAATTTATTTTTATTGTAAAGACTAATGTTCTCCAAATTCATTTTGAACTTATAATTACCGATAACGCATCCAAATATGAAGTGTTCGTTCTTATTATACTGGATGGAATCTGTAGTTTATGATAGCCATGTTCGATGCATTTAAATGGAAAACGGTTTACATATAAAATATACATTGACACTTATTTTAGGTTTCTGATAAACTGCAAGCTCTAAACGATGAGTTTGCGGCCGAAACGAAGAAGAAAAAGGAATTAGAGGATCAGATATATATTTGTTCGCAAAAACTGGACAGAGCGGAAAAGTTGATCGAAAGTTTAGGCGGAGAAAAGGCGAGATGGTCTGAAACGGCCGAGACGCTGGGAGATCTGTTAAATAACGTCATCGGTGACGTATTGCTATCCGCTGGCGTTATTGCTTATTTGGGCGCATTTACTGTAGATTACAGGTATACTGTTTAAATCACATTAATTTTTACATTATACAGACAGTACTTCCATCCCTGCGGTTATATTTTTGTTTTACTTTTTTGAGCCTCTACACAAACAAACAAACAAACAAAAGTATGCTTTATTGCCGCAGAAAACTTTTACAATTTTATGGACAAAGCAAAATATACCTAAAATAAGACATATCAAAACATTAATCGAAAAGAATTTCGATACGTCAATGCTTTTTAAAAATGTAAATTATCAATTTACCAAATCGTAAAACATACGTTAGAATATAACATAACATTGCCGCAAAACAGTTAATGAATCCTAATAACCTTATAAAAGTAAACAAACACACATGTACGAGGTGAATAATTTCGATGACATTGAAATCAAAATTGCAACTATGCGACCTTAAACTCTATGTTATTACAGTTATACAAATAATTGTGATGTTAAACAGAAGGTATAATGAACTAGTGTAGAATGTAGTATACAAAAAAGAATTAAATTTTGTTTTTAATCCAATACCTAACAAAAATAATTAAGTTTTAAGTGAATGTTCGACAGTTCTTTTCTCTATATGATAATTTTCAAAATTCTATGCTACGAGTTAGGACATGACTCACAAAAGATTTAAGTAAACAAGCGAATTTAGTGACAATTTAAAGAGACTTACTCGCTGTAAAAATCATTAATGCTGTAAAATGGTCTCTCAATGAGGTATGCTTTGGTGTTTTTTCGAAATTGTGCAAGCATAGGGGTAGATTTTAAATGTACTGGCAGATTGTTGTAAAGTTTTATGGCGTTGTAAATAATTGATTTTTTTATTAATTCTGAGGAAGGAATGGGAAGATATATATCATGCCTAGAGTTTCTGGTAGGGTATACATGTTGTGGCCTTTCTGGGAGGGTGTTTATATGTTTTCTCAGCAAACATACCGTTTCCAAAATAAACAATGCAGGAAGTGTTAATATTTCATGTTTTTTGAAATAGTATTGACAGTGAGCTCTATTATTTAGACCAAACAAATAACGAATGGCTCTCTTTTAAAGCATAAAAATACTACGAAATTGCTCGGTGGTACACCAGCCCCAAAAGGGAAGGCCATAGCGGAGGTGGGATTCAAATAAAGAGAAATAAGTAAGTCTGGCAGAAGGAACGTCTAGTTCTTTTGAAACTGATCGAATGGCGAAGCAGGCGGTAGAAAGTTTTTTAGTTAAGGTGTCAATATGATTAGACCATTTTAGGTTGTTATTTATATTTAAACCCAGTAATTTAACCGACGCTACGTATTCAATGTTGCTGTTATGTACCTGAAGTGGTTGTAAAGTTCCCTTATAAGATAACGCCACCGTTTTATCGACATTAAAACAAAGCATATTGGAATCGGACCAAGCCTTAATTATAACCAAGTCTTTGGAGATACTAGAGTGTAAAGACGTTGTATCAAAATCACTCCAAGTTATGCTTGTGTCGTCAGCAAAAAGGGAAATTCTTCCATTAATTTTAAGGTTCGTGATATCATTAATGTATAACAAAAAAAGAATAGGTCTCAAGACTGAACCTTGAGGGACTCCACTTGTAATCAACTTACAATCAGAATCGGAACCATTAGCCCTTACAAGTTGTTGCCTTTTCCCAAGATAAGATTTGAACCAATTTAAAGAAGTACCACGAATTCCATAAAAATTTAGTTTGTTTATCAGAATTTCATGACTAACACAATCAAAGGCTTTCGCATAGTCACAAAAAACTGAGGAAGTTGGGTGGTTGTTATTGAGAGATAAGTAGACGCCTCTAAGCAACGTGAACATGGCGTCGCTGGTGCACTTGTTGGGTAGAAATCCGAACTGCTCCGGGGATATTATCTGATGTTTCAGGAGAAATGGCATAAGACGATTCTTCAGTAGCCTTTCGATGATTTTTGATAGCACTGGTAGTAGTGCAATTGGGCGATAATTGCAAGAGTTAGTTTTTTCGACGCCTTTATGAAGTGGAATAATTATAGCTGTTTTAAGGCAATCAGGGAATACACCTTTTATAAAGGACTCATTTATTAATGTTGTAAGGGCCTCTATGACTGGGAGTGGAAAGTTCAGGAATATTCTAATTGATAGGCCATCAGTGCTACACGAAGATTTACTTTTGATATTATTTATTATCTTCAATAGTTCAGTGTTGCTAACGGGACTTATAAAAGCTATCAGCTAAATTTTTTGAAGGAGGGAGAAACGAAAAGGGTCCAAACTTGGCGAGATACTAGAGGTAACATTTTTGCTTACATTAATAAAATAATCATTTAGATCATTAGCCCCTGGCAAGATCCTGAGTCACAGGGTTTGATTTGTTTCTGAGGTTATTGATGATGGACCAGGTTTCTTTTGAAACGTTATTTGAGTTTGTTAGACGTTTTCGGTAGTGTAATTTTTTTGCTGACTTAATAAGAGTAGTGTAGATCCTCCTATAGTTAGAGATATAGTCGAGAATGAGAAAGGAGTCGGTGAATTTTTTTATATATGAGAGCGAGCGCATATTTTTAGCAGAAATTCGTATTCCTTTCGTGGTCCACGGTTTATGCCGCTTAGGTTTGACATTCTTAAGCGGGAAGGCCTTATTAAAAGCACTTAAAGTTTTATTTAAAAAAGTTCTGAAGCTTGTGTTGACATTATCAGATTCAAAATTCCAATCGGTGTTAAAGCAAATATTATGACATACTGAGAAATTTGCGGCCGAGAAAATTCTGCCCCGATGGCGAGATCTTGGTAAGGGCCTAATAGGTAAACTAAACCTGGAAATTACCGCCTCGTGATCGGAAAGACCTGAGTTATAGACCTGTGAATGCACCTCTGATGGAGAAAAATCAGACGCCATGTAATCGATGATAGAAGAAGAGTACAATCAGTATTGTATGTATTGAAAAAAATATGGGATCCAACTAAGGCTGACACCTCTCCGGGTTTTGCTATTCTAACTCCGGACTCCGGATTTAACGTCAATATCTCCGGAGTAAACGTCTTTGAAAAGATAAAATTAACTTCAAAAAATGTTTAATTATTTGGAAACATAGTTAGTTATTTTAAGAGGTGTTCAGTGTGGGGCCAGACTATATGACTTGTTCTCTCCTTTTTATTTTGCTACTTGTGAATGAATTGATGGATATTCTTTATTTAGTCTGAGATAAAAACAGTCTGAGCCAATTTATCTACGCTATCGTTCGGCACATGTTCTATGATTTTTTTTTTACTTCAAAATCTGAAAACCCGCGAAGTTGGCAGTTTACGACTTCTTTATAAACTTTAATTTTGATAGTATCATAACCTACATACTCATACATAACATATATTTTGACCGGTTAAATTGACAACTCGTCCAATTGACGTGCATTTTTGATAGTCCACCTTTTGCAATAAAAAATGTCATATAAATCACATTATAACAAATAACAAAGGAAAGAATGTTTATATTAAGGTGCCACACCATATTAAAAGATTTAATGCAAAACGATTATAAATAATTACGAAAAGAAATATAAGGAAATGGAAAAGTATGATTTAACCGTTTTAAATATGTTTGATTTTATTTCGATATTTTAATAAATTATTATTTTTATATTATAAAGGGTGTTTTTTAATTGATGGCTAAAAAATGTAGGACGTATTTTTTTGCCTTATTTTAGTGCTAAAAGTTTAGTTAAACATGCCGCAAGGGCATTCATTTTTGAGATACAGGGTGTCAAAATATTTTTTTTTTTAGTTTTGTCATAGACCTCGTACATTTCTAAAGATAAATCATTCAGATTTGACGCACACTATACTGTAATTAATGTCTATGAAATGGCTAAAAATCTACTGAGAATTACTTTTTTTATAAAATTCGACGCTTTTTAACCCCCCCCCCCCCACTGGCTGTTTTTATTCAGAAAATCAGATTCATAACTTTGTTTTTAAACTACTTGGGTTCTTTAATCCGACATTTTATTCTAGTTTTTCAGAGAGCGTAAAAAAAACTAAAAATAAGTTTCGTCAAAATATTAATTTTTTTATTTTTTTTTATGGACCTCGTATATTTCTAGAGATAAATCCCTTAAATATGATATACACTATACTGTAAGTAATGTCTACGAAATAGCTAAAATGCATTATACAAAAATCTACTGGGTGTTATTTTTTCCAGGTTGCGATCTCTTTTACCTCCCGAATGTGTCATCACTGGCTGTATTTCTTTAGAAAAAAATCAGATTTTTTAATTCGTTTTCTAACTTCTTGTTTTTTTTACTTTAATCCGATATGTTAAACCGTTTAGACGTTAGTTAGCAAAATGCTAAGCCTGTACACGTTTAAAATTTTATGTTCTTATTTTGATTGTAAAAATTCAGGACGTAATTTTTTAGTTCATCTTAGGACTAAATATTCCATTAATTTTAACAAGACCTAAAAAACTAAGACCTTTCGAACACATTATATTGTCGCGAATTTAACCCTAGTTAAGTTTTAGAAGTAGACTTACCTTAATTTTTATCCATGTAACGACTATGATAGTGTCAAAAAGTGTATTTAGATTATTCTAGAATCTTCTAGACTATTCCATCCATTTCTAAAGGCTATATAAGCGTATCTTATATCCCCTACTTCACCCCAAAAGTAAACTAAATTCCAGAATAAAAATCACTATTTACAAATCATAAAAAATGCAGATGATTTGTATGATAATTTGGAAAATGTTTTTAAATCCTGTTCTCATAAAGTAATCTTAAGAACAAGAAAAAATACAAAACCTTGGTTTACTCCAGAATTAGAAAAAGAAAAACTCATAACAAATATTATTTAAACAAATATTATTTAATGCACAAACTTATACCAAATACAATAAATATGTAAAGAAAATGATTAGGTCAATGAAACAAAATTTTTTTAAAGAACAATTTAATTCCTTTGACCAGAAAAGGATATGGAAAAATATTAACTATCTATTAACAAACACTCACAGGAAACAAGCAAAACAAAATAATATTGAATATCTTTTAATTGACGGAAAAAAAATAACAGAAGAAAACGGGATTTGTGAAGAGATGAATAACCATTTTATCAAAATTGCACAAAATGTATGTAAAAAATTAAAAGACTACGAATTAGAAGCAGAGCCAATGCAAGAAAATTGTATGTTTATGGATGAAGCGAGCATAACTAATGTGGCTATAGAAGAAATTATTGATAACCTGAATCCAAGAAAATCTAGTGGTCATGATAACATTTCTATAAAAATTATTAAAACAGTCAAAATTCAACTAATCCCAATTTTAAAACATCTAATTCACTTATCTTTTAAAACAGGTATTGCTCCTAAAAAAATGAAAATATCTAGAGTTTCGCTAATATATAAAGGAGGAAATAATATTAATCCAAATAATTATAGACCTGAATAGAATATAGAATTGATAGAACTGTGTTACCAGTTCTATCAAAAATTCTAGAAAAAGTAATGCACAATAAATTATCAAATTATTTAGAATTTAAAAATTTACTATTCAGTGGTCAATATGGGTTTCGAAAGTCTAGGGATACAGAAACTGCAGTTATTGATATTATTACTGATATTCAATTAAAAATTGATCAAAATAAAAAATGTTGTATCTTATCCGTAGACTTATGCAAAGCTTTTGACACAATTAATCATAATATTTTATTAAAAAAATTATACAATATTGGAATTCGAGGAAATATCTATTATCGATATTAAAATTACTTAAATAGTAGGCAGCAATATGTCCAAATTGGAAATAATATTAGTTCTAGGAAAGAAATATCATGTGGTGTACCTCAGGGTTCAATATTAGGACCTATTTTATTTTTAATATACATAAATTCAATTTCAAAATTAAAACTTAATGGAACTATAAAACTATTTGCGGATGATACAACTATTTTTTATTTTGGAAATAATTTTTCAGAAATTAGATACTACATTGCAGAAGATTTAACAACTATATCCAATTGGCTACAATCTCATAAACTAACTTTAAATTTTGAAAAATCTTCTTTTATGTTCATCATCATATAAGTAATCAAATGGAACCAATTAAATTCAACCAACAAAATATTAATTATAGTAAATGCATTCAATTTTTGGGACTATACATGGATGAAAATTTAAGTTGGCGGATATCTCCTCTAGTAGGAATTTTATATAAAATTCGTTGTAATATACCATTAAAATTTATGAAAAATATTTATTTTGCATTAATATATTCAAAATTGCAATATTTGATTTCAGTTTGGTGATCTGCTAATTTAAAAACATTGAAACCTTTATGTTGTTTACAAAATAAATTTATTAAATGTATACACAAACTTCCTTTCCTAGAACCAACAATAAATTTATATACAAAATTTGGCTATTTAGATACTAACCATATTTATAAGTTAAAAACATGCATTTTCATCCATTCAATACTTACAAAAGATAAATTATCCAATATAGATTTAGAAAAAAGACATACTATACATAATCATGGCACACGACAAACAGATTTATTAAATACAACTGATATTCGAAGCAATTTTGCAAAAAAATCTTTATTATATGGTGGTATATTAATATATAATCAATTACCAACACATTTACGCCGAATAAAAACTTTAGTAAAATTTAACAAGGAAGTTAAAAAACATTTTTTATCGAAACGTGATTTATAGAAAAAATGATTTTGACTGTGTTAATATTATTTATTTTGTTCTTTAATTATTATTTATTTTGTTATTTAATATTATTCTTAATTGTTAGTTTGTTATAATATTATTATTGTTAGAATTCCCTGTAATGAACGTATACAGTTGGTTGGGAATGTTGAAAATAAATAAAAAATTTCAATATAAATAAACTCAAATATATCAGACCAATTTTAATATACGCTTCCCCCACGTGAATCACTCACCATTGTGATAAGAAAAAAAAATTATAATGACTTCAAAGTAAGCTGGTAAGAATAATACTTAATGCCGATAGGTTTGTCCGGAACTCAATATTACATACACAGTGACAGTAAACTAATTTATCTTAATGGATTTATTACTAAATTAAATACCAGTTATTACATTAGAGCGTATTTATCTCTAATCAACTTAATGCCATCTTCTCATATATTCTCTAACAACAGAAATAAATACAATCTCCCTAAAGACTGTTTTCTACCACAAGTCAACAAAAACACTCAACCTCAAACCCCTTCCCGACCCCAACCGTCCCCTCTCCACAGTGATTTTTTTCAGAATTAACCTCTATTTATCAACGATGATCGAAAAGGCGTAATAGCGCAAAACAGAAGATTTTCCCAAACAAACACATTTTGATTCAGTTTAGTTTGAGATTTCAAAGTGTAAACAAGCAGAATGTGACAAGTTTAGGGTTACCTTAGTTACGAGTATTAGGTTTAACCAGTTTTTACCTGTAAGCTGTATTTTGAATAAAAGGAGTGCATTCAGACACTACGTGTTTGGTTACGTGGAACAATATATAAAGTTTTAATCCTCAAAATGAACCAAAAAATTGCGTCCTACATTTGTAGCAATAAAAAAAACAAAAACACTAACATAACATTTTAAAAGTATAGAGCCTTAGTAAAACTGAAATTAATTATTATATTGTATCCAAAGATTAATATAACTAATTTTTTTTGTTTACTTATTGCAGAAGAGATCTGGTTAAACACTGGAATATTCTCTCACTTGACCTAGGCATCCCTTGCTCGGAAAATTTTTCTTTAGTTACAACAATGGGAGAACCTGTAGTCATTAGATCCTGGAACATATCTGGTCTGCCGGTTGACAACTACAGTGTGGAAAACGGAATTATTGCCACCACTGCCAGGAGATATCCTCTTATGATCGATCCACAAGGTATAATTCAAGTTTAGTTTTAAAATTTAATTTATATAATTTATAAGGCCCTCGACCCTTACGGAATACCCAGTTTGTAATCTGTTCTATCCTTGTGTCCAGCATTGAGGATAGACCTTTTTACTTACGTAAAAAATAAGGGAATTTATTTTGGCAAACCTGTAACTTCACTAACCTAAAGAAACGTAGCTTAATATTTTATATTACCACCTCTAACTCTCAGAACTACCTGCACACGTCGATTCATACTGTCAATAAGGTTGCGAATAGCATCTTGGAGAATATTTTGCCATTATTCCTGTAGGGCTAAACGAAGCTCATTTATCAAGTATATCCCACACATGCTCTATAGGGTTGAAGTCAGGCGAACATGCTGGCCAGTTTATTTTGCTAAAACCAACTTCTGCGAGGTATTGTGTAACAAACATTGCTGTATGTAAAGCAATCGCCGATAAATTCACTAGAAGGTACAAAGTAATTGGTTAATCCAACGATGGCCATTAACTCAGTTCACCATTACTGTACCTTCTTCCCGCCTCAGACGGGGATTGAACATGCACTCTGGAAATCCTTCTCCGGTCTTTTTCCATATTATTTTCCGCCCATCCAGAGAATATAAGCAGAATCTGGATTCTTCAGTTAAATGAACATTGTGCCAACAAGTTCCAATGTAAATTTTCAGTAGCAAATTGCCGTCTAGCTACTCGATGACGCTGAATCAATTTGGATCCAATTGCTGGTCTGCAAGCTTTCAAACCAGCCTCCTTCAATTTTCTAAAAACTGTCCACACACTAAAATTTGTATTTTAAACCCTTTAAAGTTAACTTCCCGTCTGTATTGACGTTAAATTATGATCCAGCAGTGTTTAACGTTTTAACGTGAAGAAATCTGTCATTAATAGCAGTAGTTTTTCGTTTTCTGCCACTACCTTCTCTACGCTTATTTCTGCCAGCTTGTCTAAAAAGGTTGACCCCTTTTTTGATGGTAGAGCGATGAACATGAAGGGTTCATGCCATATATTCATAATTACGTCCATCTTCAACAAGAGCAACAGCTTTTGCGCAATTCTCCGCGCTTAAAACCATGGTAGTATAGGTCTTGTCCAATGAAGGTTCATTGGATCTTGTTAAAGTGAATCTAAAGTAAATTGAGCCAGCGGAGTACGCTCAATTTACTACACCACGTATATCAAATAAATTTATTTGGTTTCAGTTAATCGGTTTACAAAAGTGTTTAAATTTCTATTGTCTCAATTGACTTTAGATACACTATACCTGGCCAGCGTCATCCCGATTAAGGTGTGAAATTATCTGTTAGGACTTCATCGTCCTTATTTTGTTTCCCTGTTTCTATTTGATGTCCGAGGTATATATACACGGTGACATTTTCTATTTGTTTACCATTTATTATTATCTGTATTATTGAATTATTATCTGTTCATTTTGAGAACTCATTTATCCTAGAACTTCTTCTTTCTCCACGAACAAAGCGATGTCGTTCGTCTCAAATAGGATAGTGTTCCCCGTTGATGTTAATTCCCAAGTTTCTCCATTTCAGCTTTCTGAAGACTCCTTCTAAGTGCGGCTTGAAAAGTTTAGATTATATGGTATCACCATGAAGTCTGATCGACGCTTTTGCCTGTTGGTATATGTTCTTCGTTAAAGTTTTGTTTTATCAATATGTGCTTTAGCTAATTGCTCTATTTTTGCTCAGAGTTTGATAAAGTCGAGAGCTTTCTAGTGATCTTCTCTATTAGTATTTTCATATTTAATAAGTGGTCCCATGTAAAATAACCCGTTCTGTAGGCTGCTTGCTCGACGGATCGATAGTATCCTAGCTTTTTCTCTATTTTGTTCGCTATTTAAGGACTGTTTAGAGAATTAAAAACTGTATATATGTAAACATAATGCATTTTAAACTTACAAATACATGATTTTCAAAAAAAAAAATAGTTTGTAGACTTAACTGATATAAATCTGTTTTTCTATCATATTTTTTGAATAGGAAACTTATGATAGCGTTGCTTCAATTTTCTGGTATAGATTGCTACTCTAAGCATTTCTCAAAAAAGATCTTTTAGTTTTGGTAACTACTATATCATATACTTGTCTTATCATTTAGGCTTGTTTTCCTCTCTTAGTAGTATTAGTAGTAATATGGTATATTTAGCAAAAATGTTACTCTTACATTCTATTGAAGTACATAACATAAAACGTTTTATTAATTACACTGGCCGAAAAAAAAAATTTTTTTGTTGTTACAGAAATCAGAATAGCATAATCTAATAGAATGGACCTATCAAAATACGAAAATGACAAATAGAAAGTTGTAGCATGTAGGGTTTTCTTGTTAGAGTTGTAGAACCATATCGAACGATACTTAATATCTACAGAAAAAATTATTTCAGAAAATTCTTAACCCTGTTTATTGACTATGTTTACAGTTTTCGCCTTTTAAACATACCATACATCTAAGAGAAAAGCAAACGAGAAAAATATTGACTTAAAACACTAATTAAACGTTATTTTTTCCGTTTATAAGGTGTCCTATTTTCTCTCTTCAAAAACCAACAGTAGTCACCCATCATGGCTGGATCCCATCGTCCTTGAATGACAGATGGGAATAGAGGAAGTGAATTTTTAATGACATTCTGGCACCAAGCCCTTCATAGACATCTAAAAGTTATTAACTAATTGTTCATAATTTTCATCCATATTGTTGCCTAAAAATCCTCTTACTACATTAACAAAAGAATTCCACGCACTGAGTTCCTGCCTGGTAAGCTTTTCCGTAAAATTGACATCGTCCAGCAATTTTCTGATTTCTGGCCCAATAAAAATGCCTTCTTTTAATTTGGCATCACTTAACTGGGGAAAGACTTGTCTTAGGTATTTAAATCCATCACCATCTTTATTCAAAGCCTTCACAAAGTTTTTCATCAACCCAAGTTTAATGTGAAGAGGAGGCAAAAGGACATTTTTGGGATCAACAAGAGGTATAAATTTAACATTTTGAGATCCCAGTTGAACTTCGCTTCTTTCTGGCCAAATTTTTGTTACATAATGCTGATTTATTGCACGACTGTCCCATAAACAAAGAAAACAGCAATATTTTGTAAATCCCCCCTGAAGTGCCACTAAAATCGCTATAACTTTTAAGTCCCCACATACACTGCGCGTCTTTTGAAGTAGATAATTTAAATTTATCAGTATAAAATATTTTTAAATATGTTTTAATTTTTTTCTTCAAGGTAATAATAATCTTTGAACATTTGGCACCTCCGCACTGTTTGTAATTTAGGTTTATCGTTTGATCAGTAATAAAAATAAACAACATTCCATCTGTGTACAATATCTCAATATTGGTATTTTTACTGAAGTTTTTTTTTGGTTGGTTTGAGATTCCTGAAATCATTTTATCGTTTATTTCTTATTAGTAACAATTCAGTTGTTAAAGTGACATCGAAAAATGCCTCAAGGAAGACTTTCTTCGGAAGATTTTGCTGCTATTGTTGCGATTTTGCAACATGGGAATCTTACACAACAACAAGTAGCCCAAATGTATCATGTCTCACAAAGTGTGATCAGTCGAGCTTGGAATCGTTATCAGCAAACTGGTAGTGGTAATATACGACATGGTGGTGGCCGACAACGAGTTACAAGCAGAAGGCAGGACCGTTTTGTGACTACCACTGCCAGACGAAATCGAACCTTCTCTGCATCCAGGATTCGTGCAGTCACTGGAGTCCGTGTAAGTCTGTCTACGATAAGAAGAAGACTGCATGAAGCTGGTCTTAGCGCAAGACGACGTGCTCGGCACCGCCAGTTAAACAGGGAACATCGTGTTGCCCGCAGAGCGTGGGCTAACGAGCATAGTCTTTGGACTGTGGCGGATTGGAGGAACTGTTTGTTTACAGATGAGTCCAGATACACATTATATCATTCGGACAGCCGTATATTAACGTGGCGTGAACGTGGTATGAGATATCGTGAACAAAATACGGCTCCCACTGTTGCCTTTGGCGGTGGCTCTGTAATGGTTTGGGGTGGAATTTCTTTAGAGTCACGCACCGAGTTGATAATCCTAAATCGGGCTACTATGAATGCTCAGCGCTATCATGACTTGGTTATACAGCCCATTATTGTTCCATTTTCCCGTCAATTTGGACCTCAATTTATCTTTGTGGACGATAATGCCCGGCCCCACCGTGCAAGAATGATAAATGTGGCTCTGGAACACCATGGTATCACTCGTATGCAATGGCCACCGCGTTCACCCGATTGTAATTCGATTGAACACGTTTGGGACCATCTCCAACGACAAATTCATGCTCGAGATCATCAGCCACAAAATTTGGAGGAGCTTGCTAATGCTTTGACAGAAGAATGGCAAGCTATGGATCAACAGTTTATTCGTTCATTAATTCTGAGTATGCCAAGGAGGGTGCAGTCAGTACTTAGAGCAAGGGGAGGACCTACCAAGTACTGATTGGCTAGTTGTAGCGATTTACGTTGTGTTTTAATTAATTTTGATTATTAAGTTTTTAAAGAATTTCGTCTTAATTTTGTATATAACTTTTTTTTACTGTTGGAACAGATTTGTCCTTAGCACGATTTTGTTTACTTTCTGCAGGTGTTTACATTACTTATAAATAAATAATCTAGTAATAATTTTTTTTTATTACAAGGCGACGAGTTTTTTATTTTTGAAATAATTTGAATTATCCACTTCAAAAGATGCGCAGTATATCTGCCATCTATACCTATTGTAGTTTATTTTATCCAAAATCGTGCGCATATTTTCATAATTTTCTTTCATTGCAACTGAATGGGCAACTGGTATAGAGGGTTTTAAATTTCGATTACGCAATAACACAGCTTTTAAGCTATATTTAGATAAGTCTATGAATAAACGCCACTCACGGGGAGAATGTTCAATATCAAGTTCCTGCTGTCTATATCAGTACACGCGTACAACGAATTTTCCATACTGTAGAAGTCAGAAAACATAGCATTTCTTTTTCTGAAATTCGTAATTTTTGTTTCTTTGGCCAATAGGTTCCATTTCTTAAGACGGGAACCTAGAAGTTCTGACTGTTGCTTGGATAACCCCAAATCACGTACTAAATCATTTAATTCACTTTGAACAATCAAATGTGGCTTGCCGGAACTGGGACCTGTGGTAAAAGTGGGATCGGTGCACTGTTCCTCTGAGCTGCCTGATTATGCGTTATCTCCATTATCTCCCAAATATGGTATGGCAAATTGCAAATTTGGATATTCTATATTATGCTTTCCATTTTTGGAATAACCTTCAGTCTTTATCAGGCAAAAATAACAATCGTCAGAATGATTGGTGGGTTCTCGCCATACCATTGGAACTGCAAAAGGCATACTTCTTCTCTTTCCCTTCATCCACTGCACCAATGATACACTACAACTAACATAGCACACATGGGGCGCCCACCGCTTATCTTGATCCCCAATTAACACACCAAAATATTTTAAGTAGGCTTTTTTACATTTTCGGAAAATGGCCTGGCTTGTGATTTCACCAGAAATTCTCCACAAATATAACAAAATTTGTCAGGAGAATTTTTCAACTTCGGAGCGTTTGACTCGACATTCTCGTCTTCACACACATTTGCTTATCGATACACAGAGAACCACTCAATTCGAAACTCAACAGAAGAGTCATGTTTAACGTTTATTTTATGTCTAATGTTGTAAACAACCCAGTCTAGGTAATTTTTTCGTTGTAAAACGGACCCATTTTAGCCGCCTCAAAATAAAATTGTTTACCTGCCAATATAAAAGGTTCTAATTAGGCTATTAAAAAATGGTACGTATTAGGGCTTTCCGAATGTTTTTTTTTATTGGGAGGGTATTTCCATTGTGAAAATAATGAGCTGACCTGTGTTAGAAAAATCTTGCCTGCCAGTGTTATTACAATAAGATTATTTTATAAATATATCAATCTTGGTAATTTAGCAAACATTCTTTTAATACTTTTTTACATTTATTTAACGACCTTTCTGACCTAATAGGTTTTAATTTATTAGACCATTATAAAACACCGACTTATAGCTTACCGATTTCGAAATTCTATTTAGGTAAACATTTTGACAATTTCTAGAATTATTATATATTGTGTTTTATGTTTACTACTTTAGTATCTGTTTGCGTTGAAGAATATACGATTTGCGTGTTGTACATATAAGATCTTTATAGTATTTTTCTTCAATTTTTCTTTTCTTCTGATATTCTATTTTTTCTCTTTCTTTTGTGTTTCGCCATTTCCTCTGATGCTTTAGTAATTATAGTTGTGATATCTTGTTTCTTTAGTATCATTCATGTAATAAATGATTTTCTCTTTGTCCAATTCGTTGTTTCCACGTATTGGTTTTGCGTCAATTAGAACATTGTTAGTTTTCATGTATTTACTTCTGTTGATGATATCTGAAGGTGATATCCTCCCCCATTTCTACCGCCAGGATCGTAACGCAAAAGGTAAATTTTGAATCTTTAAATAATTTAGTAGTCTGTAGCAGAAATAATTACTCTCATTGCTTTTTCAAAAGAGAGAGGTTTTACCTATTTTACATTTTTTCCTGGAAAAACATTTAATTTTAACGACAATTTATATAATAAAACGAATTGACTTAATACGTCCTTTATTTCAGGCCAAGCCAACAAATGGGTTAAAAATATGGAAAAGAACAATAGGCTACAAGTCATCAAACTGACCGACTCAAACTACGTCAGAGTCTTAGAGAACGCCATTACCTTCGGTACCCCAGTCATCCTGGAAAATATCGGAGAAGACCTGGATGCAGTGCTCGATCCGATATTGTCCAAGAACATCTTCAAGCAGCAGGGAGTGTGGTACCTCAAGTTAGCAGATAACGTCCTCGAGTACTCTTTCGACTTTCGCTTCTTCATAACGACCCGTCTCCGAAATCCCCACTACCTACCCGAAATAGCCGTAAAAGTGAGTCTGCTGAACTTCATGATCACTCCTCAGGGTCTGCAGGATCAGCTTCTGGGTATAGTGGTGGCCAGAGAAAAACCAGAACTCGAAGAAAAGAAAAATGCCATGATTGTGGAGAGCGCCAATAATAAGAAAATGCTGAAGGAAATCGAGGATAAAATCTTGGAAGTCTTGTCCACTTCCGAAGGAAATATATTGGAAGACGAAACTGCTATTAAAATATTGTCCTCCAGTAAAGTGCTGTCTGCCGAAATAGAAGAAAAGCAGAAACAAGCGGCCAAAACTGAACTGGAAATAGATTTCGCAAGAAACCAATACGTGCCAGTTTCTAAGCATTCCTCTGTACTTTTCTTTTGTATATCGGATCTGGCTAACATAGAACCGATGTACCAGTACTCCTTGGTGTGGTTTATAAACTTGTATAATCAAGCCATAACGCACAGCCCTCAATCGACGGTTCTGGAGGAAAGGCTGGGGTATTTGAGCAACTACTTCACCAACAGCATTTACAGGAACGTTTGCAGATCGTTATTCGAGAAAGACAAATTGATATTCTCGTTCGTGCTAACTGTTGGGATATTACGATCTCAGGTAAGGCTGCATTTTTATTTTTCCAGTGATTAGACCCTAGTATTTTTATTTTTATAGGCAATGTTGACAAGGACTATTTGCTCTTTTAACAATAATGTATATTTGAGTTTGAGTTTACCTTACTTACATTAAAAACCGAAGAAATTGTCCATATTGCTCAAAGAGACCTAGTTTTAATAACAAACATAGAAAAAGACTCCAAGTCTCGGTCTCATTAAATTATAATTTTACAATTCACAACAAACATGACACGTGTTTCGCCCTTTCGATCATCATCAGACCTACAAACAACAGAGAGAACCTTAGTAAATAATCACACTCACAAATCCTAAAACAATAACTTACAAATAGAATAAAACACACTAAAGCACAACAAAACAAACGACTACTTATACATATTTGATGGACATTAAAATGAGGTTAAGTCTCACGTGAATAAACAAAATAAAATATTAAAAAAAAGATTCGTGTCTCTAGACGGGATCGAACCCAGACCACCCGAGTGAGACGCCGAAGCAACCACCCACAGACCACTGGACTGGTCGAAGAGAAGAACCAAAAACTCTCACTCTATCAATTAGTGAATGAAATGAAGGTTGCCTACAATTATTATTACATTAAATTGTTAGATATTAGGGTTGGTTCAAAATTAAAAACATCGTTAACGCAAGTGAGAATGGGACTTTTTATAGCTTTGGTTATTTCCATTTTTTCTAGAAGGTCAAGCTTTTTCCCCTTCGGACATTCGTGTAAAACATCAACGTCAGAAATGGAAAATTCATGACCTGACTCCAACAAATGATTGGCAAAAGCTCAAACAGTCTCAGTTACATCCGTATTTCTGAATTTGTTGACAAGGCTTAAATGTTCTCTCACCCTTGTGGAAATTTTTCGACCTGTTTGTCCCACATAGGTCGTGGAACATTCGCTACAATTTAGTGCATAAACCCCAGATCTGCACAATTTATCGGTTGTGTCCTTTGTCCTTACTAAATGTCCCTTGAGAGTATTTACTGTTTTGAATGAAATATTGACATTTTTAATATTTTTAAAAATTTTGCCAATTGGAGAGAAATATTTCCGAAAAAAATAATGCACTTGAAAAAATTTGTCTCATCGCTAAGTTTTGAATGTATGACAGTATAGGACATTTTGTACTTGTTTATAAATTTGTAATATGGTGATGGACTCCAAAGGAAAACCGTTATTCATAGCAATCTGCATTATAATATCACGCTCCTTATTAAACGCTTCCCTTGACAATGGTAAATTACACAACCGATAGAAAAAAGAGTTGAATGCGGCGAATTTATGTGTGTAAGGAGAGTTTGAAGCATACTGAATAACATTATCCGCGGACGATGTAAAAGGTCAAGAAACGGTAGTTTTCCTTCATCTTCCAATTCCAATGTAAACTCAATTTTAGGATGCAAGGAGTTGTAAAAAGAGAATTGTAAAAACTCTTCCAACTGATTTCTGTTGCCATTCCACACAATGCAAATATCATCCACGTATCTTTTATATGCTGTTAGGAAGGAGGCAAAATAACTATTCGTTATCCTGTTTTCCAAATTGTTCATGAAAACCTCACTCAGAAATGGCGACAAACAAGAACCCATAGCCAGCCCAGACCTTTGCCTATATAACTGTCCATCAAATTTGAAAAAATTTCGGTCTAAAACTAAGGTAATAAGAGAAGTGATGCCATCAACGAGTAATTGTGGCAAAGAAGATCTCGCCAATAAATCCCTTACCAACTGAATACGGTCTGCGGGAGGCACAATAGGAAACAAATTCTTGACATCCAATGAAACTAATAATGCATTGTGCGGAATATCAACGTTTTTCAGGTGATTGGCAAAGTCGATGGAATTCCTGGTAGAATATGTGCTATGAAAACCCGTTACGTCCCTAAAACTCTATTTAGCCAAGCTGAAATTATAGCATGGGGAATCAATAAATGAAACCACTGGCCTCATGGGCGTGCCATCTTTATGAATCTTTGGCAAGCCTTAAAGTAAGGGTGTTTTCGGGTTCATAGGATATAATTTATCTTTTGTCATGTTAAAATATTCTAAGGTTGTTAGAAATGTGTCCAGACTACTTTTTAACCTCGTAAAAAATGAGTTTGTTGGGTCTCTGTTTATTCTTTCAAAATCACCAGAGTTCAAGAAACCAATAACCTTGTCAACATAATCAGTTCTTTCCATAACTACTAAACAAGAGCCTTTATCGGCCTTGGTGCAAATCAGATCGTTGGATTTGATCTTATGTGCCAGAGATTTTAGGTGAGCCCTGTTGTAGTTACAGCCTGTGTCACTCGTAAAATTAGAGTTCAGAAAATTTATTATTTTAGCCCGCAATATATTTTTGTTAGAAATGTCGGTCGTTTGAATAATACATTCGGCCTCTATAGCCAGAGTTTCTTTAATATCAGTATTGATGTTGTGGGAAAAATTATACTTAAGGTTAGAATTAAGTATATGTTCCTCTTGAGGAGTAAAAGTAACACCAGACAAATTAATAAAACGCTTGTGAAAACCAAAATTTGTGCTACCCAAACCATTGGCGGCTCGTGAGTATATTGAAGGGTGAGGCTACATGAGGTTAATTTTGTTTAAATGTGAATAAATTTCCACGTCACCCATGAGGTATTATTCTGCGACGCGTTGACCTTTTTCTTTAATGGAAGTCATCGCCAATAGCCCTACTAAACCATTAAAAACTAAAAAAATAAACTCTAAAAAAAGTAAATAAAAAGTAAACAAAGCAAGTAAAATATGTACACCTATCACTAAAATATAGCGGTGATTGCGATAATAAAAACATAATTTAGTTTATTAAAACTTAAAATAAATAGTTGTATGAAATAAGATAAAAAAACTACTTTTTGTACATTAAATCTATACGTCTGTCTTTTAAGGTTGCAAATTTATCTATAATTTGGTCGTAAAAGTTTTGGTCTTCACTAAGTTCTGACAGTAATTCCTGCTCTATTGACATCATTGCTAAACCCGAAAGCCATTCTTGTGTCATTGTGTTTCTTAGGTAGGTTTTGATCCGTTTAAGACATGAAAAATTTCGTTCGGCCGATACACTTGTTGCGGGAATAGTTAAAACTAAATTAAAAAGCTTATATGCTTCCGCAAAAATTGCTTTAAAATCTTTAAATAACAAAGCTAGACTTTTTTCGACATCTAAATTTGAAAATTGTTCATCCCTATACAATACAGAAAGCTCATTCTTTAATCTATCTCTGTCAAAAATGTTTGGATAATTTTTTAATAAATTATTTAATAAGTCGTCTGGAAAGCATTTAACATATTCCGAATATTTTGTGCAATCGACTAAAGCAAAGAAATTTAAATTATTTAAATTTTCAAACCGCGTCCCTAATTGAAGAATTATACAATCTATTATTTCGAAATATAATATTTTATATTTAGTAAAAATATCAAAGTCGCTAGAACATTGCCCTCGACGTGTGTTAGTTGGCAGAATAGTGGATTTTTTAGCAATATTGAAAAGTTCTTTGAAATGGTCCTCGTTTCTAAATTCAATAATTCGTTGCTTGGCAAGGTTTATTTGCGAAATGCAGTAATTTATATATAAATGCTTTAACTGTAATATTTGAAACAGTACATCAGTGCAACTAAAAATTTGTTTATAAATATGCGTTAAAAGGCAAAATTCGAAATCATTAAAATGCTTTAGAAATCCTTTTGCACCATTAATAGATTCTGTTCCAGAACTTAAGTCATTAATAATAGTTTCAAATACTATAATTAAATTGTCCCATTCATTAGCCACTAAGTTTAAAATTTTAGACCGTGTATACCATCGCGTTTCTACAGCTCGCGGAATTCTTTTACCTACTATCTGATTAAGCACAAAAGACCGTTTTGGTGATTGGTGGAAATAATTTGGTATTCCTAATAAAGTGGCAAAAAATATACGACTTTGGGTAATCAGTTTTGTTCCCAGTTGTAAAACTAGATTTAATCTGTGGGCGCAACAATGAGTAAACATAGCTAAAGGAGCAATAGATCTAACTTTTGTTTGAAGCCCATTTATTTCACCTGCCATAACACTAGCCCCATCGTAACACTGCGCGACCAATTTATTTTTAAAGTCATAAGGCTCTAAGCTGTTTTGTATTAAATGAAAAAGGCTCTCTGCCGTTCTATTATCGCTAACGTCAAAAAATCCTAAAAATCTTTCTTTTAAAGATCCGTTGGTCACATACATAACTGTTATCGAACACTGTGATTTTTCTGTTATATCAGTACTATTATCCGCAATTACGCCAAAAAAACAACAATCGGTGTCATTGATTTCTTTTTTTATATATTCTTGAATATAGTCATGTATGCAACCAATTAGTTCATTTTGTATAGTCTTAGATTGTCCCGTAAAAATATTACTAAATTTAGCACAATGTTCAGTAAGTTCGGCATTTCTTTTTATTAAGCATGCAAATATTTCCTTAAAATTGCCACGGTTAAAAGAATCTGTTGTTTCATTATGACCTCGAAATGCCAAGTCCTGTTTACCCAAAGTAATAGTAACATCAATTAAATAATTTAATAATAAACGGTTTTTTCGAACATTTTCATTATAAACAATTTTATTAAGACTTGCATTTTCTTGTAGTGCATCCGCAATAGTCGCCCTATTTTGCTCCAGTCTTGTAAGTGCTACCGAATTTTTAATATGCTCTCTTGAACTTTCATGCGATTTTACTGCTCGTGAAAAATTTTTTAAATCCGAATATCCGCCCCCTGAACTCCAATTATTTTTGACGCAACCTAATAAAATACAAGGCCAACAATATAAGCTTTCTTTATAAATACTTCCGTATAGCCACCTATAAGTTTCGTACCAAGATATTTGAAAAGTTCTTGAATATTTTTTACCTTGCCTCTTATCGTTAAATATTGCTAAAATTTTCGGCGTCGGACGGCTACCTAATATCTGTTTCTTTTCAGTTTCGCTTCTTCTTAAAAAAGGCGTTTCAATTAATGAAGCAATAATGTCGTGAATAGGATTCATTTCAAAAGCAAAAAGCAAATACAAAAAATGGAACGGTCCAACTTACCAAATCAAAACAAAACAAAAACTTACTCACGCGTATTTATTCACCTTAAAAGACAGAACGCCCTCAATCAGCGATTATCGCAATCTATTTCCTATTTCTTTCTCAGCCGCACGCACCACGTAAAAAGAAGCCGTTGGAATATTTCGCTAGTCATGTGATTTAAATAACCAATAAGCATATCCAAGCTACAGATTTATCGCCTCAAGAATGCAATATAAAACGCGTGCATCGGCAATCGCCATCCCGCTCTGTCGTAATCAGGTGACTCGCCGGCATCGGCACCGGCCGTTGATAAATAGGTCAGAAGTCGAAACTTTCCAAGCTAAAATTATTTCGCCTCATTCGAGAGCACTTTCTTTAGGAATGGGTTTGCACGGATTGCACGGTCGGTTTTTTGATGTGGTCAGAATTAATTTTCTAAAATATTTATTATGGGATTATATTTTGTTTTTTTTAATGTTATTATGTTGTAAAACTGTTAAAAAGTATATTTCTAATTGGTAATAGATAAAAAGTTATATAAAAAAATTCTCTTTTTCTTTATTTTGGGGGTGAGGCGCGGCCTCAGAGGCCTACCCTGACGAGCCACCACTGACCCAAACCTAATCTGTATTCATCAATATTATTCGATAAAAGATAATTTCTTTGAGCTAATTTAAGACAATGCATTTTCTTACCCAATCTCCTAAACGTATTCTCACCGAAAGACTCAACCTCATCTCTAAAGTCATGATCTAAAACTACAAATTCAATGTAGGATAACAGAAATGTTAAAGTTAGATAGAGATATTTGAGTTTAGAGTTTACTGAGTTCAAAGTTTCAAAGTCCCATTCTCACTTGCGTTAACGATGTTTTTAATTTTGAACCAACCCTAATATTTAACAATTTAATGTAATAATATATAATTGTAGGCAACCTTCATTTCATTCACTAATTGATAGAGTGAGAGTTTTTGGTTCTTTTCTTCGACTAGTCCAGTGGTCTGTGGGTGGTTGCTTCGGCGTCTCACTCGGGTGGTCTGGGTTAGATCCCGTCTAGAGACATGAATATTTTGTTAATACTTTTTTAATATTTTATTTTGTTTATTCACGTGAGACTTAACCCCATTTTAATGTCCATCAAATATGTATAAGTAGTTGTTTGTTTTGTTGTGCTTTAGTGTGTTTTATTCTATTTGTAAGTTATTGTTTTAGGATTTGTGAGTGTGATTATTTACTAAGGTTCTCTCTGTTGTTTGTAGGTCTGATGATGCTCGAAAGGGCGAAACACGTGTCATGTTTGTTGTGAATTGTAAAATTATAATTTAATGAGACCGAGACTTGGAGTCTTTTTCTAGGTTTGTTAGTTACGTTAATAATTTCTGGTAATTTGTAGCAAGCAATCGATGAAGATGTGTGGAACTTCTTGGTAACCGGAGGTGTGGCGCTCGACAATCCTTATAAAAATCCGGCCCCCGAATGGTTAACGGAGAAGAGTTGGTCGGAAATAGTACGAGCGAGTCTGCTTAATGGGTATGATTTTTTTACGAATTACTTTTTTTTTAAACTGTTTTATTCCAAACCAACTTCACAAATTTATTATATTGTTGCGAATTTAGCCCTAGTCATAGATTTGTTAAGGTTTAGACGAATTTATTTATTATTTGTTATTTTATTGAAGAAGACTTACCTTAATATTTATCCATGTAACCACTATGATAATGTCAAAAATCGTTCTCGAATGTTCTGTTAGTCTTAATTCTTCTCACCCTGTAGTATTTAGATTATTCTAGAATTTTCTAGATCATTCCCTCCTTTTCTAAAAGTGCACCGCGCGTTTGAGATTTCAAAGTGTAAACAAGTAAACAGTGACAAGTTTAGGGTTACCTTAGTTACGAGTATTAGGTATAACCAGTTTTTACCTGTCAGTTTTGAAAATAAAAGGAGTGCATTCAGAGACTACGTGTTTGATTGCCGGCCAATTTGGAACTTTTGGTGTCGGAAGCGGGATTACGATCCAGTTGAAGCTAAAGAAGTAAAAAATAGTTTCTATTAGTACCAATAATCATGGCAGCAAATTTGGATTCTTTGATGAACTTGATTATTGCAATGCATAATGACATTCAGAAAAACCAAGATGTAAAACAAGAAATGAAGACGAACCAAGAAGACATAAAGAAGGCCCAAGAAGAAATGAAGAATGAACTTAAAGAAGATATGAAGAGAAGTCATGAAGCAGGAACTTAAAAAAGACATAAAGAAAACCCAAAAAGACATGAAGAGGGCCCAACAAGACATGAAGCAAGAACTAGGCGACCTGAAGAAGAATAAAGAAAACATGAAGCAAGAAATTAAGGAAGATATGAAGAGGAACCAAGAAGAACTAAAGAAAGAACTTACAGATGATATGAGGAAGAACCAAGAAGACATAAAAAATGAACTTGAAGATATGAGGAGGCACCAAGAAGTAAAACAAAAAATGCTAGAAATGGAAAAGAATCAAGAAGAAATCACTAGAAAAACGTTGCTTGAACTGACGCTAACCAAAGAAGATGTAAAAGAAGAAATGGGGCAAATAGAGAAGAAAGTGCAAAAGCAAGATCAGGATGTTCATAACCAAATGCAGCAAGAAGTCCAAAGTCTACGTTCCCAGATGCAGAAATTTGGAAAGCAAAGTTAGTTCAAATCCGACGTTGTCTCTTTATCACATGTGATAAAGCCACCTACGTTTGATGGTAAGGTGCCGTGGGTTACTTACCTGAAACAATTTGAAGCTGCCACAACAGGAAATAGTTGGGATTCCACAGAAAAGGCACGATTGCTGGTTTGTTCCTTGCGTGGCGAAGCCATGGAGGAGCTAAGGAACATACTCGAAGATAAGCAAAATGACTTTGGGACATTAGTAAGCCATCTGGAAATCCGTTATGGGAAAGCACATCTACAGGAGGTTTATAAAGCACAACTTCAATGTCGAAGACAAAAATATAACGAAAGTTTTAAAGAGTATAAAACCGATATTGTGCGACTAATTAACTTGACTTATACACCCTACCCGGAAGAGATCAAGCAAGAGTTGGCGGTAAGCAGTTTTAGTGAAGGCCTTCGTGATCCTGATACCAACCAGGCTTTAAGAATGGCTAGAATAAAGAAGATTTCAGAAGCTCTTGCATATGCCCTTCAGTTTAAAATGTACACTCCAGAATACCGGGCTACAAATGAAAATACTTCGAACATTATAAAAGAACTGAAAGAAATTCTTCTTAAACATCAGAAAGACGAAAATAAAACTTTAAGTTTCCGACAAAGAAAAGGTATCCGTTGTTGTAAATGTGGTAAAGAGTGACATGTGCAAAGCCGCTGTACCAGCAATGGGATTCCTGAAGATATTCAGGAAAATTAGCCAGTTTTAAAGGGCGAAAGCTGGCTAGATGCTACCAAGCCCCATCATCATCAGTAAAAATTAAAGTATCCCGGCTGCAGAATAATGGCTCTAGCTTGGTAGTACCGGGGAAGATACTGTGAAATGGTACTGGTTACCGGCTCAACTCACACCATCGTAAGGCCAGATATTATAGGTCCTTGCCAAACAGAAAATCCATACAAAAAATATGTCTTGGAAGCCGCCAACGGTGAAATTAGACCTGTGAAAGGCATCCATGAAGCTAAACTAACCCTGAGGAACACTAGCTTCATACACGCTGTTTTCGTCGTAAATAAAATGGATGACGTCATACTTGGTTTGATGTTTTAAATGAATATAAATTTGTCCTTGATATAACTCAACGAGTCCTCCATACAAAAAATGAAGAAATAGTTATGAACCTGCCACGAAGAAATAATTCCACCATCCAAGAAGTTATTTTGCTAGAAGACGCTACTTTACCCGCTAGGTCGGAGTGAAAGCAGTGCTTGATGACTTAGATGAAGAAGTTATTTTCTTTGAGCCGGTTCAAGACTGACCGCTACAAAGGGAATTTTACCAGAAGGAACCTTGAGTCGATGTAGAAGAAATACGATATTGGTCAAAATGATGAACATTAAAGAATATCCTCAGCTTGTGAAAAAGGGTGACACGATCGGAACCTGTCAACCTGCTAATACAATTATTTACCTGCACAAACTTGCCACCTTCAGAACCTGCAACTGCTTTGCCTAAGTGAAAGAGGCACATTTATTAAATGTGGATATGTAATTAAAGTGTTTTTTAAATGTCATATTTGATTTTTTTTTTCTATTTTAATTATTATAGTGTATTAAAATTCAATTTTTTAAATTATAAATATTTTATAGCTTAAAAAGGTTTATACAAGTTTACAGAAGGTTTCAAATATCATACTTTATAAAAACCTTTTAGAAATTATTTTGCATTTTTATTTAACGAACAAGCATAACCCCAAATTGACATTTATTGATTAATTGGTTTTGGTCACAAATACCAAGGAGATTTAGCAAAGAATATTTAACCATCTTACTGTACCCATCACAATTACCTTTTAATTTTCGATAATTAATTATTTTAGGCTTTCTGGATTAAAAGAGTCCGTCCAGGAGAATCCAAATAAATGGAAAATTTTCTACGATCATTCACAACCAAATACCATACCATGCCCACCACCTTTCGATAAACTTAAGGGGTTGCAAAGGCTGGTGGCTTTAAGATGTCTGAGACCCGACAAAATTGTTCCTGCAGTACAGGTATAAGAATTAAAATGTATCATATACTTCATAAACATTATTTAACGTTTTAATACAGTAACCAAACTTTTGGTTTACGAAGATTTTCTACTACATGCCTGCCTTTGAGAACCGTCCTCAAGTCGACAGTGTCTATACTGACTTCTCGAAGGCATATGACAGAGTAAATCACCAACTTCTAATAAGTAAGCTGAGTGCTGTGGGTTTTAGAGAACATGTGGATTAGCAGCTTCCTAACTAGACGTACACAAGGTTCCCATATCGGACCACTTTTGTTTAACCTTTTTGAAAATGTTTGAAGATCATTAAATTTTCTCCAATATCATCTTAATCACATTTTTATAAATACTGTTTATTCACTTCGTCGGTATGATGTGATCTTCCATAGAGGGTCTAAGGTAATATTGTTGCATCGAAAACCTCGCTTTAGACAGATAGATGTGGTAGATAATCATTTAATTTGTTTATCTTATATTTTAATACCATTACTTGATAAAAAAAAACATAATAATAAATTGATTTAATCATTCTACACTCACATAATTTGAGACACAAATTGTTCTCTCAAGATTTACAACATATATTTTAGAATTACATAGTGGAAGAGATGGGTCAGGCTTATCTGGAGCCTCCCCAATTTAACCTAGAGGAGTCTTATAACGACAGTAACTGCTGTTCGCCACTAATATTCATTCTGTCACCCGGTTCAGATCCCATGGCGTGCCTTATCAAGTTTGCCTCGGATATGGGGATACCAAAGACTAGCTTGATGACGATATCCTTGGGACAAGGACAGGTAAGAATAGTATATTCCAAAATAAGTTTGGAATATGGCGTATTCCGCACTACTGACTGTAGTTTGATGGTTTACGAGTCTGGAATGTGTCCTTCTTACTAATTTTTTTTCTGAATTATTAAAAGAAAGTTCATTTTAACTCTACAAGGAATAGATAAAAAGACATTTATTTATTTAGGGCCCCATAGCATCAAACATGATTACCACAGGCTTACAGACGGGCCAGTGGGCGGTGTTACAAAACTGTCACTTAGCGGCAAGTTGGATGAGAGAACTGGACAGGATATGTGACGAAGTAATAATTCCTGAAGCGACAAATCCAAATTTTAGGCTATGGTTGACAAGTTATCCCAGTACAGATTTTCCAGTAGCCATTTTACAAAACGGTAGGAGCTTTAATTAGAGTTTACTTTAAACTGTTTTATTCCAAACCAACTTAACAAGTTTATTACATGGAATGTATATAAGAATAGAAAATAATAATGAAATTGTAATAAATGAAAAAACTCCTATGTTATAATTCAATATAATATAAAACTAAGTTGAAATAAATATTTTTAAAAAATCTATTTATTTTTATGTTTATAAAAAAATGCATTTTTAATTGTTTTTTTAGTATTGATAATTTTGTTTTAAGTCTTATACTCTCTGGTAAGTTATTATATATTTTTAAACCATCGTGCAGAATTGATTTTTTTCCCAAAGTTACTTTTTACTGTAATGGTCTGTAATTGTAAGCAATGTCTTGTATCGTGATTATGTAAACTATTAGATTTTTTAAATATATTTGATTTTTTTTTTCGTTATTAATAATAGAGTGAATTAAAATGCAAATTTTTAAATTATAAATATTTTGTAAGTTTAAAAAATCCTTTAGGTTTATATAGGTTAATAGAAGGTTCCAAATAATGTAGTTTATAAATACATTTTAGAATTTAATTTTGAAATTTTTTTAAAGGTTTAATATCCAGCAGATCCTCAAATTGAAATTAAATATTGGAGTTTAGAATATATTAAAGAATAATATATGTTTTTTAAGAATTTTAATGGTACGAAATATCTTGCTTTGTATAATACTCCTATTAATAGAGTTATAGCGGTTCTTATACTCTGAATATGATTTTTACAACTTAAATTTTCATCTATAATTAATACTAAAAATGTTATTGTATTTGAATATTTAATATTGTTATTGTTTATTACTATTGGGGAAATACCAGAATTTATTTTTGTTTTACCTATTAACATAAAAGATTTACTAAAATTTAATTAATATTTTATATCAAAAAAATAATTCATTTAAATTATCAGCAATATAAATAATTGTTGTGTCATCGGCAAACAATTGAATATTTCCTTTTAAATGTAATTTAGAAACTGAATTTATATAAATTAAAAATAAAACTGGCCCCAATATTGATCCCTGTGGTACTCCACAAACTTTTTGATTACTTATTGCATTATTTATTTGTACAAACTCTCTGCGCTTACTTAAATAATTTTTAAGCAAATTATACATATTACCTCTTATTCCAATATTATATAATTATCGTATAATTATATAAGAATATGATGATTTACTGTATCAAATGCCTTACACAGGTCCAAGGATTGTAAACAGCATTTCTATTATCATCAACGTTAATTTGAATATCTGTTATGACATCCATAACAGCTATTTCCGTATCCGTGAAACTGGGGAAGCCATATTGTTTATTAAATAGTAAATTTTCATTTACTATTTAATAAACCTTTATGAATAGAAATTTTTGTTAAAAAAATTAGTATAGGAATTAATTCTTTTTTTACATATTTAATAATTTTAATAGGAATATTGTCAAAACCAGCAGCTTTTTTAGCATCTAAACCATCAATAATTTCTTCCATTTCATCATTTGAGATATCTTCCGGATCAATAAAAAAACTCTTCTCTTCTTTGAATTCATTATAGTCATTCATTGGTTGAATTTTATTTGCAAGTTGTTCGCCTATATTTACAAAGTGATTGTTCAATTCTTCACATATAATTTGGGTATCTTCAATTTTCCTATCATTAACCAATAGATAAATCAATATTTGTTTTTGTTTTTCTTTCTTGATTTGTTAAAATAAAATTTAAATTATCCCAAATAATTTAAGGGTGACATTTTATTGTTTGTTGATACTACGATTATATATTTTTATAGAACTACTACAGAAATGTCAAGCAAATTAACTATGATTTACATCTATTGAATTTTCAAAAATCTATTTTTATATAAGTAAAACCAATAAAAATAAAAATATCTCTCCTTTAAAATGTTTGAATGAAGAAATAAAGTATTCTAAAAGTATTAAATATTTGGGTATATATTTTGATGAAAATTTAAGCTGGAAAACACATATTAAATGTTTACGAAATAGCATTTCCCCTATAATTGATATTGTGTATGAAATAAGATATTATATACCTTTAAAACTTAAAAATTATTTGTTTCATTAGTTTTTTGAAAAATTACAGCACTTAATTTCAGTTTTGGGGATCTGCTTGTTCAAATAATCTAAATCCTTAAAAAAATACAAAACAAAATTATTAATTGCATTCATAAACTCACATATTTAGAACCTATATCCAATTTATATAAACCTAAAGTATATCTAGACATAAATTCGCTTTACAAATTTTTGGAAATCGGTAAATTCTATACACTGGCATTATCACCTACAATAATTTACCAAAAAAAAATTAAGCAAATAAATAATCTGGAAAAGTTAAAGAAAGTACTAAAAAGGTTTTTCTTGGAATAATGAGTTAAGAAGCTATTTATTATATTTCTAATATTTGTTGTCGATGATAAAAATTATTTTTTTTTACAGTTTAACAGTATTTCTTGTAATTCTTTTTGTATTATGAATATTTTCTTATTATTTTTATATTTTTAGTTTAATATTTTCCCTGTAATAAACTATTAGAGTTGCTTGGGAATAAATTAATAAAAAAATAAATAAATAAAGATTCTATAACTGTAACGTAGGAAACATATTATCACAAACACTACACAAGGCGATGTTAGCCAAAATCTGATACGCTCATCTAAAAACACAAAAAACATGAGTAAACTTCAGCAAGATTCACAGTAATTAAAAGAATACTGGAGCCCATGAGAGCACCTTCTCTCCTAAACAATAAATTAGATTTTTAGCCATCCTAACGCGTTAGGATAAAAAGGAATGAAATAATTGGTGAATTTTTAAAAAACAAATTAAATTTTAAGTTTTTTTTTGAAAAAATTAGATTTTTCTTACAGATTAAACTGCTTTCTTGCTAGAGCCTCCGTGGTCTGCTCATAGATAAAAAAGTGGAGCTTTAATTACATAAATGGATATTAGTAAAACACAGGGCCTATTGAAATTGTGTTTTTAAAATGGAACTAGTGGTTTTAAACTTTTTTAGACGTCATTTTGTATTTTTTAAAATTATATTAATGCATAATATTAAGTAATAACAATATTAATAATATTAACATTTAAAAAAAAAATAATACTAATAATAATACATACAGATATCTAGGCTTCCATCAAAGCACCCAAGTTAACCATACTCATATCAAATCATAGTTCAAGGCGGAATTTAAAACCAGACTCACAAAATTACTAAAAACAAAACTGAACTCCTGAAATCTAACGAAAGCTATCAACACTTCGCTGTACCTATTCTTACGTATTTGTTTGGTATCATTAAACGGTCACAAACAGACATAGAAAACATTCACATTCTCATACGCTCTGAATTCACGAAACACAGGAAGTTACATCCCAATGCATGCAAGGAAAGACTCACCATCGATAGAAAAGAAGGACGGAGGGAAATTATAGATATACAATCGCTAAATAAAAATCAAATTTACGAACTCAGGAAATTCTTCCGCAACAAGCAAACTAACCTCCACAAGGCAATAGTGAAGGCAGACAAGAATTATACACCGGTCGACCTGTCTCAACCGAGCCACGCAGCAGACAGACGCACGCAGTCACATGCAATCACGACTAGAAAAGATGTACACCTGGTCTAAAAAAACACTCCACGGAAGACACAGATACCACTAAAGCAAGACCACATACATAAAAAGCTTTCGTATACGTGGATACAAGAAGGGCAGCTGTTCCTCAAAACAGAAGGCCTCCTGCTTGCCATCCAAGACAAAGTCATAGCAACCAGGAACTACCAAAAGCACATCATCAAGGAAATTGATGACGACAGATGTAGGAGATGTCACCAGCAGAGAGAAACGATCGATCACAACGAGTGGATGTAAAATAATGGCCAGAACTGAATACACCGCAAGGTCGTTCATGAGGCAATAGCCACAACTTACAAACTAACGGAGAACACCTTACTACTATTATACACCAACATCCATACTTGAAAACGAAGACTACAAACTCTACCAAGACATTGACATCCACACAGATAATACAATCCCCGCAAACAGACCCGATATCACCTTTCAATCCAAAAAAAAAAAGATCACTTATTTAATTGACATAGCTATCCCCAACGACGAGAACATCCAAGCGACATACAGTGAGAAGATCGCGAAATACACCGGCAATGGAAATAAAAAGGCTGTGTAAACACGAATGAGTCATCACTGCTCCTCTCATCATATCAGTAACAGGCCTCACCCCAACAACATTTACACCATATTTGGCTCAATTAGGACTTAATACAGACATTCACAGGAACATCCAGAAATCGGTTTTGAAAAAATGTAGCATCGTTAGATCATTTCTTAATACACAATAGTTGTTTTTTTTTCTCTTTTCCTTTTTTTTTGTTTCTTTTTTTTTTAAATACAACCACAGAAATGCTGTGAGACAACAAGGTGGAGAAATAATAATAACAACAATAATATAAATCTACAGGAGTCAAGATGACTAACGAAGCTCCCAAAGGTCTAAGACAAAACCTGCTACGATCGTACCAATCTGATCCAATATCAAACCCGGAGTTCTACGCAGCGTGTTCTAACCTCGTACCGTTCCATTGTCTTTTATTCGCGTTGTGTTTCTTCCACGCCCTGGTCCAAGAAAGAAGGAAATTCGGACCTCTTGGTTGGAACATCCCCTATGAGTTCAACGAATCCGATTTACGGATCAGCGTTGTGCAACTTCAGGTAAGAAAATTGAACATTTTTAACTACTTTTAAAAACAGTATACTTTTTGAGAAATATATAAAGGAATGTTTTAAAAGCTTTTTGGTTACTAGCAACAGCAACTTTTGCATGCACTGCTCACTAAGGGAAAGTGGAAATGATTCAATCATTGAGAAGCTTCAACTAATAGCATTATCTGCTAACTAATTCAATATTTGCACGATTTCCTTAATTAAATTAGATGTTTAGTACGTTGTTGCTATAAGTAAAGTGTGGATATCATCACTATCAGCAGTGCACATTTAAAACAATTGTGATTTGGCATAATTGAGGTGAGTTTTTTTGCAATTCAAAAGTTTTCCATATTTCTATAAAATACACTGGAAGGATAACTTAAAATACATTGAAATTTTGCTCAATTTTCAATCTTATCCGATATAAACCCAAAATTATTTCACAAACTAAAAAGTCAGTGAAAATTACATAAAAAGCTGTGTTCCGTCGGTAATTTTACTATCACAGTTGCAGTATTTATTTCAAATGACTGAAATATGAACACAAGTTCTATCTTTGACGGTTTTTCATAAAAGAAATATTTTCCTAGGAAACTGGGGTATATTACCTATTAAAATATGACCATTTTATCTCCTTTGATGGGGCGTAAATACTGTTTTATTGCTCTTTTAGGGTCTTGAGTCGTTAATAAACCCACGCATTTGTAACTTTTTTTTTAACTTTAAATGGTAGCCTATGGTGTATAGAGTAGATTAAAAATAAAAACTCGTATCACTTCCCACTTTTTTCGCACAAGTTCGCAAATTGCACTACTTTTCAGTGCAAAAACTCTCCAATATGATAATTTTGACAAAATGAAGAAACAAAGTTATGTGCAGTGTTCCCAAACTCACCTAATTTTGTGAAAATATATATCACGTTTGATTTTTAACCTAAGCTAATCCGCATTTGTATTAATTATTATTAAGTTTATCCAGTAGCCCTCGTCACATAACAAAATTTGACAACACTGTCCACATAGGTCGCATTTGACATATAAGACTTGCCAGTTCCCTTCTACCGGGTGACCACGAGATTACTTTCCGGCTGCTTTTTTTTATTTCGCCATCGATATTAACGAAATTTGATAGGGTTATTACTTATTATTTATTTTATACTCTAACAAATCGTCATTTTTATGCATCTATGACGAGTTTTTCCGATTTCCATTTTTTTTTAATTTTTAATGGGACCCCCTGTATATTTTTCGTTTTTCGGATTCTACAGATCGTTTTACGTCCGAGTGCACCATTTTTATATCGAATCTTGTTCAAAATTTATTTTTAAATTAAATTTTTTTTCCATCTAGAGTGCCATGATCATCCAAAAATGACTTTACGCATTTTACCCTCTTTTAGAAAAATACTAACTTAATTTTAACTTTGCAAACTTTTTTGATAGAGGGTTCTAAACTTCATTATTTTAGTATTTTTGCCCTAGCTGGAAAAACTGTATTTGTCTAACACCTGACTTTTGTGCAAAAGTTCATGTCAATTGAATAAGTAGTTTTTTGGTACAGAATTTTTAAATATTTTATCAGGCCGCCATTTTGTTCCGTCATAATCCATTTACACAAATATTTAATCAGTTTATCCCTATATCACACTCTATGTTTGCATAATTTTCAAGTCCATTCAATAAGTAGTTTCTTCATAATACTTTTCCTTACATTTTGTGAGGCCGTCATTTTGTTCCGCCATATTAAATTTTTACGAAAATGTAAATATTTCATCCCCAAATGACCCTTAATTATTGACCAAAATTTGAAATGAATCAAATAAGTAGTTTTTGAGCTATGCCGCATACAAGCATAAGGACAGACAAACCGAGAGACTGAAGGAAAAGGTTGAACATGTTTTTGGGAGTCCAGGGACTCAAAAACGCAAAGATCCGCAAAAATATCGGAGGGTGATTTTTTCACGATCACGATTCTTACCTCTTATTAGGGATATAAAGAAAATAAATAAAGTGAAGGTATATTGCAAATCTTCCGACTCAGGGATGTCGAACGAAGATACAGAAGCGAGAAAATTTCATAGCAAATACACTGCCAATCAGGTTTTTTTTTTTCGATATGCGAAGAAGCAAATCTGCTTCAATATATAAAACGATCATCTTCCTTACATAGTCTGCCATATAATTTGTAAATTAAAAAATATATTTTAGATGTTCCTCAATGACTATGTGGATGTTCCATATGACGCTTTGACATATTTGACAGGGGAGTGTAACTACGGAGGCAGGGTAACTGATGATAAAGACCGGCGGTTGCTGAACTCACTGCTGTCCATATTCTATGTTCCGGACACTGTGAAAACTAAACTGTAGGTGTACTATTTTAATCTCTACACTTATTTATTAGAGACCAGAAGGTAATCAAAGAATGTATGTCATATGTAATCTATTTCACAATGTGATTTCTACTTTGGATTTTAACATTTCTTGTCTTTTTTTTCTTCGGATTGGATTTCCTTTTATGATTACAAAGTCACTCAACAGCAAACGAATCTGAAAAACGCTATTATTTTTTCTTTCAGCAAACAATTTTAAATATACATGGTGTTACAAAAAACATGTGCCATCGCGGGGAAATTTCTGACCCAATAATAAAACTTAAAGTCCATATCAACATGGGTGGGATCCCGCTTCGTTTCTGAGATAAGGGTGTTAAATTTTCTTTATTTTTTTGGTTTATTCCAAATTTCTTCAAAACGACTGTAGCAATCCGAATGAAATTTGGAGGGGAACGGCTTAACCAGAGGCGTGCATGTGTGCTGTCGCTGCAATAATTTTCAAAAAAAAAACATGTGCAGTGGCGCACTTGTTGTGTTTCGTTAACATAGTTATGTAGGTAGTTTAGTGCCTTTTAAAAATTAGTCTTGATATTTTGTCGATTTTAATTTAATTAACCTCTATTAAATCAAGCTTGAAATTAATCTGCAAAAATCTAGTATGCCATGACCTGGATTGAATCAAAACATCAGATTGAGTTATTGTCATTTACTTATCTTGATATTTTGTCGTTTTCGATCTTGTTTACGAGAAAAATGCAATTTAATTAACCTCTATTAAGGCAAGCTTGAAATTAATCTGCAAAACCTAGTATGCCATGAATCAAAAATAAAGTAATAAAACACTGACCCTTTTTTATGGCTGTTCATATTATTTAGCCTCATTAGGTAAAAAACAAAAATTGAAAACTTTTTTTTTGTTGAAAATTTGTATTGTCTCAAACCCGCCACTGCACAAATTCAAAAACTTTTACCGAAAAATTATGTAACCAGACAAGAATTTTGTCAGTGGTTTATAAATAAGTTGAAAAACGACTAACATTTCTCTTGTCGTATTCTATTTACAGGCGATGCAACATTTACAAGAAAGGGAATAATAAATCCCCATTTACTAAGAACAGCAAACACACAGTTTCAGTTTTCTGTAAATATTTGGACTGGTATTATTGGAAATGAAATTAATGGTCCAATTATTCTGCCACATAAACTAAGTCATATGTATTATTTAAATTTTCTGATGAATGATCTGCCCTAGCAGCTTATCTGTATTAATGAGGAATAGAATTAGTACCTCTCGGGCATCGATGAATTGGCGGTGGTTATCCAGTAGAATGGCCACCAAGATCCCCTGACTTGAATCCTTTGGATTTTTATTTGTGGGGGCATTTAAAGGAGCTCGTATACAAGACGTCAGTATAAACATTTGAAGAACTCTTCCAACGCAATTCGCAATTATTTATTCGTATCAAAGTAAGAACATGTTTGCGACGATTGAGGAGGAAAAGATAAAGACGGTGAGTGGTGCATATGTATTTTTTAGAAAATTATTTCAGCGACGCCCCTGGTGAAACTATCCACGCATTTTTATCAGTGAAATATATTAAATACCTTCCCACCTCCAAATTTAATTCGGATTGCTACAGTCTTTTTGTATTTAAGAAACAAAGCAAGATCAGACCCATGTTGATATGGACTGTTAGTTTTATTTTTGGGTGAGGAATCTCGAGCGATGGCACATTTTTTTAAAACATCCTTTATAAGCAAACATAAACGTCAGTACTGCATATTGTTCATATGGGTTTACTATATACAAACACAGTTTGTATAGCTCTAACTGTAATAATTTCATATATATCTTATCAACACTTTTACCATACCATTAATTCTAATTTCATGTTAGAACCTTATATATTCACTAAGAATTCATCATAACCGTCCAGATTATTGTTCAATCTTCAACCGAAAAACGTTTTATTACAACTCCACATCCGACAGTGTTCACTCTACTATCTTTACATTTACATTAGGTTTGAGGATCTAAATTTATTTTTTAGATACTCGTTTTCTCCAAGCGGACTTTACTATGTGCCCAAAGACACAAGTTATGATGGCATAACTTACTACATTAAATCTCTTCCTATAACCCCCCAACCTGAAGTTTTTGGTTTACACGAGAACGCAGATATTACGAAAGATAATCAGGAAACACAAATTGTAAGTATCTTTTGCAGGAAGGTACTCAATTAAGATTACTTGGAAAGGTTCAAAAAAGGCTAATGTTGCTCTTGCTGCATTGTCTTATTAATAATAAAACGTTTATTGCTTAAAAATTACAACATAGACAATAACACCTATATTCACTGAAGAGTTTTAAATTTAGATCAGGTCTAACTTGACAGTTACAGGTTTAAGATGATATATGCAACAATTAAACACATAATTTTTCTAAATATTACAGTTACAAATTGACATTTACATAAACAGAACATAACTGGTAAACTAACAGATTCAATTTTCATGGCAATTAGATCTGGTCAAACTCTTAAAGCTTTTTAGCGAATATGGGGGTGAGTGTTTGTTTATTTAAATATTTTGTTAGGCTTTTTGCCGTGAACTAACTAATTTTCCTTAAAATTTACTTGTTTTATGCTATTTTTGCTATTGCTGGGAGAAGTAACGTTTTTAAAAAATTAGTTAAACAAGCGTAACTTGTCCTGAGCGGATTATGTCAGTTTATAGTTAGGCGGGTTTGTTGTGTTCGAAATATGGGTTTTTTTAGCACTATTATATTTTGCATAGTTGAAGATGATCCCAAGACTGATCATTTAATTTCAAAAAAATAAAAACCAAACCAGTAGTTACGATTTAATCATTTTCATTTCATCAATTCAATAATTCAATGGATTAACTTCGACTAACTATTAATGAAATGTATCTCAAACAGGCATAAATTATATTCGTGGCAAAAAACCTATTGTTCAACAAGTCTTGAAAACAGCTCTTTTCACACGAATGTGGCAGTTTTGATTTAAGCTTCAGAATCATACATCAAGTAAATTGACCTTTGCTTTATTTGTACAAGAAATTCCTTTATTAAAAGCCACATTTGAAACAAACATTATTTTTATCTTCCTCGCCCCCGTTAATCGAAGCATCTTTTATCTTATAAAAACATTTCCACTGTTGATATGTATGTACACCCAACATAGTTTATTCTTATCTTTTTAACATTCCTTTTTACTACGCATAATTTCATGTCATTCTAGCAAAAAGTTGTTTTTATAATATCTATTCCAGCTTAGAAATGTCTGCCCAACATGTATAAACGTTTTCCGCAACGTCTATATCAGAGGTTCTGAAACAGTTTTTATTTTTATTAAATACTGTTAAGTACTGATTTGCTCATAGTAATAAGTTTTTTTTTCGGTCCCATCTAGGGTTATTTTTCACGTACTCATTTCTACGATTTCTGCTCGGCAAGTTTTCACAAATATGCAAATGTATTTAGCAATTCCAAGTAATTTTTTAAGAGAAATGTTACTCTAATAAGGTACACTTCTTTGTCTATCTTTATCTTTTTTAATAAAGGCATCTAACTGAATCACAAAATTGTAAAATCTTCTAAAGAAATAAAATTTCTTTATGCATTCTGGTTGACAGTGAATCAAGGGTTCAAATTAATTATACAAAGGTATAATTCGTTTCTTGGGTACCAGTACCGCCATTATATTCTACAGCAAAACACTGTGTCGAGACCTTAAGTAAAGTAAAGCAAAGTTTTTAAACATCAAAATTTGAGTACGCCAGTATCAAATATTTATAGAGTGTGATTCTGATTTACTATTTATTATATTACTAAATATTTGTTTTTGGTACAAGAAATAGGTGCAATATATTTGCTATTAATATGTATTTGTCAATTTAACTATACGTTAGTTTTATGGACTGAATGCGGACGAATGACAGTACTATTAAGACTTTGTTTTATTACTTTTGAATTGTGCTTATTTTTTATCTAAAATATATCAATCAATAAGAATCTATTAGTTTACTAAAAAGAGTAAAACATGCTTACAAAATCAGCTTCCTATGGAAATATCAACATTTGACTTCTGTGTATAATAATTATTAGGTACACTGGTCCTTCGAAATAAATTGATAACAAATAAATAATTATTTATTGTCTTCTCCAATGAGCGGTAATTTTAATTAAATAATTAATTTACGGCCCAGTATTAATGAAATACATATATCTGGCACTTTGGCATTGAAAAATGGAATACAAACAGAAGCTAACTGAGCAACTACCAAATGATTTCTCACGACATACGAAATTAGTCTTTTTTAAACCTTATTTTTATAGCAGTCCTAGTGGTTAATTAAGAAAAATATATTTTTAAAAATGTACAAGACTTAAAACTTGTAAAAATAGCCGTATAGTTGTAGGTGTTACATTTTGTATTACATCTGGTGTTTTTTCCTACAGCTACTTCAAGGTGTGTTACTGACACAAACGCAACTAACTAGAGGAGGTGGTGGAGATGATGGCCAAGAAAAGATGGCAATTGATCTGGCAGAGGATATATTAAGCAGAGTGCCCGACACATTCGACGTAGAATTTGTGAGCAAAAAATATCCAGTCATTTACGAAAATTCTATGAATACCGTATTGCGACAGGTAAAAGCTAGTGGTGTATGGATAAATTTGACCATGTCAAATTGGAACTACTTTGCCTACAACTGCACAAGGTGTCTTCAGGGATTTTATATATACATATAAATAAAAAAAAAAAAAGTTACTAGATACTCAATGAAATAACTAATTTTTTCTGCTTTTTTAATTGTATTTTTTTTTTAAATTTAAATTGTATTTACTTTTAAAAAAAAACTCGTTCTCTTATTTTCCTTTATTTTTTTTTTAAACTTTTACGAATGCCGCATTATATTTTTACTTTATGTCTATTCATTACTCATTAAATAGTCACACGCTTAACCCTTTCACTACTAGCGCCGTATGTATACATTTTCCCTTAAACTACGAGCATCGTACGTATACGTTCGTATATAAGAATGGCCTTCGGTTCTATTTTCGTCGGGTGGGGAGTTCCTAGTATGCGCAAACGTTCGATTTTAGTACATGCGGCTGCTTTGCGAGAACAGGTTGTTACGAGCGCCGTACGAATACACGTGGCGGGAAAGACCGTTATTTCTTTGTTTATTCTCTGGTACGAGTCGTAGATTGGTCAATAAAAAGTGTTTATTATTATTGAAATGGCCAGTAATATAGATAAAAACATAAAAAGGGCTGGCATTACACATCTAAAAGATAGAGAGCAGGGCAGAAATATGTTCTTGGAGAACGATGATCAACCAAATCGTGAATATAGTAGCGGAGAGAGTGACGAGGAAGATAATGACATATCGGCGGTAAACATTGATGATCCAGAATTATATGACCCAATAGATGAAATATCCAATTCCGACGAACCAATAATAGATGATAAAACATGTTTTCAGTGGTTACATGATACAGATTGGAATCCAATTTTGCCTGAATTTGATAGTGCAAACAGTGGTTGCACCAAAAACGAATTGATGGGTAAGCATTTTATTTTATTTTGCTATTGACCGTGTTATATGGCGCGGGTTTTTTTTTAGAAACTTCCGCTGAATTAGAATTCTTCGAGACCTTTTTTTCAAGAGAATTAGTAGAAAAAATTGTGCTGGAATCAAACAGGCAATTGTCATATCTAATCGAAAATGATAATGAATTTATCAAAAAGAATAAAAAATCTGCAAGTTATGAAGTCACAGTAGAACAATTATATACATTTTTTGGTGTCTCCCTCCTTATGACTAGATGTAAGAAATTACGATTATATGAATATTGGTCTACTGATCCACTTTTATCAACGCCCATTTTTAGTACCCTAATGAAAAGAGATAGATTTTTTTTTATAGTGAAAATTCTTCATTTTTGCGATAACAAAGAGCCGAAGCATGACGACAAGCTCAATAAAATAAGGATGGTTATTGATTTTTTACGCAACAAATTCAGTGACGTTTTCTGTCCATATGAAAAATTATGTATTGACGAAAGTTTGGTATTGTTCAAAGGCCGTTTGAGTTTCAAACAATACATACCGTCAAAACGTCACCGATTTGGCGTTAAGTTGTTTATGTTGTGTGATAGTAAAACCAAATATTGTTTAGATTTCATTATATATACTGGTACAAATACAGATGTAGATGAATTGCCAAGAGATATCGAAGTAATTGGTAAATCTGGGCAAGTAGTAATCACCCTTATGGAAAATTACTATCAAAAAAACCATAAGCTTTACATGGACAATTGGTACAACAGTCCAAAACTTGCGCGCACTTTGCTTGAAAATAAAACATACGTGTGTGGAACAATAAAAAAAAATAGGAAGAATATGCCAATCATTGAGGAAAATTTAAAAAAAGGGGAAATGACTTTTAGAAGTAGCGGTAAGGAGCTTGTAATAAAATGGTGCGATAAAAAAGAAATTCACATGATAACTACATTTCATGATTATGGTATGTCATCAACCGGTAAGACAGATAGGAAATCGGGCAAGGTTATTATGAAACCCAATTGCGTTATTGATTATAATTTCAACATGGGAGGAGTAGATCAAACTGACATGCTTATTAGTACAATTGAATCTGTAAGAAAGTGCATAAAGTTGTATAAAAAACTTTTTTTTCACCTTCAAGATATGTGCATAATAAATGCGCATGCTCTTTACAAAATCGTTACTAAGAAAAACCTAACTGTGGCTGATTTTCAGCTACAAGTAGCAAGACAAATATTTCAAAAATACGCAACTCCAGACAATTGCTTGCCTCAACATAGGCCTGTAGACCATCCGTTGAGGCTTACAGCAAGGCATTTTATTAAAAAAATACCAAAACCTACAGTCACATCGCGAGCAGTGGTCAGACGATGTGTTGTTTGTTCCAAAAAAGGGACCAGACGTGACAGTACTTATCAATGTGACGAATGCAATGTTGGCCTTTGTGTAACACCTTGCTTTGAAATATATCACACAAAATAGAATTACTAAACTTTTCCAAATTCCGTTTTAGGGTTTCATTTGTATGTTATTTTTTTTTAAATGTGTCCTTTTGATATTTTTGTATTTTATTTTCTGTAATAAAATAAGAGAATTACATCGTGTTTTTTTTTAAATACGAGCGCCGTGTGTGTACGTTTTAAAATTTAGCTAAATACGAGTGCCGGACGAAAACGTTTTTTAAAAAAGTACCAAAATACGAGCGCCGGACGAAAACGTTTTTTAAAAAAGTACCAAAATACGAGCGCCGGACGAAAACGTTTTTTAAAAAAGTACCTACATACCAGCGCCGCACGGGGACGTTTATTCTAAATTTCGTCGTACACGGGTAGGCCGGCTATATTAGTTCGTCGTATAGAAAGGGTTAATATAGTAAAAACTTAATTTTCAAAACCAGAATTTAAACTGATGAGTTGCCTGCATAGGTAGATATAAATTCCAATCATAAATTCTAAATTCCAAATATAAACAAAAAGTCCATTTGCTTTTTGACTCGTCTGAGTGGTCGCTTGGAGCTCCTGTCCTGGTATTTGCCCATTACCTATACTAAAATAACTTAATGTTAGATTTAATATAGTAGTACTAAGGTCTGCACCACATAGGCATATTTTGCAATGTGCTTATGTAACGGTTTTATAATCGAGGTGTTGCCCTAATTTGTCCTCTTAAATTATTGTTTATGGTTGTAATTATTTTTTCTTGTATTGTGACAAATAAAAATACTTTTGAATTTCAATTTGAATATAATATAAATAAGCAAAAACAATCTTAAATCACGATTTGGCTTATCTCAAAAACTGTCGTAGACAGATTAGTCTTATCTGTTGAGTCAAGGGCGTGCAGTCCATGGAAGTAAGGAAAGCAGTGGTTCCCCAAAAAAAAATTACAAAACATCTTCTAAAATGTAGTTTTTGAAATAGGAAACTATTAATTTAGTTTATATTAAAAATGCTAAAATATTATATTAATTATCAAGCCCAGAATAAATGCGGCCTTGACTCCGACCGAGCGACAATAGAAAATAGAATAGAACCTAGCGGAGCTAGCTTCTCTGAAGCCAACTCCTGTATGCTTGATTTCCTGTGAGTCGAGCCAGAGGTTATTGAACTTTCCACCGGCTGTTTGCAATTTTTGCATTTCAGTCGCGTGCTTTAAGTGGGGGCGGAAGTTATCGTTGGAGTAGGTTCTTTGTTTGAACGGCTATCCGTGTGGTGTGTGATACGTACGTCGCGTCGTGCATGGTGCGATATGGAAGACGATAATACAGACATGGATATGCAAATACCGTCAACTTCGGCTGTCGGTAATAACGTTGAAAATGTTGTAGAATTTAGTAAGAAGAGTGTGTGTGAATGTGAGGTGTGTGTCTTAATAATAAAGGGATTTTCAACATTAAACTTCCCTGATAAGCTTGACATAATTTCCAAGAGAAGGGTAAAACCCCCTATGAAAAATTTAACCACAAAAATGAAAAACTGTATTAGACATTTTTATCCGGAAAAACAATACGAACAATTTAAATGGCTAACAGGGTGTGAAAATATAAGTAAATTATTTTGTTGGCCAAGTTTACTTTTTGAAAATGAAAAAGGTCTCTGGAATAAAACTGGTTTTTCCGATTTAAACAATTTCCATAACGCTGTAAAAAGACACATTATGTCCAAAGCGCATTTGCAGGCCGTCATAAAAGAAAAAGTCTTCGGCAAAACCAGAATTGAACACGCCCTTAATAAACAGTTGGAAATTAGTCACCGCCAACACAATGAACTAGTCGATAAAAAATAGACAAATATTAAGAAGACTTATCGATGTTGTTTGTTTTCTCGGACAGCACGAATTGGGATTCAGAGGTCATGACGAAACAAGGGTTTTTTCAAATAGAGGAAATTTTCAAGATTTACTTAGTTTAATGGCTAAATATGATGATTGCTTAAAAAATCATTTAGAGCAGTCTAGCGTTTTTCGCGGAACGTCGAATCAAACTCAGAATGATTTAATTTCCGCTGTTGCAACCATTATTCTAAAAAGAATTGAGCAGGAGATTGGCGAGGCGCGGTTCATTGCTATTGTTCTGGACGAAACAACTGATATCACTAATTTTAGCCAATTATCTATAGTAATACGCTACGTTAAAACAGAGCGGAAGTATTCAAGAGCGATTTTTAGGTTTTAAGAATGTGTCCGAAAATCGTACAGCAGATGTATTATATACCGTAGTTTATAACGTTACTAAAGAAATTAATGGAGAAAAAAAATTAGTTGCTCAAAGCTATGATGGAGCTGCAGTGATGGTATGACAATTAGTGGGTCTGCAAACTAAAGTTCGAGAAACTTTCCCAAGTGCTGTGTTTGTCCATTGTTTTGCTCATAAATTAAATTTAGTTTTATCCCAGTCCATCAATCACATTAAAGAGCGTAAAGTATTTTTCGTTACTTTAAGTGGCATGGCTGCTTTTTTTTCCAAGTCAACAAAACGTACACAAGCTTTAGACTCCATTGTCCACAAACGATTGCCCAAAGTAGCTCCTACTAGGTGGAACTATAATGGAAGACTTGTGTTAACAGTATCTGAAAATCGTGAATCACTGATTGAACTAACCTGCTGGACAATCGAACTGCATAACGTAATTTTTTGGGGTATTTTTAACGTTCGATATCTCAAAAACGGTAAGCTAAATTGAAATGCGGTTTTCGACGTCAGCTTACTCAAGGTGTGTAGATTACAAACTCGACTGGTGGATCGCCAGATATGATGGGAAAAGGTTTGTACAGGGTGTAAACTAAAACTCTGCATTTTTTTCCAAATTTTATTTAACGATATTTTTTACAAAACCATATTTTATTTATTGTCATATAAACCAAAATAATCTATGATTAGATACAAAAAAACAATTTCTCCCGTTTTTTGAAATTGCTATTTTTTCGGAATATACAGGGGATTTTCAAAAATTTGTAGATGGTTTTACAAAAAAAATCCTAACTCACCAGTGATAGCTCACATCAAACTGATTGTTGTATTATTCTCATTATTTACAATACTGCCATCAGGAAAAAATACAATTATAATATACAGGAGTCTAAAAAAGCTTACAGTTGATTTCATTCCTAAAATATCATGTTTTTGCATATTTTTATGCTTTGAACATTGAAAACTACAGAAAGTATAATAAAACGTAAAAATTTTCAATCTCGTTACTTGATTTACATAAATTAGAGTCTTTCACCGAAACGGTTTTTTATATTCCATCCTAACCTCACTTTGGGAGAAAGTAGCGGCACAAATGGACAGTGTTGCTTTTTGACAATATTGTAGAGTGTTTTTTAAATCCATTTGACTTTTTAGAACTGAATAATTATTATAACGAAATTCTAGCATTATTATACCTATAAAACGGGTAACAGAAGCGTTTTATAGGAATTTCGTAGTTTTACAGAGTGTCTCATGGTGATGGTTTCTGGCGAACTAAACAGCAGACCTTAGTCTTAGTAAGAATTTGGTTACTCACATAAGGAGACATGTTCTATCAGGTCCGCTTCAATTAAAAATTAGCGGTAAATTCTAGATTTTTTATGAAGCACCCTGTATATTAAATAATATTTTTATTCCTTCAACGATCGAAGAGAATTTATGAAAGGTGCTTACTTGAGGTATGTAGGACCGAGTTATAAATGAAAGCTGTTAGATACCTGTCTACGTTTCGCTTTATTTTAAGGGATCTTCAGGACATTCAAAGACGTTAATAATAATTCGTGTAGTAACCAAGGTAGTAATCGCACCTGGATTACTTTTAAATTAATTATATAAGGTTTTTAAAATGTTACAACAATTTTGAAGATCTTATAGTGTCTTGAAAATAAAACGAAACATCGACAGGACTATAGCTTTCATTTATAACTTGATCCATAACCCAACTAAGCATCTTTCAATACCCTGTATATTGTAACATATTGGATTCCACTCAATATTATAATACCCACAGGTATAGAATAGTATACCTGTATTCAACTCTAAAATTCTAAAATATAATAAACAATTATTTGTTAACCTAATTCAACTACAGCGAAGAAAAAGTTTAGAATAGGAAACAAAATCTGATGGTCATGAAAGTCGGTACCAATGGAGGTATTTGATACTCGTGATAACATTCTTGGTACCTCCTTGTACAGTACTATCAGATGTGAAAAACCCTGGATAGTTTGAGTGTACCTAACTACGATGGCACATTTTTAGACACCTTAAAAAAACAAAAAATAACCCTTGTAGGATTGGGATAAGAGAAAGGAGAAGAAAGAAAAGAAACGTAACCATGTTAATATTTGGTTGGCCCTCCTCGCAGACGAATAACTTCACGGCATCTCCGAGACATGCTGTGCACTAAATTATTAATGAAATCTAGGGGGACGTTGTTCCATTCCTCTTGTATGGCTTCGGACAGCTCGTTCAAGGTTTCTGGGGCAACATCTCTTGATCTCACTAATAATTTTAAATGCGACCACACATTCTCTATAATATTCAAATCCGGAGACTTTGCAGGCCAATTCATACGATTTATATTATTGACCTGCAAAGCCTCCGTTACAACTTGCGCTCGATGAGGCCGTGCGTTATCATCGACCAAAAGAAAATCGTGTCCATAATTTGCGGCAAATGGCACGACAATGGGAAGTATGATATCGTCCCTATAGACTACAGCATTAACTGTTTGTCTGGTAGTGAAAATATCAGACTTCCCATTGTATATTACCCCCGCCCAAACTGTAATGCCTCCGCCTCCAAAGGCTTCTTGAGGTGCCATGTTTTCCTCGTCATACCTTTCATTCGGCTCTCTCCAAACAAGAACTCTACCATCCGAATGAATGAGGTTGAACCTTGTTTCGTCGCAAAAAAAAAACAGTTTCTCCACTCATTGATGGTCCAATCTCGATGTTCTTGGGCCCATGCTAACCGTGCTGCACGATGAGGTGGTAGCAAACGAGGACACTTCGCTCTACGTCGTGCTCTAAAAAATTTGTTTGATTTTATTTTTTAGTTCGTACTTGTTGACCTCTACTTGTAATAATAAATTGTTTTCGATGTTACAGATATTTCCATATTACTCATGGTTTGGGAATTTCTTGAATAAGATTTTTTTAAATGTAGATAAAAATTGGACCTTGCAAATTTAATGCTTGCTATGATAAAGTTTTACCTCAAATTGTTTCTGTTTAATGTCCTCCTTACAGTACGATCAGAAACATGCACTTCAGCTGTACGACGCAGCTCATCGTTCAATTTCCTGGAACACTTCGTTCTTTGTTGGCGCGTATTACGTACTAAATTTATTTCTGCCCTTCCTCTAATTTTCCTCACCCAACCACCACCGTGCCGATATGCGTCGTTTCCCGTATTTTCAAATCTTGTTTTTAGCCGCGAAATTTGACTTTGGTTCACATTATATAAATTTGCGACTTCTTGCTGAGACATGCCTTGGTCCAAGAGCCTAAGGGCATTTTGCCTTTCGGCAGCAGTTAGTCCCCGCATCGAGAAGATATGAATTAAATACACAAAAAACAAACAAAATAAAAATCAATAAAAGGTAAAATTACGAAGTAAAATGTAAAAATATGAGTTTAAGAAACAGTACGTCAAAATGACAAAAAAGGAAGAATATTCAATTAAGCATTTTGTCGTATCCATGGAATCCATGACATTTTTATCGCAACGCCAACTAAGATTAGACGGTGCACAGGCCATAAACCTTCCATCTTACAATTTAGCGGAAATAATAAAAAATCCAGCGAAAATCGGCATTTCTATGTATTTTTCATTTGCTGTTACGCCCCCTAGCGGTCATCTTAGAAACTCAAAATTTTTTTCCAGCATTTATTTGGCCACTATAGTTAAAAAAAATTTTACAGCAAGTTTCTAAAATCAGTAGTTTCCGAGATACAGTACATTGCACGCTTATTTGGCCACCCGGTATAATTATGAAATTATTATAAAACGCTACTGGTACTTGCTTTCCAGGTATAATAATGCTACAATTTCGTTATAATAATCATTCAGTTCTAAAAAATCGAATATATTCAAAAAACACTTTACAATATTGTTGAAAAGTAGCGCTATACATTTGCACCGCTAATTTCTTTGGAAGTGAGGTTAGGATGGAATTTAAAAAACCGTTTCGGTAAAATACTCTAATTTATGTAAATCAACTAACGGGATTGAAAATTTTTACGTTTTATTATACTTTCTTTAGTTTTCAATGTTCAATGCATAAAAATGTGCAAAATCATGAAATTTTAATAATTAAATCAACTGTAAGCTTTTTTAGACCCCTGTATAATATTATTGTATTTTTTCCTAATAGCAGTGTCATAAATAATGAAAACAATACCACAGTGAGCTTGATTTGAGTTATCACTAGGGAGTTGGGATTTTGTTTGTGAACCCATGTACAAATTTTTGAAAATCCCCTGTATATTCCGAAAAAATGGCAATTTCAAAAAACGGGAGAAATTGTTTTTTTGTACCTAATCATAGATTATTTTGGTGTATATGACAATAAATAAAATATTGTTTTGTAAAAAATATCGTTAAATGAAATTTTGCAAAAAATGCAGAGTTTTAGCTTACACCCTGTACAAACCTTTTCCCATCATATCTGGCGATCCACCAGTCGAGTTTGTAATCTACACACCTTGAGTAAGCTGACGTCGAAAACCGCATTTCAATTTAGCTTACCGTTTTTGAAATATCGAACGTTAAAAATACCCCAAAAAATTACGTTATGCAGTTCGAGTGTCCAGCAGGTTATTTGAGAATATAATAGAAAATAATGAAACGTGGGACTCAGAAGCAATAAATAGTTCGAGGGGATTTTTGGACTGTTTGAAACAAGATTTTAATTTTAATTATTTGTTGAACATATTTTCAGAAATATTTCCATTCTCGGACAATGTTTTTAATATATTACAAACTAAACCAAATGATATTGCTTTTTGCCTAAAAAAAATATATGATTTTAAGTCCATGTTAAGCCAAAAAAGAGATGACTTTGACCTATTTTGGGAGAAAACGATGACGTTAAATGTTGAGCCACAAGCCAAGCGTCTTCGAACAGACAAGGTGGGAGATGTTCAAACATCATACAGACGCCTCTTTTATGAAATAATCGATCAAATTCAGCAACGAATAAACTATAGATTTAACGGTTTAAATGATTTTAAATTCCTCGAGCTCTGCAATTTTGATGCACTTAAAGGAAAAACTTTTCCAGAAAATGCGTTTAAATCTCTTCTTCTTCATTATGGCTAGTTCTTCGACCGAGTGTTACTGCGATCTGAACTAAAAGTGATTTACGAAACTGATGACATTAGCGCAAAAAATAACGCTAAGGAACTAATGCAATTTTTAAGACAGCTGGAAGATGCCTACACCGAAGTGTCGAAATTGTGTGAATTAGTATTGACAATACCTGCCACAAGTTCATCAGTAGAACGCAATTTTTCAACACTTAAACGTATAAAAAATTTCGTGAGAAATTCAACGGGGCAGGAGAGACTTTCGCATACATCGCTTTTTTCCATTGAAAATAAACTTCTCCAAAATATGTCGGAGCATCGACGTTTTTATGATGACGTAGAAATCACGAATTTGCAAAAAATGATCGAAGAATCGAATTACATTACAAATAGGTAAGTTTCCAAAAATTGCTTTCCTTTCTTAAAATTTCACCGCACGCCCCTGGTAGATATATAATTTCTAAAACTATTTTTCATTTACTGTATAGTTATATATTTTTATACGTTAAAAAAAGCTAAATAAGATTCTATAGAGGGCATGTATCGTGATACAAGGCTAGAGCTGGTTTACAAATTTGGCGTGAAATTCTAATAATCTGAAAGAATAAAATACAGTTAATCCGTTGGATGTTTACCCATGCGTCATCACTCTTATTCATACGAATCAAATCAAAATTTTGAGGAACAAATAGTCAAAAATTGCCCTCATTCATTATGGGCATGGATATAAATATAAGTCACAATTATAAATTAAATTACTATTAAATAATGGCAGTGACTAACTTGTATATACCGCGGCAGAAAAAAGCTGATCTAAAACAGTTAGTAAATCCTGTGCAGTTAATAATTAAGCAAGTTAAATGTAGAGTACGGGTAGGTAGGTGGAAGCCTATCAAAAATGTTTGGAACCTCCAACAGAATTCGACAGGCAGATGCATTGTCCTTCATTTTGTCCAACATAGTACTCAAGTTCTTGTCTATACCAAAATCGATATTATAAACAGATGAGAAAAGAATGTCGACAAAAAGAATAGGAGTAGTAATTAACATGAGTAAGACCAAATAAATGTTGGTGTTGTTAAATCGGTTAGGCTATAGCGGCTAAGGGGGATAGGACATTTAATGGCGACTAGTAATAACTACCCTTAGGACATTTAATGGCGACTAATAATAACTACCCGGCAAGAGAACCAATGGTAGAATGACCAGTAGGACAACAAAGAAAAGGGGACCTCTAAAACGCTTCTTGAACAATGTCGAAGAGACATAGATCCATGGGAGTGAGAGCTTAGAGACGAAAGGCTTTGGATAAGGACACCTGGAGTTTTGATGGTATATATAGAGGCACACACCTTTCAACGGATCCCTTATTTTTGACAGTATTAAATGATAGGCGCCGAGGGTTGTCCTAAGGCTTATAATAGGAAGAATCGAAAAACTTACCTGTGAAAAGATAAGTAAACTTCAGTTTTCTAAGTCTTGCCACAAACAGTGAACTAATTAGTCACTAAATAACATTTAATTATCTATAAAAACCCTAAACGAAAAAAAACTCGAGAATATGTATGATATTAGTGGCATTCAATGACATCATCTTTTCAAACCGATCAGAGACAGTTTATTGCTTGGCTATGTATCTTCCTGTGCTGAACTGAACAAAGTCTGCCATGCCCAAAGGATCATTCAGTATGTCTGTCCTCTGAAGATGCCTCGTGGAATTGAAAACGAAATGTCAACAAAGTAATTTCACTTTTGAAGGGCCTGCATTTTTTGTTGTATTGATTAGTTTTCTGCCATTTTGGACTATTATTTATTTATAAATATTTAAATGACTAAATAAATACATTATATTCCAGGAACTGATACGATTTAACAGACTAATCGTCGTCGTTAAAAGAACCCTACGTGAGATGATAAAGGCTGTTGCTGGTTTGGTAGTGATGTCTTCCGAATTAGAAGAAACGTGCCATTCTCTGATGATAGGTAAAGTGCCCTCAGCTTGGGCGGGAAAAAGCTACCCCAGCTTGAAACCACTTGGATCGTACGTTACTGATTTAATTGTGAGGTAATAAAAAAATCCTAATATAAAATTATTTGAACGTTGACGATATATTAAAGTAAAGTACCATCGAGCGCGGTTAGTATTTTGATAGGTGACCCCCTTAGAAGTCCTGCACCATCATCAGACGGGCTGCTAATAACTACAATACAAGAGCCATAGAGTCATAAAGGAGATAGAGGGAGAGAGAGAGAGAGAGAGAGAGAGAAGCAGCCAATACTCTCTTTTATCCACTATTACTTGTTTGCGAACAATTATCAATTTAGTGTTGCCAAGTTTGCTAGGCGACATTATCTATTTTCCAAATATTTTCTTATTTTAAGAAAATTCTATTATGGGAGATTATTTTAAAATTAGTAGATTTAATCAAAGTAGAAAAAAGTTAGTTTCAGTTAAAAGTAAGCTTTGGGATGATTCAAATTAAGATATTACATACAGCGTACCAAAAATTGCAAAATGTTGCTTATGAATAGATAGACTCAAGATCTGCCATATAGATTTTTTTTAACTGACCTTAAACTATTGTATTCTAAATTTCAATAAAATTAGTAAAAAAATTATACTGACAGCTAACCTCTGTCCGCCATAATTAACTCTTGGAAACTAACTCATACACTTTTTTATTGAACTAAAATCCTTTATAATAAAAATGGAATACTTAGTAGTAGTTCGTTGTATGTCCAAACAAAAAAAATCAGATTTTTATACATATGTTATGTAGTGCCTCTTTTTTCTTCTTAAGATAAAACAAATTACGTTAATCATGACGTTCTGATTCAAATGAATTTGTATTCGTCTTGAAGGAGGTGTTTGATCAACTGACATCTCATATTCTCATTTAAAAAGAATAACTACCCAACTTTCGAACTTTTAGGTTAAAATTTTTCCAAGACTGGATCGACAAAGGCGTTCCCACTGTATTCTGGCTATCCGGATTTTATTTTACTCAGTCCTTCCTGACTGGGGTGCTTCAGAATTACTCTAGACAGATGCACCTCCCTATAGACTGGATACACTTTGAATTCTACACCACAAAATTTGAGCAAGAAGTTGACAAATCTGCCGAAGTGGGCGTTTACTGCAAGGTAAGTTTCGTTTTAAGATCAGTGATTACTATAAAAACAAAATAATAATTAATTAAACTCTGATGTTTCTTCCATGCAGCAAGTTAAGGAAATTCAGGAATTCAGTGTACTAATTGATGTGAGTAAATGCGTTAAATTTTAGGGTAGATTTCCGTCAGTTATCCAAATTGAACTGGAATGTTTTATTAAATGTGTCTAACAGACACGTCCATCCATCGGAAGCTTCAGAATTAACTATAACTATAACTAATATCGGAATGTTAACAGAATTTGTTTACTTTCAGATGTAAGCCTGAACTCAATGTTGCCAAATTTTGTTTAGTTATAAATATATAAATAAATACAAATCTTGCTGCTGCTTTCCGACATAGTATAAATAGCTGTTTTACAAAAGGAAGTGAATAAATAACTCATCTAAGCGTTTAAAAAATGTATATTCTTTCAATATTTATTATTTTACTAAAATTAATTTATTATGTCAAAGTTGGACCGGTGCCAGATTAGAATTCTTCGTTAAAGACATCCCGATGGGAGCAAAATTATACTACTAATGACTAAAAAAAGGCGAGGAGCGCCCATGATCAAATAGTCGATTGCAGAAAGCCCAATTAAAGTTTAGAATGTTTAACGGAATGTCAAATTTGACAGCGAATTCGTAGATTTCTGTAAGCAGCTTGTCAAATTCGAAATCTCGGTTAAATATTCTAAACAGCAATTAAGTTTTGTGCAATCAGGGGTGTCAGTGATATAAATAAATCACACATGTATTTTTTTTAAATTCCGTCTTGAAGGTTCATGTATTATTCGCTAATTCCATTGCTGTCTAGAGACTTTCTTAGTTCATATGCCCAGAAAATTGCACTGCAGCAGACACGAAAAAAGAGAAAATCCTGATGATTTTCATTGTCGTAGATCTGCAAGAAGACTCAGATATTTGACCTATAGCCAAGTTAAAAATAGAATATTCATTGAGACCTTGTTATCAAGAGATGGCGGCCAAATCTCACAAATGTAAAGGATACTATGGATAAATTGGATCCAAATAATATTTGGATCCAATTTACAACTTCCAATCGACTTTCTGACTGGACGTCCTCCTGACAATAAGATAACTACCACGAATTGTGCCAGCCAGGTTAGTAAGCGCCTCGGAGAAAACCAAAAAAGTGGTCCGGAAGAAGTTATATACAAAGAGCGATATTATGAAGTCACGTTATGATCTAAGAGCCAATCATAGTGTATTTATAGTCGGTGAAAGTTTGGTTATACGATCCAAAGAGAGCTAAGGAATACTTGCCCTTGCAGAACGCTAAAATGAAAGTGGTGCACCTCCAGCGACTAGCCCGTTATCAAGATAAAGAAGAAGCTTTATTGGGGCAATCAACTCTAAAAAGGGGACAAAGTTGCGAATTTATTTGTAGTTAAAGATTTGTACAGTTTTAATTTGTTACTAGTTATTGTAGCTTATAGTTCTAGCTGAATGTTCTAATAGGCTTAATTCTTTTTACCCTGTAATATCTAGATTTTTCTAGTATGTTCTATCCTTTTCTAAAGGCTATATAAATTCGCCGAAAGGCATCTTTTGATCGGTTTATTTTGAGATTTCAAATTGTAAAGAAGTTGACACTGACAAGATTTAGGGTATTATAGTAACAATTGTTAGCTGTAAAACTGTGTAAAATACCTTCTACTGATATCCTCAGACGTATTTTGAATTTTGTTGCTATCTTTATTGCGAAAGTAAATTTACAGGGTTCTCTCAATATAAAAAAACATAAAAATGATTCGTTAAAATTTGTAAACGGCCCTGGACTAAAAAGTTCATGCAGAAATAAAAATAAAATAAAACAAAATAAAATAAAACAGAATAACAAATTATTCAGAAAAACAAAATTTACTTTTTGTAGGACAATATAGTTTTCGTAAATTCAAAGACACAGATGTTGCAGTTACTGATACTGTTACAAATATAAGACAATATATTGACAATGGCTGCGAATAAGGCATATTGTCTTTGGATTTACGAAAAGCTTTTGACATTGTAAATCACAATATATTTTTAAGGCACATTTATCAGTTGGGAATTAGGGGGTTAACATATAATTGAATTCAAAATGTTACATACAAAAAGAATACAATTTGTACAAATTAAAAATATTAAGAGTTCAAATTTATTAATAAGTTGTAGATATACATAAGGATCTATAATAAGACCTGTTCTTATATATATATATATATATATATATATATAATATATATATAATTCGATATCTAAATTAAACTTTAAGGTTAATATTAAATTGTTTACAGATGATACTACGATTATATATTTTGATAGAACTACTTCAGAAATTTACAAGCAAATTAACTATGACTTAAATCTATTACTATCATGGTTATAAAACCCACCTTTATGCTTATAAGTAAAACCAATAAAAATAAAAATATCTCTCGTTTAAAAATTTAAATGAGGAAATATAAAAGTATAAAATTTTTGGATATATATTTTGATGAAAGTTTAATCCGAAAAATACATATTAAATATTTACGAGATAGTGTTTCCCCTATAATTGGTATTTTGTATAAAATAAGATATTATATACCTTTAAATTTTTTAAAAAATTATTTATTTTGCATTAGCTTGTTTAAAATTTCAGTACTTAATTTCAGTCTGGGGATCTGCTAATTCAAATAATCTAAATCTTAAAAAAAAATACAAAACAAAATTATTAACTGCATTCATAAACTACCATATTTGAACCTACTTCCAATTTATATAAACCTAAAGGATATCTAGACATAAATTCACTATATAAATTAAAAGTTTGTGTATTAATTCATTGTATAAATCGTAAAATAAGACACTCAAATATCATATTACATAAGACAAATACAATACACCAACACAATACTTAGACAAACAGACGATTTACTGACATTATTCATAAAAAATAATTTTCAAAAACGGCCAATTCTATACACTGGAATTATCACCTACAATAATTAACCAAAGAAAATCAAGCAAGTAAATAATCTGGGGAAAGACTAAAAAAGTTTTTCCTGGAATAATGAGTTAAAAAGTTATGAGGGAAAGTTATGAAATTAGCTGTAATGACTGCGATCTAAAATATGGGCAAACTAAACGCTTAAACATTCGTTTTAAAGAACACATGGCACATTTAAGATACGGAAGAACAGAAAAGTCAAGCGTTGCCCAACATGCTTTGGAAAAGAATCACCGAATAGGAATTAATCTTAAGTTATTAAAAATGTATTTTTTTTACATTTGAGAGTATAGAAATAGTTAAATGTTTTAACAGTATTCCTTGTAGTTCTCTTTGTATTATGAATATTTTTCTTGTTATTTTTATATTTTTAGTGTTAGTATCTTTTCTCTCTATTATTTGTTATTAAAAATTATTTTTTTTACGTTTTAACAGTATTCCTTGTAGTTCTCTTTGTATTATGAATATTTTTCTTGTTATTTTTATATTTTTAGTTTAGTATTTTCCCTGTAATAAACTATTATAGTTGGTTGGGAATAAATTAAAAAAAAAAAAGAATTATTAATCATATATAGAGAAGGTTTCACTGCGTAAACATATAACAGATGGATACAGGGTATATAAAAAAGTTAAAATAATTAAAACAATTTATTTTAACTTTTTGATAAACCATGTATATCTCTGTTAAATGTTTGCGTCGTGAAAGCTTTCCTGTATGGGCTTTTTAATTATGTGTACATAAACTTTTTAGACAAAGGCCACTTACAAATTTTAATGAAAAGTTTTTGTATTTTTTTACACTAGTTGTAAATACTCTAAAACTTCTATCTGCAACAATTGCTTTAGAGAACTTTATTTAGAAAAACGAGTTTCGACCTAGGAATAAGGCAAAAAAATAAACCCGTTATTGTCAAGATTTGAGAAAATCCTGTTTATCTTCCTTGGTAATAAAGATAACACTTACATTCAAAATTACGCCTTGGGACATTAGTATAAAGACTCTAAACTGTTACAGAAATTCAGATTGTTGTAGAAAAACAGTAGAATCTTTCTGCACCCCTTTTTAAAAACACGCTGTATGCGCACCATTTTTTATCCTCAAAAATCTCGCGAAATAGTAGTTACCACCTCTCACCTGCCAAACAGCGTAGTTTCTCCCTTTTAGAAATAAAAAAAAGTATGCCTCATTGAATTTAGCATTGAATGTCCAAATCAATGTTCTAGCGATGTTTATTTCAGTTTAGTTATTTCAGACGTTGTGCAAGCATACCTCTTTTTTTATTATTAGGGGCTGTTCCTAGAAGGCGCCAGATGGGATCGAAAGACCCAGATGTTGGCAGAATCTTATCCAAAGATACTCTTCGATGTGGTACCAATAATGTGGTTGAAACCGGCGCAAAAAGAATTCTATAAACCACCACCTTCTTACAACTGTCCCGTGTACAAGACGAGCGCGAGGAGAGGAATCCTGTCCACGACGGGCCATTCGACTAATTTCGTGATGTACACTACCTTCAATAGCGACAAGCCCGAAAAGCACTGGATCAACAGAGGCGTGGCCAGTTTGTGCCAATTAGACGATTAGGATTTTTTTAAAAACTTTAGATATAAGTATACTTTCAATAAATTTACAAGATTTTATACTTCAAATTTGTATTTTCATTCAATTTTTTTTATACAGGGTGGTCCAAAAAGTTGTTAATATTTTTTGCTTGCCCTGTAGAAAATTTGCTAGGAGGGGGAGAATGGTGGGGTCGGTCTTAAACGATAGTTCGGATCAGGGGAATTGAGTCACTATGCAGCAATACACGGGAGTAACAACAAGTCTGCCACTATGGCGCGCCGCAGATTTCGAAACGGTTCAATTTGCATGATATTCAGCAATGTCCAAGGCTTCTGTTGATTAGGCAGTGGTTTTGTAAGTTTGAGGAAACTGGTTCAACGTTAAATAAATCAGGTCAGCAGGAACCAATGAAAACATTGAAAGCGTGCATCCTTCATAAAGATTTACACTTGCACTCGTATAAGGTCCCAGAAATGTTTACGTTAATACCATTAATTTTTATATGGTTAAGATAAACAAGAGACACCAAAAATTAATAAATCGAAGTTTAAGTTTTGTCTTTTTATCAATACAGAAATTATATAATATTTATGTATGTGTAATACAGTGAGCGCTTAGCTTTTTGCAACTCAGATATCAAGTTTGCCATGAAATAACAACCAAGCACATTGTGATTCATTTGTTGTGGTCAGACCATGCCGGAGACGCGTTTAAAGTTTAACGCAGGCTTTTCTTTCTTATTAAATTCTCTAAAAATTAAATTTACCGGTCATAGTGCCTTATTTGAAAATGTCATAGATATAAAAAAGGGCATCTCGGAAAATGAAACCAAAGGCTCAGTCTTCCGGTTCGTCTTGTCGAATGCAGACCTCTGTGTTGATAACATAAGTGGTGCCACGTGTTCGGTTTTGCTGCTTTATTTCGGGGGGAAACGGGAGCCTTATTTGAAAATGAGGCCTAGTTGTTCCTGTATTTATCCCGTTCGTCTGCCGCAGTTCTACATAGAATATTAGCGTAAGAGTGGGAGGGGTAAGGGGATAAAAAGTTATCTCGTGAGACCAGTGCTCTAAGGGGCATTGAAAATGTCAAGAGATATAAATTTTGTGCCATCCGGGCCCATCTCGGAAAATGAAACCAAAGGCTTGAGGGAGTCTCTAAGAATTTTGTGATTTCATCTCGCGAAAAAATGGAAACAATCCAACCTGACAGAAGAAAGGTTTTTAAAATCAAGTGAAAATTGGTTAAAGAAGGAAATTGTGTGGCCAAAATCAATAAATAAAGTGAAACCATCCTTACCTAAGTCGATTAAACAGTTTGAAGAGCTTTCAAACAAACAAAAAAGAAGAAGAACGGAAGAAATGCGAAAAGAAAATGTTGCTGTTCTTCGTTTTGCCGTATCAACAAAAATAAAAGAAGGTGAACCAGACTTTGATTCTTATTTTTCAATTTCAATAATTGAGGAGGGGATGTAACAAGGGGGCTATGCACTATCAAACATCAATCCTAGGACAATTAGGGCGATTTTTACAAAAATTCAAAAAAAACAAAAATTCTAAAAAAAATAATTACAAAACCGACTTTTATTTTCTTAGAAAAATAATTGTTGTAACTTCTAAGGAATTTTTTGGTATCAAAATCTGAGTTTTAGGAGAATTAAGGCAATTTTTATGAAATTTTGAAAATATGAGATTTTGATACCAAAAAAAAGTTCAAAACCTTTTTTTTCATTACTAAAATTTAGAAAACTGTTGTAAAAATTATTTAGAAGTTACAACATTTTTTCTAAGAACATGAAAAAGTCGCCCTAATTGTCCTAGAATTGAGATTTTTGATAGTACATAGTCCATGACAATAATGGCACATATAGTAGAACGTTTCTGAAAAAATCGTATTTTTTGAAAAATTGGCACTTAGCCCCTTTGTTACTTCCACTCCTCAATTTTGTTCGTCGTTTTTGTCAATTTTCGATTAAACTTTTTAAAACTGACTTATGATTGATAACATTTTATTATTATTTTTAAGGTAATCAAGACATTGGAAAAATATAAAAATTTTTAGAAAGTAAAAGATATTCTGCATTATTGTCAAAACATGGAGCAACATCACTGTCACGAAATTTCAAAAGAAAAGGCATTAGCTCTATTTATTTCATCTGACCCTTCCAAACAGCAATATCTCAACATAAGAAAAATGGCAAAAAATGAAGGGTGTAATATTTACCCTTCGTACTATAAAGTGCAACAGGCAAAATTAGAATGTTATCCACCCAAAAATTCAATCATACGGTGTCGAAAATTTTGCGAATAAAAACATCAGACCCTGGAAAATCCAGTGCCAGTCCATTTTACTGTAGACCTTTAAACTTTCAGTTTATTAAGGAAACAAAAAATGTTATTTTGGAGTGTTGGGAGTCGCTCAAAGATGAAACAAATCTGCTTGAAAAAACAACTCTTCCAAATGGAGTAAATGTAAAACACAAGCTGTACCTTACAATGATAGATGGAAAAATTTGCTCAAGTTTAGCAGGAGCGAGTTCAACGTCAGTTTGCTATATTTGAGGTGCCAAGCCTATTAATATGAATAACTTGGAGGTAAATTTTGTCAACGTTTTTAACATTAATATATTTTTTTAAATTTTATCTGTATCTGTCTGTGCGTGTGTAGCTCTTAAATTTGTGAACAGGTTTCGATTTAGTTTTTTTTTCATTCAGAGCTTGTTTAGGAAGTAAATCTAAATGGCTAGTTTGGCAAAAATGCTTTAATTAGTTTCGAAGATAATAAGGTGTTTTCTTATCTTGAGTTAAAAAAAAACGGCTGTTTTAAACGAGATTACAAAGCTGTTAATATTCGATTTTTTAGGCAATTGGAAAAAGAAAAGTAGATAAAAAGCAATATGATTTGGGGATCTCCAGTCTACATTCCTGGATACGGATTCGAATGCATGCTGCAGAGTTATATATTAACCTTTGGATGGTATTACATGCCATCTTCTCTACACACATTTTTTGATACACGGAGCAAAAACCATTGAAAACTTTTTTTTCCGATAGGGCATCTGTCTGAAGAGGCTGCGGAGTCTATAAATAAATACTTTCGAAAATACAGAGAGAATGCCATTCAAGAAGGTCTAACAGAACTTTTGCAAATGAAGACATTTTGCATAATCTTTTAGTGTCTTCTGATCCATATATATCAGATATGCGTAGCTATGATAAGATTCATATATATTTTCTCTTTTGTTATAATATAATTAGCTCTTTTTGTAATAATATCTGGCACAAAAGAATTTTTGTTGTATTTCCTATATATTTTCCTATATAATATAATAATATTCGGCAAGAAATCGAAGCCAACTCCAGACACATCCAGCCGCGTTCTAGAAAATTTTAGTGTGCCGTGACACAAATGGGGCACATCATAAATTTCCAAGAATGTTTGTAAATTTTAAAAATAAATTCTGTTAAAATTATTCAGATTTTTTTTATATTTCAAAAAGTAAATAACTAGTGGGACCACCCTGTATTATATTTGCTTTAGTGATCGAACCTTGACACCCCAAGAAACAGTTTAATCTTTATGAAGGTTTTCAGGATACTAAAGTAATACAGATTCATATTGTCAATAAGTTCCCAGACTTCTCAACTATATTTTGCCCAGACTATTAAGTGAATCACGATGGACTTGACCTTGCATATATTAGTCGTGTGCAGTGATGCTTAAAGTTTCCGCCCAGGCGGTCAGTTTGAAGTAGAAACTGCTTCTATATGTTAGCAATATCGACGCCAGGCTTATTGAATATGCCTTGATTCCTTTCCACTGCATCCGGTGTTGGTTTGACGATACATGTTCCGCTATGCCCGATTTTGACGTCTCTCCCTTTTAAGTATGATTAAAATGCTCTTTAACTCATACTAAGAGGGCGTTTTGTCTCTACAAGGTACGAGTCACCACATTCACACTAGATTTGGTAAATGCATTCTTTTTTCTTATCGATGTCCTTTGGCTTATTTTTTGTTAGAAGGCTTCATAACGTATTTCCCGATTTAAATCGCTGGCTATTCTCCGAATCTTTTCAGATATTCCCTTAATATAAGGTATTATGAGAAATGGTGTTGTTTCTTGCAGATCTGACGATCATTTTGTAATTTTGATATTGTATTATTAATCTTTCAAATTAACCATTCTGCAACAGATCTTTTTTTATGTTTTTAATTTCTTTCTTATCGATGTAGCCGTTACTTGATGGAAATTCATTATACACTAGTATACAAAATAAACACGTTTAGTTTATTAATTTCCACTTATTTATTTTAGCTTGACAGCTGTTTCGACATACTGTGTCTTTGTCAAAAGCTAACTTAAAACTCACACTAAAATCTGTACCAAATATAAAAAAAATATATAAAAATCTTAATGGTGTCAATAAAACAATATCGGTGTTTACCCATCTCGTCTATTCTTTAGGTATAAAGATTTAACAAAGGAGAACCATTTAAGTCCAACTAATCATTTAATAAAATATTTCGGGTTTTCCTCTTATTAATTTCTAAACTTTCCAAATGGTTCAATTTGTAGCTTTTATTAGCCCTATGCAAAATTTTATATTCCTTTTTAAATGTATAATTTGCTTCTATCAAATGTTTAGCGTAATTGGAGTCTGTTTTTTCTTTATTATATGAGGATTTGTGTTCTTTTATACGTTTATTGAAACATCTACCCGTTTAGCCAATGTAAACTTTATCACAGGAACCACATTCTAATTCGTATACCCCTGATTTTTTAGATTTATCAGTCCTAACACTGGAACCTGTGGTGGAAGATAGATCAAAATACAAGAGTTCTAACCACACTACACCACAACTTGTTACGTTCTGGACGCGCGTTTCGCTAACCAAGTTAGCATCATCAGCAGCAGATGATATAAACTGAGTTTATATCATCTGCTGATGATGCTAACTTGGTTAGCGAAACGCGCGTCCAGAACGTAACAAGTTGTGGTGTAGTGTGGTTAGAACTCTTGTATTTTGATAGATTTATCAGACTTGGATTTATTATTTTTAATATATTTCCCTAATGTATTATTTGTACAGAAGGCAACTTTATAATCTGCTCTCATGAGATGTTTACTGATTTTAGAGCTAATTTTGCCTGTATATGTTATTGTATTGAATTTGGCTATATCTTTTAATTTATTATTTGGATAGATTAAATTGATTGCTTTTTTATATTGTTTTTTATTTACTATTTTGTCGACTATATTAGGACTATAGCCATTGTTAACAGCAATCTGCTTTATAATATTCAATTCTTTATTATAGTTATCTGATGACATGGGTATACTAATTAAACGATGTACAAAACTGTTGAAAGCTGCCATTTTATGTACAAAAGGATGATTTGATGTTTTATGTATTGTTATATCTGTGTAAGATGGTTTATGATAAATTTGAAAATCGTGTTTATTGTTATTGTTCATAATTGTTAAATCCAAAAAATTTATTGTCTTATCTTGTTCCACTTCTAACATAAATTTAATATTTTTATGTAAATTATTAATAAAATCTAAAAATAACCTTAATTGTCTCTCTGTTCCCGTGAAACACGCTAGTATGTCGTCTACATATCTATACCAATAAATGAACTTGTTTCTTGACGGGTGATTATACATTAATTGTTCAATATTATCTAGAAATATTTCTGCTAGTATAGGACTCAAAGGATTACCCATTATTAAACCTTCTTTATTTACATACACGGAGCCATTGAATTCAAAGTAATTTTGATCTACACACACTGTTAACAAATCCAAGATGTCGTTCTTAATAATATGATTAACTTTATTCTTGAGTAATAAATTATCGACTAAGTTAATAGCTTCAATAGGGGGGACACTAGGAAATAAGTTTTGTACATCTAAAGAGATTAATATGGCATTCTTTGGGATTGTGACATCTTTTATATTGTTAATTAATTCTAAACTATTTTTAATACTAAATTTTGGTTTAAAATTACAAAATGTACTAATAATGTCTATTAATTTATTAGAAATCGTGTGAGCTGCAGCTGTCACATAAGACACTACAGGTCTAATGGGCATATTGCCTTTATGCAGTTTAATAAATGAATATAGCTTAGGTACTTGTGGATTCATTATCGTTACTTTATATTTAATTTTATCATCAAATAAGCTACTATCTTTAATTATATTTTTTATAATTTTTTGATATATTTCTGTCGGATCTTTATCGATCTTTTGAAATTTATCCGGATTCAGAAATTCTGAAGTTGTTTGAATATAATCTTCTCCTTTTATTGCAATAATTGTTTTTCCTTTATCCGCCCTAGTGAATACAATATTATCTTCTGTCATTTTATTGTTAATATTTTTAACTAAACTATAATTGTTTGATAATCGTTCATTAGACAAATCCCAAGGTATTGAAGTAATTGATTGAGCTAATATATGTTTATAGTTATCATTACCTATTTTATTTACTACTATTTCACATTCAACACCTAACATTTCTCTAGATCTAATGTTATCTTTAACCTGAAGGTTGAAATTAAACCCCTTTTCTAATAGTTTAATTTCTGAGCCTGTAAAATCTGTATCTGTGAGATTATAACAGCGTTTAAAAATACATGATCTGAAAGTGGGTTATGACAATTGTTAATTTTATTTGCAGTTTTATTGTAAATTAATCTATCTAATTTATCCTTTTTACTTACGTATTTCTTATGGGAGTTTAGAATTAATTAACAATATAAAAGATGTCACAATCCCAAATAATGCCATATTAATCTCTTTAGATGTACAAAACTTATTGCCTAGTGTCCCCCCTATTGAAGCTATTAACTTAATCGATAATTTATTACTCAAAAATAAAGTTAATCATATTATTAAGAATGATATATTGGATTTGTTAACAGTGTGTGTAAATCAAAATTACTTTGAATTCAATGGCTCCGTGTATGTAAGTAAAGAAGGTTTAATAATGGGCAATCCTTTGAGTGCTATACTAGCAGAAATATTTCTAGATAATATTGAACAATGTATAATCACCCGTTAAGAAATAAGTTCATTTATTGGTATATATATGTAGACGACATACTAGCGTGTTTCACGGGAACAGAGAGACAACTAAGGTTATTTTTAGATTTTATTAATAATTTACATAAAAATATTAAATTTACGTTAGAAGTGGAACAAGATAAGACAATAAATTTTTTGGATTTAACAATTATGAACAATAACAATAAACACGATTTTCAAATTTATCATAAACCATCTTACACAGATATAACAATACATAAAACATCAAATCATCCTTTTGCACATAAAATGGCAACTTTCAACAGTTTTGTACATCTTTTAATTAGTATACCTATGTCATCAGATAACTATAATAAAGAATTGAATATTATAAAGCAGATTGCTGTTAACAATGGCTATAGTCCTAATATAGTCGACAAAATAGTAAATAAAAAACAATATAAAAAAGCAATCAATTTAATCTATCCAAATAATAATTTAAAAGATATAGCCAAATTTAATACAATAACATATACAGGCAAAATTAGCTCTAAAATCAGTAAACATCTCATGAGAGCAGATTATAAAGTTGCCTTGTGTACAAATAATACATTAGGGAAATATATTAAAAATAATAAATCCAAGTCTGATAAATCTAAAAAATCAGGGGTATACGAATTAGAATGTGGTTCCTGTGATAAAGTTTACATTGGCCAAACTGGTAGATCTTTCAATAAACGTATAAAAGAACACAAATCCTCATATAATAAAGAAAAAACAGACTCCAATTACGCTAAACATTTGATAGAAGCAAATCATACATTTAAAAACGAATATAAAATTTTGCATAGGGCTAATAAAAGCTACAAATTGAACCATTTGGAAAGTTTAGAAATTAACATGAGGGTCATTCAATAAAAAGTATTTTGACCAGTTGGACTTAAATGGTTCCCCTCTGTTAAATCTTTATACCTAAAGAATAGACGAGGTGGGTAAACACCGATATTGTTTTATTGACACCATTAAGATTTTTATATATTTTTTTTTATATTTGGTACAGATTTTAGTGTCAGTTTTAAGTTAGCTTTTGACAAAGACACAGTGTGTCGAAACAGCTGTCAAGCAGAAAAAAATAGGCGGAAATTAATAAACTAAACGTGTTTATTTTGTATACTAGTTTTTAATTTCTGCCTCGAGGTCTATCACATTATTACAAGTTGTTACAGCTCTGTTGTAAAGTGTTGAGATATAGTCCAGTGTGTGTGGGTTTTCGGTAGATTGTAGTTCTGCAGATCGCTTGACGAGAACATGTTCTTATGCCGTTTAAGTGACTGAAAAATTCTTGTCATTTGCAGTCGAAATAATAAAAGTACCATCTACATACCTAAGTGAAAGTTGAGTCATGATTTGAGCAGTATTTAGTGCGTACTCTTCGAACAACTACCACTGGAATGAGGGATGACCCCATCGAAAGACCCTCATCTTGTCAGTAAAACTTTCTTTCACTTGAAAGTAGGAGTTACGGAGACAGAATTCCAATAGGTCCATCACACAATCTATAGGCAACGTTGTGCGTTCCAAGAGTGATTCGTTCAGCTTTTGCCTAATTATGTCTAATTTCTACATAAAAACTAACAAATCTGTCTTCTTGCTATAATATAATATCCTTAAGAATATTAACAAAAGGTTTCGAATTTTGAACAAATGAATTCGTTTTACCTTGTAAATGTTGAATGATCTCTAACAAAAATTTGGCTAAAACACTTACTGGTGAGTCTCTGGAGCTAGCGATTGGTCTTAGAGGTAGGTTCGGCTTGTGAATTTTTGACAAGCCATAGAGATGAGGTACCATGCTGTAACGTGGCGGTAACTTGCTGGGTATCCTATCTCGGAGGCAGGCACTATATTTCTTCAATGTCCTGTATACCTTGCTTTCGATTGCGCTTGTGGAATAGTATTTTGTAGTTTCTTTTCGTCAAGACTTCGTCGATATTCTGATCATATATTTCGGTGTTTATAATTACTGTGGCATTCCCTTTGCCTGCAGAAAGAATATTTATGGAACTGTTTTTCTGAAGAGGCTTAAGTGTAGTTTCTTCTTGTTTGGACATATTAGTCGATACCTTTGTCCTTTTATCTAAAACTTCCTTCCTTATTGTATGCTTCAGGCTGAGCAAAATTAAGACCCCTGCTTAACAACTGTTTTCTGTCTCTGGTAATATTTTTTCAGAAACGTTGCAATATCACTTGTTGGTTCCGTTTGGCGGTGAGATTGAAGCTTCTGTAATTTGTGTTGGTGTTTAGTGTGCAACTCACAATACCCTATATACAAGGAACATTTGAAAAGGCTCGGAGAACAGCCAGTGATTTCAGCATAAAACCCGCTTTTAAAATGGGAAAATACGTTAAGAAGCCTTCAAACAATAACTAAGCCAAAGGACATAAGATAAGAAAAAAGAATGTGTTTACCAAATCCAGTTTGAATGATATGACTCGTATATTGGAGAGACAAAACACCCTCGTAAGAGTCAAAAAGCATTTTAATCATACTCAAAAGGGAGAAACGTCAAAATCTGGCATAGCGGTACATGTCTGGTAAAACCAACACCGGATGCAGTGCTTGGAAGCTAAAATTTTGTATAGGGAGCAGCACTGGCGAAAACGAAAGCTTATAGAAGCAGTTTTCATAGAAAGGAATCAAGGCATATTCAGTAACCCTAGCGTCGATATTCCAAACAGATAGAAGCCGCTTCTAGCTCAAACTGAGCTCCTTAAATTTCGAGAACCAGAGGGCGGAGACTTTACGCATCACCGCATATAGCTTTAGAGTTAGCATTTAGTTTACACTTTAAAACGACTGGAGATAGTTACCACTCGAAAAGTTCGGAATAAAAAAGGCAATGCAAGTCCGACAGAACGAGTTTAGTGAACATACTATATTGTCTACCATATCCAAACAAAGCCAAACCAATATACAGCTCTACGATTATTTTAGAAACTAGAATTTTTAATTTTAGTTACGTATCCTAAGATCACACTGGAAGCCTTAAGAAGAAGCGATCAGCGTGATAATATACGAGAAAGTTACCAAGTTAATTGTACTGAAATCCTTGTAGTCTGTCTAGTTCACTACGTATAGGTGGTGGTACATGCACAAGTAGTTCTGAGTGTTTTTTGTTAGCCGGAAGGCAGATTTTTTTTTATCAAACAAGCAATTTTATATGATGTTGTGTTCATCAAACTGAGTTTTTGGTTAGCCCAGATTAGATTGGATGCAAAAAAAGCAGTCTTAAAAAAAGTCAAAATTTTTCTCATGAATATATTAACGGTTACATCCATACTGCTATAAATTATATATACCACTTAAAAACAAATTTAAAATATTTGGTTATATTCTATTACTTTTAAAACGGTCGGTTCAATTTAAATTTGGCCTTACAATATGCCAAAATCGAGATCATCGAACCAACAACAATGAGGTAAAATAGTACTATTAATTAAAAGTACAGCCCAATAGTAGTCAAGTATACTTTTTGTACCTTGAATACTGATTATCATAGTCCATATCGAAAGACATGGAGGAAGAGGTCGGAGCAAATGTTGTACCTGAAAAATACGCTTCTATCAATTTTTATATGTACGAAATCGAATAAAAAATATATATATTTATAATTAAACCAAATATATCAATACTTGTTTACTGAAAAGCAATAAACAATAAATAAATATTAAGTGTATTGAATTAAATATGCAGTTCAATGCATACAAGGTGTTTGGCGGTCGATAGTACGTTAGACGTTTAAGTTTGGCTTCTCAAGTAATTAATTGCTCCTGATCTATTGATGTAAAATATTTTCAAGCGATGCAGCGTTGCCGCTTGTACCAAAATGTAGCAATATCTTTGATATTTCAAATGATACATCCTGTATACGATCGCTTCTTTGGTTTCGTAATTATTTTTGACTAATACCTTCCTATACCCATCCCTAATGGTTTTCGAGTTATTAATAAAATACTTTCCATATTTTTTATTTAAAACATAACTCGAATTAAATGTTTATTACTGCAGTATCTGGATTCCTATAGAGTTGAAATTTTGGACGCAGCTTGTCAAGATCCTGTGTTCTGTATAGAAAAGTCTTTGCTGCTTTGTACAGGGTCCCTTAAAATTCGTGATTTTACTGCTAGATACAAGAATGGCAAGAAGTGCATTTTTTTAATGGAACATCCTGTATATTATTAAATAACCTGAAAAACAGTCAAAATTCCTTTCAAAGGATATATATTATTCCTATACCTAAATAGTAGAGTTTTGGAAATACGAATAAGTTTCTGTAAACAACGGATTAACTTGACATATTTGTCTTAGATAACGATGAAATGTCATGATGAAACAAACATGTAATTAGGAAAATTTTATAATTATTTGGACATTAATAACAATACGTATGTGCATTTCTTAACGAAAATATCTTCAAAATAATTAAAATGGAGGGAAATAAAATCAAATGAAGTTTTGATGAAATTGTTTATCCTTCATGGACAATGTGATCTAATTATAGCAAGAACATGCAGAAAATTCAATGAAATGTACCCTGATTTACAATTAATAAACAAAAGAAAGTTTGTTTACACAATAATATCATTAATTATGGAACAAAACTGAAAACAAACTAATTTCAGTTCGTCAAATAACATAAATATAATAAAACAGCAAATAACACAACAAAACAAAAATATAGATAATTAGAAAACTTTCTTAATAAATGTTAAAAATGACCGTTGACTTGAATGTGGATACTCGGAGATCCTCCTTATCTCACTGACACACACACAGCTCTTCAATGCAATTAATCAATCAATATATATATATATATATATATATATATATATATATATATATATATATATATATATTTATATATAGACTAGCAGAAACATATAATTTCTACAAGTGCAAAACCCTACAAGAAGAATTGCTTTCGATTATGTCACAGGGTACCCTCCTCCGATCATGATTTCTGGGCCTTTACCCTCATCAGGCAGGCTTGTACCCAGGGAGATCTGAAATAACAGATTGCTCGATATGACAAAATCGAAAACGAAACGTCTATCATACTGGAACAGTATTACATGCTAAGTATAACACTTAGCGCCACCTATTGGGGCTCCGGTGGTTTCCGGCTGCAAACCCATAGGAATTTGGCAAAGTATGCACTAGCACCATCATACGGAGAGTAGATACTAAAATGAATAAAAATGCGCTTTCACACACCTTTATCAAAAGTTCTTGGCCGAAAAAGATATATGTAGAATGGCAGAAATACATAATTTCTGCAGGTGCAAAACGGCCTACAAGAAGAATTGCTTTCGATTATATCAAAGAGTACCCTCCTGCGATCATGATTTCTGGGCCTTTACCCTCATCAGGCAGGCTTGTACCCAGGGAGATCTGAAATAACAGATTGCTCGATATGACAAAATCGAAAAGTTTATCATACTGAAACAGTACTACATGCTAAGTATAACACCTAGCGCCACCTATTGGGATTTTGTCATATCGAGCAATCAGTTATTTCAGATCTCCCTGGGTACAAGCCTGCCTGATGAGGGTAAAGACCCAGAAATCATGATCGCAGGAGGGTGTACCCTGTGACATAATCGAAAGCAATTCTTCTTGTAGGCCGTTTTGCACCTGCAGAAATTATGTATTTCTGCTATTCTACAATATGACAGATGATTAGTATGCGTTATTTATCGAAAGCGGTCAGTGATAAACTAAATCTTGTAAATCGAAATGGAAGAATACTCAAACGCTGATATTCTCAATCTGAGAATGTTATAAACTTTTGGAGAGAACGTGTCGTGTGTTTAATGAACGCCACCCTGATTTGCCGCCAATGAACAAGTCAAAATTCAAGAGAATTGAAACGAACCTTTTGCGTTTTGGCAAAGTTAAAGTTACAAAAAATGTTCCGAAACCAGTGACAAATGCCGAGGATAACGTAATAAACACATTAGTAATTTCCACGCAAACCCGCAAAGTTCAATACCGTCTGCAGAAAACGATTTGGGAATTTCTTCTTCATCTGTCCAAAGAATCTTGAGCAAACATCATATGCACCCTTATTCCTTCCAAAACGTGCAAGCCTTGGGACCTGGTGATGACGTCCGACGAGTAGAATTTTGCGAATTCATGTTTTTGAAAATTCAAGAGGACCCTCAATTCCTTTCAAAAATATTTTGGACTGATGAAGCGAAATTTTCTAGAGAAGGAATAACAAATAGAAGAAACGAACATTTCTGGGCAGCAGAAAATCCGCACGCTTTACGCGAAACGCATTCTCAAGAGAGGTTTAGCTTCAATGTTTTCGGTATAGTATTAAATGATCAGGTGCGGTACTGTATTTATGAAGACAATTTAAACAGTGATAAGTATTTGGAAATTCTACGAGGGACGGTTTCTGAATTTATAGAAGAAATTCCTATTGGTGAGCTGCAAAGTTATTGGTATCAATTAGATGGGGCATCAGCACATAATTCCGCTGCAGTTTATCTCCAATTATCTCGATTTTTTGAAGATCGCTGGATTGGTCCTAATGGCCCCCGCGATCGCCTGATTTAACACCCCTAGACTTTTATTTATGGGGATTTATCAAAGGTTAAGTCTATGCTTCCCCAGTAAATAACCAACAATATTTACTGGACAGGATACGAACAGCTTTTGCCGAATTCGAAAACGGACAAATTCAACGGGCCACAGCAACTGTACAAAGGAGAATTGAAATGTGTCTTCAAATGAACGGACAGCATATAGAACATTTGTTATAATTGAATTTTATTATTTTATTTATTTATTGTTGATTGTTAGATTGCTATAATTTTTAAGGTCACTAAAACAAGTTTAGAACAGTCTCGAACTTAGTAGATATGGTTAAAAATAATGTAAACAATTTATTACATTTATTACAAAACCTGATTATTTCGAAAATGGTTACGAATAGGTATAGGGAACCTTAATACAGTTCGATGGAAAATTAAATTATACATTTGATAGTGCATAAAGTTATAGGGTGTCCCATTTAAAAAAACGGACTTTAGCGGCTTTGAAAATGTGAATGTTTGCCGCTGAATTTAGGACACCCTATATAAAAATAGACAAATTCAATAAAAAAAATAGAAACCTAAGATTATTTACCGATCGTCTGCAAAATATGAAGATTATATCTTCAAAACTCACAAAAATATGAGATTTTAAAATTTCGTACCCCGATGGCTCATTTTTGGTTCAAGGTCAAGTATCGTAAGAACGCTTGAACCTAGGTATAGAACATGTTACATAAAATAGCATTAAATTATCCGTAGAATCCAAAAATATCATAAAATACAGGGTGTTCCATTTAAAATAAGCAAGTTGATACCTGTATATATATATATATATATATATATATATATATAAACTTCCGGTTAAACCGGAAGTGACAGGAAGTTGAAAATATTTCAAAAAAGAAGTACCCCTAAATGGCATCATCAAAAACTTTTAATGAAGGGGTTGCGTGAATAACCCTGTATATATGTATATATATATATATATATATATATATATATATATATATATATATATATATATATATATTATATATATATATATATATATATATATATATATATATATATATATATATATATATATATATATATATATATTTGCAGGAGTGGATTGACGAATTACCTTTGAATCTAATGAGGCGGATGTGGTTCCAACTAGATGGCGCTCCGGCACATTTTAGCAGGCAGGTGAGGCAATTTTTAGACGCGAATTATGAAAATAAATGGATTGGTAGGGGAGGTCCAGTATCATGGCTGGCAAGGTCTCCGGACCTCACAAAACTAGATTTTTTCTTGTGTCTTGGTTTTGTTAAAGAGCAAGTTTACCAAACGCCACCCACTACCATAGAGAATATGAAAATGAGAATTAGAAATGCATGAACAAATATCAATGCCGCGATGCGGAATAGAGTTAACAATTCCTTTGTAAATCGGCTACAAGTGTGTGTTGAAAGAAATGGTGGTCATATTGAAGATTTAATCAAGTGATTGTAGGACTTCTTTTTCTGTTCTGTCTCTTTAATTAAAATATTTATTTGCCTTTTTACATAAAGAAAAATAGTAGACTGAATTTTTAATTTTGCATTTTTGTGTATTAATGTACAGGGTGATTCACAGAGATTTGCCACCCCACTTAATTCCTTTATTTTTAATATTGAATATGGTATGGGTAAAATTTATGTTTTCTAATTATTCTATTTGCCGTAGATTTAGCAACACCTCTCTCCTTTTCTAACTACCTACATGAAATATGAGGATTTTCAATTAAAGTTTGCATAACAAGATATTCAGTTTCTTCATTTGCGGCTCTTTTCTGCCTTTCCAATTTTTGTTCGTAATCGACACATCCAGTTCTTTCAAATCGTTCTTTGAGTCTGACAAATGATACCTCATGAGGCATTGCTAAACCGTTGCGCATAAACTCTATTTGCTAAAAAACAATTTTGATCACTTGCGCCCAAAACATAAATCATGTTAATCAATTTTTCTCTAGAAAAATTCATTTTGAATCAATTTGAACACCGTTACTACACAAATACAAGAGTTTGACATTTCGCCATGACAATATTTTCCCCGTTTTCATTTGTTTTTACTTTAGGATTGTCTAAGGCATCTTCGTACATTAAGTTCTTACTAAATGTTGACACTACCTACGCTTTTATAATAGCCAAAATAGCAAAATTAAGAATAGTTGGTAAAATATCTGTTCTAAGTCTTTAGGTCGCGATTCTTAGCACAATATTATGAGCTGAATTTTTAATTTTGCGTCACTTGTGTATTATAATTAGAAAATTCGAAAATAAAGCAAATTCTAAGGCGATTACCATTAAAAACCAAATATTAAATACAAAAATGTCAAAATCTCGGAAACTATGACAAATAGGTATAGAACATATTTATAACAAAAGATAGGGTTTTGGGTCACGAATAGTCTAAAATATTAAAATACTGTACATTCCATTTAAAAAAATTAAGATATGATGTTTCTAATTTTTTTAAATTCTCCTACTTATCTAGGACCCCCTGTACAACGCCGACAAATTTTATTCACGTTGAAAGTCAACCCATACTTTTGTTAATGTTCCTGACAAAAATCATAATCCTATATCAAAAAGCCAACGGCCCACGTCGTTTGAAAAAAGGCACTGCAATTCATAATTTTTTACAAAATGGCGGATATTAGAACATAGGACATATTATACAAAAAATGTGTAGAATCAGGAGCAGAATCTAAATATGCAAAAATATACAGGGTGTCCCATAAGAAAAAACACAACTTTGCTTCGCTACAGATTTTTGAGACACGTATAGTATAAATGAAAATTATTTTAGGTTATGTAGCCCGTGTATATATATATATATATATATATATATATATATATATATATATTATATTATATTACTTTTTTAATGCACTTATATGACTGTTATTGTTTACTATTTTTAAAAATGTACGTTCTCTTTTTTTTATATTATATTTTTATAGTTCCTTGTAATGAATTTATCATAAGGGGGAATAAAGTTATTATTATTATTATTATTATTATTAATGTTGTTGTAGACCTAAGAAACTAGCAAAAGGAAATTAAATAGAAAAATAGTATAAAATGCATGTAACCAAACTTAACTCACCTGATATCGGGCTAGATAAATCATGACTTGACATCGATGGGCCTAAAAATAATATGACTATGAAATTAAATGAACTTTTCGTACATATATTGGATTAAAATAAATTCGAAACCCAATATAATAAAATTATTTACCATTAGTGGGAATTCCATCACTGTTGATATATAAATCTGGCTCATAGAGTTCAGGATTGACAATTTTGTCATGAAATGTATACTGCCACTCTACAAAAAAATCAGAAGAGAGAATTCTATTAAAACCTTAAAAGGTGAAAAACTAGAATTAGCATAACATCAGATCATACGTTTAGATCCAAGATGCTATTGTTTAAATATTATTTGTGGTATGTTGCCAAGAAAAACTGGTGTAAAATATTGAATGATTTTATCTCAAGTACCGCTTACCCGAATTTAATGATAATAGGTATGAAATTAAGCCGGATTCAATGGCATTGCTGCCAAGTTTATCGTTTTTCTATTAAAACAGTTTTTTTTAAGGGAACACGCCATATTATATTACATTTATAAAATCGGCGTAAAATTCTTTTTTCATATCCATAAGTTAATGAATTTCCTTTTATTAAAATACCTGCACACAAAAGGTTGTGTTAAACACAATGTCACTTTTGTTGATTTACAAAAATGGATCGTTTAACTGAAACAAAAAAAAATGAAATTATAAATATATTGGGTTATGGGGATAGAACGTGAAACCTGCAAGATGTTTGTAGCATTTTTAATGACCAATACTCTATCCTAACAGAAATCCAATAACTAAATCTACCGTAAGTAAAATTAATACAAAATCTTGTGAAACTGGAAAGGTCAAAGATGCTGTTTGTTCTGGTAGACCTAAAAGCGCAACATCCCCTGTAGCACAAAATATAGGTCCTAGCCTAGTGCACTGTTGGCCCAATATTTACAAGTGGGGCCAATATAGAAGTTTTTTAGCCAACGTTGGTGTTATATTAATAAAAAATATATGTTTCGATATATAATGCCACTTTTGGACCCATATAGGCTCAATATTTTATCAGTGAGGCACATACAAAAGTTGTTTAGCCTATGTAGGTGTTATAGTGGCAAAAAAAATATATTCGATATATAATGCCACTTTTGGGCCAATATAGTACCAATATAATATATAACCACTTATATATTTCTACCGGTTCGATGTTTTTTAGTCAACGTAGTACCTTCGTTGGGCCAATATGGACATAACATATTTCTCCAGAATATTCGGCCTCTATATCGCCATTGATGGGCGATCAGGCGGATCGGTCCGTTTCGGTCTTGTTCGAATACATGCGGGGCATCGCATGACTTGTGCTTCTGACATCCGAACAGTGTTGCTGGATTTGAGAGTTTTCGCGGTAAATATGAGATAAGTTTTAGTTTCTGTGTGTGGTCACAAAACTATTCGAATAACTTTTTAATTGCGCAACTTCTATACAGGATAAGGCTCAAACACACAAACCTGCAACTTTGTTATCAGGAATAGAAAGATAGGTGTACTAATATTCTACCAGTTCATTCCCATCTCACAGTTAATTTTTCTGCAAAATTTTGGATGAATCCTATAGGTCTAGGTTTTATTAAGACTTTTTTAAACATTTTGAATGGTCGCCATTTTGTTACGCAATATAGGATTTTTACCGAAATGGTACCCTGTTGACTGGCTAGTAGTTTTTTACCTATACCGCGAACAAACAGACAGACTGACAGACGGACGAAATTGAGAAAATATATCTTTCGGCATCTAAGGACCCTGAAACGTAAAGATCTAAAAAAAACTGGGAGGGTATTTTTTTTAAGATTTCCCTTACAAGGAAAATAAAAACAAATATTTATAAATGCGCCGAATCTTGGGATTAAAGAGTAGTATTGATTTCCCAAATTTCGTGTCATTCGCGACTTCTATTGGCAACGCCAAGTAACTGTGGCAACTCTGCTTCAAATACAAAATGCAAATGGCCAGTCAGTGTATGTATACACGGAAGACGGCAATGACGCCATAAATTTACGTTTTTCGAAGAAAATTGATGTGAAATAAAGTGCTAATATTTGTTGCATTTTGGTAAGTTTTATTTACGTCTATATTTTGCATTTGCAGCTCTAGAACTAGGTACACACTAGATTGTTTTCAAAATATTCACGCAGAGCTGAACATTGCCAGTAACGAAATGTCGAGATCGGATTCGTTAATGACTTAAGTCTTTAAGCTTTCAATCGGTTAGTGATTCCTTCAGTTATAAACAATTTGTATAGAAACAGACTTTTTCACTGTATTAAACTCACATTAGGTACAGGATTTATTTCTGCTATAGAATTAATTTGATATTTATTATACCCAATATTATACCCTCTTTGGCCCAATTTAAAATTCAAATTTACACTTTATTCCAACATAAAGCATATAGCAGGTTTTAAATGTAATTTGACCCTTTGTCAACATTTCTGAAAATTGATATCTATGTTTTAGTTCATGTCAAAAGAAGATTTTTTATAATTGCTCCAAAGTCCTTATTCTAATGGGGGGTTAACTGGTAAAAAATAACAATATTTCGTTAATAATTAATTCGTTAATTAATATTGTCTTTTAACAGGTTTTTGGGTATGCAGATTTGAATTATACAAACTGTTTGTTATTTTGGCGGAAAATAAGGAGTAAGGGTAAAAAGGGGATGGGGCGAACGTGAAAATTTATTCAAACGTCAATTTGAAATTTAATTTTCATAGAAAAAACAGTTATGGGGGTAAATATTTTGATTTATTTCGAATTTTTTTTCTTCCAGATACTTTTCTAATGTATGGAAAGTGCAGTACAATATATCAAAATTCAAAAATTTTTACAGAGGGCCGAACGAAATTTGAAACCTGCCATATCCTTCGAGTGCAAATCCTATACGGTGGCCTATCTACGAGGGGCCTAGGGATACCTTATTATCTCCGACATAAATTATATAGAAAGAAGTTTTATATAAAAGTTATTCGTTTTAAAACGATCTTCAATTTTTTAATACTTTAAGACGACTCAGCTGAGTGTTTTGTTGTTAGATTTATTTGTTTTTATTTATTTAAGGGGCAGTGCGAAGACGATTCAAAGATGTTATGATAAAGATATAAAAAAGACAATTTCGCTCTTTTGCAAAGGACCGTGATAGAGGGCGCAAAATGCCAATTACATCATTAGGCACCTAGCTCGAGGAAGAGAATTAGTAGAAAACGATCTGGCAGTTCAAGAGTCTAGTAACTGATGGAATCTCATTTTCGTGTTTTGTAGATTTTTGTTATCGATTATAAAACCCAAAAATTAAATGACATATTTTACTACATTAGTACATATGGTGTTAAAGTCAGTTACACGGTGCTACTAAAAAAAATCTGAATGAATTTTTCAAGTGACCTATGCTAGGCTCTTTATTGTAATAGAGCTCGATTGTCAAATTAATATAATGTATAAGTGTGCATGGTGGCCAAAAAACGGTTTTTACAATAAATTGTAAACAAATTTTTCAAACATGGTTTTATATTACACTATATATAGTGAAACCTAAAACCATGTTTAAAAAATTTTCAATTTTTTTATTGTTAAAAAACAGTTTAACAATCGAGTTCTATTTCAATAAAGGGCCTATATAAATTGGCAATAAAAAAACAGAGTCGGTATTGGTCCAGGATCAGTTCTTATTATTGGATCCAGATAAATTAGATATATTGGAGGTATATTGTGGAACAACATTAGTTCTAAACAGGATGCCAATATTGGCTTACAATAATGGGATAATATTTAAATAATCTGACGAAAACTTTCTTGGTCCCATATGAACTAGCCAATGTTGGACCAATAAATATGTGCTGCAGGGGATATGGTGATAAGGCTCTGAACGTTTTAATCAGTTTAGAAGAAAATCCGAACCTTTCTACCAGAACATTAGGAATAAAAAATGACGTCTCACCATGCCTGTAGACATTAAATATTTAAACTTAAGTTTTTTAGGTAATGGTGCACCAAATGATGAAATATGGTTATTTGCTCGGAATGTTCGGGTATATTTAGACAATGTTTTTTTTGGAAGAGGGGTAGGGAAGTAGGGGTACAATAGAGTGGCCACCTCGGTCTCCGGACTTGACGCCCTTCGACTACTTTCTGTGGAGACACCTTAAAAATGTGGTGTATAAAACTAAGCCGAATGACCTTGACTACTTGGTCTACTGTCAGGAAGTAAATAAAAAACATCTTAAACACCTTACCATTAATTTATTGTTTGATGTATTAGGTATTTCTTTTTTTGTATTGTATTGTTTCCATTTTTTTTACAACCTAATTTTAAAGCTGAGACGCTGTTTTTTCTTGCTAGTGTTTTGATAGTAAGATGAGGAATTATTGTGCTTTCCAGTTTCACGATATTTTTTGTTAATTTTACGTACGGTCGCTATAGTCATTGGATTTCTGTTAGGATATTTGTCTTTAAAAATGTTACAAATATCTTGCACGTTTCTCATTTCATCCCCGTAACCCAGTATAATTAAAATTTCAATTCTTTGGGTTTCAGTTAAAAGATCAATTTTTGTAAATCAACAAAAATGACATTGTCACATGTCGTCGCGTTAGAATAACAAAGGTCTATCTGGTCTTAAGACCATTCTGAGAAATCGCTGTCGAAATATTGGATGTTGTGCCATTTCATTAGTTTAACTTTAAATCAAAAACTGTCTTTACAGAAAATTAGTGGTAAATACCCTATATCAAAAAAAGGAATTAAAAGCAGTCTAAAATATACCATTTATTTTAATTTTCAAGTGGACATTAGCAGATACAACTTTGTTTTATAAATGAGGGAACTTGAGCTAATTTAACAAGGTTCTATGTGGCAGATAAACCTTATAGTGTCATGATTATATTGTATACTAGGAATCAAGTTAAAATAACAAAGTTGTCAGTGCCACTTATAACTTTGTTTTTTTGTATTGTGAAATAAAACATCCGGAATTATATTTAAACAAAACGTTTATTAAACATGTGAACTGTGTAGGAAAAGTAATAAACAATGCACTAGAAAAAAATGTTACAAATCACTACTTCTAATTATTCAACATTAACTTATATCTATGGTAGGAACTAATATAATGTAGGTACTTAGGTTACATTCAACTTCGGCAGTTTTTATTTAAGGCTGTTTAAAAACGAGGCGAAATATTTTTTGTTCAAATCGGGCATACAACCTGCCATCATTTTTTTTATAGCCTTTATTTTATCTTCCGAAAGGCTGTTTTTTATAGGTAAATTTTGTGGTTTTAGCGTCATCATTTGATGATTGAGATTTGAACATTTCATTTGTGTTTTTGGGGTTTTGTGAAGCCTTATTTCGCCGTGCTGTTGTTCGATCGGGTTTTAAAGTTTCCTTTACAAATTCATCAACATGATTTAATTTGTATTCAATTTCTGATAGGCTCTGGGTAAATCTTAAGGCGGCAACTTTAGAAAAAGGAATTTTATTGAACAATAGTTTCTTGGAGCAACTTTCGTAGTCTTTAAAGTCATCGTCTTTCATTTGTAAAATATATAGGGTTTTTTAGTGTTGACTGATTTTAAGTTTTTCATAAAACTTAATGACGAATAAAATTCCGTTTTATTAATGTACCTTTCAATGCTGCTGTGTGCACTGTCGACCTCTTGAATAGCACCATGGCCAGGTACTGAATATTTCATTGTAATACTGTTTAATTCTGGATGATCTCTCATTGCATCGATTATTGCAAATGAAATAAAGGAATTTCGGTTCTGCGAAACACATGAATCACTCCAAGTAGTTAAATCCGTTATGTTGTTGTCTTGCAAAACTTGGTCTAAAATTTTTCTGAATGCACTAGCCAAAATATTTCCACTTCTGCCTTGTTTTGCTTCTGTCCAAATAGCGCAATAGACTTGCCCAGTGGTGGAAAAATGTCCGGTAAGGTTGTAAATATTTAATTTTTGAGAATAAAAAAAGTCGCCGACTTCAGAACGAGGACAAGTGATGACATTTTCCAAATCAAAACACAAAGTTGGTACCTTATTTTCTCTATCTTTGAAGAAAGATATGTTCTCATCTGATTTTTAATATTAACATGTGTTTCGTACGATTCTTTTTCTTCAGATGTAAGTGGGTCCTCTTGATTTTTAATTTTAAATGATTCACATTTTATACACCTGTCTTTTTTTGGGATGTGAAAACCATAATTGAACTCCGTGGTAAAAACGTGGCGATAGTAGGACAGCTTGGCAGCAGTAATCTCCTTATCTTCACACCACACCTTGTATAAGTCATACATTCTAACGATACTTAAATTAGATTCTAAATATTTTCTTTTCGTGTTCTGTCTGCAGTAATGTGAGTCTATAACAGGAAAACTTTTAATGTGATTTATTATTTCTTGTTTCGCTGTACTATTTTTGCCGTGTTTTCCTCTGTTGTCTTTTTTAATGCCTGGTCCTACATGAGCAGTATACACAGGTTTTTGAGATATGTTATAGGTCCCCAAAAAGTATTTCTTGCATACTCGTATGTCTTCTCCTTTTATTTGAATGAAATACTTAAATGAAAAACATCTTCGTGACTCCTTGTCCCCGGTAGTCTTTCGGCCTTTAATTTCTTTTTTAGTAAAATTTTTAAGAAACAGATACTTTTCATTTTGGGTCAGAGACCAATAAGAATCAAAAGCTCGTTGTCTTTCTTCTTCTGATATTTGTTTAGCACAATTGAACTTGCATTTCTGTAAACAGTTTTTTTTTGTTTTGAATCTTTCTTGCCTTAACCACTTTTCCCCTGACGTTTACATATTCTTCTCCTGACTGACACTTCTTTCTTCGAACATTAACTTTCCATTCATTGGGTTGTGTTTTGCGCTTTCGCGATCGTTCTTTCTTTTCTTGTTGGACATCTTCTACAGCATTTTCGGGAAGGATTTCTGCTTGATTAACAACAATACATTGTTCTGTTAATTCGTTTTGTGTTGTGACAGGGAGCTGATTAATATTATTTACGACGTTTCCTTGTTCGTCAAAAATGTCGATAGTAATGACTTCACATGCAACTGTTGGACTTTCTGTTTCAATGACTCTACAAAACACATTAATGGATTAGTATACATAATTATGGTTTTATGTACAGGGTGTCCCATTTTCGTAGGTTTTACGGGGTTTCCAGCTTATGAGTAGAGAAAGAGAGATGCGGTTTTCGCGACACCATGCTACTTTTCGATGAAACTAAAGAGGCCGCAAACAGATTTGCCCTAACCATTTTAGTTTCCGTGCTACAGGGTGATTTTGAAAATTTGTCATTTTCGGACACCCCCTGTAACTCAGCTATCGTAAAATATATTTAAAATGTTTCAACTGGTATTTATAGATTTTTTCACGTAGAATTCAGTGGCGTACTCAGATTTTTGCTGAGAGTCATAGTTTTTGACATATTGGCATAACCTACTATTTTTAAATGGGACACCCTATATATTATTTTTTCATCTTATTCTTCGTGTCGAGAGCTTTTCAAAAACATACCATAAGTCATATTTATTTTCATAAATAACATGAAAAAATGCATTTTTCTTTAAACGGATTTATGGCATAGCAGATCAATCGAAATAAGAGAAGGTGGCTGTGGAGCCATGGAAAAAGTTAACAAATATTTATTAACGAAATAACAAAGTAACAGCATCAGAAAAAATTAGGAAGTAGGTAAAAGGTAATAATTATAATTTCATTAAAACTACAAATATTGTTCAAATTGTAGACCATTATGTGTCCTACAAGTGTGACAAACTTTAAAAATTCTTTTTAATGCATTTTCTATTGTAAATGACTGTCTTTGTAACTCTGCAAAAGCGTTTTCGGTGGCCATTCTTAGTTGTTCTAAGTTTTCGTATCGCCTTACATAAACCTTGTTTTCTAAATAACCCCACAAAAAGAAATCTAAAACTGAGAGGTCAGGGGATCGTGGTGGCCATCGAACAGGTCCGTGTGTTCCTATCCATCTTCCAGGAAAATGGTCGTTAAGCCAGTTTTGACTTATTCTGGCATTGTGGGCTGGAGCTCCGTCTTGCTGGAAATAAATCCTATTTAGTTGAGCCAAGGGAACATCATCCAAAATTCCTAATGCGTCTTCTAGGATTCGCACGTAACCAATCGAATTCAGATTTCCTTCATATATTTGGTAAACTATTTTTCGGTTGAAAATAAAACAGGAGACATTGAATCCAAATCTGCCCTGACGCTCCCTAGGAAAAATAACATGGTTGTTTTCTTGACTCCAAAATCGCGTGTTGTGTCTATTTAAAATCCCTGAACTATGTGCCTCGTCTGACCAAATAATATTTTTTTCAAAATCGATATCTTCTGCCTTCATATTTATAAACCAATTGCAGAACTCCAATCTGCGCTCTGCATCACCAGGATGCAGATGATGCACAAGTTTGTATTTATAGGGTTTGAATTTGTGCTTTTTCAAAATTTTCTGCACTTTGGTTTTCGGTACACCCGCCTCTTCGTCTATTTTCCTGCAAGATGTTTCAGGAGCTGTCTGAACGAGGGCTAAAACGTTGACCTCAGATTCTTCGTTGTCTTTATTGTAAGTTCGCGATCGAGGCTTGTTAAAAGATCCATATTGGCAAAGATTATTTTTAATTTTTTGAAAAATTCTTTTTTCTGGTTGTCTTCTCTCGGGATATCTAAGATAAAATAAAGCGAACCAATAAAGTCAAAATGCAGGAAGATAAAAAAGAACTAACCTGTTCAGATAAAGCTCTGCCGCCTGATCTGCATCTTCATTAGACAATATAAAACACGCGTTCATATCATATTTCTCAAAATATTCAAATTTTTGATTCTGAGCCATATTAAAAACAATAATTATAATAGACGTCAAGAAAAATTTAAACGCAATAATGCCAAAAATGACAGCAGTAATGGCTGCCTGATCATATTTTTGTTGGCGTTGCCATGGCTACCACAGCCACCTTCTCTTATTTCGATTGATCTGCTATGCCATAAATCCGTTTAAAGAAAAATGCATTTTTTCATGTTATTTATGAAAATAAATATGACTTATGGTATGTTTTTGAAAAGCTCTCGACACGAAGAATAAGATGAAAAAATAATATATAGGGTCTCCCATTTAAAAAATAGTAGGTTATGCCAATATGTCAAAAACTATGACTCTCAGCAAAAATCTGAGTATGCCACTGAATTCTACGTGAAAAAATCTATAAATACCAGTTGAAACATTTTAAATATATTTTACGATAGCTGAGTTACAGGGGGTGTCCGAAAATGACAAATTTTCAAAATCACCCTGTAGCACGGAAACTAAAATGGTTAGGGCAAATCTGTTTGCGGCCTCTTTAGTTTCATCGAAAAGTAGCACGGTGTCGCGAAAACCGCATCTCTCTATCTCTACTCATAAGCTGGAAACCCCGTAAAACCTACGAAAATGGGACACCCTGTACTGAAAGAAAATTGCGACTAACAAATTTACTTACCTTGGATTACTTTGCGGCTTACTGATATCAGTTACAACAGGCAGATCATCAAATTCTTCCATTTCATCAAACATTTCAATTATTTGGCCAGGATTTTTATCACTACTCATGTTAATTTGAGAAGGGCTTGGAAAATTTTCCACTTGTATGACACTAAAAAAAAATCAATTAGGTAGTTTAAATAAAGCATCTACCGCAAAATCTGAGCTTTAAATCTGAACTTACTTCTGATTATTATGCGACTCATCCGAGGCATTTACGGCACTACTTCTTATTGAATTTTCCAAATCCAAGATGTCGTTCAGCACTGAATTTTTATGAAGAGTGGTATTACCTTGACATGGAATTATCATATTATTTGTAACGGTTACACTAAAAACGCACATTAATGAGTGTAAGTACTTACACCAAAAATCATAAGTAACTTACTTTTCAGTTATATTTTGAGACACATTACTGAAGCTAGTGTTTTCTTCTTGTGTTTGGATAGTAAGTTGATGTTTATTAGGAGTGGTAATAACCATATTAACGTTTTTATAGTTGATGCCTGCATCTTTATCTGCAGTACATGCTAAATTCCATGCTAAACAGTGTTTAATTGTTATATTAATATAAAAAAATGCATGGCATGTAACTTACCCATTTCCAGTATTTTGGAACTTCGTGAATGCATTAGGTATCAGGTATTTTGTCGATATTTTCACAAAAATTCGAGTAAAAATTTCACCACCGCGAAAAATGGCGCGAATTGATATTGACAATTGAATATTGACATTTTTATTGATTTTCACTAGCAGCTTCGAGAACAAAGTTCTATCTGCATCTAGATTTTGACAGATAGAACTTTGTTATATTTTGACCGTAGATGGAACTCTGTAATATTGAAAATGCAGTTTAAATGCATGCAGTTAGAACTCTGTAATCATGTTATTTCGGTTATTAGTACACAGATGGTGCCACTATTACCAAAATAGTAAAAATAAAGCAGATACAACTATAATACATTAAAATCTGAATTTTGGCAAAAAATGCAGTTAGAACTTTGTTATTCTAACGCGACGATGTATCAGATAACCTTTTGCGTACAGGTATTTTAATAAAAGGTAATACAATAAATTATAGATATTAGACCCTTATTTTCGCAAAAACTGCTGACTTTCATAAATAGAGCCCTTAATAAAAAGTATTGAGAATTTTATGCAGATTTTAAAAAAGAAATATAATACAGGGTGTTTCATTAAAAAAAAGTAGTTGTCTTTTTATAACAAAAAAACAGTAAACTTGGCAACAATGCGGAACTCGCCATTGGATCCGGCATAAAATTTAGGTAAGCGGTACTTGAGATATTGCGCCATTTCCTTACTATTGTTACACGCTGTTATAACTAATAATCTGCATATCCCATGTCAAACGTTTCAACTCAAGCTATCATTTAAAAAAATCATCCGTTTATCAGAAAACAAATTTTATTGAGGTAAAAAACATATTCAACCATAATTTCAAATTTGTCACGTCATGTCATTCGAATCCGTCAAAATAAGCAAGTACTTAATGCGATGTTGCCGATAAAAATTAAATTGTCAAACTACTAACTGGTTAATAATAATTTTACTTTTAGATTTTTTTATGAATGATTTTTTGTATTTTCAAAATTGCCAAAATTTTAAAATTAAATTAATGTCTTTAAACGAATTGAGTCCGAAATTTATTTGCACGATGTGGCATTGCAGCAGTGGCGAAACTACTGTACTGTGGGCGTGTCTAGGATACTTGTTTTTTTATTTTTAGTCATCAGTTATTTTCCGGCCATGTTTATTCTGTTTTTGGGGCATAAAAGAATTATGCAAAACTAAGAATGACTTCTTTTTATTATTTTAATTATTTTCTTGGCATGCACAGTCCTTTATCGAAACCTACAGGAGGGCTAAAAGTTGTAGTTCCGCCACTGTTTTTCTAGTCGCTCATATTTACTTTCCTTTCATTATTTTGGGCACATAGAAACAAGTATGTAATATAGCCTTGTCATCCTTGTAGGGCCACATCTTATTCGTTATACTCATTTTAATTTTGTTTTCGATTTTGTACGCTATTAAAACATATTTTCAAGAACAATGACGAAAAAACTTACGGCCTTTAGTAGCTTGTGATATCAAAGAATAGTAATATTCCTTGTCTTTGGCACTCCATACCAACATATTTCTACATTGTTCTACTATTTCCTTTTGAGCATTCGCCTGCGCTCTTGAGTAATAGACTCTGGCACTAAAAGACAAATAAAAGTGGATTAATTTTTTAAACTAAAAACGCTATCAACAAAAAACTAAAATCAAAGTCAAAAGTCTCAAATATATTTGATTAGACTAAGTCTAATATGTCTAAGGTGACATGAGAACAGTGACAAGAACGAAGGGTAGAATCTTAGACAAGGAAAGAGAGAGGACGCGTAACATACGGATATTCCTTGGTCTTGCGCGTGTGACCGAAATTCGACCGAACGCCATTTTAAGGTGGCAAACTGTCGTGGCATCAAAATTATTTTGAGGAATCTTACTTAAATTTTGACTAAAAGACTAAAATATTCTTAGTGTTTCACGATGGTTAATTGTTGTGCTTATGATTGCAAATCTCGGAGTACGAAAAAGGAACCTGGAATTACGTTTCACAGGTAATAATTAAGCACTTGTATTTCTAAATGGATCGTAATTTTTAAAATATCTTGGTTGAGACTAGCTTTTGAAAAATAAATTTTATAATGTATAAAATGTATGTCTAAAAGATGCTACTGTACCAATTTGAACATTGTCCTTGAGTATTTTCATTCATGATATATTAATTGGGTAATAAATTATGCCAATCAAAACAACGTTTTCCAGTGGCGTGGAAAATACTATTAAATTAAAATTATCCTCATAGATTATCCTATTGACTGCTATAATTAACAATAAAATTCACTCATTATTTTAAATAAATGTGTGTCCTAATTTTATTATTATTTTTAGATTTCCCAAAGATACTAGAAGGCATGATCTTTGGATTAAAAACATGAAAATCAAAGACTGGAAACCAACGAAAAATGATAAACTCTGTTCAAAGCACTTTGAACAAAATTTGTTCTATCGTATTGGGGAGAGGACTTGTTTGCTAGATGAAGCAGTACCTACAATATTTCTGCAATTACCAAAATACCTTCAGGAAAAGCCTCAAAGAAAAAGGGTAGGGCTAACTAAAGTATTTTATCCACATATTTTTAAAAAGTGCCTATTTTGATATGGTAGCAGATTTAGAATAGAAAATTATGTAATTGGCCTGAGAGAAGACAGGTTTTTTTTTTGTAAGAACCAGATCAAGTTGGTGCATTTTTAACAATATTGTATTACTATTTGATTTTCCATAAAATCCATAATTAAATCAATTTAAGTAATATTAATATAATACACAAAAAGGCTAAGGATTACTAAAGTATTTTATTTATGTAATATTTAAAAAATATTTTGATACTGTGACATATTTAGAATAGCAAATTACGTAATTGGTTACACAAGTGGGCACCTTTTTAACAATATTGTTTTACTATTTGTCTTTCCGTAAAGCCATAATTAAATCAATCTTTTCTTATAGGCAACAAAACGATCCCGAGAAGAATTTGGGGAACCATCGACCAGTACAAGAATCGAAGGAAGTGACGCAATTCAAAATCCAGATGATACACCAAGAAAGAAGAAACTGCGAAAGCAATTGTTTCAAGAACAGAAAAAAAGAAAAATTCAATCAAAAAAAGTAAGAGTGTTGGCACAAAAAGTGAAACGCTACAAAAAAAAAGTGGTGTCTTTAAAACAACTTATTAAAAAGTTAACAGACAGAAATTTAATATCTCTAGAACAATCCAGTGTAATTGCTAATTTACCAGGTATAAGCAGAGATCTATTAAAACGTAATGTTGGTAAAAAAAGCAAATATTCTCCGGAATTAAGGATATTTGCTATAACCCTAAGTTTTTTTTCCCCAAAAGGATATGACTATGTCCGGCAAGCTTTTAACTCATGCTTACCACATCGCAGTACTATTAGTAAGTGGTTCAAAAATGTAAATGCCGAACCAGGTTTTACCCAGGAATCCTTTCAGATTTTAAAAACATATGTAAATAATTTAGATAAACCTATTTATTTGGCTTTAATAATGGACGAAATGTGCATTAGAAAACATTTAGAGTGGGATGGCAAAAAATTTTCTGGGTATGTTAGTTATGGGGTTGACCTTCAAGACGATGACAATGCAATTGCAAAAGAAGCGTTTGTGTTATTAGTGAATGCTATTAATGGACGATGGAAATTGCCAGTGGGATATTTTTTTACAAATAGCCTAAATGGACATCAAAAAAGTAGTCTCGTGTCCCAATGTGTAAAATTGCTTCAAGAAACTGGAGCAAATGTTGTGAGCATAACTTTCGATGGGGCCCCGTCGAACATTGCCATGGCCAGTATTTTAGGTTGTAACGTAGATTTAAATGATAATAAAACTTTTATTACATTAAATGAAAAAATTTATATTTTTTGGGATTACTGTCACATGCTCAAATTAGTAAGAAACACTTTTGGGGAAAAAAAAGTTTTGGTTGATAAAGACAAAGGATTTATTAAATGGGAGTTTATTGAAAATTTACTTACTTTACAAAATTCAGAAGGGTTACATCTAGGTAATAAGCTTCGACATGCACATATTAATTTTTTCAAGCAGAAGATGAAGGTCAAACTAGCAGTACAGCTTTTAAGTAACTCGGTTGCGGATTCTCTGTCTTATTGTGAGAAAGAGTTAGGACTTAAAGAACTTAAAGAATTCAGGGGATGTGAACCAACTTGCAAATCTATTAAAATAATGAACAATGTTTTTGACGTTTTAAATAGTAGATCTATAATCCCTCCAGGATACAAAAAAGCATTATGTGAAAAGAATTTAACTGTTACTACAAATTTTATTATCAATGCTATTGAATATATTTCTAATTTAACATTTTCTGATGGGGAATTGGTAATACACTCTAGAAGAAAAACGGGGTTCTTGGGATTAATAATATCCTTAAAAAGTGCATTAGCTATGTATAATGATCTGATAGTAGAAAAGCAAAGTTTAATGTATCTTCCTTTATATAAAGGTGGTTGGAACAATAACCCTACCAGTCGTCAGTTTACTGCTGCTTATAAAAAATTATTGGTCAGGGCAGAGATTCGGGATGGTGGAATGGGACATTCCATTGCACTTGAGGAAATTCCTATTTTATCTGGCCCTAGTAGATATATTGAAATATTGATTCAAATATTAATATGATAAATGAATCTAGACTCGACCTTTCTGAGGATGATCAAACCTATGATCTACAAACAATCTGGAGTGAACATGAATATATAATGAATACCAATGTTATAAGTAACTGTTCACTGCAAATTGTTATATATATTGCTGGTTTTGTATCTCTGCAACTATCAAAAAAAATCAAATGCGAAGAATGTTTAGGAGCTTTATGTGGTAATAAGGAAAATTTCTTGAATTCTTTAATAACAAAAAAGGACCGCGGTGGGCTCTCATATCCTTCTAAAAACATTATAGAAATCTGCAAAGTGTCTGAACATTTTTTAAGGGTTAATGAACCCAACTTAACAAAAAATAACTTTGTTAATATTTTAAAGAATAAAATCATGTTTGTATTCAAAATAATTATTTTAGTGAATTAAAAGACCATGTTTTAAATTGTAATAGTAACCATATTTATTTTCTAACAGAATCTGTAATTTCAAAGTACCTCAACATTCGAATACATTTTATAACAAAGAGGAGGTCTGAAATATTAGATCCTGTTCGAAACCATCTGACAAAAACCATAATTTTTAAAGGACAGTAAATTTTAGTTTTTTAGATGTTAGGTAGTAGATATTATTCTTGTAAATTATAATTTTATGTAAATCATGTCTGCGTCATTTATGAGAATTTTCTCAACGATAAATGACTATATATTTATTCGTTACAATATTATGTAGATTGTGTGTATGATGTGCGTTTCCATGCATGCATACAGTATGTAAAATTTAAAAAGTGAAATATGTATATTATTAAATGTCTTTGTTTTATTATATTAGTGAATAATGCAACGTGATTTAAATTTTAATAATTAATAAGATTTATATTTGTTACTTGCTATGTATATACTGCTTGTTGTTGTATAATAAAAAACTGTTAATGTTTGAGAACATTATATTTTATTTTATGTGGCCTAAACTTTAATAATCGATAAGGTTTATATTTTTACTTACTGTGTATAATGTTTGTTCTTATATAATAAAAAATCATTTTGTTAGATAAAGTTTGAAAAAATATATTGTTGTTTTTTTAAGTCATCTTACTCATTGGTTTGGAGCTTTTATAAAAATATCAAAATATACACTAAAGAGTACCTAAAAAATATATTCAGTTAAAGTATACCTAAAACTGAATTTTTATAACAATTTTTTCCAATATTCAATCAAAGAGCCTAAATCATATTCAATTGGTAGGGTCAATAAAGGAGTTTTTTTATTTTAAAAAAAATTTCTTTTATTTTGATTATTAGAAACTTAACATTTTATTTAGTAAATTGCATTTAGTAAACAATTTTATCGTTTGCATAAGTAATCTACGTTTGCCTTTCGGATACGCCTATGTGCGGATTTGCGTGGTGGCAAACGATCACAATTTTCGTTCCCTGTTACCCGTCCTCTCTCTTTCCTTGTCTAAGGGTAGAATAATTCAGAAAAATACTATAAAGGGCGTTGACTGACATATCAGAAGAGCAGAAATTGGCTAAGGAAAGATGAGCTGGCGGTTTGTCCAAAATGAAAAGAAACATCGGCTGAGTAGTCTTGGTAGTTGGGGTCGATATTCTTAAAAAGAAGAAGAGCGACAATTATGACATAAGGACAAGTCGACAATTGACAGTCAAACAGTTGTTTGTATTAATCGATGTTATTGAAAACTAAATGTTCAAAATTCAGGGATGGAGAAATTGTGCTTTGAAGACAACAAATGATTTGCAAAAGAAGACTCGGTGTTGGAAACATCAGTATTTTTATATTTATTAAATAAAGAAAGATGTTCCTGTACTCTGGTGGAAATCTTTCTACCCGACTATCCTAATAAGCCACAAATAAAGGTTTTTAGTCGTGGCTGATCATATATTTTTTAAAAATGCCGAGAAACTACTAAAACCTAAATTGAAGAAAGTTTAGTAATGATCTACTACATAAACAAAGCAAGATTTTAATGCAACAAAATTGTTCCACACCCTTGATGGAAGATAAAACCACATACAGGATGTCTATTTTAGTGTATACCACTATTGCTATCTCCTAAACGGCAAGAGATATGATGTTGGTTAAATTAGAAAAAAAATGTCCTTTATGGAGGACGTTAATAATCCGTTTACACAATCCGGACACTCTCATTTAACCAACAGCGTATCTCTTGCCGTTTATGAGATAGCAATAGTGGTATACCCTAAAATAGACACCCTGTTAACTGTTGGCGGCACGTTTATAATTTTCAGATTTTTCTGTTTCGGAAGTGTTTCAGAAATTATCGTATTAGGGAAAAAATCATCGGTGCCATTTTTATTCAGGACATTTTCATTTTCATTAAATATATTTTGTTTTTAGTTCAATTTTTGTTTCACTCTATAGAACAGAAGAAGAAAAAGAATTTCTTATTCAAGATAAAAATAAAAACACACTTTTGTCTCAAAATGCACTTAACAAATTTAAAAGGCCTTTACACTAATGGCAATAGTACAACACAACTAAATAAATACTGGACTTTTAATTTAAATTCATTTGTACTGAATGTAGAAATATAATTTACGCTCACAAAGTACAGCAGAACAAAAGCCAAAAGGTGTAATTCTTTTAAAAATTAGATTCATATAACTAAAAACGTGTAAATTTCACTAATGAACACGAGTCATTAAAGACTGAATGAAAAGCGATAAGAATAAAAAAATCAAAGGCGATTGTGGGGTTAAATATATAAATCACATAGAAAGCGCAAGTTAGCGGGGCATTACCCCAGCTGTGCGGAGACTAATTTTAATTTTTGAACTAACTTGCGATTTTCAGGACTGTCTGAGAAGTGTATGCCTGACGGTATCGTCTACAAATTGCTTTTGTTAGGATGACAGCCGTGGTATGCTGCCTACTTGGGCATCACTGGTGGGTCAACGCCCACAGCGTCCATGGAGGTTATTCTCGGACTGCCACCTCTGAACATTGTGATCCTAGAGGAGGCGAGAACAGGTCATCTCAAAATCGGAGAATTATATAAGGGACAAGTGTTGGAGATGGGACCAGACTACATGCCCCCCAGCAATCATTATGGTTGCCCCTTTGAGGCGGTAATCCAAGATCGAAGAGTGTAGTCGGATGGTGGGAAGGAAAGACTTCTTAAAGGGTTGGTCTGGTTTACAGACGGGTCAAAGACCGACGAAGGAACTGGAGCTGGGGTTTATGCAGAGCGACCGAGAAGAAGTTTCAATTTCTCACTTGGCTCTCCATTTCCCCACTGTCTTTCAAGCAAAAATCTTGGCCAGACTGCAATGTGTGCGGGAAAATAGAAGCCAGGCAGCCCTAAAGGCAATTCAATGTCCAAAGGTAACATCTAGACTGGTGTTGGAATGCGTAGACGAACTATGGGCGCTGGCTAAACGGAACACTGTCAAGTTGTTCTGAGTTCTAGGGTATAGTGGCGTCGAAGGTAATGAGAAAGCTGATAAGCTCGCAAGAATAGGCTCATCAGAAGCCTTTTTAGAACCAGAGCCCGTCCTTGGAGAATCTAAGTATACAGTACGAGGATTGGGTAAAGAAATGGGTGATAGATAGGCACAAGGTCCAGTGGCAAAGTAGACAAGGACATTTTTTTTTATTTAAACAACATACAGTTTTACAAACATACAAATAATAACTTATAAGTAACTACTAAGTCAGTAACATTACTTCAATACCTCAATATTCACAATAAAGAATGGTTGAACTGGTTCCGAAAGACATTGGGGAAAGGATCGATATCTGGGTGGCCATTTAGATATACTAATGACTGAGCCAATGAAGAGTTAATTCCATAGTTTGTTCGATGAAATTGGACATGAAAAATTTCATTCATTCTGAGCGCCTTTGCAGGTATTTTAATTCAAATTTGGGCAAGAAGATAAGGGCAATCTACATATCCATTGATTAATCCATGTACAAAGCGCAGATCATTAAACAGTCTCCTTATTACTAATGGTTCAAGATGAAGTCTTGAATAAACCTCATCAATTTGGTGCAACACGTTAAGTTTAAAGGCACAGAATCTAACAAATTTCCTCTGCACTCCTTCTAATTGTTCTTTATGTGTATGATAGAAAGGGGACCAGACCATGGAAGCGTATTCTAAATGGGTTCTAACAAATGAGCAATACAAAAGCTTTAAACCCAACATTTGTGGAGCTCTCCCTACAATGTATTTATAATGATCATGAAAAGTTCACTGGGAATCTACGATTACACCCAAATCTTTAATGAAATTAACCGCATTCACGATTTTTTCATCGGTCCAATACTCAAATTCTATGTCTCTTGTGCCTAAAAAAACTAATGGAGTAGCATTTAGACGCATTTAAAGAAAGACAGTTCTTGACTGACCATTCAGAAAATTTTGTCAAATCATGTGTAAAATTTCACAATCAGTTCTACTCTCTATCACTCAATATACACAAGTCATCAGCATGAAGTAAGAAATGGCAATCAGTCAGACAAAGATCAAGATCTACAAGAAACAAATTAAATAGAAAATGGGCGTAGTCCGTATTCCAAACCACCTAAGGGAAAGGTCAACAAATCCCATAGCTTGCAGTTTAGCTATAAGTAAGTTATGATTCAGTTTATGTCAAATGCTTTTGAGAAGTCAGTATAGATAGATTTTTCAGACTGTGTGTGCACTATTTTTGAGTACAGCAGTTATCTGACGCCGCTTTTTTCGCGTGTTTAGAGTGTGAAACTGTGTGTGTGTTTGATATCTTTTTACTTGTGAAAATCTGCTTATTTTAAATATTTAAAAATTGTATCCAGTTCTTTTATAACAAGCAGTGAAAACTTGGAAACAGTCAAAAATCCATATTATTACCAACTAATATAAAATCCATATAAAAACTGCAACAATAAACAAAAACGGATTACTCTTATCGGCAGTTTAAATTCCACAGAGAACTTTTTCATTTATTGGAATCCCCTTTTTTTGTGCATTATTAAAATATAACATCTTAAAGGGTCATTGAACCAAAACAAATAGGGAAACATTAGAAATAACTGTTCATGAGGTGTTGAATTTACAATATTTGTTTTCTGACGAAATAGGGTTATACTGTGCACCACTGTTGTACCAAACTTAGTACATTTAACACCAGATCTCTTTCTGTACTAAACTTTACAAAGATGCTAAAACAATTAAAGTGCTGTAAGAACCAAGACTTCCAAAACTTTATTTGTCTTGCCTGTTATGGCGTTTATCACCCTAGCTGCTTGGAGCGTCTCACCGAAACAATTAAAGTGGGTGGATGGGCACAATTGCTCAAAATGAGTCTTATTGTCTAAGGAAATTCAAGACCTAAAAAATAACGATGCTGATTTAATAACCCAAATAGACTCACTTAAGGTATCAAAACAAAACCTTGAGGAAAACATTACCAGTTTGACAGATATGAACCGAAACCTTATTACATCCATTAGAGTATTAGAGCAGGAATCTGAACGTAACTCGAGTGAACTGAAAAAACTTCATCAAAAACTATTTGAAGTACAAAATTCGCAAAATATTGCTGATATTGGCATACAAACTGAGGTTGAAGTAATTCCAGATTCTGCATCCACCGCTACTGCATCAAGTAGGCCCATAGTCGATATAAAAAGAAGAAGAAAGCTACTGATTGTGGGAGGCGAATCTGCCAGAGGCAGTGGGCTTTTATTTAAAAATGGTATGCACAACGGCTTTGACACCAACTGTCAATTTAATTCAGCTTCACTGTTTTCTGATATCGTCAAAGACTGTGAAGTGCTTGGAAGAGATTTTAACAAAGAAGATTACGTTATTGTTTTTCTCCCTACCTTTAAAGCTATGCATGGAATCAAAATTACCAAAGAGGATATTAATCAATTACTAGCTTGCACATCAAGAACTAACCTTATTATTGTGGGCTACAGTTATCACATAAATAGACCTGTCCTAAATGGTTTTATACATGAACAGAATGAATTCATGCTTTCTAATTTAGCTGCGGAAAATGCTTCCTTCATTCCGCTAATTTCAACAAACAGACAGGGAATCCTTAGCCGAGATACAAAAAAAAGAATTAATAGCTTTTATTATAAAGGGCTACATGGCCGAAAAAGTTCAGCTTGATGGAAATTTTGTATGTATACCACAAACCAGCCAATCAGCCCTAATGCATCAGATACTACGAAACGACGAATATTATCCAACTGGAGATCTACCAACCAATAACAGAGGGAAATCTTCACAAACATTACCAAGAATACAAGAAAATAAAGACGCGGAGACCCGCATAGTGAATATTAATGCTAGAAGTCTTAGGTTGAAAGCATCTCAAATGGACCTTTTTTTACACATAGAAAACTACCCAGAAGTTCTGTGTGTTACAGAAACGTGGCTGACCCAGAGTGAAGCATCTTGCTTTACTATTGCCAACTATGACCTGGTCACTCACTTCTGCAGAAAGGATGTTATCGGAGGTGGAACATCTGTGTTTGTGCATAGCGACTTCGGTAAGACTAACACACTGGAACTTGATGCTGTCCAAGGAATTGAAAAACAGTTTGAAGTATGTGCAGCAACGATTATTTTGGCCAGCAACCTAAAAATGATTGTTTGCTCGATCTACCACCCTCCTGGAGCAGACTTCAAGTTGTTTTGCACCTGCCTCGAAAAGCTTTTGTTACACGTTTGTAAAAGTAATGAACTTTTATTTGTGTGTGGAGATTTTAATTATGATTTTTTGCAAATAGATAGGAATACTTTAAACATTGTAAATATATTTAGCTCATATTCGAGAATACAGGGAAACTTCCACACTCTAGTTGATAATGTGTTTACCAATGCTATTGTGATCCAAGCAAGCAGACTTGACATAACATTTTCTGACCACAGAGCACAGATTTTGAGTTTTGACATGGGCAGTTATACTAGGGATGCTCCTCCATCCAGGGTGGTGAAACGTGTCTTTTCTATAGAAAATAAAAACTATTTTAACCATCTGTTGTCGACAGAAAACTGGATGTATAAATTGAAAGTTCTTCATGTCAGAGATAAATGTTCTTACTTTTTTTCCAACCTTCTATAGTTTGTTTAACGCGGCCTTCCCATACACCAGTTAAAAAACAAGTCAAATAACCACATAAAAAATCCGTGGATTACACCCGACCTTATAAATGAAGGTGATAATCTTAGACAATTAAACAGGCTTGTTAAAACTTCTAATTGCCAAGACTTACTAATAACATACAAAGAAAGGCTATTGCCATCTAACATCATTACAAAAAGTGCATGGCAACTCATTAATTCAAATACAAAAATTAAACAAAATCTTAAATCCATCCCTGAACAGATTATTTTTGAGGGTGAAAACATCAATGCCCCAAACAAAATGGCTAACCAATTTAATTCATATTTTACAAATTTTAAATCTTGTTGACGAAACACCAGTATCAACAGACGTTATTGTCCCCTGCAATGCGATTCCCCACACTATATTTTTGGTTCCACTGCCTGAGGGTGAGGTTTTAGAACTAGCAAAGTCTGTCTCAACTAAAAGATCATGTGGTGAAGATGAGGTGCCCTGTTGCCTCCTGGGTGACTGTATTGCTCAGATTGTGACTCCATTAACTTTTTTGATAAATGCCTCCCTACAACATGGATATTTTCCCCAGGATCTAAAGAACGCAGTAGTGGTTCCAATTCATAAAAAGGGCAGCACAACCGCCATCGAGAACTACAGGCCAATCGCCTTACTGTCTGTTTTTTCGAAGGTCTTTTAAGACAAGACTGGTTGTTTTTTTTAACCACTATCAGGTTCTCACTTATAGACAGTACGGTTTTCGGTTTGCATGCTCTACGGACATGCCATACTGTCGATATACCTAAAATTACTCGAAAACTTTAACAAAAAACTTAAAACTCTTGGGATATTTTATCACTTCTCCAAGGCCTTCGACACCATAAATTATAACATTTTGCTGGAAAAATTAAGTCACTATGGAATAAGAGGACCGGCGCTTGATTAGATAAGAACTTACTTAGCTGATAGGGTGCAGGCTGTAAAACTGGTAAACAAGGAAGGTGTCGCTGTTTCAGACTGGGTTAATGTTAGGGTGGGTGTACCGCAGGGCAGTGTGTTAGGACCTATACTTTTTCTAGCCTTTATAAATGACTTACCTCTATTCGTTAACGATAGTTATATAACCTTGTTTGCTGATGATACATCTACAGTATTGGGAGCAGTTGACTATGAAACACTTTGTGAAAAGGCAAACAGTTGTTTGTCTGACATCGTTGCGTGGTGTAAAAAAATGGTCTCTGCTTGAACCAGTCCAAAACCAGTTTTGTTGTATTTACCCCTTTGAGGGTGACTCAGGATAGAAGTTTTCTGGTGAGGAATAGTGGGTCAAGTCTCATACAACATGAATCTGTGAACTTCTTGGGGATCGCTCTCGACCAGCACCTCAGTTGGGATAGCCAGGTTGAAGATATTTGCAAAAAACTATACTCAAAAAATTATGCTATCCTTCAATTGATGGATTCTGTGGATGCATTCACTCTGAAGACCTTCTATTACGCAACTATACAATCTACCCTATCTTATGGTCTGCTTGCTTGGGGAAACTCTAGTGGCATAAATCGTGTCCTCATAAGCCAGAAAAGGATTCTTCGAAATATGGTTCGTATACCTTTTGGAGCCACTTGTCGGCCAACCTTTCATTTGTTCCTCGGGCAACGGAAAGTCGACCCAGAGAAGTTCTGGACTTTCCTGTTCTAGATCTGAGCAAATCTGCCCAGAGCTTTAAGCTGGAAAGGCTAACTTAAGTGAGCGCGTCAGCCTCATCGCAGACCCTCCCACAGTGTAAAGCTTCAGTGCCAGGGGTTGAGTTTTGGTCGTTATTCTGCGGGAGTCCGACACTGCCAACTAGCGCCGGGCCAGTTGGCAGTGTCCGTAAAAAGATTCCCACCTCGAACAACGAAAAAAACGGAGCTCTAAGGCGCTATGAATGTTCTTGGAAGTATAGATATATGCAAATTTATAAAGCTGAAGAGATGAAATGTTTAAATTTTATTAGAACTAATAGGCAGGTTGTTTATTCAAGGCGAAGTAAAGGGAAGGTATTTCTGGGAAAAGTAATAATAAATATATTTTTTTTTAAACTCAATAGGTTTTTTTAGTATATACAGTTTATTTCCGACATACCTTTTGATGGGTTTTTCATGCAGATAATGTTTCTTAGAATGCTTTGCGGTGTCATTTGCCATAATTTCATAAAAATAAAATTAAACAGTTTTGCTTAGAGGATTGATTTGGCATACTTAAATGGAATCTAATGCGTTAAAACTATTCTGAAAGTATAAAAATAAGTTTAAGTTAAAGAAGTAAATGTGGTAACTTCACCGAGGTTAAATTTTTATTTAAATTGATTTTAGACAGGTACTTAATGTACAGCGGCGTGCATAGAATTAGTGCATAGTTTCCCGAACATAATTTACATAAATGCTCTAACTATAATATTTTGGCAGGTATTTCCAGAAAACAGATTTTTGCAATTGTTTGCATTTTTTGCACCCCCACAGGATCTAAAAATGTAAACTTTCTAAGAGCTACAATTAAAATAAAATGATCTGTTTCCTAATTTTCTTGAAATTTGACTTTCGACTAGCCTAAACATTCGATAGTCGTTTTATGTTTAGGAAATGTGCCGAGGCCAACAGCTTATACTTACCATAAAAATAGAAGAATTAATGCTATTACACCAGGTTTGGTAACATACAACACAACTTCCCATACAGCACTGTTAGTTTTCAGTTTTAGAACGCCTAACGTGATTATTTCGTATATATGGTCGTAATTCCTGAACGGTCCGCAGTCCTTAGATGTTTGGATACTGAAAAACAATTAGTTCTATTTTGTAACAAAATATTTTTCAAATTTTTGCGTCAGTGTTGAGCCCCTGACTGAAAACCTAAATACTAGGGAGATATAGCACCTAGGCTCCATTCGGTCGCTCCCTCTAGAAGAGGAAGTTATTTGCCATTTATTTATTTATTTCTTGCAAAATGGGATATCCCTAATACATATATATATATATATATATATATATATATATATATATATATATATATATAATATTTATGCAGTATGAAAAAACAGCTTTCTGCAACTCCACCCTGATGGGTATCAAAATAAAGAGACCTCTTATTCCATTCTAAACAGTAGGTTTTTTTTAATAATTTATACTTGTATCAATTCGAATATCTAAATATGATACTAAATAAACAAACTTACTATGAAATAATATAACCAATCAGTCCTCCAATTGACAGCAAGCTCAAAAACGTCATCACCAAAAACCACGTGGAAGTTTGGGCGGCCCTCCAAGACTTGGCGGAGGGCTTGCATAAAACCAAGCCGATGCCGAGCCTAATGTACCAACTCAAAAATAGTTTCACCACCACCACTACAGGCAACAGAGGGGAGAACACCAGCCCCACCCAGAACAGGGTCTGGTTGTATATGATCTGCATGGTATTCCAGGCGATGTCGAATTCAAGGTAAGTATTCTTCCTAAAGTACCTAAAAATAGAACGATTTTTTTTTTAGTTAAAACACTAGTTTAAAATATAATAGGAATACAGACCAGTGGCGGCTCGTGATGAATTATATTGGGAGGTCAATAACAAAATTTAACAATAGGCATACTTAAAATAAAAATAAATATCTTACATTTAAATTGAGCTTTAAAATGCTGAATGACACGTTCGTTAAAATTGCACGCACATTCCTTTTATAAAAGATTTCTCGATACTTAACATTGTTAAAGCAGATAGTCTATCTTGGACCAACTCCTCAACAAAATTTATAAGCCCTGGATTTTCAGACAAAGCCGTTTCATCATGGCCACGAAGTACCAGCTCGAATGTCCCACTAAGGGATTTTCTATAAGCTGTGTCTAGCTGCGAATACCAACACTTCCGACAGTAGCATATTTTTCTTTTAAGTGTTTAAGTCTTTAACACCGGTTTTGCACCATAATGAGTCCGACGAGTCCTTAGAACACAACAAACAAACAAACATAACAGTAAAATGAGTTAAAGACTTCACAACCACATATCCAGTTAGCTAAATCGTACATACTTTTGCGAAAGTTTCGATGAACCTCTTTACTTTTGTCTTTACTAGTTTGTCGTATACTAAATTAAGTTCGTTAGCACTCTTTAGTTGTTTAATTTTTTGCACTACCGACATTTTATTTCATCTACATTCACAACTCAAACACAGACCACCTTGAGATTGGTTATTTTTGCAAAATTAAGTTCGTAAGAACTTTTTAGTGGTTTATTTTATTGCACTAGTCACTACCAATATTTTATTTCCTGTATATTTCCAACTCACACATGGATCATAAAAATAAAAAATATATATTACAAAAAAACAGTATATAAATCAATTTTCATCGATTCAAAACGCCCGTAAGAATATCGAAATCTGAACAATCGAACTTCCGCATGCCGACGTGATGCCGCGATCGATCCACTGTGGTTTCCCAAATGAACAAAATACATCATAATCAATAAAAATCAAATTTGTAAAAACCTATTTTTTTTTAATTAGCGATAGTCCAATTTCATGATTTTAAAATATTGATGACTGTAAAATCACGTATTCATTTAAAACAATAGGCCTAATCGTGACTTTATCATGTGTGCCGCGATAAAGACGTTGACAACCGAATCAAGTTGGCGCTGAGCTGTCGCCGCTTATGTCGCATTTTTAACAGTTTGTTGTAAAAGTGCCACTAGTGACAAAGTTTTCACTATGAATATTCAAAAACAAGGTAAGTTTTTTAATTTTGAGTGATAGAATTAGGTATTTTATGTAATTTTTACGTTAATTATACAAAATTTTCGATAAAATAAGCGTTTTAAATATGTTCCCCGAGTTTTCCCGAAATGACTCTCACAGTGTCAAGTAGCAACATGCCTTGACTTATGTTAGGACAAATATTGGTGTGCAGTTTTTGCTACTCTTTTTTCAATGATGATCTGTAGTAACTGAGACATTGCAAAATAAGGGTAAAATATGCCGTTCTTTTCAGGTACATCATACCGATGTTCAATTGATAGAATGAGTATTTTCGAGATATGGTTAACAAAGGCTGGGTCTGCTACGACGAGAGCAAAAGAAATATTTATTAATTTATCAGACCAATTACCCGAGGCTGAAAATTTGAATTCTACTGATTTGCAGAAAAAAATATTTTATTTGTGCAAAAAAATAGCAGAAAATTGGTCAAATGCCAGACGCAATAAAGATTTTTTTCTCAAAAGAAATTCTAATTGGTTGGTGAAGTCTGATGAAGTTTTCGTTAATATACAGGGACCTAAATTAACCCAGGTCAGCAAACCAGCATCTGCCCGCGGAAGACCAAAGAAAAGTTTTGATCAATGTTGTCGACGATCACAAAAAAGAAAATTGTCACAAATTTCTGATAGCTCTATGATTAATTTGATTCGACGGCCTTCAACTTATAACAACAATCACAAAAAAGTTAGTCCTGATGAAATCGTATCTCTTCTTGTGGAAGCTAAACTGACTAAACATCAGTACATATTATTGAAAAATTTTATTAATTCCAAAATGAACAACGACATTTTTCCTTCATATCAAAAAGTTTTAAAGTCCAAGAAAAAGTGCTACCCAGTGAAGATTACATAAAAGTTAACGAATCATCTGCTGAGATAGAGTTGCAAAACCTACTAGATCATACTGCAAGCAGAATATTGGCATCCCAAAAAGAGGTGATCGACTCTACTGCTATCAATCAAGAACAAAATCTTATTTTGTTAGGGAAATGGGGATTTGATGGCAGTAGTGGTCATTCAGAATATAAGCAATCTTTTCAAGATCCAACATTGCAGGACGGGAGTTTGTTTGTAACTTCATATGTACCCCTTCGTCTTGTTTTTGAAAGTAATCCTGAAAAAATAGTGTGGAAAAATCCCCGAACCTCGTCTACACGCTATTGCAGACCGGTTAGATTCCAGTTCATAAAAGAAACCCAGGAAGTGGCTATCAATGAAGAAAAATACTTCAAAAAAAAAATTAAATCCGTGAAGCCCACGGTAGTCTCATCTTATGACAAGAACTATTCAATAGGGCACAATTTGCAGCTAACTATGGTCGATGGAAAGATCTGTAGCAGTTTAAGTGATTCGTCTTCGGCCAGATGTTATATTTGTGGTTCAAGTCCCAAAGAGATGAACGATATCGATTTGTGTCTTCAAAAACAAGTTCGTCCAGAAACATTTGAGTTTGGTTTGTCACCTCTGCATTCATATATACGATTTTTCGAGTATTTTATCCATCTTTCGTATAGATTAAATATAAAAAAATGGCAAATACGGTCTAAAGACGAGAAACTACTTTTATCTGAAAGGAAAAGCCAAATTCAGTGTGATTTTAGGAATAAATTAGGTTTGATAGTAGATAAGCCAAAATGTGGAGGAAATGGTAATTCTAATGACGGAAATACCGCAAGAAAATTCTTCAAACATTTAGATGAATCCTCTGAAATCACAGGTCTAAACAAAAATCTTTTAGAAAGATGTTCTATAATTTTAAGGTGCATTTCTTCAGGATATAAAATTAATGTTATAAACTTTCGAGAATTTTCTTTAACCACTGCACGACTACTGGTAACTGAATATCCCTGGTTTAATCTTCCTCCTTCAGTTCACAAGACACTAATACATGGAGCTGACGTTATAGAAAACGCCATATTACCCATTGGAGAACTGTCTGAGGAAGCTGCCGAGGCCAAAAATAAAGAATATAAATTATTCCGACTAAATCATACTCGTACAAAGTCTAATATGGATCTCTTAAATAGATTATTACTTAGTTCAGACCCCTTGATAACAGAATTAAGAATATTGCCGCCAAAAAATAAAAGTAGTTTTCCCAAGGCAGTTCTAGATTTGTTAGAAGAATAGTGATAAATGTTATTATTGTTTGAAATTTGATTATTCTTCTCTAAATTTTGTATTTGAATATTTATTTACCTCACCTTTAATAAATATTTTATAGGTTAGTCGATGACTCTATTTTAACTTTCTTCAATCGAATTTAATTTAAGTAGCAATCCATTTTCTTGTTTGTATTGTTGAACTGTCATGCCTGTAAATTTCTAAAAATGTTTCATGTCACGTGCTATACAAAAAACCTATCAATAATAATGCCAATAATAATTACCATTATTGACATTGATTCTTTTATTTATCGCGTTATAAATTTAAGCAAGCTACTATTTAGTTGGGTCGAAATAATTTGTTTTCATTATTTTTTTAGCCAAAATGAATTTTACATGCAAAATGTTTAGATTTTTAAAAGAAGCAATTAAACAGTTTTGTACATATCTTTTTTAGAACACCCTGCATATACTTATGTTTTTTGTAAAACATACTTTGGGAGAAAAATAAATCGATGTGCTCAAGCGATTTTCCGGAAAAATCATTATACGAGATATTGAATTTATTTCTTACTTTACGACCACCCCTGTATAATATAATCTATTTCTTCAATTTCATATGTTAATGTTGTTTCTTCAATGTTTTGTTAATATATTTACCGTACATTTAATTACAATACCTTAATTACAATACAATACCAATGTCTATCATATGTAAAAATTACTATTGTAGTAATAAGTATTTATTGAATATTAAAAGGTTACCAATCTTGAAGCAAAACAAATTCTAGACATCTGTATTGCCAGATATAAGTCTGAGGGGACAATAAAATATGTACCTATTCATTTCTAGAGTATTTTTCCACAAATTTGAGCTTATAACTGAAGATATTGATTTTTGTCACCAATTAGCATATACATGGAACCACTGTGCGATCGATCGAATTATGAGGAGAAACCGGCTGATGACCCAAATCTCGATTTCATATTGCATTTGCTATCACGTTCGGCTGCCGCTCGGTAGCTGTGAAATCTTCGGGTACTTTCGTCAAGCTTTAAGGTAATCAGGGCAATTCGGACTGCCCAGCCTAGCTTAGTATAGCGTATTTTATTATGCCTAAGGAACGCAACGAGACCATTCGAACCGCCCCGCGCGACTAATAGTGTAGCGTATTTAACTTTTCCCAAGGTTCGCGTTTTATTACAGCCATTAGGAGGGACGGTCAAATAAATAATTTATTTTCCGAAATATTTTTGGGGGGTCACTGACCAAATACCCTATGGAAGAGCCGCCACTGATACAGACATTACCCTCGAAGAAAATAAAGTTCTCAGCACTTGCGACGCCGCATGCGTTGATGTCACACAGAGTAGGCCATTGAATTTTGCAGCGAAATAAGCCGAAAGGCGCGGCGTTGACACACTGACAATAAAATCATATGGATATATAATTTTTTTTAGTCATATTTACCGCAGCTTTTAGGCAAACGACAGTATTTTACGAAAGAGTATTGGGCAACCGACAAAACCCTCATTAGTCTGTTTTAGCTGTGTTTTTCGAAAAACTTAAAATAAACGGTATCTAAATTTTATAACGGAATATCGAAAAGCCTACAGTTTTTCAATATACAAAATAAAAACAATTTTTAAACAGAAAAAAATTAAATATGAAAAAATATTAACTTTCCGACAATCTAAATGTAAATTAACATACTTTTACTAACGACATTTTTTTTGTTCGTCAGCTAATAAGACGTTGAAAAGTCGACTCGATTTAGTCACTTCGATATCCTCATATGCCACACTTGATTTTTAGGCATAATTTAAAGCATTTTTAATATTTAATTCGCACATTTAATCTCTGTGCATTATTGGATTCTAACCAAATTACGGTTTCGCCCGCCATTTATTTAACAAAATTTTATGTTGTAGTAAGTTATATTTAGCTATCCCGTCAATAGATGGCGAGAGAAAGAGGCAAACAGAAAAATGATATATTTTTTTTTATTTATTTATTTATTTATTAATAAACGGGATACCCCACTGAATTACAATAAACATTTACAAAAAATAAATTTTCAAGTAAGGTAATACTAGTATTTTCCCAATACAAAAGTGTAACCTAAAAGCATTCATAAATAACAAATTTATGCAAGCATTCAAAACATACCAGGAATTATATTAGAGTCCAAGAATTTGTTCAATCATTTAGTGTCCTGAGAATTTGGGACTTGAATTTTTGTAATGAGCTTCCGAAAGGATCAAGAGAGGAATTATCATTTAATATTCTTAATGACCGTGTGAGAGGCATATTAAGTCCATAATTTGTGTGATGGAAATCGATATGAAAGAGGTCAGATCTCCTAAGGGTACGAGAGGGTATTTTGAATTTAATTTGCTGTAGTAGAAACGGACAGTTTACCATACCATTTAAAACTTTATAGGTAAAGCATAGGTCATTCATCTTTCTTCTGCAGGATAAGGATGGTAAGTGTAATTGAATGTCAAATTTATGTTGCAAATATCTTACAAACTTATTCTGAACTGATTCAATATTTGATATATGGACATTGTAGATAGGTGACCATACAATGGAAGCATACTCAAGATGAGGCCTAACCAAAGAAAGGTATAGAAGTACTAAAGATGATGGAGAAAAACTTTTCCCACATCTAAATATGAAACCCAGTATCTGCATTGCCTTGGAGGTTACCGCAGCATACTGATCTTTAAATGAAATTCTACGGTCAAATAATACTCCAAGATCCCTTACCTTATCCATCCCTTCCAATTGAACTCCATCGATCGTGTATTCAGATCTATATTGTTTAGTGACTGTGTAAAAGCTCATAAAGGTACATTTCTTAACATTTAGTGAAAGGTGATTATCATGAGTCCACTGCACAAAACTGTCAAGGTCAGTTTGGAGTGCCAAAATATCCGTCTCTGACCTAATAGGCATAAAAAGTTTCATATCATCAGCAAACAGTAGACACCTACAGGAGTGTAAGCTTAGGGCTATATCATTGACAAACAGTATAAATAATAGAGGCGACAAGTGACCTCCCTGTGGTACTCCAGATGTTACTGTAATGAACTTGGAACAAAAAGGCCCTATCTTGACCCTCTGAACTCTACCAGTCAGAAAACTCTCCAGCCATCTCAATAGATCAGTGGCAAACCCAAAAGACCGCAACTTGGCAATGAGCAGCCTAAAGTTAACACTGTCAAATGCCTTGAAGAAATCAGTATAAACTGTGTCGACCTGACAACCTTCCTCCAAGGCCTCCAGCACAGCCGTCTCGAACTCAACCAAACTGCTAACCGTGGACCTGCCACTCACAAAACCATGCTGCTGATCAGAAATAAGTTCTTTGCATGACAATTTTAATTGCTCCGAGACTAGGCAATCAAAAATTTTTGATATCGCCGATTGATTTGCTACCCCCCTATAGTTATTAACTCTACATCGCTCCCCTGACTTAAAAATTGGTACTATGAAACTCTCTTTCCAAACTTTCGGAAACTCGCACTCTGTCAATGACTTATTGAATAATATATGAAGTGGAAGAGTTATGGTACATACCACATTAAACAACAATATTTCAGGTACTCCATCGGGTCCACTATTTGATTTCTTTTTACAGTTAAAGATCTTATCAAAAACATCCACAATTTAATTTGATTCACAATTACATCAGATGTTCGTTCCTGGATATAATCAGGTACAGTTATACCAACCCTCTCTGATGAATACACTGTCTGGAAAAAGTCAGCAAAGGAATCTGCAATTCTTTGACCATCATCTACCATTCTATCCTCATAATACATACACTCAGGAAGATCAAAATTTTTACGTTCGCTATTTATGTACTTCCAAAAGTTACGTGGAGTATTAGATACATCCTGTTCGATTTGTGTGAGATAAATATTATGGTCTCGAGTAACCAACTGTTTACAAATAGCTCTATATCGTGAAAAATTTTCATAGTCATTAATACATTTAGATTGAATATATGATTTATGAGCTGACTTCTTCCATACAATGTTTTGTTTTAATTCAGCACTAAAGTATTTAGGAAAATTCAAGGTTGTATAACGTTTTAAAAGTACAAACTGAGAAATACCAAAGTTTAAAATTTCGTAAAAATAATCAGTGGCTTCATTTATATTTAAATTTTTTAATATTTCTTCCCAGTTAACTGACCCCAAATAATTGTTGAAGTTAACATAATCAGCATTTTTATAATCTCGAAAATATTCCTCTTTTTGTAAAACCTTTGTACATTCCACACTCAGCTCACAATAATAAGCAGAATGATGTTGACTTAATGGAAATAAAATATCACTAGCAAGTTGTATATTAATATTTCTTAAATGACTAAAGCCCAAATCCAAAAAGACATCACGTGAGTTGGGAACTGAAATTATTTGAAACATATTTAACAAAGAATAAGTATCAACCAAAGGTTTGGCCTGATAACTAATCGGACATTCTAGGGTCAATCCTTCATCATCTGCTTTTATCCACCTGGCCAAAGGTAAGTTATAATCTCCAAAAATTAGCACTTTAGCTGATGAGTAATTGAAGCAAATACTTTCAACCGTTTCAGAGTGAGCCTCATAAACCGTACTATCTGAACCTGGAAGAATATACAACGCACCAATGACCAGTTTTAAGTATCCGTACTTTATAAATATGTACAATTGTTCTACAGAGGTTTGTCTTATTTTAATAACATGTGAAGGTATATTTTTCTTGACTAGAATTATTACCCCACCTCCTCTTTTCTTGCAACTAGTAAAAACTGATCTATCACAACGATATACATTAAAACCCTTAACTGATACCTCACAATCCGAGATGTTATTATTTAACCAACTCTCGCACAAAACTATGACTTCATAATCACAACAAAGCACAGCTCTTTTAAAATCTGGAATCTTGCTGCTGAAACCACCAACATTTTGATAGTAAATCTTCAATGGGGCTGTAGTCAGTTTTTTGTAGACTTCTTAGTTAGAGTTGGTATCCCATTTTTATAAATGATAACCAAATTCTCACCCTTTTGATTCCTATCGTGCATTTCACCATATAACCTATTAAGATCTTGGCGTTGAAGTTTTGTCAGGTCAGCCTTCAATCTAAAATCAGTACTTCGCAGTTTTGATTTATTTTTTATGCATTTTCTAGCTATAAGCTGATCATGAAATACAATTTTTGCAGGTCTAGGGCTGTTTCCCTTTTTACCTATTTTAGATACTCTAAAGTTATTTTTTTCTATTTCCAACATTTCAATATATATATATATATATATATATATATATATATATATATATATATATATATATAATAGTATGTTTTCATTCCACGTACACCAACGTTATAACAAAAAAATGATCCTTGTTTGGAACATGTTCTGCATCAAAGCAGACACAATGATCCAGTTTAGTCAAACGACGATCGCGATTTCGCTCTTATTAGAGCTCATCAGGCCGCCATAGACTAGCAAGCCCCGTGTAGGGCAAAGGCACAAAATGGAATCACAAAAACAACTACTCCGCTGGCTAATACCACGACCGGCATTGAATTACATTGTGACTCCTGGCTTATATGATAATATGTTTTCATTCCACGTACACCAACGTCATAACAAGAAAATGATCCTGGAAATCTTATTTTCTTGGATCTAGGTTTATAATAAAACACAATTTTTCACATCAAGTCAACGGTTTGCTCATAGTGTTGAGCTTTTTCAAGACTTTATTTGGGATGACTTGATTTCTAAATTTTTTTCCATTAAAAAAAAATTTGAAATTAAGCCATCCCAAATAGTCTTGAAAAAGCTCAACACTTTGAGCGAAACGATGACTTGATGTGAAAAATTTTGTTTTATTATTAACCTAGACCCATGAAAATAAGATTTCAACGTATAAATATATGGTTAAAGAAAAATCCCTAGTTTAAATATATGTATATATATATATATATATATATATATATATATATATATATATATATATATATATATATATATATATATATATATATATATATATATATATACTTGGGCATTTTATATAGGCAAATAAAAATATTAAAGTTATTTACCAACAATACCTACTTGTAAATAAAGAACAAAATGAGGTCTAACACTGCTGCGCATACTACAGAAATGAAAAAGTCGAAAACAATCATTCTGTAAAATTCTTGCGCTAACGATGTTTCCCAGCATGATGACTTCTAGAAAAAAAGAAAATAACTAGCTAGTTTTATCCATGGGCGCCACCAGTATGAAATCCCGTTGGGAGTAAAAATCACTAATGAGCAATAAAAAGTAATTTGTTTTGTGTTAATAACAAAAACAACCAAATCTTGCACCACGTTTATCTAGTGATAACTTTGATGACTTGCCCGGGTGGGAGGCAGAGACATTCCAAGCGGGACAGGTGTCCCCACTGCCCCCTGGCGGCGCCCATGGCTATATCAGATTTGTATATATATATATATATATATATATATATATATATATATATATATATATATATATATATATATATATATATATATGTTTTGAGATACCATCATCAACTATAGCGCCCATTTTGTTTTTTTCTTATTTAAAAAGAACTTTTTTCCCTTCAAAATGAGGTATGACATCTATTAAACAAAAATTGTTCTTTTAATAGGTATCATCAGTCCTCGCGACGAAATAATGTCAAATTCTTATTCACTTGAAGCATTTTTTTTAGTGCGAAAAAAGTCAAATGTTCTTGAGACTTACTAAACTTACAAATTTGATACACGGACATTATTATAGGTAGATAATAATGCTGTCCATGTTGCCAAACTTACCACTTTAAAAGATAATTATTAAACTTATTTTTATGGAAGACTTATAGACATTTGTTCTGTCAATATGAGACTTACACTGTCATTCTGCAGCCAATAAACGACTAAAACGCCAATAGTAACCGCTCCCAGCAAAAATGTTCTAGCTAAAGTCAGGTACAATGAAACTTTGGGATTCTTATAATCTTCGTACCTTAAAATAAAATATATAAATCCCAGTAAATAATACTAAGTCTTTAAAAAATTAGTAAATTACTTACTTCACGATAAAACTTAAAAACATCGGCAAGAAAGTCATAACTGCGTTAATGAATATTGGAGCTACTATGATTCTATTGTCTCTGTCAACTTGAACATTATTAAGAAAATACCATATTGTGTAGGCAGTGGCAGCTAACAAACAAATGATAACGAAGTTCATGAAAAACTGAATCGTAACAGTCAGGAATCTTTGATAGAACGTGCCTTTATTTCCCTTCCTAGTGAAGTCTGATATTAATTCCTAAAATAAAAGCGTAATTATATACATTTATACACCATCGCCGATTTTGATGATTTTTGTATACATGTGGATTTTGGTGTTCTGTTTACGAATTCGAAGTCAAATTTTTTCAGTCATGTTTCGTTTTTGAGTGTATAATCCTATATTATAGCCCTATATTTTTTATATATAAAACGAAGATTTAGTTTGTATGAAGCATTTTGTTTATTTTCAAACGTTTCGGCAAGTTATTGCCTTCATCAGTGTATCTAGAACAATCATTTTTATTTTATAAACGACCTAAAGATTTTTTAAAAAATATATAATAAATGTGATTCAAAGAGAATTACAAATTTAATTTAGTTTTTAACTCATCTAAGAAGGTAATCTCCGGCATCATAATAAAATATTCACAATTTGTTTATGAATGTTTTGTTTGTCAATATTTTATTATGATGCCGGAGATCTATATATATATATATATATATATATATATATATATATATATATATATATATATATATATATATTGTAGTTTGTAAAAAATGGAGAAATTGGGGTTAGAATATCTATGAATTTTGTGGATAAATAACTCAAAAACGAAATAAAAAATTAAAAAATATATATATATATATATATATTTATACGCGTAGTTAATAACGTGTTATATAATCATCTGCTGATGACGCTAACTTGATTAGCGAAACGCGCGTCCAGAACGTAACAAGTTGTGGTGTAGTGTGGTTAGAACTCTTGTATTTTGATCTATCCTCTACCACAGTTTCCAGTGTTAGGAATTTACTTCTGTTTCTACACTCAGGTTATACACTTAAATGTTCTAATTTGCAATTTGTAAAATGATTTTATATTACATTACATTTCTTTAAATTATTGCAATTTATTCAGCTTAAGTTCTGATCTGGCTGATGTATTATTTTATGATCCTTATAGACTAATAAACGAATTTGAATTTGAACGGTAGTACAAAAATATATAACTGCATAAAGTGAGGTTAGGTTAGGTAAAGTACCAATAACAAAAACAATTTGAACAAAATCATTAGAACTGTTCTTAAAAAAATTATTTTTTTTAAATCTGATAGGTATCTACACTTTAGAATTTGATATGTTAAATTTCACTTTCACTCTATTAATATTTTCATGCAACTTTATTTATACGTTTTAACGGTGGCACAAAAAATGTTCAATAAACATTTTAAGCTTACGGAAAAAGTCTACACAAAACCATGCGTGCAGCAAAAATAAAGTTATTGTTTCCAATAAGCTCTAGCTAATATCAAATGAATCACCTTTAGCTCGTTGTAAATAGCTTTTGTTTTCAAGTCGGCAGCATCTCTAGTTGCGATATTGTAATCCCAACCACAAAAAATCTTGTTCGCAAATACATTTTTCAAGCCACCCTCGGTTTCTATGAAGCTTCTTCTATAGGATTTTGCGGCGCTACAACAAAAGATACGATTACTGTACAGAGAGTAATATGTATGCATATAGAGTGCTTATCTTGCCCTGAGCAGGTATCAACTTTTTTATTATAAATAGAACACCCTGTATATTGACTGAGATTTTAGTAGATCTTTTAATGACCAACCTAATGATAAATATATGTATGGATAGATGATGATACGTTTATAATATATTGGCTTTTATCTTTAGGATTTCACCCATATTTAAAATCATCCCCATTTGCCCATGGAAAAAAATGGCAAGTAGCAAGTTTGTGCGGCATTTCCAAACAATTTCGTCCACTAATTATAAGTGGTTACATAGAAACATTTTTTTTGTTTCTGTATAAATTGCAAACTCTACAATTTGCTTAACAGGTTGAAATACACATGATTGTCAACAGCGTTTAACACAATAAATATAAATATCATGTTTTGTTTCATTATATTTGAAAATGTAATTTTCGTGGAGACTTGGTTGAAAAACTCATTTAGTGATTCGGAACTACACGTAGATTATTTTCAAATCTATATCAGAGACCCATTAGAAAAGACAAGTTGTTCATTCAAGGGGGGATGGTGTCCTTATTGCCTTCTGAAGAAATATTAAAAGTAAGCATCTTTCAGTAACTGATAATTTGAATGACATCTTTGTTCTGATTGAAGAGGGTAAGAATTCTCTCATTTTGGCTAGTGTCTATTTTCCACCGCGATTACCAGCAAATGCATATCATCCACTAAAAATATTGATATTATCGCCGAGGCCCATCTAAATGCTATACTGGCCATATTCAGCAATATTAACTTGCTTCATAATTTGTGGGAAACAGAAGATCAAAGTTCTACAGTTACAAGTCTATCACCTACTACTTTAAGTGATGGTGATGATGATTCATGGCTGATGATTTTACTAGTTTTTCTAAGGGATTTGACAGCATTAACCATACTGTGCTTGTGTCAAAGCTGAACTCCATAGATAGTTAGTTATAACAGCTTTGAATCCAAAAATGTTCCTTCTGGTGTGCCTCAAGTTTCCCATCTGCACACCCTTCTTTTTACATTTTTTGATAGTAATCTTGAAAAATTCTCTCCATATAGTCTCTGCCACCTTTTGTGCAGATGATTTAAAGGCATACATGAATGTTTCAACCTCCAATGATTGTTTAAAACTCCAATCTGTCTTGAACCGCCTGTTAGTATGGTATGTTCTTAGAATTCCAAAAATTATTTTTTCTGGCCAATATGGATTTCAGTATACGGATAGTGGAATTGCTGTTGCACATACGACTGCAAGTATTCAAAATAAAAAACGTTTTTTATCATCCTTAGATTTATGCAAGGCATTTGACTCAGTTAATCATGATATTTTATTGAAATGTCTCTATTAACAAAATTTACACCAATGTAAAGGAAATAATTCATTGTTGGTTTAAAAATTATTACTAATTGAAAACAATCGGAACCAAAAATATAATTAAGTAGCCCAGGGTTCAATATTGGGATTTAATTTATAATACTTCAATTTCAAATTTCCATTATGTAAATGTAAATTAGTTTGATTAGCTTACATTTTCATTTGAAAGATGATTTCAAGATGTGGGTATTTGAATAAGTGTTTCAAAAAACATGCTAATTGGAAGATTCCTTGGGATAAAATAAGACAAAGATGTTATATCAACGTAGGTCCAAATCGGCTTCATTTCCAAGATACAGGGTGTTAAACAAAATTGTTTTGGAGTATTTCCCTGTATATTCAAACCTAATTATTAGATTAGATTGAAACTCGGTAGAGTAAAATTACGTACAGAAATACATTTTTCATGATGAATTCATTCATTCAGTGTTACCGACCAGTAATGTACAAATGGGTATTTGTTTACAATTATTGGCGATATTTTGTTTGATCTTGGCATTTTTGACAATTTGATGTATGGCACTTATTCTTTGATTAATGTTACCGTGTTCGAGATATTATCATTTTAAATATATAAATAAAAACATAATGCTGTATATCAAAATAAACTCGAAATTCAAGTAAAAGTGCTAAAGAGTGCGTTGGAATATTAAAAACAAGTACTCCTAATTTTGTGGTTATTTTTGATATTTGTAAGAAATACACGTGCATTTAATTTTAAGTATTCCTCTTTTAGAATAAAATAAATTATTTAAAAATGAATTATCTCAGACAAGGTTGGATTTATCCACTTTAACTAACAGTATCTTTTTTTTGTTCAAAACTAACCAAATAATAAGTGTCATACATCAAATTGTCAAAAATGCCAATAAACCATAAACATATTTCTGTACAGGGTGATCAGTTAAGGGTAGCGAGCGGCCATATCTCATAAGATATTGGTCGTATAGATTTGAGAAAAAAAATCATAACAAAAGTCGCCAAGAGAAATTGCTGAAAATTATTTTCGAGTTTGTCAAACGTCCGCTAGAGGGCGAACAACCAACACCAAGTAGAAAAATGGGGTTTTTATAGAATTTTGCCTAATGAAAATATATCGATGATATCATTTTCATATTTAGTGACCATTTCCCTACACTTTTTGTCTAAAATGTTTTGTTCTATATATCAAAATAAAGCGGTGGGGGAAGTTCAATTGTTTTTTCAAACAAACCAAGATGTCTCCCGTTTCTTTTGACCGATTTTAGCAAACTTAGGCTCACATGAAAGAGCATAATTTGCACTACAAAACGCTTATTTGGTTTTGAATTTTTGACTTTTGCTGGCGTCCCTAGATGGCGTTAACTGAATTAGTAGCAGATTTTTTAGTTTAAAAAAAAAAAACAAATGTAATGGTATATTCATTTTTACATATTTTAAAAGGGGATAAATTTCTCTATAATTTAATGAAAATACTTTATCATCTACCTTTTTTTGAACCGTTGATATTGACAAAAATATTTTATTTTATTAAAAAATGGCACGCCATTGCTTTTTGTCAAAATAAAAATCATTTTCGTAATCACTTATTAGTTGCTAACAAAAAGAACCTCTTGACTTTTTTTCGTTAGACGAACGGTTTTGGATTGAAAAAATAAGATGTTTAACAATGAAAAATCTTAATAAAACTGTCCAACAACAGCAGGAGCAATAACACTAAAAACAAGAACATGGAACTTTAAAAATAAACGTTAAAAATAAATTAATAGTTTTGTCGTAAATGTTCAAAATGTTGTCCATTATTTTGAATGCACTGGTCCAATCTCTTCTGGGTGGAGTTGACAGCTGTCTCAATTTCCGCTCTTGGTATAATATTTATGGCGTTTTGAATTCGGACTATCATGTCTTCTCGAGTAGTTGGTCGAGTTTTATACACCAAATCCTTTATTCGACCCCACAGATAAAAATCAAGGCAGGTTAAATCGGGGGACCGTGGTGGTCAGAAAAATAGACTGCCCCTACCAATCCAACGGTTAGGAAAATGCCTGTTCAAAAAATCTTGCACATTTCGTGAATAATGTGCCGGGCATCCGTCTTGTTGAAACCACATGTTTCTTCTTACTTGTAAAGGCACATTTTCTAAGAGTCCTGGTAAATCGTTAAATAAAAAGTTCAAATACATGTCACCGGTTAGATTGCCATTAAAGATGTGCGGACCGATAATAGCACCATTAATAACACCGCACGAGACGTTGACGCTCCATCGACCCTGCTGATAATCTTCAAGTAACCAGTGTGGATTAGTGTCCGACCAGTAATGCACGTTATGAAGATTTACCCTGCCATTACTGCAAAACGATGCTTCGTCTGTCCACAATATTTGTGACAAAATATGATGGTTTTCCCTAATGAAGTCTCTAAGCCAGTAGCAGTAATCGAGCCTACGTTCAAAGTCAGTGTCATTTAGGGCTTGATGAATCACGATGTGATATGGATGCATTTTAAAATCCATTAATATTTTTTGCACTGAGCCATAGGATATTCCTAAATCTCTGGAGATCTCTCTTATGCTTAAATGGGGGTCTGCATGAATATAAGCCAACACATTTATAATGTTATCTTCTCTTCTTACTCTACGATTTCTTCTCAAAGTTGGGGTTGGTTGCACTTGGCCATGTTGCCTTAAACGTAAGGCTAAACGATGAAAAACCATTCTCGAATGGTGTCTTCGGAGGGGATAACGCAGTGCATACTGCCTAGAAGCAATCGCAGCATTTTCAAAACATTGAAAATAAATTCTCAACATATCAAAGGCTTCTTCATTCGTAAAAGGCATGATTTGTTGTAAAAATACTTTTTACATAACATTAAATTAGATGTCAATAGCAGGAACTATCAAAATGAATATCAACGTGATTGACAATTTGGTGTTTTGTTTCTTAACGTAGATCATGGTCTGCTTCGCTTAAATGCGATGTTAGTTAAGTTTGATTTTTAATTTAATTTATTAAATAATAATAATTATTAAAAATAAATTATGCACTAAAGCATTCTCTCGCTAACTAAATGATTATTAATGATAAAAATAATAGGTAATAATTTTATTATTGTGAGATGTAATATTTAAAAATAATTTTGAACCTTATAGTTATCATTGTTAAACATCTTATTTTTTCAATCCAAAACCGTTCGTCTAACGAAAAAAAGTCAAGAGGTTCTTTTTGTTAGCAACTAATAAGTGATTACGAAAATGATTTTTATTTTGACAAAAAGCAGTGGCGTGCCATTTTTTAATAAAATAAAATAATATTTTGGTCAATATCAACGGTTCAAAAAAAGGTAGATGATAAATTATTTTCATTAAATTATAGAGAAATTTATCCCCTTTTAAAATATGTAAAAATGAATATACCATTACATTTGTTTTTTTTTGAAAAAAACTAAAAAATATGCTACTAATTCAGTTAACGCCATCTAGCGACGCCAGCAAAAGTCAAAAATTCAAAACCAAATAAGCGTTTTGTAGTGCAAATTATGCTCTTTCATATGAGCCTAAATTTGCTAAAATCGGTCAAAAGAAACGGGAGACATCTTGGTTTGCTTGAAAAAACAATTGAACTTCCCCCACCGCTTTATTTTGATATATAGAACAAAATATTTTAGACAAAAAGTGTAGGGAAATGGTCACTAAATATGAAAATGATATCATCGATATATTTTCATTAGGCAAAATTCTATAAAAACCCCATTTTTCTACTTGGTGTTGGTTGTTACGCCCTCTAGCGGACGTTTGACAAACTCGAAAATAATTTTCAGCAATTTCTCTTGGCGACTTTTATTACGATTTTTTTTCTCAAATCTATACGACCAATATCTTATGAGATATGGCCGCTCGCTACCCTTAACTGATCACCCTGTACATGTTCTTACTATACTGAGTTTCATTCGAATTTAATAATCCGGTTTAAATATTAAAGGAAAAACAAATCAAACTTTAACACTTTACATATTAATTAAGTGATGGTCCATGTTTTCTGAAACTTTGTTTTCAAATACAATAAAGAAAATTTGTCTTTATTTTTAGATGTAGACGAAATTTGTGGAAAGAAAATGAGTTCCCAAAAATATTCAACTGTACTCCAGGGTTAAATATTGGGATTTAATTTATATTAATTCAATTTTAAATTTAGCTTCAAAATTATTTGCCCTTCAAAAATATTTCTCAAATTAATTATAAAACTAAACAAGATTTAAATTAATTTGGCTTCAATCTTAAACCTTTAAATTAAAAAAAAATCTTCTCACACGTGTATTAATAGAAACCAAATTTTCAAAAAACAGAAAACCTTTCATTTCTTATTAAATGGTGAAGTCATAAAATATACAAACGTAATTAAATTTTTAGAGTTATATATTCAGATGAAAATCTTAGCTGGAAATATCATGTACAAAATTTCAGAAATAATATTTCTCTACTGACTGGCATTTAATATAAATATTGAATATTTATTTTTGTCTAATTTATTCAAAAATACAATATTTGATAATAGTTTTGCAATTTTCACTTTTGACTCTCTATGTAACTCTCATAATTGCACCTACTCTCTTATATTACTTTAGTTTATTTAGACTTTAAGCATGAATTTGTGATAATTCTTACACATAATTGTAATATGGCAATGGAAATAACACAATTTAAAAAAAAATCCAAAATAAATCAATAAACTGTATTTGTAAATTGCCTTTTTTAAAACCAACCAGTATATCTAGATTTAGGAAAATTATAGAATTTTTTTGAAAATTAATGATTTATTTTTACCAACATAATACTAGACAATGTTACAATCTAGAAATTGTAAAAAACTAAACTAATTTTGGAAAAAAATCAAGATATTAATATATTTAAGGTAAAATTAAAATCCTTCTGGAAAAACAAATGGATATAATTAGTTTTATGTCTTAATTAAATTTTGTTTTCTTTTATTTTTTCTTTCTTCTTTATTTACAACACTGGGTCTAGACTTTTAAGTTTTTCTTTTTATTATTTATTATTTATCTTTTCATTTATTCAGTGTTCACTGTAATAAACTATTGTAGTTGGTTGGGAATAAAAGAATTCAATAGCGCTTCAAAATGTAATTCAATATTTCATTGATCAAGAGTATTTGAACATCCTATGAAATTAACTCTGTTGTACTTTCTCACGACACTCAAATTAAATAATTTGGGCTCGTAATGGACTCTAGGCTTACTTTTCGGCCACATATAGAGGCAGCCATCTTAGTCTCTTAAGCTACTTGGTTTTGTACAATGTTTAACAACAGATTTCACAAACACTGCAGCTAACAAACACTGATATTGTGCTTTACTAAGATTTCCAGAAAAATACTCCTGAAGTGCCTGGAATCCCTTTAACAATATTACCATCCAAGGTATTGACAAAGTCAAGCACAAATTTCTATCCTATATATCCTATAAGGTCAGCAACCCAAACTCTTACTCGTGGCAAAATGATGCAATTTGCCGTTGATGTAGCAGAACCATTTCCACTTAGTAAGTCCGAGGATCGCTTTGTGCTAGTAGCGACAGATTACTTCAGCAAATGGCCAGAAGTTTATGCAATACCCAATCAAGAAGCCATCACCTTATTTCAAGAATGGATTTGCCGATATGAAATTCCAAGGGAAATACACTTGAACCAAGGCAGGAACTTTGAATCCGATGTATTTAAAAGCCATAACACCTCTTCCATAGTCAGATGGAATAAGTGAAAGATTTAATAGAACTTTAGAAAACTACCTGAATATCCAAGTTAAAGAACCACAAAGTGACTGGGATAAATCCATTCAACCGTTTTTACTGGCTTATCGCTCTGCAGTACATGAAACCACTGGAAAAACACCTATATACCAGTGTAATATTTGGATCCAATTTACAAATTGTGAAAAAGATCTCAAAATGTTATCCCTTACTTTTGGCAAAAATTGGACTCCATTAGGGGTTCGCGAGACCGAGACCTACTTAGTCTCGGTATCGGTCTCGAAAGTCTCGGTGGTCTCGAAAACAAAATTTTAAAAATAATAATTGTTCGCCGAGATGTTATTTAGACAAAAGTACATGGAAGCCTACATTCGAAACCCAGAGTTTTTCCAATTTAAAAAATTTAATGTAAAAAATCCAATGTTTGAACATTTCAGTAAAGCAGAAAAAATGTAGGTATATTTATATAAAAAATTATTCCAAAAATCTATAATTCGAAATGAGGTTGCCAACAGATGGAATCAGTAAATGAAGATATACGGACAATAATAGGTGTATCAAAATAAATATCACATATCCCTTGTTCTTTGGACATCAACAGAAAGGCCACACATCACTAGAGTTACTTAAACAACCATCCACAGAACAATAATTATTTGACATTTCGAAAGATATACAAATGGAATAAGATATATTAAACCCAAAATAAGGACACACTGTATAATGCTGCCGAACTCATGCAAGCGCAACGTGCTGGGCATTCTAGGGACAGACGTTATAATTCAATAGGTAGAAAACGAGAAACAAACTTTTATTACTTTGATGCGAATTTACTTCTTAACCAGGACCGTTCTTAGGGGTCTGCACGTTGTGCTTGCACAAAGGAGGCCATGGTTCATAATACTACTTGTGAATCAACTATTTTTGTTCTTTGGTAAATTAACTATAAATTTTAAAAGTGGAGTAGATTTTAAAAGTAAATTTATTTATTAAACAAATATCTACTTGTTCAATTTTTCGCCTGAAAGATCAATCTATAGCCTTTGTTGAGAAAATGTACAGGGATAAATATTATATTATGCCTGCTGAATCACCGATAATATCAAGTTCCTATTTGAAAAAAAAAAGAGATTCCGAAAATTGGAGAAAAGAAATAACAAAGCGCGCTCCAAAGGGTACAGATATTTTAGAATGGTGGAAAGGACACGATAAACAATTTCCAAATTTAGCCAAAATGGCAAAAGATCTTTTGTCTATACAGGCGAACTCTGTAGCAGTAGAGCGTTTATTTTCACAAGCAGGGTTAATTAATGCAAAATTAAGAAGCATGTTAAATGAAACTTCAAACAAATGCTTATTATGTATTATCATTCATATTTTTTAAGCGTAATAGTTGAATTAGCTTTATTGATCATCTATTTAAAGTCCTAAGCCAAATTCTACTTTGTGTTTTGCTTGTTGAAAATCTTGTCCGTATGTATATGTATTATTTTTATTATAGAATTAAAAATTTTATATCGTCCATTATTTTCAAATACCAACAAAACCAATACAAAAATATTGTTCTATAAAACACGTACCCTTTTTTAATTAGTAAGCCATCGAAGCGATTAAAGAAGAAAATGTTAAGAAAAATTTTCACTGATTTTTTTTAACAATTTTTTTTTAATTTTAAGCTGGAAAATTTTTAATCAAAAATCACCACAATTACTTTGTCTGTTGGAGACTTTACCGTATCTATACTATATAAGAATATGATATTGCGATGTTTTTAGTTGTTACGGTCTCGGTCTCGTTTCGAGGCCGAGACCGAGACTAATCTCGTGGCCTCGCGAACCCCTAGACTCCATGATCTAGACTTTTCTTAGAGAGGTCAATGTTTCTGAAGGTACTCCGTGATCTCAACTTCCAGGTATAGCTAATACTATTGTAATATACCTTTTATTTTCTCTACCATGTATCATTGTGATATTGTTATTGTTATAGGCTAAGGTTATCACTGTACTTATTTAGACTATATTTAGTTATAAACTCTGTTTTGTTAAATAATGTGTCTGTTTAGAATTTTGTAAAATTGGGCTTTGCCAGGAAATAAATAAATAAATGAAACCGACAATTAAGTATTACATATAGCATTTCCATAATAAAAATTCATGCTACGTGACTAGCTGCCACCACTGAAACCTGTAGAACCTCTGGGCTGATTTTGTACCATAAACTGGCAATTTATTAACTGCATACAAAATTAAATCACCTTTAATTTAATAAAATTTGTATAGGTGTATTTCTCTACAGCTACAAAAAATTAAAACATAATATAAACTAAAAAAAAAACAAACCTAATACCAATGACAGCAAAAGAAACAAAATAAATGGTCAGCATGGTGAAAAAATATGCGTGTGGCATGCTATATGGCAAACTACTAGTACTACTGACACTTTCATTCGTGTAGAATCCATAATACATTGGTGTCTGTGTAAGGTAGCCCTAAAAATGTAAATTAATTAGATTCAAGTCACATTTTATTATGAAAGATGATTTCAAAATGTGGGTATATGAATACAGGGTGTTCCAAAAAATACAGGCCATTGCTTAATGTAGGATAAAATAAAAGAAACATGTTATTTATATCAACATAGGTCCAAATCAGCTTCATTTTTAAGATACAGGGTGTTAAAAAAATTGTTTTGGTGTATTTTCCCTGTATATTTAGACCCGATTATTAGATTACACTGAAACTCTGTAGAGTAAAAACACATACAGAAATACATTTTTTATGATACATTTTTTACTGACCAGTGAGTGCAAATGGGTTACCAGTGAGTGCAAAGGGCTTTTATTAAGCCTACACAAAACTGCTTTGGTAGTAGTATATTTATATATAAAAAAGCACTTTGATATATAAATGTATCAAAATGTGCAAACAAAACATAAAAATGTCACTAGGTAACAAAAAAACTAGTCAACTTTTTATAAAAATAGTAACGTATTTCCTTTTTGAACTTAAATATTTGACCCTATTTACTGAATAACGTTATATAAATAATTTTTACTACAATGTAAAACAGATTTTAAAAAGAGTGTTTCTTCATCATTCAAGTCAAGCCAATAAGTTCTATAATATCTTGGCATAAATTCGTGGCCTCCATCTGAACATCTTCTACGCCGAACTCTGCGGAAAAACCATGATAAATAGTGGGAATAAAAGAAAGTAATTCCTTCATGTTTTTCAGTTTTTTGGATTTATCTTGACAAAGCCAGAATATTTAAGGGGTAGTTCTAAACATGTTGGACAATTTGCAAGTTGCACACGGCGTTTTCCAATATTTACTGGCTTGAATAGTTCATTCAGGTAATGTTTTATGAACATTGTACTGGGATGCTCAACCTCAAATCGAAAATATTGTACTTAGCTGAAATTTACGTTTTCTTTTGCGTCAGTTACTTTTTTTTTGTTTATATATAATGCCCAATATTTATTTTGCCCCCCACAGCTGTCAGTAAATACTATTTATTTTGCCCCCCACAGCTGTCAGTAAATACTATAAGTTCTTCTGCTTGAGAGGCAATATCATTAATATATTTCAAAATAACACTTGTTATTTTGTTCCTTCCACGCTTTGCTACGTGTTCTGGCTACATAAACATAAATCCTTTACCTGTGTTACAGTTATGCATACCAAGATTGTACATCCAGGCTTTTCTGACAGACAAATCCGGCATTGGAAGAGTTTGTTGAAGATCGAAAGAAAAAACAAGTTTTTTATTCCTTTTTTAGCTTCGTCTGTTTCAGTTTTTAGGCTAGTCTAGTCAAGCCACAAAACACATAACTATGGGTCATCTGATATTACTAAAAGTTCTAGCTATAATATTTTTTTAAAAATCCTAGCAATTTTAGCTTAGATGTAGTATTAGATGTATTTCATGTTACAGTACCGTCGAAATAAACCAAATTTGAGAAAAAAATATCGACGTAATAAGCCACTATTTACTAAAAAAATTATTACTATCTAGCTTAAAAGGGAATAACCCACAATAACTTTAAACTTACCAAAATATCACTTTCCTAGCTATTTTTACTATCGTCACTTGATTCAACATAATATTTATCTTTTACACGGTCATCTGAATCAAAATCTAAAATCAGAATTGGCAAAACTGTCACTGTTTTGGAGCACTTTACACTTAACACCGACTGCACTTGACGACGCCATATTGATTTATATGTGGCTTGTTTTCTCTTTGCTTATTAAAACGCGTATATTCACTTAGACAAAGGAACGAATTTTGTACGCAATGTTGCCAAATGTTGTCCAGTTGTCGTGAAAACGGGGCTCAGGTTTGTTTCTTTATTGTAAGCCATAAATTGTATAAATTGTGGCTTGTTACCCTCTTCCTCCAAGCTCTTCAATTATTCAGCGATATTTTTTTAATGTTGACATTTTTAACAATTTGATGTATGGCAATTATTCTTTGATACATTTTACACAAAAATGATACCTTCAGGTAAATCGATAAATCCAACCATAATCGAGATATTATCATTAATATAATGCTGCATATCAAAATGAACTCAAAATTCAAGTAAAAGTATTAAAGAGTGAGTTGGATTATTAAAAATAAGTACTAAAGTTTAATTTATGTGGTTATTCATGTCAAATAATTACTATTTTTGAAATTTGTAATAATTACGCTAACATTTAATTTTAAGTGTTTCTTGTTTAGAATAAAATAATTTGTTTAAAAGCCAGATAATGTCATACATCACATTGTCAAAAATGCCAATAGATACCAAAAAAAGAATACCACCGAATAATGATGCAAAAATGCATAATCTTACTCGTTTCTAGGCCACTAGTCGGTACCACTGCCAAGAATGTACCATAAAAAATATTTCTGTACATGTTCTTACTATACCGAATTTCACTCTTATCTAATTTAATCTGGTTTAAATATATAGGGAAAAATAAATCAAAAAGTTTTCTTTAACACTCTGTATATTAATTAATGACCCATGTTTTCTGAAACACTGTGTATAAACACAAAGAGCAAAATTTGTTTTTTTTTAGATATGAATGAAGTAAGTGGAAATAACATAACATGAATGAGTTAAGAAATTAAAGGAAAAAAAACGCTTGATGCAAAAACTGAACAGCTCCATTTTTAAATTTTACAGTATTAACAAAAACAGCTTTCTTGATCTGAAACGGTATTGAGAAGACTCTGTCCATAGTCATATGTTGCTATTACAATGCCAAATGCATTAAAATTCACATGAATAATTAATTTTGACAAAAATTGGAGCTCACCGGTTTTTTCACAAAACCCTTTAATTCGCAATTGTGGTCCAAAAATGCACATTTTCATCTGACATGCTAAACAACTACCTAAAATGCTTACTTACCTCGCCGGTAACTAGATCAGTTATTATACTCCAACCAACAGATTCCTCACTGATGGAGGTATCATATGTCATTTTAGGTATAACGATGAAACCAGTTGAGATCAAAGCAATAGTAAAATTTACCAAAAAAAGCCACCTTAAAAACTTAAAAAATGATGCGACGCCAGTGCCAAATGTGCCCTCTATTTTCTTAAGTGGTCCATACCATAACTCAAATGAGTATGCCAAATCTCTTATGTTTATTTTCAACTGAAACAGATATATTTTATATATATTTATATACTTATAATATATATATATATATATATATATATATATATATATATATATATATATAATTATTCAATTTGTTTCTTAAACCCGGTATATATTAATTGGACTTCTTTCTTGGGTATAGGTTTATTTGCAAAATCAAACAATGGGATTAACTTGACGTTTGGCCTATCATAGTAGGCTTTCTCAAAAATTGCTCATTCCTTTATTTTTTTTTTTTTTGGTATATATGGCTTTCCTTACCAATTTACTTCCAATTTGTAGATAGGTAAGGAAAGCCATATATACCAAAAAAAATAATAATAAAGGAATGAGCAAATTTTGAGAAAGCCTACTATGATAAGTTGAAGTAAGTAGTTGAAGTAAGTTGAAGTCAAATAATTTAAAACGAGGTTTAAAATTAAAGTAAATGTAGAAAAACAACAGAAAACGATAGTTACAAATAAAGACAAAGACCATCGCCAACAATCTAAGATTTCAACAAAGTACAAAAACTATATAAACTTTTTAATAAAGAAACAAACTAAAAAGCAAAAATAGCATCGAAAAGCATTTTTAAGCAAAGTTTTCTTGATCATTAACATCATAAAAGGGCCGCACAATTAACAATGATTTTAGTTTTCTTCTAAACAATTTTTCATGTTTTATCAGCCTAAAGCCTACAGGTAAGTGATTGAAAAATGTTTTGCTATTATATATAATAGAGTTAGGTTAGGTAGGTAGAGCAATATTATGGATTTGCCGAATGTTATAAACTGAGTGGTCCGCCATAGTATTTTTAAATTTTCTATGCACCAAACAGGCTGTTTCCAGTAGAAAAAAGCAAGGTGAAGTCAATATTTTTTTATCCAAAAACAAGGGCTTGTATGAGTCTCTTACCCTTACCTTACATAAGTACTTTACCGCTCTCTTTTCTAGTACAAATATTTGATTAAAAAGCTGCCTTAAGCAGGCTCCTCAGAAACAAATTCCATACCTTAGATTGGACTCAATCAGAGCAAAATACGCATTTCTTGTTGTAGAACTATCTAACTCATTGCTAATAAATGTTAGTTTATTATCAATTAAAATACCCATGAATGTATTTACATTTAAACTGTTCAATATGAGTACAATGCGCTCAAATTTGGCACTACACAAGTCTGTTGATTTGCATGGAAGTATCCCAAGAGATTTATAAAATTATCTTCATCTGTAGTCACAGGTTTCGTTAAAATATACAAATTTTTTAATCTGGAGTCATAATTTCTGAAATTGTTCTGTATGCTCACAAACTTTCTTTCATACAGTTGGGGTAAATCAGGATACATTGCATTAAATTTTCTGCAAGTTCTTGTTATTATCAGATCACATTGCCCATGTAGAACAAACAACTTCATTTGAATGTGTATTATTCAAGTTCATACGCTGTTCGGACCAGATCATTTACTAAACGTCAATAATGAATCATGTCATTCATTTAATTATTTTAATAATAAAATATATAAAATAATAAAATCATTAAAAATCATGTTTTTTAGAAAAACCTGACACTTTAGGAATAGTAATAGGTATAGGAACAAGCTATATTATTTGAAAGCAAATTTAAATGTCTTTCAGGTTTTTCAAATAATATACAGGGTGTTCCATTAGAAAAAACGCATTTTTGTCCTCTTTTATAAGTAATGGAGTAAGAAATAATTTTAGATCACCCTGTATGTTATCGATTCGATTTGCATATTGAAGCTAAATATCCTAGACTTAAGCTACTACTAAAATTTCAATTTTATATGAAGTAAAAGTACAGAAAAATCAAAGTGTAGTTGAGGTCATGTTTTTCACCATGTAAGTTAAAAATTAGTTAATATTTCGAAAACGGTTAGAGATACGTATATGAAAATATAAAGAAGAAATATTCAAAATTTATCAGCCATTCCAAAAAAAGTAACGATATACAGGGTGTATAATAACAAAATTGCTACGACTTTTAGGTAGAAGCGGCAACACTGTATTGCTGAAATTATTTTAGATCGCTAGAGAAGGTCACTTTACACAAAAAAGTAAATTTTCAGAACAATCGCACCACCCGTTTTCTGTAAACGTCTAACCTACCATCGACCTTGAATCACCCTGTAAATAAATCGATAGGACAGCACTGACATTTCAAAAATAGCACTAGATATGAGTGTAAAGTTGCGCAATTTAATGTCAAGTAATATGTCGTTGATAAAGTTGGGAAATTCCAACTACTTCAGGAAATATCCATCAAAATCCGAAATTGGTCATTTTCTTTTTCAGGCTGAATTTAAAAAGAAATTGCAAAATAAATTTTACATCCTCGTACCCACATTTCCTCCTTTACAAGATGGGCCACGAGATTTAAAATCTAAAGTTTCACCTTCAAGGTCTCATCATTAACTTGTTTTTTTAAATACAGACCTGGATTTTTTTATTTCAATTTTAACAAGCCCTTTAGATCTCAAAACCAATTATGTAATGCACTCATACATTTTAGAGTATTTAAAAATTCTCATTCATGAATTTGGAAGATTCTGGTTATTCATCTCTCTCTAATGCATTGTTTTTTATGGGAAAATCTTAAATCTCTTGTTCAAACATTACGTGTGATGCATCGTTGGTTTTGAGAGGTCGAACGCTTGTTGAAAATGAAATAAAACATCCAGATCCATATTTAAAAAAATGAAGTGGATGATGAAACTTCGAAGACGAAACGTCGAATTTTAAATCTTATTACTCTATCTTGCAGATGAGGAAAAGTGGCTGTAAAGAAATAAAATTTATTTTGTAATATCTCTTCAAAAAAAATCTGAAAACGGATATCTTCGGAAGTCGTCGGAATTTTCCAATTTTGTCAACGGCATATTATTTGACATCAAATTGTTCAACTTTGCCCTGATTTAACCAACTTCGTATCTCTTATGGTTCCTGAGATGCCAATGCTATCCCTTCGAATTTGTAACATCCTGTATGTATGTAAATTTACATCTCTGAAATAATATTATATTACCCTTTTAAGGCCCATACTCCAACGATACTTGAACATCTTCCAGCAGCTAAGGGGCTTTCTCTTGGATTTTTGGCTGACTGATTTAGACAGTTTGACTTTCACACATCTTTTAATGGTGAGACATTGAGGCATATCTCTTAAGGCAGATCTAAAATAAATGTTATCTTTACTAAAGTCAAAATGTGATTTAATGTTACATAAAAAATATATTGTTAAAAAAGCAAAGCACTTAAATAAAAACACATATAGACCATTGTTACAGTGAAAATTAATAATACTAAACAAAATAGAAAGTTGAGAAAAAATTAACCAAAATATACATCTAATTTAATTAACATTAGGAAGACTGGAAATGCAACATATTTAAATAAATTTATATAAAAAAATATTTAAATAAAGGACCTCACACACAATCATTGAGATTTTGGCTGTCTACTAAAAGTCACCAAATTTTAGTATTTTTATTATTACTATTTTTGTATTTCAACTTGCTGATCTAACACACTAAGCATGTCACTGATACTAAAGCGATTTAGTCTTATAACTCAAAACAATATCATATGGAGCCGTTCGTGTCAGTGTCACATCAACAGGATTGAAAAAGTTCAGAATAAATTTGCAAAGTATCTTTTGTTCAAGTTTAATTTTCCATATCAAGATCCACATACAAACACATGGCCTACAGAAAGAAAGGCACTTCTGATTTTCTTGCACAAATTAGTGAATGGAGGGATTGACTATGAAACTACTACTACAGTTAGTCTCCTTTTTGCTTCCTATCAGAAGAACGAGACAATCAGCTGTTTTTTGAAAGGTATCATCATACTAAAAAATTTTTGGCTAGTATATAATTATAAGTCACTTTTCGGCATATGACATGTTCAGCCTTACCTCAATACAATTAAAAAAGCAGTTGAATGGATTGATTATGTGATTGTCCTCTGTTTTTATGTTTTTTCTGATACTTGTGTCACCATTCTTTGTTTTGATTGTTTTTATTATTTGACAATATTTATATTTTTAGTCTTATTTTACCTTAATATTATCTTTTTTTATTCTGCGAAGTACCATTTGGAAGTTTAGCATTATGGACCTGAAGGACCAGTTCATTACGTCCTTACATTAGGGTTTGCACAAAACAAATCAATGACTAGTTACCAAGATACAGGGTGTTAAACTTTGCCCAAATCCCATACAAACACATGGAGAAAACAGGATGATACCAAATTAGTTTTTCGACATATTTAAGCTACAGTACTTCCCAAAATATGAAAAAGTTTTTTTGTCTGAAAACGTTTTGTTTCCGAGATATAGGGAGATTGAGGTTTACAATATAACACCCTGCATATCGAGAACAAAGTATTATGGACCTGAAGTTCATTTCACAAGGGTTTGTACTTTATGTTGTATTAAGTTGGTTCTTAAAAGACGCGCGATTTGAAAAACAGTCTAAGTTCAATGAATATGAACTATAGCCATAATTAGTCCTATAGGCAGGACTACAAAATGATGAGACTTGTCTTCTATGTCTGTGTGGGACATGAAGTTGAATGTTACTAAAAATTGCAGGACAAAAACTGTTACTATGAAGCAAGTCATCAAATAATGTGACATTTTTATTTGGAGAGTGCTGAGACTAAGTTTCGAGCTCTAATTGAGAGAAATTCACATCATGTTGATTTTGTTTAAATAGAATGTATTTGAGAAATTTGTGCTGCACTCTCTCCAGAGCTTGGATATTGAAAGTTGTAGTAAGATCACAAAACAAAAGATCCATAGTCCAAATAAGAGTGAACCAATGCACAATAAAAGAGCTTGATGGAACCAATATTTTGAAAATCATTAGAAGAGCGCTTAATGAATCCTAACATTTGTAAAGATTTAGAGATTATAGCTGTGATGTGGGGTATGGAACTCAACTGACTAACCAGAACCATACCAAGGTCCTTGATCAACTAACTGAAAACTACCGACCAATAACTAGTCTATTATCATTTTCTAAACTCTTTGAAAAAACATTGACATTACAATTTCAGTCTAATTTAAATAGAAATAACTTATTAACTTAGTGTCAACACAGCTTTACTAAAGAAAAATCGAATCTTACAGCTGCTGTTGCTTATACCCAATTTATTTACAGATCAGTTGCCTTACTATTTGATCTTACTTGCGCTTTTGATTGTGTAGACAGCGATCTACTAATGAAAAAAAAAATTTTTTAAATTATTAGAATGTGGTATTAGTGTGTTCTATTTTTTGTTTATATGTAGTTTTATTGAAAATTTTTTAGCTATTTATGCATACCAATTTTATTATTTATTAACACTTGTGTAAAAATGTATATTTACTGCACAAATAAATTGAATTGAATTGAATTCTACCCTTGGATATAGGTGATCTAATGAGGTAATTTTCAAACAACCACAGTACCACAGAGAAGTGTTTTATCACCACTTCTGTTCTTACTTTTCATAAATGATTTGGTTATTTTTTTGGATGTGGACGAAAACTCTAAAATAGTACTTTATGCTGATGATACCTCCATTATTGTATTGGGATCACATCTTGACACTCTTGTGCAAAAAAGCAAATAACATTCTGGAAGACTTTAAAAAATGGTGCTGCAATATCAAACTTAAAGTTAATGAAGCTAAAACTCAGTATATAGTATTCTATATGGATGGCATAGAAATAAAAAAAAAACAAAACAGCAAAATTTTTAGGTCTATACATAGACAGTAGCCTAACTTGAATTACAATACAATTTATTTATTTATCAGCAAGATCATAATATAAAATATGACATTTGACAAGTCAGGTTAAAAATTAACTTATAGTCGAATAATATAGGTAGCACCTAATAACACATACAACAAAGAGTAACAATGAATTAACAATCGAAAACAAACGAACATTTATGAATTTTAAAAAGATTTTGGGTCTATAAATTCTTTAAATGAATAGAATGCTTTGTCAAAAAGATATTTTTTGAGGGATTGTCTAAAACCATTTTCTGTTTCAACTGTTTTTATTTCCTCGGGTAGCCTATTGAAGATCTTGACGCATGCATAGTATGGAGACTTCTCATAGAGCGCTGTGGAATGTAATGTATGTAATTAGGTCCATTCGGTATCTTGTTGAGTATGAGTGGTTTTCCATATTTTTCTTAAATTTGTTTTTGTTTACATAAAAAATGAATATGCACATTTCAGTATGTAAATCGATGTCAACGTTAGTAATTTGTGTTTTTTAAAAACATCTCTACATGTATCTATTCTCTTAAGACCAAAAATAAGTCTTAGCACTCGTTTTTGACATATAAATATTCACTGCTTGACCCCAGAGTATAATGTTATAGGAAAGGCAGATACACCCTCTTCAGTGCCATAATATGTTGTCAAAGGGTTGATTGTGGAACTGTTTCCCCTTCAGTTTCAAAGTTGCAAAAAAGGCCTTGTTTTTCAGTGTAACATAATGATCTAATTAGTCTACCACACATAGCCACCTCAAAGATTTTTGAAAATGTGGGTATCAGACTGATAGTTTGGCAACTGGTTTTCAGAGCTGTAACTGAACCCTTTGATTTGTTTTATGGAAATGCACTGTCACAGTCTTGTTTTCGTTGAAAATTATTTAAATGAGTTATTAATTATATGGCACCACTGGTTCATGTTGTTGCATACTTCTGTAATTTTTTGAATAATATCAGCTTCCGTATTTGCGGAGATTGCGACTGAGGTGTCATCTGCAAATTTAATAGTCATTTCTGGAAGAGAAAGAATGCAGAATTAATTCTGCATTCTTTGCTATTATAAATTTAAAATCTGTATTGTCAACTAATTAATGTTTACTATGCTCTGGTTTACAGCCATCTAAAGTACATGATTCTGTGTTTTGGACAGACAACTGACCTAAATCGCATACTAGTTTTACAAAAACGAATTGTCAGAAAAATATTCTCGTTAAATCCAACTGAAAGTTGTAGACCTAGTTTCAAAGGTAAAAAAATATTAACTGTTGTTAGACTACTTATCATGGAGGCTGCAATATATGTAAAACGATATCCTCAAGAGTTCCCAACTATTTCTGCCTTTCATAATTACGAAACAAGACATAATGAAGATCTTTTTAATCCAAATATCAGTCTTTCTCTATACAGGAAAAGTCGTAACTGCTTCAGCAGCTATATTTTTAATAAATTACATTTTCATGTTTTAAGAAATCATCGAGAAACTATCTTTTAGAAAATACATTTTACACAATTAATGAGGTTTTATGTTTGTAATTAGTATAATGTCTTATAATTTTAACTTGTATTTATGCTACTTGTATTATTTAGGTATTAGTTTATTTTATTTTTAACTATCACTTTGTTATTTTAACATATTTATTGACATTGTTAACATCTGTAAAGATCCTACTAACAAATAAATGAGTATGAATATGAGTATCATCTAGACACAATACTAGACAAGCGTCTCATTTACCCCTACCCCTACTACCCTACTAAGGTTTTTTATCTATAAGTGTTGGAAAAATAACTCACTTAGGATCTTTAGAAGGACGTTAAAGACTGCACTTCTAAATCAAGTATATTATAATGTGTGTGAGTTTTATGATGTTTTAGATGTTTTAATATGTGTCTTTATATTTCTCTGGTTTTATTATGTTTTTACCTTTCGACTGTTTTTTGATATTTTTATAATTTGACACCCACGTATTGTATGTTTTTAACTCACAATGTGCTTATTGTATTTTGTCTTTTTTTGCTATCTTTTTACAAAAAGCTTTTTTTCTATTTAATATGCTTTGTCAACAGACTTTTTTATATTCTTCACAATAAAGTACATTTTGATTTGACTTGAATTTTTGTCCAAAATTTTTAAAACAATTCGGGTAAATAACTTTTTAGCTATGGTTAGCTTTTTAGCCATCTTGGAAGGTGATTTTTTCATGATTACAATACTTCCCTTTTACGAGGGAAGTCAAAATTAAAAAAAAAAACATTAATCAAGCCTAAGTAGTAGTAGTAGATAGGGGGGACAAACCCAGAGACTAGGCCTAAAAGGCCCTTTTCTCTAACCCCGTGCGATGCACTTTTTTATTTAGACAACATATAATGAAAAATGAAATGCCTTGGCTACACTTGTGTGGTGATCAAGCCTTCGCTGCCCGGTGAAGGGTGCGCGGAAAGGGGGATCAGAATCACCCTTCGAGGATGGGGGAATGGATTTTTACATCTGGGGAATGTCAGCCAGACGGGCCCTAAAGTTTATCGAGGAGTCCGTACCTTGGCCATCCCCTCCACCTGAGAGGGTATGTGATGGCGGGGAGTGTGAATTTACTCCCAAACTACCACGGGAACATCCGGTTCCCCCTGGCCTGATTACCGGCGTGAATGGCAGCGTGGAAAGTGAAATTCATTTTACACTCTTCCCTGTTGGATTTTTTAACCACTAATATTGGCTGCAGACTTGAAAAGTCGTGCACCCACCTAGGATTCGAACCCAGGCACCCAGACCAACTCCGGTGTAAACCTAAAGCTTTATGCTCTCGGCCACCGGCTGGCTCAATCAAGCCTAAAATATAAAAACAAAAATAAGTTCAAACATATGTAATACAGTATTGCTAAAAGAATATCATCTGTTTACATAACTATACATACCAAAACAATCCGTTAAGATAATTGGGACTGCATAAACTGTTTTGTAAGAAAAATTACTTACCAATAAATACTGGTTTGTCTATATTACTTTTTAACTGAAGAAATTAAAGTTATTTTTATTATTATTTATTAGACATAAAAAAATGTAAATCAAAGGTATTTTTTTGACTGACACCATTCTATTTATTCAGCACATGTTAACTAAAAGTACAAAGAGATAGTGGTGTTGATTTCAGAGACTTTACCAGTGTAGTAAATTTATTTTTTTATTAACTATATTAAACTGTCCTAAATATTTTTTTATACAAAAGCAACACATCAACAGTGGATAATTTCTGGAGAAAATCTGATTTTAACAACAGCTACAAAATCAATATTTAACAAGACAAAGATGGTAGTTTTGTAGACAACAAAAATGCATGTTATATAAATGTTACTGCATATTCCTATAGATACTCTCCAGAAGAGAAATCCCAATAATTCATTACTTACAAATAAATATTATTTATTATCAACTAACAAACATACCTCCTCAGTTCCTCAGCATCTGGAGAATCCTCCATGAGAGCATCATCCTGTTCCATTTTTGATACTATAATATTTGCATGCTTTTCCAATAATGCATCTAAGAAAAAAAACCAAGAAATCTATTATGCTAAGCTTGCTTTTCAGTTTAGCTAGTAAACATTAGATACTTATGTCAAATAATAAACTCCTCCAGGATTAAAGCAATGTTCTGAATTTTGGTTTACCTTTTTGACTATTTCTTCCAAGATTTCTTCTAACTGTTCCACCAGTTCTTGCCTCAAATGCCTTTTTCAAATTACTACCACCTTGCTTACTGTTGAGATGGCTCAGCCTATGGATCGAATGATATCCTGTTGGATAATTATTCTCTTCATCATCTATGTGCTCATTATCTTGGCTTAAGCTGTCTCCAATATCTTCATAAAAATTAAGCTGACGAATTGATGAAGTTGAAGAGGAAGTGGACATGTTATTGTCTGTCTTGGCTCTCGAATTGCTTTGCTGACGAATAAGAAAGGCTCCTCTGAGACCAGAATGTCCAGAATTTGCGTTCTCAATGGAAGCAATTCTAGTCTACGTTTGAGTTCAAAACATTCATTAGTTAGTTTCGATATAATAGGAAGAGAAACTTACTTAGTTTTACATAACTTGCTTAAGTAAAGGGTTATTGGTTATATTTTGCCTAATGGATATTATTTGAAGATTAAAAAAAAGGTTTATGTAGGATTTTTTCAAAATTTCCAAAAGAAGCAATGTATTGAGAAGAGAGAAAACCTCGGAGAAAACATACTAATTCATTATGAATACATTACCCTGGGTTCTTCTGAAAATCTTCTTTCATAAGCTCCTTTTAAGCCTCCTGTAGGTTCTGCTGGGTATTCGGGTGAATATCCATGGTTATCTACTGAATGTGTATGCCTTCTTTCTCCTCCTGGTTTATTCTGAGAATAATACTGACTATTATCAAATGTTTCTGTTGGCCGATTCTCTGCCCTTTTTTGAAAAGCAGCTTTCAGACCACCTGCTTTTGGTTTAGGACGATTGTCATATTCATCAAATGTGTCAGACCTCAGGGAGGGTCTTTGGAAATATCTAAAAATTATACTGACATTTAAACAAACATACAAGTGCAGATTCAAGTACATTACAAAAATATTGAGTCCCTGTTGATAACCGTTTCTTCCCTAGGTATTTTTATTAAAGTATTTATAAATATCATATAGTTTACAATTATTATTAAATATGGTGTATTATTTCTAAAATTCGGGCGTGGCTTGGAAAATATATTTCTTTACACAGAGATAATATGTAATTGAGGCAATGTTAATATTTTCAAATAAAAGTTTAAGCAATAGGTTTTTTTAATACTCTGCGTTTTATTAATGCTACATTTACATAAATAATTAATATATTTGATTTTATCTGAATTGATATTTAGATTAGAATCATTGTTTTCTATTCTACGAGACAAAATAATCAAACTAAGACATAACTGTGTCTGTGGTGGAAAATGTTATTATTATTTTCTCATGAAATGGATACAGAATTTTAAATCTGGAGCTGTAACCAACCGAAAAAAGCGCAAGTAAACTATCCACAATTTTGCTAAAATAAATTATAAACATACCCAGACATTGTTAGGTGATTCACATTACACACTAAAATAACGGAACAATAGTCTTATCAAGCTGTAATTATAGTCTCAAGCGAGATTATATGTTATCTGTATACATACCTTGATTAGTAACGATTTCTTTTTTCGAGATATCAGATATACACTATTTTTGTTGATATTATTAAAAATATTTACTTAAATCATTTTTTTAAATATTTAAGGTTATGTTATTGATGACAGGACAGGGCTTAATATGAGGTTTTTAAAATCAGTTTCGTGAAATCTAAAAATAATCTACATTTTCTTTTGTAGAAGTCCCACTTCGGATTACCCATAGAGAACATTAATTACAGAAAAAAACGGTTTTGGTCAAATTCCCACAATTTGTTATATGCTATAGTCTATGGTTCCCTTTTCTCTTTACTTATTGCGGAAAAATGGGATGTCGATCGAACAGTTTTCGAACTACGGCGGCGACGGAAGAAACGGGCAATTTTGAAGTACGCAGAAATATTATAAATATAAATAATACACTATATATAATTTTAAATAATTGAATTCGATCTATATATGGTTCCGCCTTTTCCGTTAGATAACGCGGTAAGTTTCCAGTGAAATTATAAGGCGCATCCGCCACATCGTCCAGAAATGTTATTGAAGAAAAACTTATTGGTTTTATAGAAAAAATACGCAATAAAACAATACAAAAAATATGTTGAAAGGTCTCGGTAACTAGACGATCATTTGAAAAAAACTCCTGTAAATTGATGCAGTACAACTCTATCATGAACGAACTTGCTAAAAAATCTGGCGTAGTGTTTTAAATCCATAGAAAATTTAATTTTAAACCAATCCATAACCCTTATATTTTTAATCTCTGTTTAATTTGTGAAATAATATCAACTTAATAGTTTAGTGTCGCCCAGTAAAACATGTGCTTTTCTGAAACAGAATTTTAATGTTTTATTATTTTCAAAAACGACACTTTTATGCAAAAGAAAAAGTTTTATTTTTACTATAAATTAGAAATTTTTAAATAAAGTCAAAGAGGTTAAATTTTATTTTTATAATTATAAATCGGTTAGAAAAAATGGTGGGCTTGTTTAACTCCATAAGTATTAAATTATGTTCTTGTTTTGGATAATAATTATTGCCAATAGTAATTATTTATCATTGCTTACTTAATATGTAATATATATTGTGTACTTTACGGTCATCAATTAGGTTCAGTAATAAAACAAGGGTAAAAAAATTATTAAAACAACAATAATTTGTAATACAAGGAAAAAAAGTTTACAAAAATCAACACTCTTTATTAAAATTAAGATGTGCTCAATAATTTTACTTAGACATTCTACAGATCGCATTTCATTATTTATAAATTAACATTAACATTAAGTGTGTTTACAGTAAAGCAACTTATTTATATTTGTAATACTTCCCGTTACCCCAAAATTGCGCCGCTATTTCTCCATAACTCAAAAACTGTCCGGTTATTTAAAGGTGGATCATAGCCCATCATATAAAAATTCAGGAAGTTTCATTTGAACGGAACCGTATTTCAGTGTAATTAGTGTCTGACCCTTAATTTTGGATTGCTAGTAGTGTCTTAGCGTCTCCTCAATCCGAAATTCTAGATCCGCGTCCGGGCATCTAGTCTCAATTTTTCATCATCATCTAAGCGCGGCGTGACATCAAATTGGGTACGGAATAAATTTATGTATACAATATACATTAAAAACGTTTTTGTATTTCTAAATATTTTCGAAATTTAGGATGCGAATGTTGAAAACCACACTATATTTCTGTAAAAAGAGAAAATCGACTAGGTAGTTGTGTAGATCCACCATAGATGTCACAACAAACATTTATGATATGTTTTGATAGACGACGTTTTGTTTTCACGTGTTTACCAATTACCGACTGAGCTGTTATGAAATCGAGCAACAAAATACATACATCGGAGCAGCACAGGTGACTCCCACGTTTATAGCGATTTTTAGGTAAACAGTGGGTCTTTTAGGTGCGTGTTTCGCGAAATCCGTGCGGTCTTAAGTGAATGACCATGTCGGTACACTCGGCACAGACGTCGGAAAGTGATGCATGGGCCCTATTATCGTTAAAATCGGCCCCCGCGAGCCCCTCGAAGCTTCAGTGGAGCCCCGAGGATAGGGGGGACGTAATAGCCCGGATAGAAGCTAGAGAGTTCGAATATTTAGTTAGGCAGAGCCGGATAGTTATCGGTAGAAACAGTTCACGTGGTGATGTCGATGTAAATATGGGACATTCGAGTTTTATATCTCGCAGACATTTAGAGGTCTTTTTCGATCACCCATTTTTTTATATGAGCTGCAATGGAAAAAATGGTGTGTTCATAGACGGCGTATTCCAGAGGAAAGGGGCCCCATCGATCAGACTCCCGAAGACGTAAGTTTATGTTATGTAAACAAAGTTCGGTATGTGCTCGTTTACGATTGTGTGTATGTGTTTATTCGAGTTTGCCCGCAGTTTCAGTAGGCCTTGAGCCTTGTGAGGTTAATTTAGCATGCTGCCGATCACGTGTTCTTTTAGTCAATTTTCCTGATTTTTTATGGTTTAATCAATACTACCATAGACGTAACCCTCGCCGAGACCTCGGAAGAGGGTTAGAAGTCCACAACGTCCGGTTATAAATATGTTTTGAAGTATTTATTGAGCCACTGACGTCAGTGGGTTTCTCACACGTTTCTCTGAGAACTGATCCTTATGTCAATGCAACACAAGGATCCAATTTCATTGCCTTTCCAGCAAAGAAAAATTATGCTCAAGACTATTTCGTACTCTATTTACAGCGACAATTTTTTAGGAATATGTTGTGAAACTGATTAGCGGCAGCACGTGGCCGGCCTATTTACTAATTACCCTATATTAAAATCGTTTTTTATTCCGACTTCAAGCATTTCAAGGCACAAAATTTTTGCTGATGTCACTTTTTATCTAGCTAGTCATCCACTAAGTATTTTTTTGTGTTTGTTGACTGTGATTTGCTCAGTCATTTGTTGCCATCTGAACGAAAAGGGTGGGGAGATTTGATAAAACGTGGAATTTTACTTTTCTTTATTTACATTTAATATTTTGTAAATATTTTTTTCCTGTTTTGCTGTTTTTTTTTCAAAAGGTTTTTATCTGTTGTTTGGTATACAACAATAAAATAAATTGTCCTTTGCCTGCACAAAATGTCGATTTACCTAATAAATTTATTGATTGCAAAGTAATTTTAGCTTATGACCCCATAGGTAGTGAAGAGTGATCCATCCATTTTTAACATAGGCCTCTATTAAATAATAATATTGTCTAAAAAAACTGCTTAAGGACTATGTTAGTCATTATTTTATGAGAATATGAATATACTTAGTTATTCATAGGATTTAATTTTCAATCATTTAAATTTTATTAAGCAAAAATAATAAAAAATTAATATAGGCTCTGTATAAAATCTCGATTATCAAGAAATTAATGTGGAGATGATTTTTTTTTTACTTTTTAGTGCTTTTTTTTAAGTGGGTTTTATTTTTTTATTAAAAAAATGTATTTCATCCATTTTACTTCTGTTTATACAAGGTTTTATTGTTAAGGTCAGCTGCTTTAAAGTTTTTTGAGGCCTAAACCTAAGTGAAAGTTTTGAACTTCCCTAATAAAATGAACAAGCACCAATCCATACAAATGATTTATTTTTATGGTGCCCCCCCTCCTTTTCTTTTTAGTCTTTCCTCTCCTGCTTTACACTTCAATCATTGACCATGAAATGTGTTATCCAAGAATAAAGATATTTCATATATAACATTCATTAAGATTTAAAATAACTGAAATAACCTGATGGGGGACCCATAGGGCTGTATGTAACTCAGGACGTGGTGAAATTTCTTTTTAATTATTAACTCTGTATTTGGACATCAAATTTTAAGACAGTATACTAAAGGCCCGATTAAAGTAGTAGTACCAAATTTATCAGGGAAATTCTGAAGTAGAAAAAGATTCTTCATGAAGTTATTCCACAATTTTCATTCTTTTTTTTAATATGTGTGCTATGGGCCCCAGTCCTGCACTACTCTGAATTCTTCATGAAACTGTCTTTGAAATTGATCAAAGCATTCCAGAGTAATCAGTGTACATACGTAAAAAAATATATATAGGGTCGCTTTTGATAACTTCCGTCTTTTTTGAAGTCACTTACATTATAAGTTATGTTGAAACAACATAAAACAGAAAAATTGGTTTGGGTTTTATCAACTTTATGTATTCTGGCATAATAAGTGAATCAAAAAAGGGAGGTGATTGAGTAACAATATAAACAAGTTGAAAGATTTAAGCAGCTTGGAGAAAAATCATAAAAAACAAATGCGGATGTGAATCCACATGTTTTATGTCTTTGAACACTGAGACCTGTCTATAAATACCTTTGTATTTTCCAGACCAATAAACATTATTATTATTATTATTATTATCATCCACTGGCTGGCTCCTGTCTATTTCTTAATTCGGCCAAAAGTTAGGGTTAACATCTGACGTCTGTACGGAAGTACCGCTACTCAAAAATTTTTAGTAGGACAGAAACATGTGTCTAGTAATTACGATACTTTTTTTTTGTGGAATGCACATGGTTTATTTCCCTTATATTTTTAAGAATTCATTCTCTTGGGCGTGGATGTCACGGCAGGTGGCTAAGGTTATTGTCATATATAAGTCAGATGTTGACTCAAATTTTAGGGCTTTTTTGGCTAAATTTACAAATTTGTGACTGGCTCCTGTTAGTAAATTGACATTTGTTTTTTATGATTTTTTTCCAAGTTTCTTACATCTTTTAACTTGGTTATACCACTACTCGAGGACCTCTAGTGAGACAGAAACATGTGTGGTTAATATACTTCATCTTTTTTTGAGTAATGCTTAAGATTTATTTCCCTTTTCATAATAAAAAAAAAATTCCTACACAGTATCTCAAAGTTCTCTTGATCTCTAGATGATCGGGTTTTTATTCACAGCTTTTAATATATTAAACCACAATCAGTTCGTTGTTTTAAGAATATAATTAAATATTATAGAAAGAGGAAAACAGTCAGATAATATAAAATAACTAAAATTACAAACTACCTCACAAACGAGATACAAACAACAATTAAAGCATACATACAGAACAAATCTAAACACATATAACATTGATTTAAGGCAAACAAGGGAGAAAGTTCCTAAAACTGTTCTGTCTCAGCAGAACCATGTGCCTAATCTTAATTTAAAAAATTGAACTTGAATCTTAAAATTAGGGCTAAAACTATGGCTAATGTATCTTTGTTCGCTGTTAACAAGTAGATAGATATTTATTCGTGTTAATAATCTGTACAGATTTTACACACGTCAAGTAAGTATAAAACATAAAAGTAATGAACCAATTATTATACATTAAAACATTTAGTAAAGTAAAGACATATCAAAATACAAGAGTTTCAGCCACACTACACCACAACTTGTTATAAATCTGGACGCATTTCGCTATCCAAGTTAGCATCATCAGCAGATAATATAAACTCTTGCTACTCTTGTATTTTGATCTATCTTCCACCACAGGTTCCAGTGTTAGGACCTAAAATAAAGACATTTAAAATGTAAAGTAAGTAAAAAACATTAAAATGGTAAACTAATTTAAACATTAAAACATTCAGTACCTTAATATAAAGCAAAAGATCAATTATTTACAATACATTTGTTTACAAGTATACTCACATCAACATAGAGGTAAATGTTGGACCGTCTAAATCGGCATTAATAAATTCATCTATTGAGTAAACACTTAATCAATATATCAATAATTTTTCAATTTTATTTTTAAATCTGTTCAATGGTAAGCTCTTTAAATGCATGGAAGTTAACACAGCATCGACTTTTTGTTAGACGAATAAAATGAATGAATCTATAGGAGGCACCGAAGTATTATATATTGAAGGGAGAATCATAACAATGAGGCCTCTAAGTGGGCTTTAACATCTGTGTGGAAGTGAAGACCCCTTATAATTCAAATAGCTTGTCTTTGTAGAGTGAAAGGCTTCTCAGAGTGTGGTGAGCGACCGCAGGCATATCTTGTTGAAGTAAAGTTAGATTTTAGTTTCTATTAGCCAGAGTTGTGTCATCAGCATACAATACAAGGCTTGTAGATGGTATATTGCGTGGAAGATTGTTGATATAAATTATAAAGAAAACCGTTCCTAAAACAGAGCCCTGAGGTACTCCAGCCTGCAGAACATCAGGATCTGAAATCTATTATTATAATAGACACTTTGAGCTTTATTGTTTAGGTAAGACTGGATCAGATCAAGACCAAAATCATAATATTTGAGCTTTCTTATGACGATATCATGTAATGTGCAATCAAAAGCCTTACTGAGGTCACAGAAGCCAGCAAGCAAATTCCGACACAACTATGCTGACCAAATCAAGGATTGCCAGGTCAGTGGTTCTTCCTAAACGAAACCCATACTGAGAAGGGTCAAAGTTACTCCATATACAAATAGATTTAATTGGTACAATGCTGATAGGCCTATAGTTACCACTGTTGTCAGTAGAGCCTCACTTATAAATGGGGATTACCTTGGTTTTTTTAAGGGATTTTGGGTATGGACATTCTTTGAGAAGTAAAATTCATCCATAGTGCATTTTGAAAATCAGGTATTTTCTAATCAATTTTAAATGATGTTAGGAGTGAAAACAATATATCCAGTGTCTTCTCTCATAATTCTAACCTTTTTGTTAATTCTGTCTGGTCATATGATGATTTTGTGTTCATCACTGTTGTCAGATTTGATGGAGTATTAGAAATTTAGCAATTTAAACTTTAAAAAGACAAATTCATTAACGATATTAATGGAAGATTGACATACCTATGTAAACATCTAATAAGCACTATTTAAACGAACTGTCATAACTGATATTTCTACAAAGGAAAATATTATAAAAGCACATATCTAACACTGTGCTGTATACATATATTAAGATGTCAAAGAGAGGGTTCTCGAGCATTGAAGGTGGAAAGCAGTGTTTGTCGTTTTGTTCAGTGTATTAAGTGGAATGGTAGACTGTTCTCATTTGTTGCGGTCTAGGGGTTGCTGGGCAATAAGGCAGCAGACTTATTTTTTTGAAACTCCTCATCATGATTCCAACTATATTATCCAGAACTTCAATAGAGATTTTGCGAATGTTTAACTGTTTCAGTTGTTTTTATTATGTAGGTATATTTAAATTTCACAATGCCAGTTTGTCTGAAAGTTTATTTATTTGTTTATTCCCTATTCAGGTAGGTACAGAATACAGGAGAAAAAAATGGTAATTTATAATACCCCTACACACATATTACATCAAACTCCATTTGCAATTAATGTGTCCATCAAGATGGAGGTCTTGTGTAATTTTTTTTTCAAGCATGTTTCTTCTAGATTCTAATCCAAAATATTGCAGAAATACTGAGGTAATAAATTGACAAACTAGTTAAGACACTATGTATTATTATTCCAACACAAATATCTACAAAATGAAATATATATAGTTTAAAATATTCCGCCAATTTCTAAATCAGTGTACTTAAACCTTATGATGTTTTTGATTAAATATAAGTCTGACGCTCTTGGTGGTCATATTAGAATAAAAATCCACTTAGTTTAATTATGCTAGTTAAAGTCAGAGTGTGCTGATTCCACACATGTTGGAATAATTCGCTAATGTCTTGTCAGACTGTGTCTAGTCCTAATGAAATTATGTATTTAACAAAGTATAAACTAGAGCCTATGTTTTGGGAATAGTTTACATTAAAAATGATCATTCATTGCCATATTTCGAATTGTAGATTTGTATAGGCGACAAGGGCAATTTAATATATACAATTGCTTATTTATTTAAAATATTTTGTTACATATTTTTAATGATAAGGAAGTGTCTACATCACTTCTGCATTGCTTTGACCAATGTAAATTGTATATGGGTGGGAAACCTTCTAAGAAGATTTGTAAATCATCAACTAGTTCATGGAAGGTAAAAGTTTCACCATGCCATGTTATGTTTGATGTTCCTTACACATATGTATGTATATCCGGAAGCGTACGAATATAATTTTGACAGTTACAAGACAGTTGCACAGTACATGTTTAGCCATTTATATGTCTTAATTTGCACTGACTGGCAATAAAACTTACTGCTGCTTACTCTCTTTAGACTTTGATATTTTTACTTTCTTACTGGTGGTCCAGGTTTATTATTCTGCATAAATGAGATAATAAATTATAATACTAACCTTTAAAGGACAAACACAGAAACATTTTCAGGTTTTTTAACTGGATCCAAGTTAAATATGAATTTAAATCAAATAGTAAGATTTATAGGCGAAATAAAACTACTATTTGTTCCACCAATAAGATTCTAAAGTCAGTTTTGCTTCTGGTTATAATTCTATTGTTAATTTTTTTAGCGTAAGAATTTGAACCCAAATAATTATGTTTTTTTTACTAATATCACAAGATATTTATTTATTTAGCAAATTACAATGCCGACAATTTAAAAGAATGATCACCGACCCTTAAATCAGACTAATGTTGACTTTCCATTGGTCAAGATCAAAGTTATTATGTAATCTGATACTAATAAATTACTAAAGTATATTACTTAGTATATTATCAGTACTAACAGTTGTTATCCCTTGTGACAAGATTTGGAATATTTTCCAAAAATTTCTTGTGTTTGTTTTAGTTATAAACACTTGTTTTCCCTAACTTCTAAATAAGCATGCATCGAGCCACCCTTAATGGGTCATCCTTAAGATTTTTGACTTGCATAATTGAGATTTGTTCAGTGCATACATATGTATAGTGCTGTATTTTTTATTTTGGTTGATTTTTGGTTTTTAATACATTTTTTATATTTTTTTAAAAATTTTATTTTTATAATTTAGGTAGTATAAATAAATTATAATATTGGTTTTCTTCGATAATTCCATTAAATACAATTTTACAGACTATTCAGAAGTTTTATTAGGTTGCCATTTTGTTTTGCCGTAATAGAATCGTAGCATTAATTTAAGATATTATACAAATATTTTTACATTTGTATTAATTTTATCGGTGTCTACGCATTTGTAACTATATGAACTTTATTTTACATTCTTATAAGGTAGAATACAATAAATGTAAAAATATATTCCTAAATAAATTCTTTGATTTATTTTATGACTGAATTTTCAAAAAAACTTAGTTTTTTCTTTGTCCTGCAATTTTTGAGGTGTTTACCACTAACAACTTAAAAAAATCTAAATAAGTTCTTAACTGCTTCGTACCTGGGTTACATTAATTTACAGATTTGGAAAATGACGTCCATTTACATAAAGACACTTTTGTCAATTGGAGACTGTTTTTTCGTACAACCCTGGCAAATGTATTTCCATTAATATTTCTAAATGTGTCCAAAACTCTTCCACCTTGAGAGGGTTTTCCACAGCTCGATGATGACTGTTGTGCCTATTAAAAACTCCACAATTCGTAAACCTACTCTCATCGGACCACAAGACATGATTTTCAAAATCAGGATTTTCATTACACTTCCTAGTATACCACTCACAGAAGCATAGTCGTCTGGAAAAATCAGTTTCCTTAAGCCCTTCAATTATTATGGGTTTGTATCGATGATACTTATTATTTTTTTGACACTCTATGTACCGTTGATTTTGGCACATAAATTTCCTGTTCTACAGTTCTTACCAAATATGCTAGGGTTTTCGTTGATAGCTTGTAAAATGTTTCTGTCGCGATTTTCATTGTCAATATCGTATCTGCTTCTAGGTTGTTCGAAGGCCCCATGGTTAATTAAATTAACTATGATTTTTTAGAATTGTGTTTTATGAGACTGCCGTCGTTCGGGGTACATCTCCAAATAATTTACTGAGGTAATGTTGGCGTTTCTGTATGACTGCAAGTACAGCGCTAATATGTCAACCTTTCTTCACTTGCATAGGGAATAACAGCCATTTTCAACAGGTCTGGACAAACACAACTTTGATACTTTGAATTACTTAACGTCAAAGTCAAAGCCCACTTTTGTTACAAATAAATCATGGCCTCCTTGGAAAAAATTGAGACCAAAGCTTATTCCAAAATTTGAGGTAAATACCTCAAAAAGTGCAGGAGCTATAAAGAAAAACCTAAAAAAATATTGAAATTACAACACTGTAGATCGGTAACGAAGCGTTTGCGGACCTAAGTTTATTTGAAATTTCAATCATAAAATAAACCAATGAATCACCCCCTGTCGTTTGTACATGATGTTTAGAAACACCCTGTATATTATTAAACTGAAAAGTAAAAAATATTTAAACTTACATAACACAGAACTTTTCAAAATTTGAATATTTTCTTAAAAGCTTGAGGCTTTATTTTAAGTGTGATGACCCACTCCTCGAGCTTTTTAGAAAATATTCAAATTTTTAAAAGTTTATTAAGTTTAATGATTTTTTACTTTTCAGTTCAATAGTTTATAAATAAGGGTTTTTTTTTTTAATTTTTCTTTACATTTATTTAATTTTGTACTTTTTAGCATAATTTTTTACATACCCGGTTTAAGATATTTACGATTGGACACCATAATATTGTATTGTCATCGAGTTTATGTATGTGTACCAAATTTCAGTCAATTCCGATAACGTGAACTGATTTGTACTATTTAGCATTATTTTTTACACACCCTGTATAAGATATTTACGATTGGACACCATAATATTGTATTGTCATCGAGTTTATGTATGTGTACCAAATTTCAGTCAATTCCGATAACGTGAACTGATTTGTACTATTTAGCATTATTTTTTACACACCCTGTATAAGATATTTACGATTGGACACCATAATATTGTATTGTCATCGAGTTTATGTATGTGTACCAAATTTCAGTCAATTCCGATAACGTGAATTGATTTGTACTATTTAGCATTATTTTTTACACACCCTGTATAAGTTATTTACGATTGGACACCATAATATTGTATTGTCATCGAGTTTATGTATCTGTACCAAATTTCAGTCAAATCCGATAACGTGAACTGATTTGTACTATTTAGCATCACCCTGTATAATATATTTACGATTGGACAACATAATATTGTATTGTCATCGAGTTTATGTGCGTGTACCAAATTTCAGTCAATTCCGATAACGTGAACTGATTTGTTCTATTTAGCATTATTTTTTACACACCCTGTATAAGATATTTACAATTGGACGCCATAATATTGTATTATCATCGAGTTTATGTATGTGTACCAAATTTCAGTCAATTCCGATAACGTGAACTGATTTGTACTATTTAGCATTATTTTTTACACACCCTGTATAAGTTATTTACGATTGGACACCATAATATTGTATTGTCATCGAGTTTATGTATGTGTGCCAAATTTCAGTCAATTCTCATAACGTGAACTGATTTGTTCTATTTAGCATTATTTTTTACACACCCTGTATAAAATATTTACAATTGGCCGCCATAATATTGTATTATCATCGATTTTATGTATGTGTACCAAATTTCAGTCAATTCCGATAACGTGAACTGATTTGTACTATTTAGCATTATTTTTTACGCACCCTGTATAATATATTTACGATTGGTAACCATGATCATGTATTTTCATCAAGATTTGACCCAATCACACAAACTTACAAGTGTAGTTAAAGCTTTTAAAAACCCCTTAAACATGATTAACATCTTAGCATCGGATCTTCAAAGCACCTATTCATCTTATTAAAAAATAAATAACTTTTTTTTTTTGGGATTGTGTTTGTCTGTTTATTCGTAATTAATTGCTCAAAATATCAGAATGAGGAGCAGAAAGATGAAATCTTAGGTTTTCCAAACTAAAACGGACACGAACCTCAACGCAAGATGAATAATGATTCCGAAAAAATTATTTACACTTCGTTACGTATAGGTACTTATGTCTTCCAAAATTCGCCATTAATCTTGTCCTTTTTAATTAATCTTACCATTACGAATCAGTCAGCCAACCCTGACTTAAAAATGTAACGTACACAGTATACACGCTTTCATGTGTTCATTCATTAAGTTTAAATTTGGTCTAGAACGTGGCAAATAAGCAGAGGTTAACCAACAACCCAAACCCGTCAATTATGAATGTGTTATCAACAAACGGCTCAGACCGATTTGTTTATGTTTTTATTTATGAGGCTGATGCAACAAAAACATATTCCGTGGCATAATTACGCGTTCTAGAAAGCCGGTTTTTGCGAATATGATCAATCAGTATTCAGTTTATTCTGAGGTCTGTTATTCGCGGGCAGTGTTTACTTCGCAAAAGTCAACCAGATCGTTGACGAAGCGAAAATGACAAATATGAAATATCTTATACAGGGTGTTCTCAAAGTTAAGTAATTTTTTTTGACAGGTTGTAAAACTCGTAAATGAAGTTAATTTATAAAAAATCACAGGCCTGATTTTTGATACTCTCGACCACTGCGTTGTGAACAGATAGGGTAGAAGTTTTTGTTTGTTACTGATACTAGGTAATTTTTTTATTGTATTCGATCTTCAATTCATCCAGATTTCATTAAATAGCGCGTGTTACTTTTAGATTGTGGGTTTGTACGAATAAAATGACACAAGTTTATGACAACAATGAATTAGTGGATATTATCCTAACTTACGGGGAATGTCAACAATATGCATGCTAGAGCGTGTTGTTTGTACGCGGAAAGGTTTCCCTAAGAACCCATCCAGCCTCGCGGATGTTTGTGAATTTAGTTATAAGGCTTCGTGACACAGGGTACTTAAAGCCGCAACGAGGCGAGGAGGTCACGCTGGATGACCTCCTGCACGCGAGATGGTAGATATTGAGGAAGATATCTTAGATACTGTCGAAAATGACCTAACAACGAGCACTAGGTCTATTGCTGCACAAGTTGGAATTGTTCATAGTAAAGTATGGAAGACTAAATGATAAGAACAACTTTACCCCTACCATTATCGACGAGTTCAAGCGTTACAACCTAGAAGAGTTTGTCAGTGGCTCTTACATCCAACACAACTTCAATGAAAATTTTACTAAACTAAAAAAATTTTGGCTGCCGATGAGGCAAGAAATGGAGAAAATAACCAAATAACCACAATAGCCATGTTTGGGCCATAGAAAATCCGCATGCTGTGGAGAGAATCCATTTTCAGCACAGATTTTCAGTAAATTTTTGGGCTGGCGTAGTGAATGGCATGCTTATTGGTCCCTACTTTTTTTCCGGATCAACCGACAAGTCAAATTTATTTGGGCTTTAAATAATGAGTGTTCTAAATAAATGGATAGGGCGCAATGGACCCATTTGTTGGCCTGCACGCTCCCCGGATGTATCGCCCTGTGATTTTTTCCTCTGAGGCTATCTAAAACAGTTGGTTTATCAAAATGGAGAAATAAATACTGTACAAGAACGATTTGAAAACGCTTGTGATGTTATTCATGGACAAGACTTTGCACTGACGGTACAAATGGTAACAATTTTTTTAAACAACGAGATGCATTTCACCGGTGGGCAAGAGTTTTTCTAATTTTCATTTTGAATTGGAACTTTATTTCCTAATTTTTATTATTTGATTTTTTTATAATTTATAACTCTGTTATACTGCAACTTTCGTATCAATGATTTTTGATTAAATGACGTTATTTGACGTGGTCGATAGTATCAAAAATCAGGCCTGTGATAATTTTTTTAAAATTTTAAATGTCCATAACTTCTTTATTTTGCAACTTTGATCTATGTGATTTTTTGTAAATTAACTTGTTTTTACGAGTTTTACAACCTGTCAAAATAAATAATTCAGCCTTGTGAACACCCCCGTATATTTTGGCTTTTTAGATATACCTGGGACTACAAAATAGTATTCTTAGAAATAAAAATATTATAATTAAATTTAGAGCGTTCAAATAGAACATGATTTTGAACATTTTCAACATCACAGCGTTGCCATGTCTTGTTCAAATTCCGCACTTCTGCTAGTATTTTTTTATGACCTGCGCAGTATAAACGCTTTTGTGTCTTCATTCATTAGTTTAAATTTGGTCTAGAACTTGGGGAATAAACAGAGATTAACCAACAACTCAAATCTGCCAATTATGAATGTATTATCAACAAACGGCGCAGACCGATTTATTTATGAAGCTGATATAATACAAATATTATTTCGTCGCAAAATTACCCGTTCTAGAAGGGCGGTTTTTGCGAATCTGATTAATCAACATTCAGTTTATTCTGAGATCTGTTATTCGCCGATAGTGTTTACTTCGCAAAAGTCAACCAGATCGGGGACGGATCGAAAATGACAAATATGAACTATTTTATGTATTTTGTCTTTTAAAATACATCTGAGGCCACACAACAGTGTCCTTAGATATAAAGATATTATTAAATTTAGAGCGTTCAAATAGAACATAATTTTGAATATTTTCCACATCACAGCGTTGCCACGTCTTGTTCAAATTCCGAAGTTCTGTCAGTATTTTTTGTATAATGGGATACATAAATATGGGATTAGTGAGCTTTTATTAAGACACATTGTTTTCATTTCATCGAAGCAATGTGACTTGCAAAGTTTGACCATGTTTATCAACTTTTTTAATTTGGGTATTAGTGTGTAGTATCAAATTCAAAAATATTCATAAAAATACTGTTTTGCCTGACCTAACGAACTATCCTCTTACCAATAAAAACAATGAAACAGCCTGTTAATAGGAAATTGTCATTTAATCTTTTGAACCATTAAAAGAAAATGTATTTTTATTCCAGATGTAAATAATTTTCTTTTTATCATTGTCACTTTTTCTCCTCTAGAAATCAGTAAGGTTATTTTTTCAATCCGACGTTTCGGATTCGGCCGACGCATCATCAACTTTTTTGCTTTAAATGCGGACCTGCATTTTGTTATTTCACTATTCGATACCTTTTATAATCTTAAATTAAATTATGATAAAAAAGCTTAGCATCGGATTTTTTTTGAAAACATTCGTATTATTTGAAGAATTACGAAAAAACGCCGTCTAGTGACCACTGCTAAAATCATTACTTTACATAGCTCTGCGTGAAGAGCAAAAAAAGAAGCGCTTTTTCTGACACCAAGTTCATCGTAATCGGTTCATCCAAAACAAAGATATAAACGTTTGACCTTCCCCCATCTCCAAAAGAGATTATATTTTCGACAAACCTTAATTAGGAAAATTCAAGAGAAAATCGGTATTTTCATTTTTGAGTTACTGTTACGCCCCCTGGTTTCGAACTTGAAAATAATTTCTAGCTATATTTCTTGGACGATTTACCTAAAAATATTTTACCCCACAATTGTGATACCAACGGTTACCGAGTTGTATCGGAACCCATTCCTAACTAAAAAACGTATTTCCCAGACTTATGATCTAAACTATTAATTTCCCTTAAAACAATCTGTAAAAAAAATCACAGTCAATTGCATCGAAGCTTTAAATTTGCAGAGCAAAAACTGTTTTTTCTGATACTAAAAATAATTTTATAGAATTTAGCTGGCTAATGGAAGCTGGGGGCTTGGAACTAGAAATGACAGGGGCGATCGCCTTCTGCAGTTCTGCCAAGAAGAAAGTATGACTATCACGAACACCTGGTTTAAGCTCCCCCCCCCCCCCCCCCCGTCGTCTTTACACTTGGAAGTCGCCCACAGACACTACGGCCAACCCGGTACGCAATCAAATAGATTTCATTCTTGTCAATGGGAGATTCAGATCATCCGTCAAGAGAGCATGTACATATCCCGGGGCAGATGTACCTTCTGACCATGTTTTATTAGCAGCAATCATAAAAGTGTCCTTAGCCAAGAGCAGTAAGCCAATCATGCATAACAGAATAGCATATGAAAAGATCAAAGATGCTGCAACAAGAGACGAACTCGGCAATGATATTAACGCACGAATACAAAACATTAGACCCACCAACGAAAATGACTTAACAAATTCCTGGACACAAATAACACAAATTGTGACAGATGTAGCAAAAAGTAGGCTGGGTTTCAAAGTCGCAGATAGAAAGCAAAAATGGAACGCTTACAAAGACAGAATGATTCTCTTGGATTACATAAAAAACTGAAGCTGACAGCTGGAATATATAGGTCAAGGAATAGGGGCATATTGGTCAATGAGGACAACCAAATGATTTCTGAAAGTGATGAGAAAATACAGGTCTGGGAGAGATATATCGAGAAGCTCTTTGAGGGAAACAGACCGCCACCCGAGTTAAGAGATCCCGACGATGCATCAGGTCCATCCATATCTAAGGAGGAGATACAGAAAGCAATTCAGAGCTCAAAAAACCACAAGTCACCCGGTCCGGATGAAATCCCATCGGAAATACTGAAGCTTTTCGAGGATAGAGGCATTAACACCTTACATCATATATTTAATATCATCTACGAGACCGGTCGCTTTCCTCAGCAGTGGTTGGAATCGATTTTTATCCCTCTGCCTAAAGTAAATAGGGCCAGAGCATGCGGCGACTATCGACTAATAAGTCTCATGAGCCACACCCTGAAGATCTTTCTTAAAATAATCCACCAACGAATATATAAAAAATCAGACCGCACGTGTTGAATGGGAAAATGGTCTTTCAAACAACATCTGGATCCGAAGAGGAGTAAGACAGGGATGCGTCTTGTCTCCACTCTTATTTAACCTGTACTCGGCAAGCACTGGATGATGTCAATATGGGCATTAAAGTCAATGGAGTATGGATTAACAACATTAGATACGCCGATGACACGGTCTTAATCGCCGATAAGTTGGAAGACTTACAACGACTGGTCAATTTAGTGGGGGAACATAGCGCATCAATGGGCATGAATCTAAATGTAAGGAAGACAAAATTCATGATCATAACGAGAAATCCAGAAGCCGTTGACGATGCAGAACTACCTTTAAACACAATACCTATAGAAAAAGTAAATAGATTCAAGTATTTGGGCACTTAGCTATATGAAGACTGGACATCGGATAACGAAATAAAATGTCGCATAGAACAAGCTAGACAGGCATTTCAAAAACTTAGACACGTGTTCACCTGCTCGGACTTTGACTTGGAATTGCGACTGAGATTCATAAAATGCTATGTGTGGTCGGTATTACTGTATGGGGTGGAGAGTTGGACCTTAAAAGCAAGCGCAATTAACAAATTGGAGGCCTTTGAGATGTGGACATACCGCAGATTATTAAAAATACCTTGGACAGCGACGGTCACGAATGAGGAGGTTCTAGCTCGAGTTAACAGGGAACGCGAACTGTTTACTGTTATTAAGAAAAGGAAGACCGCATACTTGGGACATATCATGAGAAACGATAAATACCGCCTTTTACAACTAAAAATCGAGGGAAAAATCGAGGGCCGTAGAGGTATTGGCAGAAAAAAAATGTCCTGGCTTCGCAACATACGACAGTGGACTGGATTAACCAACATACAGACCTTGGTACACACTGCAAGGAATAGAGAGGAGATGGAAAATGTGATCGCGAACATCCATTAGTGGATACGCATCCGAAGAAGAAGATGGAAGCTGCACAACGCAAACGTAGCCGCTTTAGAAGTTGTTGAACATTAGCCCAGACAAATGAACATGAATAAGCGGTTTTCCAAGTATCGATCGGTACAGTCCGACAGCAAGAATTCAATTTAAATTCCTAATAAAAACAGTCGTTTAGAGAGTGTTCGAAGATAGGTGAACAAAGAGGTGTAAATAATAACCCATTATCAGCCGCGATTTGACACTGTGCAGTCAAGGCCTTCTTGATTCCAAAGTGATTTCAGTCATAATTTCAATTTTGAAAAGTCAAGTAGGTCTTGACAGAGACCTTTTTTTTTATTTTCTCTGTACGGTAAAAGATATCGAAAGTTGTTTAGTATTGAACATTATGTGTAAACTTATGTAGACATTGAAGAAATCGGTAGGCTCTAATACTTCCGCCGTTTGGTCTGTAATATAAAAGTGACTCTTTAGGATATGTTTTCTCGAACTGAATGTGCGTTTTGTAATATTTTCGTATAAGAAAAGTCAAGTAGGCCTTGATAACGACAATTTGCTTACTATGCTGATAAAAGTAGTTTCTGTTCTTCCAACATAAATCTCAAGAGTCAGATTTAGATTACATAGGCCTAATGGGAAATCATTAAAGTCGTCCGATCTCTTCAAATTTACATGTACATATAATGTTCAATTCTAAACAACTTTTTCGTATCCATTTTTCGATCTTTTACAGAAAATGTACTTTGCCCACACAGAAAATAAAAAAATCATTCCTATCACGGCCCAAGAACCATAAACCACACATGATAGTTACTTCTCGTAAGCGTAACGTTCGCCATTTTTTCGTCGACCACAAAGGTCAATGACAGGGTGTGTGACGTACTCCGGCTCTCTCAGTCTAAAGATTTAGTATTAGTTACATTGCTCTGTAATAGAAATCCATCTTTTAAGCATTGTTTTTTCAATTATTCTTTAGTTTTTACAAGTGGTAATAGGTCACACAAGTTTGAAAAAGTGTTGTTCGTGCAAATTAAAACGTAATTAGCCTACGAAAGAATTAAAACTTCTTTTATAACTGATATATTTACTTTTGCAGGAGTCTACATAACAAAAAAGAATGGGGAATATATCTGTTGTGTATAATTGCAAAAATAGTTACAAAAATCACTTGCCGGGCTATAGATGTACTTGGATTCTTTATTATTTTTTTATTAATTTTTCAGGCTATTTACTTGGCTGTTATTATTTTTATTTTTTTTTCAGGCAAGTTGTGTTTTCTTTTAACATATAGCAGGTACTTAGAGGTTTTGCTCTGGATTGTTACTTTTTTAGTATTAATGCAAGTTAATTAGGTATCAGAAGCCTCTGTAGATATTGTTTAACGATTTGGGGCATCCTGTCATTAAAGAACATAATAATAATATAACAAAATTTCAAAGAAGGCACTCATAATATATATTTTTGTCTTGACATATTTTTTTAATTTTTTTCCTAATAATTTATTTTATGTCCGAATATGAATTTCTAAAACATTTTGATGAGTAATTGACTACTGCTTATTGACCAAAATTCATATGGTATTGCTGCTAGAGTTGGGATTAGTCAGTTTTTGTATTGTTGGTAAATATTATTTTTATTTACGATCTATTACGCCATCGCCAACGCCATAGAATTTACATACAAGATTTTTTTTATAAAAACAACAGTACAAGCTTAGTATTTATAAACTGTGAAACTCACGGCTTTGAATTCCGGGAACTGTTATCGGTGCGTCGTCGATCGGCATCTTTTAAGTATTTCTTCGAATTCTCCAACGAATAAAAAAGGGATCGACAAATGGGAAAAATAGGTTTAGTCGAAGACTATTTTATTTTCATTCATTTCATTTCGCATTTAGTAACGCTAGTGTTAGCTGTGTTGGTCACGTTACCTAATTTATGATGAGTTTTTCCGGTAAATCCAAGAACAAGATTTGGAATTGTTTTACAGAAATACGAGAAAATAACAAAGTTAAAGGAAAATGTAACTACTGTGGAGTCATTTATATTACGCATGCTGACAGAATGAAAAAACATATAACTGATAAGTGCAAATCAGTTCCCGAAGGAGTTCGCAATGAATATGTAAGTACTTAACATGTAAATACAATTTAATTTTCAGTTCAGATGATGACCTAAATAAAGTAGGAATTATATATTAGTCAAAAAATTAAGTTCAAAAGCATGAAATACTTTTTACTATTCTTAGTTAGGTTTTTCTTAAAGTAAAATTAAGTATGATCAGAATACAAATACCTATTATACAGAATTTGTTAGATGACACATGTAGAATGATGTTGAAATTATTAGTGAAGAAACATTTTCATTAGGGGAAAACACGATGTATTCGCCGCGTTACCGATATTCTGAATCCAAATTACAACATTTTTACTTTTTTTTTCGTTTCCAGTTGGACAAATCAAAGCCTAGTTTCAATGAATCATCCGATGATGAAGATGTATCCATATTTCAAAACCTAGAAAAAGAAAAAACAGGTACTGTGAAAAGCAAGAAGCCGCATGATGAAGACCACATTGCTTCAGCTGGTTCTTCTCAGACTAGTTCTAAACGAGTAAGAATGCAGACATTATCATCATTTTTTTACACGGTAAGCGATTCTGAACAGTCCGAGCTACAAACTCTTTTTTGTGAAGCTGTTTACTCATCCAATTGCGCCTTATCAATGTTTGAGTCAGATAAATGGAAACATTTTTTTGGAAAACTTCGACCAGCTTTTAAACTCCCCGATAGGAAAACTATGTCTACCTCCCACCTTGATAGATGCTATAACAAAATAAAAAATAACGTCAAAGAAATACTTAATATTGAAGACAATATAACTCTAATGATTATGGCTGGACTAATATCCGTAATGAAGGGTTAATAAACTACATGGTTCATACAAGTAACGGAGATTATTTTTATGACTTTTCACAACCTCAGGCATTTCGTCACACAGGCCAATATATTGCCAGTGAAATATCCAAGATAATCAAAGAAATTGGTGAGAATAAAACCACCTCTCTGGAGACTGACAATGCAGCAAATATGCAGGCTGCATGGGCCCAATTAAAAGAAACATTTCCAAATCTACAGACATACGGCTGTATTTCCCCCATTTTAAATTTATTACTGAAAGACATTGAAACGCTGAAAACCCTCTCTGATCATGTTAATGTTTGTAAGGAGATTGTCAAATTTTTCAAATTGAAACAAATTCCCAACGCTGGGGAATACTGTTAAATCCCTCAAATTACCCATCGTAGCGAGATGGGGTAGTACAGTGACATGTATGGAAAGTATTCAAGTAAATAAACAGCTACTTAAAGAATGTTTAATTAACCCCGAAGTTGAGACCCTGGCAACTAATAAAATAAAATCCGCTATTCTTAGTGAAGATGTATTTTTGGATCGAAATGTTAAGTTCATTGAGTTACTGAGTCCTGTTTTTCGTTTAATAACCTTTATGGAAAATACGACTGCTACTTTGTCAGATGTCCGGCACAAGTTGTACTCATTAAAAGAACACTTCAATACTTTTGTCTCCCAAAGTCCATTTCTTCGAGAAGAAGAAAAAATGACAATCACTTCAGTAATAAAAAGAATTGCTATGGCCTGTACCAATACACATAATGCAGCGTATCTACTTGATCCTAGATATAAAGGAGAAAACTTAACCCTTGACGAGCTGGAATCTGCTACTTCTTTAATAGTACAACTTATTGTGAACAAAACTGATGTTGAGATTGGTGAAATATCAAATTTCAGAACAGCATCAAATGAATTTAATAATCGAATAATATGGACAGCGGTGAAAGGTATTAAATCAGTTCGTAAAACATCATCAGATATTACGCCATCAACTTGGTGGGGGAGTTGGCAGAAAAAGTCGATACTCTACGATGTAGCTATTAAGTTATTGAATATGCCGGCTTCATCAGCTTCTTGTGAAAGAAATTGGTTGACATGGGGAATTGTCCACAGCAAATTAAGAAATAGACTTACCACTACAAGATCCGGAAAATTAGTTTATGTTAAATATAATGGATACATCTGGAAAAGTAATGGATCATAATATATCTTCATCTTCCGAAGCTGATGTATCTTCATCTTCCGAAGCCGAGGCCGAGCAGCTAGCATCCGAGGCTGAGCACCTAGCGTCCAATGGGTCCGAAGATGAGAATTTACCATTAGCTACATTGCTACATAAATAACTTAACTGAAAAACATAGTTTCTTTTTTTAAGTGTTAATCTTTTTTAGGTCTCCATCGTTAAATATGATGTTATTTGAGAATAAAGTTTTATTTTAAGTTTGGCTTTGATTGTGTGAAATGGTATTTTTAAAATTATGTCTATCAATCAATTGATCAATTGACCGGTCAATTGTCTGTTCAGTTGACCAGTCAATTGACTAAAATAAAATTGACCGGTCAAATCCACAACTATAATTGCTGCTGTATTAGTTTGATATAAAATTTGTCGGAATTTATTGCACTAAAAACCAGAATAACAGCATCAAAATGCTAAACCATATTATCCTCCTATAGAAATAAGGTATGAAACTGGTTTCGAACGGGCCAAGCGACGTCACTGCATCAACGATCGCGCTAAACTGACGCTGATGTATTTATCCTGTATCCTACTTAAATTTTCATGGAATGGAATGGAATGACTGACATCACTTTCCATTCAAACAGACCTAAACTACTAAGCGTTGAGTTTCGGCTACAGAATGATCATTTACACATCTTTGTTCACCTTTCCTGGGACATACTGTATTGGCTACATGCTAAAAAAATCGCAAAATAACTTTTTGCAGTATTTTTTTTATAACGAATTATTCGTGATATAAAAAAAAACCCAGTACCCTGTAACAAGTAGTGGCGGCATTACCCAGTGAACTTATATGACCTCACGCTTGGAAAATATTACTGGTAAATTTCGATTGTTAATTTAGGGGTAGTATTTAGTGAACGAAAAAGATTTGTAGACAAAAAAAATGAAGAACGCCTTTTAAGCAAAAAACTCTCCAAAGATATACCTAGGTCGTCGGCCTAAATTTTTCCTTAAAAAAAAAAGGTTGTTATATTCTGATTTTATTTATAGTCTGTTTCAGAAATGTATAGAGTAAAAAAATTAGGTATGCAAAAGGACTACAGGGTGACCAACTAATAATTTATTCCACTTCCAAGGTTTGGCATTGATCTCATTGAAAAATTCTTTCTTTTCATCAAGTACACGTAGTACCACCCACTTTTGGGTCAATTTATAGGCGTTTTGTTTATTGTTATCCGTTCATAAACACTAAAAATGATACGCCTAAGGCGTGTGGTTGGATACTTTTCATTTAACGAAATTATAAAAAAATTACATATATTATGTACATAATATGTATCAGGGGTGCTCAAACGGTCGATCGCGAGTGCTTTTTGAGTAGATCTCGAGAAGAATTTTTTTTTTAATAAGTAGGTACTTAACTAAACTACAAAAATTTATTACGTAATAATAAACATAACACTCTGCTAGCGGCAAAAGGCGGCTTTATCAAAGGACGCGCGGTACTTGTCAAAAAAAAGCGAGTTTTTTATTCTTGCCGCTTTTCTAGAAATTTCGGGCGGGGCGTTTGACGGGAACATTCGAGACTTTCGTTCACGCCGATATAAATGTTGCGCCTGCGGGAAATGGTGTCATTCTGAATTGCAACTTGAAGGCAATACTACGTCGATACAAAGTTTATTATTAAATAGTACAAAATGAGTGCAGCGAAGAAATCTAAAACGTATCATTTTAATAACAATTGGGAGGAAGAATTTTTGTTTTGTATGGTGAAGGATAAGTGCATTTGTCTTATTTGTCGTGCGTCAGTTGCAATACCTAAGCGTGGTAACTTAGAGCGGCATCATAAAACGGTTCATAAAAACTATGAAAAGGATTTTCCGCCACAGAGTGAATTAAGAAAACGAAAAGTACGTGATTTGATATCTTGTTTGAAAAAAGAACAAACCATGTTCACAAGACCAGCCAAACAATCAAAAGCTGCTACGATCGCATCATTTAAAATATCTCATATATTGGCGAAACACAAGAAACCATTCGAAGATGGATCGGTTGTGAAGGAAGCATTTGTTTAAGCGGGTGAAAAATTTTAAAAATAAAACAGAAATCATGTCTGCTATTAGAGAACTTCAGTTATCTCGTCCGACTGTCACAAGGCGTATTGAAGTCATGAGTCAGGACATGGCAGATAAACTAAAAAATGATATCATGGAATGTACATATTTTTCTTTACAGTTCGACGAATCCACCGATATGACAGACACTGCCCAGCCGTGTATTTTTAATCGGATGGTATTCGATGACATGTTGGCTAAGGAAGAATTTTTGACAATCATTCCTCTGAAGGGGAAGACCAGTGGCGAAGAAGAACGTTTTCTTCAATTTTGTAAAAAACTACAAGCTACCAATATATAAATTAGTGTGCATTACAACCGATGGAGCACCAGCAATGACTGGAAACAAAAACGGTTTTGTGGCATTGTGGGGAGCTGATGAAGATTTCCCTTCATTTTTTTCAATCTATTGCATTATACATCAACAAGTTTTGTGTTTAAAAGTTTTAAACACGGAAGAAATTATGGGAATTGCAACAAAAATTGTGAATTCCATCCGTGCACGTAGCTTGCAACGGCGGCTCTTGCAGTTGGAAGATAGGAAGTTAGCTGAACACACTGATTTAGTTCTTCACACGGACGTCAGGAGGTTGAGTCGCGGAAAATTCCTAGAAAGGTTTCAAGAATTATTGGCCGAAATAACAGCTTTTCTAGACGAAAGAGGTGATGACACTCAGATGTTGAAAAACGAAAAATTTGACTGATTTGGCATTTTTGACTGACATCACAATGCACTAAAGGAAACACCATTAACTTGAAGCTTCAAAAGGTAAAGGAAAAACTGTTATTGAGATGATTAGCGTCAGTAAACAATTCCTCATTGAAAAAGTAATAATATTTTTGGACAATTCGAAATGCGTTTTTATGATTGTAGTAAATTGGCAAATGTAGCATAATTTATGAGTTATCCTTTTTCATGTAAAAACATTGAGGAATTAGCTACTGAAATAGCAAGTCAGTTTAATATGAACTCATGTTCTGTTGAAAATGAGTTGGTGCAGATTATATCAGATATACATCTCAAAGCTACAGCATCTGATACAACTTTCTGGTGTTTTATATCTGAAGATAAATATCCGAATCTAAGGCAAATCGCCCTTCAACTGACAGCAATGTTTGGGTCAGCTTACTTGTGCGAGTCTGCATTTTCTGAAATGAAGATAATTAAGTCAAAATATCGCAATCGACTAACTCACGATCATGTCATCATGCTTACGCTTCAACATTAGCTTAGTTAAGTTTAACACCATATGTAACTCTTTTGTTTTGTAACAACCAATAAAGTCCAATTTTGAACTATGAGTTTTTTCATTGATATTGACTAAACTAAAATAATGTATATTGTACGGAAAGCTAATATCTATATATGCTACAGTACACCCTACCTAGGTAGGTAGGTAGGTAAGGTGTATGTATCGTGTATGTACGACAACCCTGCATCACACATACTTGCAGCCTCTCAGAGTCGATCGTAAGTAGTCTAAAAATATTGATTGCCAGCAGTTCAAGTTTGAGCACCCCTGATATATATAGATACAATAATTATTATTATACAACAATTAAATTATAATAGGTTGTATTCTTCGTCATCTGAGGAACTGTCATCACCTTTTGACATTATAAGTAAAGGGTCGACCGTCTGGTCGATCAAGTTGTCAAGTTCCCACATTTTCTCCTAGTTAATCACATGCTGGACTGCTTTTCGCTAGTTCTCTGGTGTCACTTCCTTAATGGCTTGAACAAACAGTAGCTTAACATCTTTAATTTTAAATGTCGTATTTTGTCTTCCTACAAATCCTTTCACTTGAGCCCATATAAGTTCTATAGGATTTAACTCGCAATGATATGGCAGTAAGCGCAGCACAGTTACATTATATTTTTCTGCTGAATCTTCCAGGGCATATTTCATAAAACGATTTTTGTGTAATTTTGCGATGGGCTTATCAAATTGGGTTCAAACTCAATACCTTTGGTAGTTAACCAGTCGAAAATGTATTTTTTTTTTCAAAGATGAAGTTGGTGTCTTTTCTATACGCCGTGAATGATAGCTTGCGTTATCCATAACCATTACCGAATCAATCGGAATATATTTTATCAGTTTACGAAGTTTCGAAAACATCCGAATTCACGTCCTCATGGTAATCCCCCGTCCGTAACGACTGATAAGTTTCTTCTTTGAAAATCCCTCTTCGCTTTTAATGTGTGCAATTATTAGTCTCTTCCCTGTTCCCGAAGGCGCTTTAATACCCGTTGAGAGGGCTTCGATGAAAGCTTGGCGGGCACTGGTTATATTTTTGTCTTGCCACATTTTTTGTATATAACCTTCATTGATCCACGTCTCATCAAGAGGTTTTTTAATGTTTTTCATAAGAGTTTTCTATTTATCAAAGGAATACCCATAAAATGGGTATTTCTTTTTTAAAATAAAAAGAGTGAATTTTTCTTCGAATTGTACATTTGGTGTCTTCATCAAGGACTTGTGCTGGTCTTCCTGTAATTTTCTTGGAAAGTTCCAATTGACCTGCTAACTTTCTCTCCCGTAATAATTTGGAAACGGTGGACTTTCCAATTCCAGTAATTTGGAAACATCGTTCAACAATTTCTTGTACAGCAAAACTAGGGTAAACGTGTTTTGTGCAATCGTGTACATTTAAAATAATAATTTTTTCAATCATTGATACTGGAGAATTAGAACATCTTTTCGTTGGAGTGAATGTCGCCATTTTATTATTTATTATTATTATTATTAACTATAATACTGTTAACAGTACGGCGTAACAGGAAATACTAAGATGTTTAAAACACAATTAAGAAGTATTTATAATCTGTGTTTTATTACCTGCTTCCATTAGGTACTAGCCTATTATACTGGGTGGTGCAACCAAGATGGGGTGGACGATTGTGGGCAAACGGAGAGGAATTTGAAAAAAAAAATTGGGATATGATTGATAGTCAAGAACGCTGTGTTTTAAAATTATACCTATTATACAGGGTGGTCTGAAAAGTTCGTTGTGAACCAAACTTGTGTTTTTTTAAATGGGATACCCGGTATATTATTATTTTAGTTGATTCTCCTATTCGTTGCGATCATTTTGATATGAGGTTTGTTGGGTTTAAAATTTATACCAAGGGAATGGGGCGAGGTTAAAGTGGAAAAAAGGGTTATACTCCGGCCATTTTTTGAAAACAATTGAAGCAGGTATGGAAAAACCAAATATTCTATAAAATGTAATTGTTCAAAATTATTCACTGTTATTGGTCAAGTTTTAAATTTACCTTGGATTGAATTTTTTTACACCCTGTATATTTTACTTTCATGTTAAAGATAGCATTACTAGCTTTCAGAAAATACCATATTTGATACCTTTCTGACCAACAGTTTTTCAGTAAATTAGCTATGAAATCAAAATTTCTTCATTTTAACACGAATTACTCTGAATTCACGTTGTTAAAATTGACAATTTAATATTAGGAGGCCATGATATCATCATAAATTGAACAAAAGATTGACAGTCCTGTCAAAACAGCAAAGTGTCAGAATATTGTCATCAGTAAATAAATAAATATTGTTCTTTGATGATGCGATGCCGAAATAAAAACAAGATAGAAGCTTTTGCAAGTTTATCATAGAGATTTCAAGAAACAGGAAATGTTGCTTTCAAAAAAACGTAAAGTAATTAATAAACCAGTTACCAATGAAGATAATGCTTTGGCAGTATTAATAACAGATCTTTTTTTACAAAAAAAATAAATTTAATATAAATCAACAAAAACAATGTAATTAAAACTTATAAAAGATGTTCAACTAAACCACCGTTTTGCTGAAGGCACATTTCGAGTCTATCCATAAATGAAAGTTTCACTTTTCTCAAAGTCAGGTCTGAAATGTTGTGAAAACTGCTTATTATTCTCAACTTCATATCTTCCACTGTGGTTGGAACCTCTTTATAAACTTCTTCTTTAACATGTCCCCATAAAAAGAAATCTAGTGGCGTTAAATCGGGTGACCTCGCAGGCCACTTAACTGGTCCACCTCGCCCAATCCAATGCTCTCCTTTCCAATTATTGAGAAAATGTCTTACATGCTTATGGTAATGCGGGGGTGCTCCATCATGTTGGAACCATAAGGAATTTCTTAACATTAAAGGTAAGTCTTCGAGCAATACGGGCAACTCATTTCTCAAAAAATTTAAATAGACTTCTCCCGTTAAATGCTCTTCAAAAAAATATGGTCCTATAACATGAGAGCCAATTATACCTCCCCAAACATTAATTGACCATTTATTTTGATGGTCCACCTTACGAATCCAATGTGGATTTTCGGTTGAATAATAGTGCATATTATGTTTGTTAACCAAGCCGTTGCTTTTAAAAGTTGCTTCATCTGAAAACAGCACCCTATCTACAAAACCTGGATTATCCCAAATTGTATTTAAAAACCAAATTGAAAACTCTTGTCGTTGGACGTAATCGCGATCATACAGTTCTTGGTGTAATTCATTGTGGTAGGCATGATATTTATGTTGTTTCAGAATCCGTTTAATACTAGTGCGTTCAATATCAGTAGCTCTCTCAATTTCCCTGGTACTTGTGTGTGGATTTTCTTGCACTGTTAATAACATGTCAAAGCATTATCTTTATTGGTAACTGGTTTATTAATTACGTTACGTTTCTTAAAAGCAACATCGCCTGTTTCTTGAAACCTCTCTAATAGCTTCAGGTCTTGGTTTTTTTTCGGCATCGGGTTTTTTTAACACTCGCCCAACATAAAAGTCATGTTTATCAACTCTGGAGTTCTCAAACTCATTGTTACTTAACAATTTCTCGGCTTATCGTCAAAAAACAGTGGTAATTGATGCCAATTCTCTGACACTTTGCGGTTTTGACAAAAATGTCAATCTTTCTTTTCATTTATGATTATATCATGGCCTCCTTATATTATAGGTAGTCAATTTAAGCAACGTAAATAATACCGTTTCTGTTAGAATAAGTAAATTTTGGTTTCACGGTTAATTTACTAAAAAACTGTTGGTTAGAAAGATATCATGAAATATGACAGTAAAATATATGGGGTGTTCCATTTAAAAAAATTCAATCCAAGGTAAATTTGCAAAACTTGACCACCCTGTATAACAGTGAATAATTTTGAACGACTTACAAGCGATTATTGTAATCCTAGATACAATACATTTGATAGAATATTTGGTTTTTCCATATCTGCTTCAATTGTTTTCAAAAAATGGCCGCAGTATAACCCTTTTTTCCACTTTAACCTCGTCCCATTCCCTTGGTATAAATTTTAGACCCAACAAACCTCATATCAAAATGATCGTAACGAATAGGAGAATCAACTAAAATAATAATATACCGGGTGTCCCGTTTAAAAAAACACAAGTTTGGTTCACCACGAACTTTTCAGACCACCCTGTATAATGGGTATAATTTTAAAACACAGCTTTATTGACTATCAATCATATCCCAAAAATGTTTTTTCAAATTCCTCTCCGTTTGCCCACAATCGTCCACCCCATCTTGGTTGCACCACCCTGTATATGCATTTAGTAATAAATGTAATTGACAATAATACAACCTTATTAGGTATGCAAAAGGAGAGGGCAAATGACAGGGATTTAGAAGGATCTTTATTATTATTTCTATAAATAAAATTTACCTACGCCTATTGACGAATTCCAGCCAAACTGAACAGAATTCCCCATTTTATTACTATTACTTCTGAAATAGACTATAGTGCCTTTTTAAATGAAGAGTTTTTTTTTAAATCAGAATTTAGTTACCAAAGTTCTGTCCAGCAATATTTTTGTGTAGGCACATTTAGCTAGTGGCATTGAAATCCTAAAATCAGAAAAGAAATCTGGTCGTCAGTCGTTCGATTTCGTCGCCAAAAATACCCATCGGAATAAAAACAGTGCGAATATCGGAGTCGTTTCAATTGCCGGGAAGTTTATTTTGTTCTGTGTTCGATCACCCTTATTTGTAAAATGTCAAGGACTTTTCACTTACCATGGCTTGTGGGCTAATACTGTTTTCAAAATGTAGCTTAGTTATTCGGGTAGATGGGGACGTTTTATAGAAGCGTATTAAAAAGGTTGCCTAAAAATATGTAAAGTGCGGGACACGAAAGAAAACCGAGCGGTCCTTAAAATAAAGGTTTATAGTGTTAAGCAAGCGGATAAGTAAAATTTGTGTAAATAAATTTTATGTTATTTTATTTGTCGTAATAGTTTGCCGCTTCACCTATAAAGTGCGCCAGCTAAGCGGTACGGAAAATTAATCCAGGATTTAGTACATTTCGCACTGGTTCACTTGTAATTGGGATTGCATAGAGTCTCCATGCACTTGCCGCTAGAAGGTTCAAGCTATTTCCAGTGGCGCCTATACATTTCGAGCATTTATTTTCATTTCTATATAAATTCGTTACGTTGAAAAGAGGAAAAACAATTCGAAACGGTGCACGTGAAGTTATTGCGAGCGTTATAGAGGCCTGTACCAGAGAAGCTTAAAAAATGATAGTTTGACTGTTCCAATTCAAAAGAGAACATAATGATCGTTCATGTTCTTCTTCACCTTTAAAATCTCCTGGTAAAAAAAGACCCCGATTATCATACAAAGATAAAATTGACGATGGTAATTTTCAAGTAATTCGACGAAAAAAAGAGGATTTTTATATAAACTTGAAGAAGGTTCCGACAAAATAGATTTTCTGTACGGGTATAAAACTTTAAATTGGGTTTTACCCTTAAATGGTTTTGTTTGGCGCAAGTGCCAAAATAAACGAAAATTGCTCATTGAGAGACCAAATATTTTTCACTGGCGGGTGAAATATCTATCAACTGTAAGGCAATATAGACAAGAAGGACGCAATATTGTGTATCTAGAGGAGACTTGGGTAGATAATGATATGACAGTGAACAAATGCTGGCAAAGTAGAAGTGTTACAGGTGTTGTTCAGGGAATCCGCTCTAGTAGTCCATTTATTATAGTTCATGCTGGTTCAGAAGCCGGGTTTGTTCCAGGTGTTACCTAACCTCGGTCATACACCTTTAAGGCTGCCTCCATACATGTGCGACCTCAACCCTATCGAACTTGCATGGGCAGGAGTAAAAAAATATATTCGAGAGCGCAACATCGGTGAACTTTCAATTAAAGATTTAAATAAAATATCATTAGAAGCGATTGACTCAATATAGGCTAAAAACTGGAAATCGTATGTTAAACATGTTCGTTCTATTGAAGATAAATACTGGGAAGTAGATGGCAAAATTAAAACGGTTATTGATGATTTAATTATCACACTGGGATCTTCAAGTAGTGACGACGAAACATCATTTTCAGAGAAAAACAACGATTTAGAAGGAATCGAACCATTAGAATCACAGCCGTCAACCTTAAAAATAGCTTAGTTTTTTTTTTATTTTGTAAAATTGTTCATAAAGTAGCTGTCAATAAACTGCTTCAAAATAATTAATTTTCTGTTCAATACCGGGTGTCAAAAAATATCTAATATTGCAATTAATATTTGAAAAATTACAGAACTCATATTTTTCCAAAATGAACACATCAATGTAGTTATAGTAGGGGAGCCAGCACTGATTCCAGTGAACAAGATTTATCAAAATTGTCCGTCTGTCATATTACTTTGTACAGGGGGCGTCATTGTGAAGTACTATACAGGGCGTTTCCTAATTGCGTGCTAATGTTAAAGGGGGGTGATTCTTGGACCTTTTTAAGAAAAAAGTTTAATATGAACCTAGAAGTCTAAACTTTGGAGATACAGGGTTTTTTTTAAAATCCTAATTCTGATGCTATTATAGAAAAATAACTGTGTGAAATTTGATACACGTCTTTTATGCATAAAAGGCATTTTTTATTAACAATCAATTTTTGAAGTTTCTGGGTAAATCCGTATGCTCCTTAATGCCTAGAAGACGTGTATCAAATTTCATGCAGTTATCTACAATAGCATCAGAATTGGGATGAAAAAAAATGTTTTCTTTTTAAACTTTACCATCCTGTATCTCAAAAGTTAAGACCTTTAGGACATACAAACACCCCCTTTAACATCAGCACGCAATTAGGAAACGCCCTATATGGTACTTCATAATGACGGCCCTTGTATAAAGTAAGTAATATGACAGACGGCCACTTTTGGCATACCCGAGTAGCCCAAAGTCGAACTGCATAAATTAAAATTGTGATAAATCTCGTTCACTGGATCTGATGCTGGCTGCCCTTGTACAATTTGGACTTGTAAATCGTGTATCACTATACTGGGTGGCCCAATAATAGCGGACGTAGGCAGTAGCCCGGGAACCGTTAATGACAGAACTCAAGAAAAAATATATTTATAGGTAAATCGATCAAGAAAAATCAAAATTAAATCATTTTAAAATTCGAAAGTTCGCCGTTTTTGCAACACAAAAGAGATATAGAAGTGCGGTACACGAAAGAAAACAGACAAATATAGATAAAGGTTCATTAAGCATAGTTACCTTTTTTTAATTATCTGAAGTGCGTATAGTCAAAAGGGGTGCCATATGATTTAAAGAACGACAGGACACCACTGATTTAAAGAGATTTCCTGGCCGATATTCCTAAACCCATTTACTCCGCCCGGTTTTCTTTCGTGTCCCGCACTATAACATCAAGTATCTAAATAGGTAAACAATTATATATGAAAAATCGTAATATTTGATAGTTCTAAAACCTTCCATATTTGAAAAACTGTTTCTTTTTTTTTGTACAAAAAATATGCAGAATTTCATATAAAATTCAAAAACATTAAAAAATGTGGTATGTTTAAAAAACAAAGCTGGTACATGCCTTGCTTCTTTGAGACACCCTATATACATTAAAATATAAGCCTATGAAAAAGAAGATCGAATCAAACAAATTTTGTTTCGAACATTTTTATCTAATTTCAAAAATAACCGAGATATTTCCATTTGAAGAGTAATCTGGATCACCCTGTGCGTGTACCGACAGTATACCTCACGACTATAAAAAAATTGTTTCGTTCGCACTCGTTTAATCAAAGTTTATTTTTAACCATTAACCTTGAATTTAGTGTCTCTGACACCTCTTTATCACAAAATCCGCAAATACGTATTGTTATTTTTATATATACGCAAAGAAAAGATTGTTTTTATAAGAATTACAGATATTTATTAAATAAAGCGCCTCGTGTATTAGTACTTATACCCAATTAAGGACATTTTTGTCAGTATTAAAGGGAGTTTTTGTGAGTGTGTGAGTGAATTGACATTTTACTTTCCTTATTTGTCAAGATCTTTGGGTACCGAATAAATACATACAACACTTTCATATAGCAACTTCCCTACAATTACACTGGGCGACAAGATTTTTCTAACACCTAATTTTTCTAATAGCCTAATTAGAACCTTTTATAATATAATAATAATAATAATAATAAATGACTTTTATTTTCTTACTTGTTACAATGTTTGCTTAACATTATAAAAAAAAAAATCCAGGAAAAAACAGGGCGCAGTCTAGCCAAATAGGCTACTCTACTGAACCCTATTTTGCTGGATATACAGTTAAAATATTAATCTAAATTTAACATGCAAATCAAATAATTATATTAAAATACATAAAAAAAAAGTTACGAGTGTTAGGAGTCATGTTCATACCTGCCATATTGGAGAAACAAGACATAAGCAGAATTGTAAATAAAAATAATAGTAATTTAAACATTTTAATTTAATTTTAATTTTAAATAGAGTTTTGAATATTAAAGAGATGTTTTTTAAATAAAGTTTTAAATTTGATATCATTTAACAATGTTAGCTCAGAGGGTAATGAGTTATACAGTATTATGGCATTATAAGTAAAAGATCTCTGAAACATGGCGGTCTGATGATGAGGCATCGTTAATTTATTGCAAAATCTAATGTTACGTGAGTGGATATTTAAACGTAACATAAACTTATTTTTAAGGGATGAAGGTAGCACAGGGTTTTTTAAAATTTTTATTAAAAAGCTGCCTAGATGTAGCGTTCTACGATTATCCATTTTAAGCCAACCTAGTTCTTTGAAAGTGTGTGAAATATGGTCAAATTTTCTTAGTCCCAAAATAAGGCGCGAACATGTATTTTGAACTTTTTGAATCCGATTCTTGTCTGCCATGTCCAGACAAGAACCATAGACAAAATCGCAATAATTAAAATTTGATAAAACTAGGGATTCGCTAAGCATTTTACGCAAGGAAAAACTAAGGACTTGACGGCTGTTATACAATACCTTTAGAGGCAGATACGATTTTTGAATCAATATTTTAACGTATTCCCTAAACCGTAACTCGGAATCCAACAGAATTCCCAAGTTACGAGCAGACGCAACCACAGGAAGTCTGATACTTTCAATATTAATATTAAGATTTTGGCACAAAAAATCTCTGTGGTTCTTTGGGCCAAAAAGCATTAAAATTGATTTTGAAGGGTTTAATTTTAAGTTGTGTTCAAAAGAAAGTTTTTGTAATATATTTAAATCTTCATTTATTATATTTGATGCATTTAAGTGGTCTTTATGACTAAAATGATAGTAAATTTGAGTGTCATCTGCGTACGCCTGAATTTTACATTGTTTTAAAGAGTTCAAAATATCTGAAGTGTAAATAATAAAAAGAAGTGGTCCAAGGATCGAACCCTGAGGCACACCTGACAAGATCTGAACCTCATCTGAAAATATGTCATTACAAAAAATTTTTTGATAACGATTAGAAAAATATGACTTTATAAGATTAACTGAGGGTTCCTCAAGTCCGTAATATTTTAGTTTTGATAGCAGAAGTTCGTGATTAATAGTATCAAAAGCTTTGGAAAAATCAAGGAGGACTAGCGCAGTCTTTTCTGAAGCCACATTGAGTTTCCGGAATTATATTATTAACAATACAGTAATTGAATAATTGATTATATAAAATTTTTTCAAAAATTTTAGAAAGAAGTGGTAAAATACTGATTATCCTGAGATCGTTAAGTTTGGTTGGATTTTTGGTTTTAGATAAAGGTTTTCCAATAGAAATTTTCCACTGATCCGGGAAATAATTAGTCTCTATGCAACAATTAATAATATGGGTAATGTATTTGTCAATGAAAGGACTGCAAATTTTTAACATTTTAACGCTCATGCCATCAACACCAGCAGCTTAAGTACGTATTTCGTGAATTATTCTGTGAACCTCCGCAATAGTAGTCATATTAAAAGAAAAATTCAATTGATCATTAAAAATATTATTCCGATAAAAATTAATTTTCAAACTGCAATCAGAAATATTTTGAAGAAATTCACCAAAATAATCACTAATCTTATTTGGATCGGCCAGATTATCTGGAATACTAAAATCTTTACCAGAGCATAACTTCAATGACTTCAAAGATCTCCAGGTTTTTCTTAAATTTTTTTCCGCGCAAACTTCATTTAAATATTTCCTCTTTTCCCGCCTTACTAACGAAACAGTAAAATTTCTTAAGCGTTTATAATTTTCCCAGGCAACAGCAGTCCTGGCTGGTTTAAATTCCCGTAAAGCCTGATCTCTTTGCTTCATAAAAATTTTAAGATTTGGTGTTAGCCAAGGCGCCTTAGACTTTGTAATTCTGGTTTATTATTTATTATTATGTAATTAAGGTTTATTTTATTATTTATATTGTTTTCGTAAAATATATCGTTCCACTGAAGCAAATGAAGATCATGAAGAAATGAGTTTACGTCAAAATTGTTAAAATTACGATAAGTAATAATCATAAGTAATAATATAACATAATAATAATATAACATTTTATATTGGCAGGTAAACAATTTCATTGTGGGGCGGCTAAAATGGGTCCATTTTACAACGGAAAAATTACCTAGACTGGGTTGTTTACAACATTAGACATAAAATAAACGTTAAACATCACTCTTCTGTTTGAGTGGTTCTCTGTGTATCGATACGCAAGTGTATGTGAAGAGAGAATGTCGAGTCAAACGCGCCGAAGTTGCAAAATTTCTCCTGACAAATTTTGTTATATTTGTGGAGAATTTCTGGTGAAATCACAAGCCAGGCCATTTTGCGAAAATGTACAAAAAGCCTAATTTAAATATTTTGGTGTGTTAATTGAGGCTCAAGATAAACGGTGGGCTCCCCATGTGTGCCGTGTGGATGAAGTGAAAGAGAAAAAGTATGTTTTTTGTAGTTCCAATGGTATGGCGAGAACCCACCAATCATTCTGATGATTGTTATTTTAGCCTGACAAAGACTGAAGGTTATTCCAAAAAGGGAAAGCACAATATAGAATATCCAAATTTGCAATCTGCCATACGACCTGTTCCTCCTTTTTTTGCGAGTGCCGATTGCGCCTTTAAATTGGCAAGCTATTGCTTTGGGAGATAATAGAGATAACGCATCATCAGGCAGCTCAGAAGAACAGGGCACCCATCCCACTTTTATCACAGGTCCCAGTTCCGGCGAGCCACATTTGATTGTTCAAAGTAAATTAAATGATTTAGTACGTGATTTGAGGTTATTCAAGCAAAAGTCAGAACTTCTGGGTTCCCGTCTTAAGGAATGGAACCTATTGGCCAAAGAAACAACAATTACGAATTTCAGAAAAAGAAATGCTATGTTTTTTGAATTCTACAGTATGGAAAATTCGTTGTGCGCTTGTACTGATATAGATAATTTAATGCAGAAACTTGATATTCAACATTCTCCCCGTGAGTGGCGCTTATTCATAGATTCATCTAAATATAGCTTAAAAGCTGTGTTAATGCATAATGGAAATTTAAAACCCTCTATACCAGTTGCCCATTCAGTTGCAATGAAAGAAAATTATGAAAATATGCGCACCTTTTTGGATAAAATAAACTAAAATAATAAATGGCAGATATGTGGGGACTTAAAAGTTATAGCTGGGACTTGTTCACAAAATATTGCTGTTTTCTTTGTTTATGGGACAGTCGTGCAATAAATCAGCATTATATAACAAAAATTTGGCCTGAAAGAAGCGAATTTCCAACGGGATCTCAAAATGTTAAATTTATACCTCTTGTTGATCTCAAAAATGTCCTTTTGCCTCCTTTTCGCATTAAATTTGGGCTAATGAAAAACTTTGTGAAGGCTTTGAATAAAAATGTTAAATTTATATGCCAAATTAAAAGAAGGCATTTTTATTGGGCCACAAATCAGAAAATTTGATGTCAATTTTACGGAAAAGCTTACCAGGCAGGAACTCGGAGCATGGAATTCATTTGCTAATGTAGTAAGAGGATTTTTAGGCAACAATATGGATGAAAATTATGAACAATTTGTTAATGAACTCTTAGATGCCTATAAAGCGCTTGGTGCCAGAATGTCATTAAAAATTCACTTCTTCCATTCCCATCTGTCATTTTTTCCTAAAAATTTTGGAGCTGTTGGACCAAGATATCAGAACAATGGAAATTCGGTACCAAGGACGATGGGATCCAACCATGATGAGTGACTACTGTTGGTTTTTGAAGAGACAAAATAGGACACCTCGTACACGGAAAAAATAAAGTTTAATTAGTGTTTTAAGTTAATATGGTATAATTAATAGGCGAATACTGTAAACATGGTCAATAAACAGGCTTAAGAATTTTCTGAAATAATTTTTTCTGTAGATATTAAGTATCGTAACATTCGATATGGTTCTACTCTAACAAGAAAACCCTACGTGTTACAACTTTCTATTTGTAATTTTCGTATTTGAATAGGTCCATTCTATTAGATTATGCTATTCTGATTTGTGTTACAACAAAAAAAAATTTAGTAATTAGACCACACTGTTGATGGCTTTTGTTGTTGTGCCAGTTCCGAAAAATAAGCCAATAATACCGTCTCCGAGAAAGAACTACATGTATTTTTCATCTTTCATTCAATAACTTTTGAATATGCGGTTTGGTAAATTTTCCGCGATTTAGTTGGTATATAGTTTTTGTGACGCTACTTTCGCTGCTTCTACTAACTCAGATGGAGTCAGAGAAATTTTAACTTTATATTATTCACAATAAATACTAAACAACCATTAAGTTCGCAGTTTTTAAATCAAATCACATAAATAAATTGACGGATATTTGATTACTTTTAAGTAGTCATAAAACGGATATTTGATTACTTTTAAGTAGTCATAAAACGATTACGGTTACGATTAACCGCCGATTATTGGGATTTTCCGATTAATCGTAACCGCCGATTATTTACACGATTATTTATACGATTATTAAGTAAAGTAATAATAACTGTTAACGCTCGAAACATACTTACTGCTAAGGCAAAATTTCCACAAATAGATCATGTCAGTTGTATGACTCATTCGTTGCAACTGGTGTTAAAGGTAAGAAACAGGAAATATAAAAAAACAAAACCCGAAATTCTAAATTACTGTTAATTTATTTACTTTATTTTTTGGTGCCATTTTTTCAGTCGATGACATCAAGGAAACTATAATTATGGCTAGAAAAATAGTGGGATATTTCAGCCATTCAACTAAAGTTTTAAAAATACTTAAGGAAGCGCATAAAAATTACAGTTTACTTGGACATGTGTTAATATAAGACGTCCCAGTTCGATGGGACTCTACATATGCAATGCTAGATAGATTGAATGAACAGCGTATCGCAGTTCAAGCTACATTTCCTCAAGTTAAATGTCCATATGATCTCAGTACTCTTCAGTAGATCTTAGTTGAACAAATAATTAAACTTTTGTCCTACTTCAATGATATTCCAAAGGCACTCAGCAATGATCTATTTACCTTAGCGGGTGCACCCCCATTGATAAACTCCCTCTTTAAAATCCTGAATAAAGAATCTTTAGATAAAGAGAAATATAGCTTTAAAATTATTGTTGATAATTTGAAACATCAATTGACCCAGAGGTTTAATGATCTCGAAGAAAATGAAAATTATAACTTGGCCACTATCCTCAACCCTCGGTTTAAGGCGCGGGTGTTTAGACACCAGAAAGTGGACTTAAACTGCCAGCAACCGAAGCCTTTACGAGTGATGAAATTTGGAGTATTTGCCCAGAATTAATAAGCGATGTGGAAATGCAAGAGCCACTGTCAAATTTTGCTGGTCAGTGCCATATAAACTTTCATAAAGACATATTTTCAAATTAATTTTAGAATACTGCTTCTCTAATGCTTTTTCTTATTTTCAGCCACTGGTTCAAGGTCACCTAATATAGATCACTCAGCAAATGTTTTCAGAAATTGGCACAGAAATATTTATTATTCAAACCATCCTCGGTTCAGTTGAAAAGGTTATTTTTGACAGCAGAGAATATACAAAGTCTTAAGAGAAACCGACTTGGTTCCGAAAATTTGAAAGTTTCATGTTTCCTTAATAAAAATTGAATCTCCCTAAATTTCCAATATTAAAGGCCAAAACAGGTAATTTTGGTTTTTTTGGCGTATGGTTTGCTTTTTTTACTTAGATTTTAAATGTTTTGGTTGGGATTTATTATTTTGTTTATAGTTTCACTTATTTTCTTTAAAATTTCGCATCGCATTCGCAATCGTAATCGTATAACAACAATCGTTGCATCACTACTTTTAAGGTTACCCTAGCAATGCAGGTCTAATTGTCGTACAACAACCTACCAGTTTAAAACTTCAAATTTCACATCCATAATTTTCTGACGTCATTCAACTATTTTCAATATTAAATCGTAGTTTTTCCCGTCACCGAAAAAAATAGTGTATTATACACGGGAAAAAAATTAGATTTTAGCTCTCGGCTTTGTGTCTTTCTTCAACACAACCTCGAGCTAAAATTAAAAACTTTTTTACCTTGTACCTTAAATAACTATTTATATATTATCCTGAGGTTATTTATATAATTTAGTGCATAATATACAATAAATTATTTGGTACTTTATACAAATCCTATAAATTGTAATTTATTTCAATTGTTTAAGTTAATTTATTATTATTTATTTTTCATAGCATTATTTATGTGATCTTGAAAAAATAAATTATGTCCTTTATTATTTTCGTTATTACAAAGGTTATATTTTAGGAAATGGAAATTTACCGAATATTTAAACATTTTATCAGGCCTCTCATTTTATTTTGTCGTACAGGATTCGTACTAAATATTTACCAGTTTGTCCCGGTTTAACACTTGATTTTAGTGCAAAATTTCAAGTTAATTGGATAAACAGTTTTTGTACTAATTTTTTTAACATTTCATTAAACCACCATTTTGTAGATTTACCCAAAAATTTTACCAGTTTCGCTTTGCCACACTTTATTTTTTCGCCTAATTTTGAAGACCATTAAATTTGTAGTTTCTTAATAATGATTTTTTTTTTCATTTTGTGACGTCGCAATTTTGTTCCGCCATATTGGGTTTATGACCCTCGATTTTGATTTTTGATTTGAAGCCAATCGTACAAGTAGTTTTTGAACTATGGTCGAAAACGAAAAGACGTGGGAAATAAAAATACGTACGTTAATGGGGGGTGCATTTATAACTAAAAATCCTGTAGTATAAACATCTAGACATACAAAGATAAATACATACAAACATCTATGCATACCGGCAATGCGGAAAGATTTGTTTTCAGTGTAGCAAAACGTATTGTTTATGTTGTAATCTATAGCCTACTATGCGGACCGAGACAGAACGAAAGAGATCGATACAAACAAAACAGAACGCGTGTCGTTGTGGAGCGAAACGAAGGGTAAGCGGCGAATTTACGTGAGCCCTGGAAATTCAGCCTCAGATCTGAACTTTCGCCCGCGGTTCAAGGTCTATGCCAGGATAATCAATTTTGGCCAAAAATACCGTTGGCGGCCCGGTCTTCCTTCCGCCTATCTGCTTGGCAACAGACGATACCGGCGAGGTCGAAAAATACTTCTTGCGCGACGGTGTACGTATGAAGCGTTGTTCGTAAGAAGTAGCCAATTCGATGGCTTATACAGGCAGTGATGCCAACCTATCCAGCATTAAAATCGGTAGATTACGAAAGAATTCGGTAGTTGGGGGAAAAAAATCCGCCATGTAAAAAATACTTGTATTTTCTTTATTATCTTAAATCCAACAAAACGTAGGTAATAAACATCAAACGGACACCAAAATACAAATAAAACGTCAAATATAAAATTATTTTTGAAAATTCCTTGTCAGTACAGATCCTTTTTATTCATTCTTAATAACAATTTATTTTCAACATGGAAGTCAAAACAGTTGTTATCGTTTATATATTCTTTTGAATGCATTAAACCAACAATTGAAGTATCTAACAAATTTCGTGGTTTTGTTTTTAACATATTTATATTAGATAATTTTCTTTCTACGTTTGCGGAAGAATGTGGCAAACATAAAAGACAAAAAACGAACTGACTAAGAGTTTCAAACATAGGGCTTTCATCTCCTAGCACATTTTTTTACTTCGTTCCAAAAGCCTATAATATCATCTGGGAAAGATTGAAGTTCCTCAGTATTTCTGAAATTCATTGTCTTTAACTAAATTTGGAAAAAGTGAAACGCATTTGAATATTGTGAATATTGTACCATTTTTAACAATAGAAGGGTCCATAAAACTAAAATCGATTTATATTTTGGCTATATGCCTCAATATAAAAGTCTAAACATCGTAACCTAAAAAATGTTACTTGTTCAGAGGTTAATTGCAGTTCTAAAAGGGATCTTGCAAAATTTGCCCCAAAGTATACTGGGTGATTCACGACCCACTGTACATGTACATACACATGTATAGGGTATCCCTAGGGTATATCGAAATGGATATTTAAATTGATTAATTTGGCTTTATTACCAAGATACAGGGTGATTTTCGTATTTTGATAAAAATTTGTTTACCCTGTATCTCCTAAACGGCTTAATCCATTTTTTTAAAATTTTGTACACAAACACTCTTGGTATATCATAACTTTTTGACGTTTGAAAAGTATCAAAGTTCCAGGGCCGTATCCAGCCAATTCACACAGGGGAGGGGGGCTAGTTTTGAGACACCCTGTACATCGGAATTCGGTATTTTTGAATTTTTTTTTAAACTACATTCATTTGTGAACAATAATATGCCACCATCTTGAATGCCACACTAAAGGTTATGTACGAAATTTAAATCTTTAGATAGTACATACCCCTTTTTTTAGCGGTATCTGTATTAAAGCTTTTAACTAAGTATAAAATTATTTCAATGGTTGACTTTAAAAAAAAATTAAACTATCTCTACTAATAAAACACAGCCTTGTCGAATTATTTTTTATTTTTAGTCGCCCAAAAATACCAAAATCTACCCTAACACAATAACGCCTGTCTAACGGTATCTCTAAATTTTTGTGCACGCTTTTGTGAATTGCAATTGAGCGTTGAATCATTTACATTTGAGGTTTTTGTCTAAATGCTTGACTTTTAAAAAAATTAAACTATCTCTACTAATAAACTAGTTAATTTCTGTTTGAACCTTTTTCGCCTCATCTCTTATCTAATGCTCGAGATCGTGATCATTTATCGGCTACCGTAAAAATTTATCTTTTTTTATTTTTGTTATTGTATACAAATTACGTGTAAGAGCTTGTTTTTTTTTTTAATTTTTTTATTTACCTTTATTTTTTTCGTAACCTTAAAACCTACAAAAAAATACAAATTCAATAAATTTTAATACCTAAAAATAATAAAGTTAGCCTTGGAATTTAGACAGATATTTTAAAAATGACATTACGTACATACAATTCAATCATTTGTGTTTGACATTGTTAATTAAAGATTTTTTATTTGAATTTTCTCTTTGCAAAAAGTTTGTACGTTTCAATAATTGTGAAAATGCCGTTATTTACAAATGCTGAGTACGCAGACATCGTATTTATGTACGGATTTTATAATGGTAACGGAAGGGCTGCTACAGAAAAATACAGAAGACGATTTCCGGATCGGAGAATTCCAAATCACCAAACGTTTGCCGCAACCTTTATTACATTGCGTGAAAAGGGTAAGTTTCCCTCAACCGATCTTCATGTTGAAAGAGTGGATGCTAATAACGTGGTCCAAGAAGAGAATATTCTCAACTTTGTGAGGGAAGATCCAACCACAAGCACTAGGCGAATTTCCGCCCAATTAGCGATACCGCAGACAAGAGTATGGGGAACTATAAAAAATGAAAACTTATACCCTTTCCATGTACAAGAGGTACAAAGATTAGAAGAAGGCGACTACTTGCCTAGATTAGCATTTGCTAGGTGGGTAATAAATCATCGAAGAACTATTTTTAAAGCACTATTCACTGATGAAGCCCAATTTACAAGGGACGGAGTCTTTAATTCTAGAAACCCTCATGTATGGGCAGATGAAAACCCTCATTCGTTGCGATTGGCCAATTCTCAACGAAAGTTTTCAGTGAATGTTTGGTGCGGCTTAATAAATAATTATTTAATTGGACCACATATTTTCCCTCAACGACTAACGGCTATTGTGTATTTGGACTTTCTACAAAACATTTTACCGGGCTTATTAGAAAATGTAAATTTAAGAGGCATATGGTTTCAACACGATGGGGCACCTGCACATTTTGGAATTGATGTTCGAAATTATCTCAATCAACAATTTGCTGATCGGTGGATTGGACGCGGAGGACCACATCCTTGGCCAGCTAGGTCGCCAGACTTTAATCCAGCCGACTACTTTTTGTGGGGGCATCTAAAACAAAAAGTTTACAGTGTTCCAATCGAAACTAGGGATCAATTAATAAATAGGATACATTTTTATTGCGACGAGGTTAGGCAAAACCCTCAAATGATTCACCGCTCAATTGCAAGCCTTCAAAAGCGTGCACAAAAATGTAGAGACACCGGTGGTATGCATTTTGAAAACATTTTGTAGCTTTTAAGACGTTATTGTGTTAGGGTAGATTTTAGTTTTTTTTTGGGCTACTGAAAATAAAAATTAATTCGACAAGGCTGTGTTTTATTAGTAGAGATAGTTTAATTTTTTTTTAAAGTCAATCATTGAAATAATTTTATACTTAGTTAAAAAGCTTTAATACAGATACCGCTAAAAAAAGGGGTATGTACTATCTAAAGATTTAAATTTCATACATAACCTTTAGTGTGCCATTCAAGATGGTGGCATATTTTTGTTCACAAATGAATGTAGTTTAAGAAAAAAATTCAAAAATACCGAATTCCGATGTACAGGGTGTCTCAAAACTAACCCCCCTCCCCTGTGTGAATTGGCTGGATACGGCCCTGGAACTTTGCTACTTTTCAAACGTCAAAAAGTTATGATATACCAAGAGTGTTTGTGTACAAAATTTTAAAAAAATCTATTAAGCAGTTTAGGAGATACAGGGTGAACAAATTTTTACCAAAATACGAGAATTGGTTTATTTTAACGTATCTTTTCGACTCCCACCCAATGACAAACAATACTGTGATATCCTATTTTCTATATTGAATTTAATATGGCGGAAAATATACATTAATTTTCTAGATTTTTCGCTGGTCACTTTATTAATTATTTGGTCAAAATTAACGTCTTCAGCAACATTATACTCTATACCGGCTGAGGTTAAGGTGGTGAAATATTGGCTCTCCTAACCTAGAACGAAATCTTTTACAGCTTTGGTCAAATAAGAAATTGTGGTTCTTGGGATTATACCGTGTCAAATTGGAATTACTATCCGACGTTTCGCCTTCGATTGTACGAGGCATCTTCAGGGATCTTTACTCCACGAGATCTGAACACTGAATTCAGTGTATAATATGCTGTCCGAAAGGTCTAACCCAAACGTTTTCCTTTTGTGGATGCTAGGTCCTGGTATGCATAAGACGATGTTCATTTTCTTGGCCCCAGTATCGAAAGTTTTGAACGTTTGGTTCGTCATCAGAAAAACTTTTTTAGAAAATCTCTGTTATTATTAGCCCTTTCTATTTATTCAAAACAAAACTCCGAACGTCGGATTTCATCCCCTTCCATAAGCTGTTGATGTTTTTCATATTTGCAGATGTAATATTTTGTACTTTTTTAAGATTCACAATACAGTTAATTGGTGTTTTCGCTATAAATGCCTTATAAGTTTCTTGTACTAAGTCCTTTATCTTCTTCTATATGAAGTAACACCTTCACAGTTCTTTGTTGGTGCCTATTTTTGTCTTTTGGTTTATTAAATGTGCTTTTATCAATTACAGTTCCTTTGGTTCCAGATTGTTCAATTATTCTTTAAATTGCGGTTCTTGTAGGGATTTCTCTATCAACCTAGTGAGCAACAAACACATCGGATATATACGCTGTTTCCGAAAAATACCACTTAATAATAGTTATTTTTTCTTGACATGAATAATAATTCGTTATTAATATTAGCGAAGAACTGTTGAATAATTGTATACAAAATTTCAGAAAAATTGGAGATTATATAACTATTTATTGCTAGTTAAAAGCACTTGCCGGCATTTTTAGGTTCATGCGTTTATGTCATTAATCTCTTTTAAAAGTCCCAAATAAAATTTCTCTTTAAAATGAATAGGGGAGCCCATCATTTCATCACTTTAAAATTAACATAGGATTTCCTATTCCTCGTTAAGCGATGCATCATCTGGTCTACTCATTCCTTCGAGGAATGGGTTTTTATTCCCTTCGTAAAAGGTAGAGATTAAACTCGTGAAAAAATCATCCACCGAGATTTTCAAATCTTTACGTTTCAGGGTCCCTAGATGCCGAAAAACATGTTTGTTCATTTCCGTCGGTCTGTCTGTCTGTTTTTTGTCTGTCGGTAGGTCTTTTCCCGGTATAGCTAAAAAACTACTTACCCGATTGACTTCAAATTTTCGTCAAAAATTTAGGATTATATGGGGACGACCTGGTAACATTTTGGTAAAAATCCGATATGGCAAAACCAAATGGAGGCCTAGTGAAATATTAAAAAAATTGTTACTAAAAAACTGCTTATTCAATTTATCTGCACAAAAATCAAGTATTACATAGGAATCAACTAGTAAAATTTTGGTACGAATCCAAGATGGCGAAACAAAATGGCGGCTTAACGAATTATTTAAAAATTCAGCCTGAGAGAACTATTTAATGGAATGATGTCAAATTGTGTGCCATAACTAATTGTGGTATAGAGATGAATTAGTGAAACTATGGTACTAATTCAAGATGCCGGAACAAAATGCCGGCCAAATAAAATATTTGCAATCTTGAAAAAATCACCCTGTCAGAGTTTACATATTTTCATGTTTTAAAATATATTTTAGTAATTCCGTAGGTCCGTCCGTCGGTTTGTCAGTCTGTGTGTCAATTCGTGGCATAACTTACAAACTACTCGCCAGATCAACTTTAGTTTTAATCAAACATTAAAGCTAATATTTTTATAAAAATCCTATATGCCGGAAAAGATGGCGGCATAGTGAAATGTTAAAAAACTTATCACTAAAAAACTAATTTTTAAATTGTGCCCAAAAATCAAATGTGGCATAGGTAGAAACTGGTAAAATATTGATAGAAATCCAATGTTTCAAAAAAATAGTTTATATGTATAAATAAATAACTAAACTAAACTGCTCGACAATTGCTTTCGAGCAAGGAAAATTTCGCCTAACTTTCAAGCTCGATGTTTTTGATGTTTTTGGAACCAGACCAAATAACGCACTCCGGTTTTCACAGGCTGACAGATTGACTTTTTGTGAAAAAAATGTCATTTTTTTTAATACAGGGTGTTAGAAAAGTCCATGATTTTTAACTCGATTTTGAATGTGTGTAACTTTCCGAGAAATATTTTTTAATTTCATTTCTATGCACCGTTTCAACCAATGATCTTCTGCAAAAAAAAGTAATTTCTCAAAGTTTTTATACCTGCCTCAATTCCAAAAATATCGATTTTTTCCATAACCTCCAATTTTTTTTTCAATTTTTAAGCACCTAAACCATCCTATACCATACATCTTGCATCTTTTACTGCTGTTTGATATACCCTAGGATATCCTGGTTTATGTTCAATAAAAAAAATACTAAAGAAGTAATGTGGTGTCCAGTGGCGTACTAATTATCGCCTATTTTCGGAATAATTTACTAATCGCTCACCCATCTTCACGTTCAGAGGTGCATAATTTTAAAAATAATCTTTTAAAGTTTCATTTGTTTACTTCGCTTTAATCATTGACATATTGCTAAGAAAACAATTTCTCAACTTTTTGATATTTGCCTTTGTTTTGAAAATATCGTTTATTTTACATAACCATAATATTTTTTTAAATTTTTCCGTTCTAAACCATACTGAATTGTTCTTAGTGGTAAATTTTATTAGCACTTTTCACACCTTTCAGTAAGCATATTTATTGTGATTAAAAATATCGAAAACCTTAATAATATACTGTACAGTGGCGTGATAATAATAGAAATTAATAATTGTTGTCATTGAGAAACTTAAAATATTTGTTTCGAACCGATTCCGGTGTGGTCAGAGAAAAACCGAATTCTTTATAACCTGCTGACTTTGTTTATTGCTTTAGTCATCAAAGGATTTCAAAAGAGCCATGTTTTCCTTGTGATAGCGCTAACCAGGTGGTCTCTTTACTACTTTGTCTATGAATATAAACTACATGCTTTTTTTTATTTTATTTTTCATTCTTAAGACTCATTCGAGAGCCGCACAACAAAAACCGTATTGTACTTATTTCTCTTTTAATTTCTCCTACCAATGTCTATTTATTTTGTTTCTTTGCATCCGTTAGAACTGATTCGAATGTGCCATGGAAAAATAAGTTACCTCTATAGCAACGGATAAACTAACAAATAAACTTTTACCGGCAAAATCTCCTGATCTTAATATAATTGAGCATGTGTGGTCTCGGCTTAAATCACTGGTACGATCACGCGAAAATGCTCCCCAAACGCTGGACGAGTTGGCCCTTGTCATAGAAGAAGAGTGGCAAAATATCTCTCAGGCGTTCATTAACCTCTTAGTTGACACCATGCCACGCCGATGCTAAGAGGTTGTGAATGTAAGTGTACTCGCTATTAATTAAATAACTTTAATTGTCAGTCGTTTTTTAATCATTTTTTTGTTTTACTTACCTTATAGTTTACTTTGTTGTTATTTCACTTTAGTTTGCTAAGTTTTTTAGTTCACTTATTTTGATTCGTTTTACTTAGGTATCTACATAACTATTGTTTATTTAATTTAATAAAAAATTAATATTTAAAAACACTTTTTGTGTTTTATCGTGTGTTTTGTTTTAAGTTAACTTAAAAAAGGATTTACTTTTTCATATAATTTTTTGTTTGGCAGAGAATTTAATTTACCATCATTAACTTTATTTCTTGATACTGCTGTCATAGTGGAAATATTTTTAATTGAAATGCCGATTTTTCTCTGATCACACCGGATTCAGCTCGCAATATTTTTAAGTTTCTCAGTGGCATTAATAATCATTAATTTCTATTGCTAATAAAATTTACCGGTAAGAACAATTCTGGATGGTTTAGAACGAGAAAGTTGAATAAATTATTATGGTTATGTAAAATAGACGATATTTTTAAAACTAAGACAAATATCAAAATTTTGAGAAATTAGTTTCTTAACAATATGTCAGTGATTAAAGTGAAGTAAAGAAAATAAACTTTAAAAGATTATTTTTAAAATTATGCACCTTTGAACGTGAAGATCGGCGAGCCATTAATAAATTATTCCGAATATTCCATTCATGTACAAATTTTCCCGTAAGACTGGTGGTGTTTTCGAAAAATTATAGCGGAAATACCACGTCGTCTAGGAAACATGGTGTTTCCACTTACCTGGTTAGGTGTGGTTACATACCTAACCAAAAAATGAAATATTGACAATATGAAACCTGCTTTTGACAGACGCTAGGGTCCCTAGAAGCTGATTTTTTTTAAGTATCTTTCAAACATTTTTTGAAAAGTTGTCAATATGAATAATCGCTTTGGGCTAGTTCAAGAAGAGGAAATTGATGAACATATAATTGGAAGCGAACCAAGAAACACCGTTAAATCCAAGACGAGCATCTGGAGACAGTTTATGCCATTCTGCGATGAAAAAACTATACGTTTGACCAAGATACTCCAGTATCCCAACTAGCAATGATTTTGGAAAGCTGGGCCTACAATATGCGAAAAATGAACGGGGAGGAATATAAAGAAGGCACGGTAAAAATTATTTGGAATGTGACGGCAAAATTATTGATGGAAAGGTATTTCAATGAATACAAAATTAAAATAAATCCCTTCGAGCAGATCGAATTCAAATCGGCCCGAGACGCAAAAAATGCCAAAAGGAGACATTTGCAAGGTATTGAAGGCAAACGCAGAGAATCGGCCGTTTTTTTAAGATACAATGAATTAAAACATCTAATCGAAGCTTGTGATGAATCAACTCCAGAGGGTTTACAACAGAAGGGTTTTTTTCTGTTGTCCTATGAATTAGCCTGGAGAGGAGGAGAAGATGCAAGAGCCGAAACAACTTTTTTCAGAGAAGAAACTGACAACTTCGGAGGAAAAACAGGTAGAATTCAATACAACCCTGTTTTTTCTAAAACATATCAAGGTGGTGGCCGAAAACTCGCCGATTCGAAGTGGTTGGTGAGAAACGAGAGAAGTCCCAGCTTTTGCCCAGTAAGAATTTATAAAGAATTACAAGATAAAAGGAAAAGTATCTCCAACACTCGACTATTTTTGACGCCAAACCCCCATTGGAAAATTTCCGGAAAATGGTTCAAAAACAGCCCAGTAGGAGAAAACGAGATTTCAACTTGGACAAAAAAACAAGCACAGAAATCAGGCCTCAATACCACAAAAAATTTTAACAACCATTCCCTCAGAGCTACTGCCGTGTCCAAGCTGGCCAAAAGCGGAGTGTCGGAGCAAAACTTGATAAAAATTACAGGTCATTCGAATGCGAAATCCCTATCAAGTTATTTGCAAATTGATCCAGATCACCACAAAAAAATTTTTGAAAAAATGAGGGAACCTGGAAAAAAACCACCTCAACAGCACGTGCATCCAGCTCCTGTAGCAGCATCTCCCAGCACAAGTACAAGTAGTGGTCTGACGGCATCTTTTACGTCGTCGCAAAACAACAATGTGGTTAATAATTATCAGAACTGTACCTTTTATTATACAATCAATAATTAAAATTGAATAATTAGATTTATATTAAGTACTTTTCAATATTTAGACAAATAATTTTGTTAGTATATTATTATTCAATGTGTGTTCAATTTGTTACAAAATTTGAATTTCTGAACTTGAAATAGGTATGTTTTTAATATTCAGTTGATAAAGCTTAGTTTCCCTGTATTTGATTCGTGGAATATTCCTCCTAAATACCATTCGTGCTTAAAAATTAACCAGATAATTTTCCACTCATGCGTGTTTTCTCTACAAATTTTAAGAATTATAAGAAAACACGCATTCGTGAAAAATTATCGGAAATTTTTAAGCACTCGTGGTATTATCCCCGAAAATAGGCGATACTTAGTACGCCACTGGACACCACATTAGTACTTTTTTTATTGAAAATAAACCAGGATATCGTAGGGTATATCAAACAGCAGTAAAAGATGGAAGATGTATTGTATAGGATAGTTTAGATGCTTAACGTTGGAAAAAAAATTGGAGGTTAAGGAAAAAATCGATATTGTTAAAACTAAGGCAAGTATAAAAATTTTGAGAAATTTCTTTTTTTTTTCAGAAGATCATTGGTTAAAACAGTGCATAGAAATGAAATTAAAAAATATTTCTCGGAAAGTTACACACATTCAAAATTGAGTTAAAAATCATGGACTTCTCTAACACCCTGTATTAAAAAAAATTGGCAGTTAAATAATTAAATTTTAAAATAGCAGCTTTTTTCACAAAAAGTCAATCTGTCAGCCCGTGAAAACCGGAGGTCGATATTTGATCTGATTCCAAAAATATCGAGCTTGAAAGTTAGGTGAAATTTTCCTTGCTCGAAAACAATTGTCCAGCAATTTATGTACTGAACTAAATTGGGCCACACTTCACCATATCACTTCACTTCACCCTAATAAAAGGAAATAATCATAACGAGAGAAGTGCCGGGTAAAGGAAATTTACCGGGTTGTTTATCTTGCCGCATATTCAAAATATTCACTGGAATCGTGGTCGGTTATTTTCGTTGGACGACCTTTAAGCAAATTTGCAGTGCAGCAGTGTACTTGACTGCACAGGAAAACAATTATTTTCGGATAGGTTAAGCGTGAAAATATACATTAACGATCCAGCACAGAGTTGCTTCGATATCGGTCTATTTATATTTTTGAAATTTTCTTCAAATCGCGCGGGTAAATGTCAATGTTGTGAAAAGAAGCACAATCCTATTCGAACCGATTTTCAGTTATAATATCATAAGTGCATAAAAATTACTGAAAATTCTGAAATAAAACGTGTTGCCTGAAAAATTCATGAGTTTGTTTTGTTTATTGTTTCGAATTTAAAATTTTTTTTTTCAAATAGTGAAGAAAATAAAACGAATGTGGTTTTCAGGTAAAACAATTTTTATTAGAATTTTCTATTTCATTTATCATCAAATTAAAAGTTACGGGCAAACTTGGATGTCGCCCAAAATTTAATAGAGAAATGCAGAGACTAGGCTTAAAATTACTGGGAAATGTGTAAAAATTAGTCAAGTGAGTTAGTTGATGAAGAAACAACTCCCTAGGGTTCTCAGTTAGTAAAAAAACAAAAATGCTGTAACTAAAACGCCGGCAAATATTTAGGAGACTAAGCTAGTGAAAGCAGCACTAGTTTAACCTCCTTGTCCTCCTTGGTTAGGCAAGCAACTAGTAAGAGCAAATTTTGCCACAAATTGCAATTTCAGGTCAGTTGAACATACAGAGGTTGTTATGGCATTGAAATTTTAAGACCAGACTACAAACCACCTTCAAGATTTCAGTTGTCGTCAACCCTGTTAAATGAAATATTTGAACAAGAAAAATCAACATCTTTTAAGAAATTATCTGGTAGGTCCCTTTGTATGTCTATCGATGTTTGGTGCAGTATTCACAACAGCTTTGACAACGGAAGATGGAAGTAGTGTTCTTCTATACCGATATGGCCATTGGTTTAATAAATAGTGATAAAGATGAGCAATAATGCTACAGTTACCGGTTGTATTACAAACGACGCAGCAAATATGTACAGTTCGCAAAAAAGAATTGTGGGAGCACTGGATTACCCCATTTTTACATTTGCTCATATATTGAATTTGCTTTCCAAGGATTTAGAAGTAAGACATGTGAAAGATCATGTAGTGCAAACTGTAAATAAAATAATTTCAAAATACCATTTGGTCAAAACAAAAATGAGGGAAGAAACTAATATTACCACAAGATGTTCTATGAAATACAGGTTTTGACTGCTTGGAAATTTATATCAGTTAGGGGCCAAAACTGTTGCAAATTTGTGAAGAACACAAAGGTGACATTGAAAAAGTATCGGAAATTCATACCAAACGGATGGCTGAAGATTTTTTAAAACTTCTTAAAAAAAATAGCAAAAAGATGCCTCTTGGTCTAACGGCGCAACGTTTCGCCACTAGCAGTGAATTGACCATTTGCTAATAACTTTTCTCGCTAAGAATCAAGTGACGGAATCTCCTTAAGCTCATACATCTCATACACTTCCCTGCGAATTAATTCTGCATCAACATTCCCAAACACTTTCATTGTGCCTTTGTCACATCTGTTCTTCCTCTCCAGTGAATTGTCTTGGTCAAGGAATCGACGCAAGATAGACCTTGGAATGCCGGTTAACTCCACTGTCCTCTTAATGGTTAGCTTCTATGCCCCCTGACGCTTTTAGAAGTCCTGCAGACAAATATTTGAAGGTTACTGAACGTTTCTTGATTTTACTGCATATAAATGCTAGTGAATCCGGTTTAAAGCTTTGCATTAGCATGTGAGCTATTATTGGCGGATGTGCTGTAGTCAAAGGCGCTGTAAGGAGTCGCAAAAGACGTCATCGTATGAACACAATTGAAGAAAACAGAGATAACAAAAATATTTTAAAAATAATCAAAATGACCGCCGGCCAACAGCTGACTTCGAAGTATTTAAAAAAAATGGGCTAGGTATATTTTAGAAAAATAAAAATGGTGCCCCTTATTGATATTGTTATAGCGTAAAAATCGTTTTTAAGTAGTTTATCGATACAACCGATTTACCGCTTCATACTGCAGATAAAATGTTTAAAAAATTTTTTAGCTTCTTTTCAAATAACAGTAATTTGAGTATTTAAATAAAACAATAATTTTTTATTTGGGGATTCATAAATTTTTAAAATTACCTATTTAATGTGATTGACCGAATGAATTAGAGTAATTGTTTTATTAGATACATCTAAGAAACAATATATATATATATATATATATATATATATATATATATATATATATATATATATATATAAATTTTACCTTGATATACTCATAACACAATTTTCTTGCAGCACATCGGTAAATGACATTTTGTTTTTTGCTCGTTTATCGTCGGATTCAGTTTTCAACCCACGGTCTAAACATTTTAAAAATTACCAATATAGTCGAATGCGGTCTTATCGTGAGGGTCCAGAGGTGACCAACGTTATGAATCAAATCAGAAAACACAGTGAATACCAAAATGTGTGATTCTTTAATTAAATCTCGATGGGCTATTAACGAATATACAGGGAGAAAGAAAATAATTTTTATTATATTACGCAATATTATTAAGATAGCCACTTATATTATTTTATATATTAAATGCCTAGGGACTAAATAAGAAAATTCGCTAAATTTGTATTTGGTTAAAATTTTTTGGTTGGCAAAAACAAAAATACACAAAAAACAATCAGGATATGTTCTGTTTATAAAGTCACTTAATGAAAGTGAGATTTTTTTATCAGTCACCAAAAATTATGAGCCCCGCTTGACCTAAAAATCTAACTACTTATACAGTGTCATTTATTTAAATGCGGGCCGCCCCTGTGCAAAGAAAACTTGTTTTTTTTTTGTATTGTGGTAACAAAAAGATTTTATTTTGCAAAAATATTATACAATTTTGTTAAAAAAGATAATTAGTTATTAGTTCCCTCGTGAGATTTTTTCAGATCTTTACGCTTAAGGGTCCCTAGGTGCCGGAGAACATGTTTTCTCAATTCCGTCTGTCTGTAGGTAAGTCTATCCGTCATATATCATATATATATATATATATATATATATATATATATATATATATATATATAGAGCTTGTATTTTCTGGTAAAGCGATATTAGTGATTTTTATATATATATTTTAATAAATTTTGTCTTATAATTAAACACGCTTTAAAATTGGAACAAGTATTCTACAATTATTTATTTATTGCCTACAAAATTACAAATGTACTAAAAAAGTAAGCAAAAAAATGGTGTCAAATCTAATAAAAATATTTTTAAATTAAAGTTCACTGGCTAGTATCCAGGAGCCGGTGGCAAAAGCTCTGAGAATCGGTATAAGGAATGTACAAAAACTTGTGCATGAAAAAAAAAATTATTTACTTCTGAAGAAGATTAGGAAATGTACACGAAAAAATCCAAAGGCAAAAGACTTAAGTTACAATGCAAAAATAGATATTCATAGTGCAATTTATGATTTATACACGTGAAAGACTAATATAATCGTTCAGAAACTTTTTAATATTATAAACAAAAAAATATCATCATCACTTAATAAGTCCTCATCTTCTGAGTCGTCCTCAAATGGCGCAATGATCATTGGTGCTATTTCGAAATCTAGAACTCGTTCTCGATTCCACCAATCTCATATTAATTTCTCCGTATGTTCAACAGATTTCTTCCAGTACTCCGGCGTAATATAATTTAATGAATCTTGCCAAACAATTTGCACTTCATCTGATGTAAGACCATCGTTCACGTGTTTTTCGTAATATGATTTTAACTCAGCCTATATTAATTCTATTGCGTTAAATTGGCAATGGTATGGCGGCAGTCGTAAAACCTGATGTCCATTTTCCCGTAATATTTCATCTACGGCATATTTTTGTTGGTTTTTTAATAGATTTTGCCATTAAAAGAAGTTCTAGTTTCAGCATATTGGGTAAAGGATTTTGTTTTTGTTTTATTAGCCAGTCATAAATATCACTTTTCTTCCAGGATGAGGTAGGTTGTTTATTTAAGATTCTTGAATGATAAGATGCATTGTCCAGAATGATTAAAGAGGGAGCATCTAAATTTGGAATCAGTTGTTCTTTTAACCACTTTTCAAACAGTTCACAGTTCATATTATCATGGTAGTCCATACTTTTGGATGTTGAAGAAAACAGTAAACTTGCATCTCGGAGGAATCCTGTTGAAGAACCTGCATGCAAAATGATGAACCGTTTTCCCGTCCCACATCCCTTTTTTCTCTTGACACTTTTTACAGACTCGTCCTGCCAAGATTTCGAACCACTTCCACTAGAAAATATCCAAGTCTCGTCTAAAAATACCACTTTTCTAAATTGTGAAATAACATTTCCGTGTATTTCTTTAAAAACTGGATCCGCTGACTTGCTATATGTGGCAACTCGCATGAAAATTTTCAATTACAGTCCTTTGTATATGGAAACCCCAACATTTTTATTAATTTTGACGATTTTAGTCCAATTTCCAATATGCCTCGATTTTTTAAAGCTTCTTTTAAAACTTGAAGGGTTATATTAGTTTTTGATGTGTATAAATCGTAAATTGCATTACGAACATCCATTTTTACATTGTCACTTAGGTCTTCTGTCTTTGGCTTTTTTCGTTGTACATTTCTTAATTTTCTTCGGTAGTAAATTATGCTTTTTTTCATGTACAATTTTCTGCACAGTCCTTATACCGATTCCCAGAGCTTTTGCTACTGTCTCCTGGATATTGGCCGGTGAATTTTCATTTTCGTAATATTTTATTAGATTTAATGCCATTTTTTTCGCTTGTGGATGCAAAAAACCCGAAAATTGTTTTCTATTACTCATTTTGTCACTGACTTGTCAATCTGACTTTGAAGTGACATCACTCAAAGATTTTTGCAACTGCTGGTATTTATATGTTTATCCTCTTTTTTCATATGAAAATATCATAGGTCTATCTAATTCATCGTCCAGATTTTATGAGGAGGATATGATTACACTTAATAAAAGAAAAACAAACTTAAAAAGTTTGTCGTTGATAAATCGTATGACCCGCACGATAACACTGCTTTTGACTATAACATCTCACAGAAAGATTGTTACTTTAAAAATAAAATACCGACCTGTTCTGAGAAAGGCTTGCAAACCAGACCTTAATTGCTTTATTGGGGTTAAAATTCCACCTGATCGTTATGAACATGGCTACTTCATGACCATTTATCGTGTGTCGGACTATACCTAGGCATATGGACGACCCCGAAATTCAGCCAAACTGGACGGAATTTCCCTGTTTATTTCTCTATACATTTCTGAAACAGACTATAACAAAGGTTATTAATAAGTTAATCAAAAACTGCTTTTGTTGCGTCCTTATACCTGCGCGGGCCATAAAAAACACTATTATGTAGTTGGTAACTAAGCAAAAAAATACAATAATTAAGTAATATGAAATAAATTATATAATAACTATTATAACATAAATTATAAAATATTACAATTTGATTACTAATTATAAGGTGTGAGAGAAAATGCAAAATGTCTCTCGGCCACACAAAACAAACTGAAACGCTCTAACTAAAGCAATTCGCACGTTCCGTTGTCGGGACGTAAAAATGTGGGTTGGCGTGTAATGTCTCGTTTCCTCATTGATATTTAGCCTAGATAACTAACGGGCCAAAATTAAGTTTGACAATAAAACAATTTACAGATTACAGCTTCATTTTTTGCTTCCCAGAACTAACTTCGAATCGTTTGACGAAAATTCATATTTGTACATAAATAATTGATAAGATAAAAATATGGCTTTGTTGTTGTTGTGTTCTCGCGTATATACGGTGCGTGGTAACTGATAAATTTAATTCAAGGATGAAATTACAGCAATGTTATGATAGACGTGGTCGTTTCTCCATGTTTGTTGCCGGTAAATCTAAATAGTTTAATATTGTAAGGACTGTTTGATAGGGGAAGGTTGGTTATTCCCTAAACAAGGAAACCGTTTATTAAACCTTGATTAGGTATTTGATAAAATGTATCCGGTTACATTTTTTCCGGTCTGTTATTAAACCTAATTACAATGGTTAGTAAAGTTTAACCTTAGACTATAAAACAAAGCATAGAGTCAACTTTTCATTCATAAATAGTTTCGAAAGTTGGATCTGTTATTGTTTTTCGCGTGCTATGGGTGAGAGAGAAAACATATATCTTCCTCTGCATCGCCGGTCCCAAAAATGGCAACCCTGTTGGCCCTCACTATACACTGAACCAGCGCCGGCTCGTTTCTCTTTAATTTAATATACGTTTATAACAAGCAATTTAGTGTGTTTTTGCCAATTTTAAGTATCTGTCAGACTCGTAGTCAAAAATTCGGACAGGAGGGTCAGAAAAATCAGATCCGTCGATCTGTCTGTCTGTTTGCAGCATAGCTAAGAAACTACTTATCCAATTGACTTCAAATGTTGGTCAAAAATTAAGAGTCTTATGTGGATGACATGGTAATATTTTTGTGAACATCCAATATGACGGAACAAAATGGCGGCCTAATAAAGTAAAAAAATATTACTAAAAAACTGCTAATCCAATTTACCTCAAATTTTGTCCAAAAATCATGTGTGACCTAGGAATAAACTGGTAAAATTTTGGTGAGGAGCTTTTATGGCTAAACAAAAAAGCTGCCTAACTAAATGTTTGCAATGTCAGTATCAAAAAGCTATTTATCCAATTAAGTTGAAATCTTACAAAAAAATCAACTGTGAAATATAAATATACAGTGTGTATCAGCCAAATGGAATAAATTCGATAATAAATAAATGGGGGCGTGTTCGGAAAAACGCTTGGACCCGTCGATTGGTATTTGTAGTTGCTCATTTTCTCCAATAAAAACTGTTTATACAGGGTGTGTCCTGTAACAGTGGTCAATGCCAACTTTCTTATTTCAAATGCAACACCCCGGATATTATTTAATTTTTGGATTCTTTAGGAGATTCTAAACATATTTTATGTTCAATGTCCTATACCTATCTTCAACTATTTCGTCAATATTAAGTGTTTTCAAATTTATTGCAAAAATTAAGATTAAAAAAATAAAATTATTTATTTCTTCATAATGTATAAACAAAAGTAAAAAGTTAATTTAGGAACTGTTGAATATGCTCGCCGCAAATTCCTAATCTTAAATAGAAATTTCTTCTAACGTTATTTAGCATCTCAGGCGTGACCGATCTAATCGCAAGCGTTATTCGTCTTCTTAAGTCAGCTAGGTCGAGGGGTTTAGTTTTGTATACAACATTTTTAATATGTCCCTATAAGAAAAAGTCTAATGGCGTCAGATCAGGGGATCGCGCTGGCCATTCTATCGATCCTCGTCTCCCTATCCACCGATTTGGAAATATTCCGTTGAGGTACTGCCGGACATTAATTTGGTAATGGGGCGGTGCTCCATCTTGCTGAAACCATATCATATTCGCTGGAACTTGTGGGTTTGCTGGATCCGGATACAAATTTGTCAAAGTTGGCACGACATTATTTTGGAGCAGTGCTAAATAATTATCGCCATTCAAATTGCCGTCAATGAAAAAGGGGCCTATGATATGATCCCTAACAATTCCTGCCCAAACATTAACCTTTTCAGGATATTGAGTATGTTCTTCGCTGATCCAGTGAGGATTTTCCCTAGACCAATAGCGGCAATTTTGACGATTTACATGACCGTGAAGTGTAAAGGTGCACTCATCCGAAAACAAAACATGTTCTAATTGAATAACATTGTTATCTAACATAGCCATCATTTGTTCACAAAAATAAGTTCTCCTATCATAATCGTCTTCCATGAGCTCCTGAGTTGGTATCACTTTATAGGGATGCATTTTATTTTCTTTTAATGTTCGAATAATCGACGAATGGCTAATATCGAACATTGCGGCGGCTTGTCGACTAGAAATATGTGGGTTTTCCTCAAACTCAAGCATAATATCCAATTTAGTATCATCATTTATTGAATTGGCAGCTGCTTTTTTTATCTGCCTCACATGTCCAAGCTCGCGAAACTGCTTTTCTATTTTACTAATTGTCCCTTGGGATATATGCGGCAAATTTGGAAATTTTTCATGAAATAAGCGAGCAACTTCCACTTGTGTTCGTGTGTTATCTCCATAACCAATCATTTGTAGAATTGTTATTTTATGCATTTCTGTTAAATGAACCATTTTTCTGATATTAGGTATTATGCAGTTAACGAAATTCAAAAGACTATGACACTGACACTGATAACTACTGTCTTGCAAAGAGAAAGGCCAGGCATTTTACACAAAAGTAAACAAAACTGGCTTTTTTTGTTCCATATCAATAAAAAGGAACGCTAAAATGGTTTTTGCTTACATTCTTAATATGAAGACCTAAATGGTAAATAAGTATTGAGTGTGTTGTAGCCAATTTTTGTAATCAAATAAATAGTTCAGTAACCAGAGCCACTTTCATGAATAATAATAAATTCGAAATAAATAAAATAAAAATAAATTTGAAAACACTTAATATTGCCGAAATAGTTGAAGATAGGTATAGGACATTGAACATAAAATATGTTTAGAATCTCCTAAAGAATCCAAAAATTAAATAATATCCGGGGTGTTGCATTTGAAATAAGAAAATTGGCATTGACCACTGTTACAGGACACACCCTGTATAAAAAGTTTTTATTGGAGAAAATGAGCAACTAAAAATACCAATCGACGGGTCCAAGCGTTTTTCCGAACACGCCCCCATTTATTTATTATCGAATTTATTCCATTTGGCTGATACACACTGTATATATGTATATATATGTATATATATATATATATATATATATATATATATATATATATATATATATATATATATATATATATATATATATATATATATATATATATATATATATATATATATATATATATATATATATATATATATATATATATATATATATATATATATATATATATATATATATGTATATATATATATTTATATGTATATATATATTTATATATAAATATATATATATATATATATATATATATATATATATATATATATATATATATTTATATGTATATTCCATTTTCGGCACTTTTCACTTATTTTTAAGAGGCTTTTTGTGAAATTAAAGATGCCGCCTGCAGAATTCTCATAGCCTTTTTGGTTTTTGAGATACAGGGCGTTTTTGAAAATGTTGCATTTTCAGGTATCCCAGCTATCTGATAACTTATCCAAAAGGCGAAAATTATTCCTTGTATGATTTTTTTGTAGAATTCAGTGCCGCTTTCAGAATAAGTATACGGGATCAGGTCAAAATTTTATCGGACCTCAGTTAATTTTTTTTAATGGGACACCCTGTATATTATTCTTTATATTTGTTAGGAATATTGTGGGCTTTCCAAAAATATATACTTGTATACAGTTATTTTGAAAAACAAACTCAAAATTTGAGATTTTCTAAATAAATTTTTGTGTGCACTAGTAGGTTAGGTTAGTTCATGGCTAATTTGTTCGGAACAAAAAGTGAAATGTCAACAACTTGCGGTTTTGTCAATGTTTGATTATTAATGAAATATTTTCTGTTGTTTTGGTGTTTCTAATTTACTATATACTATATTTAATTTGCATTTTTACGATAATGGCGGTCTACAAAACTTATGAAAAGTATGATATGTTGGTTTGTTTCGTATACCCCCGGTTGCACTAAACTTAATTGTTGTTTAGAATGTTTAATCGAGCTTTCGGATTTGACAAGTTGCTTACAGAAATCTAGGAACTTGCTGTCAAATTTGACATTCCGTTAAACATTCTAAACTTTAATTGAGCTTTCTGCAACCGGCCATAAGTCTACTAAAAATTCCCAAGATTCTATCAAATTTGAGCCACCCTGTAACACAGATTAACGATAAAAAAAATTCGATTTTATTTTTTATAGCTTATTTAAGTATGTAAGTGTAATTTAAGTCACTCCACAGCCCACTAGATTGAAAAGTAAAAATAGCTGTCAAAATGGCACATTGAGTTGATTTTTTAAATACGCTACTATATAGAGAGAGCGTTTTCCATTAAAAAAAAAAGGAAATTGAGTAACACCGAAATCGCACATATCTGTCAAGTGCATCAAAAGTTGTCATTCTAAAAACCCAAGATAACTACCGAATAACAAAATGACGGGCGGAAATTTAAGCAATCTCGAATATACCCGGTATACTAGCTTTTCCGGTTGTCACTTGTGGCGCCACTTAACTACAAGTTTAAAACGTTTGTTGATATACAGATTAGCTGGTGTCGAGGCTCATGTCGATTTTCATAATATGAGTGATAAATGTAATAAGTATTAGAGTCAGGAAATATATTCTTTCAGAATAATTGTGGCTAAATAATCCATTTTTTTTATCTGGAGCTTGTCCATTGCCAAAAGTACCGCGGTCAGAATTAACTACCGCAATTTACAATCCTGTACCGCCCCCCCAATAAGTAACAAAAGGGAAGTATTGTAATCGTGAAAAATCACCCTCCGAGATTTTTTCAGATCTTAACATTTCAGGGTCCTAGTTAATCGTTAAAACAATTGTTACTATAAAACTACTAATCCAATTTATTCAAATACAAACTTCAAATATTATGTAGGAATCAAGTGGTAAATTTTTGGTACGAATGCAAGATGGCAGACAAAATGGCGGCTTAATAAAATATTTTAAAAAACAACCTGTAAAAACTACTTAATGAACTTATTTCAAATTAGGCGCCGTAAGTAATCGTAGTATGGAGATGAACTAGTGAAATTGTGGTACTAATTCATGATGGTGGAACAAAATGGCGACCAAAATCTTTGTCTGTTTGTCAGTTCGCGGCATAGCTCAAAAACTATTTATCAGCATATTTGTTCTAGCCATTCGGTTCAGCCAAACTGTTTAGGAAACTTATTGGTCCTAATTTGTTTCTTTGACTTTAAGTTTTCATTTGAGCAGCACAGAAGTCATTTTGACCATTTTCGCCAGAAAAATCGTTATTTTAAGCTAATTTTTGCGTTTTTACGTAAAATTTCGCGTTTTTTCATCATATTCAACATTCTAAGGGGTTTAAGAAGCCTTTTTTTGACCTTTTGGGCTTAAAAAATAGTAATTTTTAGCTCATTTTTAGCTAATTTAGCGTAAAATTTTCGCATTTTTCACAACCAAATTCAAATTATTTGTGTTTTTTCATTTGGTCCTAAGGATTCGTCATTTTAACTTGATATTCTATCCTTCTTTTATTAAAATTTTGCGTTTATTCGTAAATAAATACATTTTCTTAGGTTTCTGTGGTACTATAAGTTACAAATACTTATTTAAATTTATAAAATAGTTCTTAATAAACATTTTAAGGCATTTGAGAAGCCATTTTTTGCCTTGCTTGACATATAAATTATTTTTGTTAGTGATATTGCATTTTAATTTTTAAATATTTATTTTAAAGTATAAAACAGTTTTTTTTACAAACTTTTTTAAGGGTTTAAGAAGCCATTGTCCTTACTTGGGTCTGAAAAATAGTCAATTCTTGCGCAATTTACCTATTTTTCATAAATAAATTTAATAGTTTTTTTTATGAATATTATAATGTAAATTTTTCAATTTTATATAATCAATATAATTTGTATATCATCATACGTTTTAAAAGTTGGGGAGTTTCTTGTTGTGTTTTTAGTTTGTTGTAAGTGAGGTCATAAATATAGAATATATAAAAATAGAGCGATTTTTATTAAAACGAGTTGAATACGGTATAAAAACATACTAAAATCGAAAAGCCGGAAATTTCGGACTATATTAATTAAATATACTTAGTAATAGGGGCATTGTAGTTTTATTTTTTAACTGATTTGGATCGTTTTAATTCCACCCCCTTCTTCCATTCATTCATCTTTCATTCTTCAAGGATTCAAAAGCATTATTTTTGAAATGTGTAGCACTCTATTTTTATTTTAAATCAGAAATATTTTTTGTTGCTGGGAAATTCTACCATTAAATTAACTATTAATCAAAAATACTGCAGACTATCAAGAAGGATGTCAAACTAGCCTTTCTTCTTAGATGCCAAAATGTAGACGTAGTACCAAAATCTCTACAGATAAAACACCACATAATATCAAGAAGTGCAAGGAACGTCTACAAACGAGCTACTATGACATTAGTAAGAGAAAATATAAAAGCTACTCATCGTGATTTGAATATAAAGGCTCGTAGCTTATTAAATGTTCATTGAAAATTAGCTTTTATACGAGAACATCAAATATTTAGAACTCTCGATGACATTACCAATGCTCAAGCAAAAAGAATACATCAAGCAGTTACCATTTAGCAGCAGAAAAAGTTCGAAATACTTCTGGACATTCAAAGACCCGTAAAACCGCCACAGGACACAGGAATAAATTTATCTTCCAAAGCCCTTACTGAAGCAGGCCAACACTTCGCCCTTACCCTAAGGGACATACCCATAGAAGACAGTGTTATCCCTGGAATAAGGTATGAAACAGCGAAGATCATCAAAAACTCGTAGAATCTATCAGCTGCGGTGATAAAAATATTAAACCACAGTTCAGATATGTTGGTCCTTCCAGCAGACAAGGGAAATGTCACTGTCATCAAGAACAAAACATATTACGTAGCGAAAATGCAACTAATTTTGGTCTACAAAGTAATTCAAGCAGACTCGACCAATAAAATCGAGAGACGGATAACCAACTTTATAAACGCATAACCTACCAGCAGAGGAGGAGAAGATATTAAGGCCAAACAGCTCAGGGATATCACGGTTCTACGGACTACCTAAAGTACATAAGGTTAATGTACCATTTCGATCTATTACACTGGCCGACAAAATTTTTTTTTTGTTGTAACACAAATCAGAATAGCATAATATAATAGAATGGACCTATCCAAATACGAAAATGACAAATAGAAAGTTGTTGCACGTAGGGTTTTCTTGTTTGAGTTGTAGACCCATATCGAATGTTACGATACTTAATATCTATAGAAAAAATGGTTTCAGAAAATTCTCAACCCTGTTTATTGACTCTGTTTACAGTTTTCGCTTATTAAACATACCTTACATCTAAGAGAAAAGCAAACGAGAAAAATATTAACTTAAAACACTAATTAAACTTTATTTTTTCCGTTTAGAGAGAGAAGATAGGACACCTCCTATCTTCTCTCTTCAAAAACCAACAGTAGTCACCCATCTTGGTAAAACCTTTCACCCTTCTGGTCACTAACAGCTCCCAAATTTTTAGGAAAAAATGACAGATGGAAATGGAGGAAGTGAATTTTTAATGACATTCTGGCACAAAGCGCTTTATAGGCATCTAAGAGTTCATTAACTAATTGTTCATAATTTTCATCCATATTGTTGCCTAAAAATCCTCTTACTACATTAACAAATGAATTCCATGCTCTGAGTTCCTGCCTGGTAAGCTTTTCCGTAATTTTCTGATTTGTGGCCCAATAAAAATGCCTTCTTTTACTTTGGCATCACTTAACTGGGGAAAGACTTGTCTTAGGTATTTAAATCCATCACCATCTTTATTCAAAGCCTTCACAGTCCAAGTTTAATGTGAAGAGGAGGCAAAAGGACATTTTTAGGATCAACAAGAGGTATACATTTAACATTTTGAGATCCCGGTTGAAATTCGCTTCTTTCTGGCCAAATTTTTGTTACATAATGCTGATTTATTGCACGACTGTCCCATAAACAAAGAAAAAAGCAACATTTTGTAAATCGCCCTTAAAGTCCCACTAAAATCGTTATAACTTTTAAGTCCCCACATATCTGTCATTTATACCTGTTGTAATTTATTTTATCCAACATCGTGCACATATTTTCATAACAGCACTTAAGCTATATTTAGATCAGTCTATGAGTAAGCGCCACTCACGGGGAGAATGTTCAATATCAAGTTCCTGCATTAAACTGTCTATATCAGTACACGCGCACAACTAATTTTCCATACTGTAGAATTCAGAAAACATTCTTTGGCCAATAAGGGAACCCAGAAGTTCTGACTCTTGCTTGGATAACCCCAAATCACGTGCTAAATCATTTAATTCAATTTGATCAATCAAACGTGGCTCGCCGGAACTGGGGCCTGTGGTAAAAGTGGGATCGGTGCACTGTTCTTCTGAGCTGCCTGATGATGAGTTATCTCCACTACCTCCCAAATCAATAGCTTGCCAATTTAAAGGCGCAATCGGCACTGGTAAATTTGCATTATGAGAAACAGGTGGTATGGCAGATTGCAAATTTAGATATTCCATATTGTGCTTTCTCTTTTTGGAATAACCTTCAGTCTTTGTCAGGCAAAAATAACAATCGTCAGAATGATTGTTGGGTTCTCGACATACCATTGGAACTGCAAAAGGCATACTTTTTCTCTTTTCCTTCATCCACTGCACCAATAATACACTACAACGAACACAGCACATATGGGGAGCCCACCGCTTATCTTGATCTCCAATTAACACTCCAAAATATTTAAAGTAGGCTTTTTTACATTTTCGGAAAATGGCCTGGCTTCTGATTTCACCAGAAATTCTCCACAAATATAAGAAAATTTGTCAAGAAAAATTTTGCAACTTCGTCGCGTTTGACTCGACATTCTCGTCTTCACATACATTTGCTTATCGATACACAGAGAACCACTTAATTCGAAACTCAACAGAAAAGTGATCTTTAACGTTTATTTTATGTCTGATGTCGTAAACAACCAAGTCTAGGTAATTTTTCCGTTGTAAAATAGATCTATTTTAGCCGCCCCACAATAAAATTGTTTACCTGCCAATATAAAAAGTTCTAATTAGGCTATTAAAAAATGGTACGTATTAGGGCTTTCCAAATATTTTTTTTATTATTGGGAGGGTATTTCCATTGTGAAAATAATGAGCTGGCCTGTGTTAGAAAAATGTTGTCGGCGAGTGTATCAGTGCAATAGGATTGCCCACAAATAATTTTACAGGAAAAACACATTCATATATTAGAAAATCTACGCATTTTGTAGAGAACCTAAAAGCAACCCAATTAGATCCCAAAGATATTTTAGTCAGTTTGGATGTATAATCGCTGTATGCGAATGTGCCTGTAAATGATTCAGTGGTCATAATATCAGACTTCTTTCAACATACTAATATTGACAAGTCACTTTTAAATTTAATTCAAGCATGTCTTACTTCAACGTATTTTGTTTTTCATGGATTTTTTTATGAACAGACCACAGGAGCAGCTATGGGATCTGCACTGTCACCAGTGGTAGTCACTATTCGCATGGAAGCTTTTGAGGAGGAAGCCTTAGAGTCGCCTCCATTAATAGCCGATTACTCGTATTTAAGTAGGCCAAATAGCATCCAAAAGGCTCAAACTCTTCCTTTTTAAATCCTTAATCAAAATTGGTTGACCGATTTTAATTTGCTTATATACAACCTAAAATAAATAGATGCAAAAAAAAACGTAAAAAAAATTCCTTTTTAAGGGACCCATCTCTCGCGCAGTAGCAAAGCCGGACCCTTAACACCACAAATTTTTGTTTGATTCCAAAAAAAATTTTACTGTTTAGAGAAATTTTCGTTCGCTCTTTGTTTTTGACAGTTTGATTGGACTAGTGTATAAAAACCAACTCTTATTATTATTTTATTTGATTTTAATCATCGTCAAATAGATTTGAGTTAAATTTGATAACTATCACCGTGTTTGAAGTATTTACAACTGACTATACGCCATGTATAGGGAATAATAAAACTTATTGGGATATTTTTGATAATGCCATTAGATTTTACCATCCATGGTACGAAGCCGTCGTCGTCACCTATCGACCAAATACGCAGTGATTATAAATGAGGCATAAAAAGAGGTAGATTGTCTGATAAGTCCTGGTTATATTTATAGATGTGCGTATAGACGTATATCGAGAACGATGGTTTGAATAAAAAATGTCGAACATGACGTTGAAACGTAGATTATATCGGCAATCAATATTCAAAAAAAAATAGAACTTGAAGTAGAAAATATAATATCAGACATTAAGTAATTATAGATTAAGTCGGGAGAAAGTTAGGACTTGTTAATGAATGAAAATTAATTGGTAAACTGGTCCGCATTTTGTTTTTTAATTCCAATTTTCTTTCTTGAGCTAACGAAAGTGTTATGTACAAAACAGTGTCAATTAGCTTGTAACAAAAAGTCAGCATGTTTTTGTTAAAGCTATTTCAATACAATGAGTTAAATTACAAAGTTTAATGCTGTCCTATCCTTAGAAAAACGGATATAAGAAAGGTAAAGTTTTCTCACGATATTTCGCTACCTTCGGGAATAAAAATAACTCTACCATATCATAAACAATTATCTAGACCCTTGTAAAAAATAAAACAATAAAAATTCAAATGCGGTGAACAGAGGATAAGGGGATGAATGAAATTAACCAAAGAAATATAAGATTGAGTTTTGCAACCATATTTTTTAGAATTATTTCTGCAACACTTGTACAGGGTATCCCATTTTGGTTTCAATTGTGGGGTATCTCGCTTAATTTTAAAGATAGAACTAGCGGTTTTCGCAGACTTGAGCTACTTGTTTGTGAATCGAAAGATTCACAAAAGAAAGTTTCCAAGCTACACGGCAATATTGAAAAGATTGTATTTTCAGGTACCCCTTGTATCTAAGTTTTCTGCCAACTTGTCAAAAAGACAAAAACTAATCCTTTTAGAACGTTTTACGTAGAATCAAATGGCGTAGTCAGTTTTTTGATTAATGTTACTGTTTTTGAAATATTGGACAATGCTTGTTTTTTTTTAAGTGGGGCACCCTGTATATTTGTCAAGAAATTAATTTGTCATTTTGTATGTGTCTATTTTAATAAACAACAACAAAAATCTTAATTTTCAAAAATCGCTTACGAAATTTTGCAAAACAATGTTGGATTTTATGTGGTATCTATATGCTAAAAATAAATCAGAAAAATTATTTAACAGCTATTTATCAATATGTCTATTGATAATTTTGTACAAAAAAGTGCTACCTACCTAGATTTATGTAACGAAAGGAAATAACATTAACAATGTAAATAAAACACTTTAAACTGTTTTAGATTTTCACTTTTATTCACAACTAGAGACATATGCTTCGCACACTGTAGCTGCGTCAGACAAACGGTATTTAAACTAACACTGCTAAATGAGCTTGATTTTTATAAAACATATTTCTAGGTAGACTTTTATGACCTACGAGAGTCCTAAATAACATCTGGACGGAGATTTCTAATAAAATAGGTTTAAAAGAGGTAAATTATTCATATCTAAATGGTCGTTTAAAAGATACTGGGTGTTTTTACGTTATTAATTTCCATAGATTCTAAAAGTGACAATTTTTACTTTTTTTTTATTGTATGTAATATTTAAAAATTTTTATCGAAAGCATGGTTATTATTTAACAAATGTTCGGCGTCTGTTGAATCTGTTTTATTTTTGATAAAGCGTCTTTTATGCTCTGCTAATCTCTGTTTAAAAGTTCTCTCAGTCTAGCCTATATACACCTTTGGGCATGATTCACAGTTTAACTCCGGATTTATTATTTTTATTTGTTATTTTTTATTAATTTACTTAGATTATTATTTGTTTTAAATCCAATTTTAAAATTTTACATATTATAGACGCCACCTTTTTTGTAGGTTTACCGATATAAGTAAGTATCTTAAATTTATTTCCTTCTTTGGATGGTGCAGGGTAAATTTCTGAAAGTGATTTTTTAATAGTTTTTTTATTTAAAATATTGTCCATTATTTTGGCATCATATCCATTGTTAACTGCTATTTGTTTAATTAGGATTAATTCTTTTTGAAAATTATCTTAGTTTAAAGGTATATTAACTAATCAAGTTTTTGAGTTTTTGAAAAAACATTTATACTTAATTATTATACAATAAGCCTATCAGCAAAAACCAACTTTGAAAATCGTAACATAAGCACTACAGTAATCAAGTAAATCCAAGGAATTGTTCAAATTGATTTCCATTTTGTTGTATAAACGCTTCGCATAAATTTCCTATTCGTTTTAAGGAATTAAAAGCAAAACAACGAGAATATTTTGTGTGGAGCGAAAACTTTCTCTCATTCTGTTTCCTAAATCTTCAACAGTATTATAATGAACTCTGCGCAAATTTTATTCTCCGGATATCCCCATAGAAAGTAATCCAATATCGACAAGTCTGAGGATCTAAGGGGCCATTATATAGGCCTATTGGTTCCGATCCATTGATTGGTTTTTTTCTCCAGAAATAACCTCGCCATTTGAGCGTTTTGTGCAGGAGCCTCGTGCGGTTGAAAATAAAGTTCGTTGACATAACGATTGGCTGCTAGATTTCCTTTAAATATATTCAATTTTATCTGTGTTCCTCATATGAAGCAAGACACATTTAGACCAAACCTGCCCTGGGACGAGAATCTGCTAGGCTGCCTATTACATCCCAGATACCGCTACAACATTTCCATTACTTATTATAAAACAAGCTAACATATCGTATTTGTGAAAATGTTTAAAAGTTTGGTTTTCTGCCATAATCACAAATATACCTCTACGCAATAAATAAATACAAAAAACTAGCAAAATTTAAAAATAAAACATAAAATTTACATAAATCAGGCAAGTAATCACACGGCATGGGCATAGAACAAAATTTGGGAACTGTGCATTGTTTTGCATGGCCTACTACAGTATTATGAATGCGAATCATGAAAATTAGGATTTTGGTTGTTATATATTTTTGAAAAGCTTGTTAAAAAGAACAAATTAATATCTGAACAAATATACAGGTTCTATCTGTGTTTCGATCTAACTTTCGACTTTAAGGCGGGAATACACATTCCAATAATAAGCATGGTTATAGAGGGTGGCGCATCTAAAAGTTTCCACCTAGGTTTATTTTCTTGTAAATGACAATGAAAATAGACACCTAATCCTTAGGAAATCATGGTAATTGGGATTAGACCGTGTCAAATTGGAATTACTACCCGACGTTTCGCCTTCGATTGCACGAGGCATCTTCACGGACCTTTACTCCACGAGATCTGAACACTGAATGAGCTCGAAGAGATTTAGGCGGGCTTTTATACCCGACTTGTGCTCGCCGAACCGTGACCCTGTGTTAAGATCGGTTTCCACGTGTGATGTAGACCGTAACCCGTATCTCTATTGAAATTTTTTGTATGTTTAAAAATTTCAATAGATTCCCTAATTTTCCGTTTATAAAATCCTGGAACCGATGCTACAACCTTGGTTTCCTTTACATTTATAATATAGCAAGTGGTATGCTGGTGTTCAGCTACAGCAGATCTTCTTATGGGTACTGAAGATTTTACGTATGTTGGACCGCCGAAGTAATCGTCCTATTTTGTCTGTAGTGCCATGTAGGTAAGGAAGAACAACACTACCAAATGGTGGCTCTTTATCATTCTCCTTTGGCAGAGTTAGTTTACTATGTCTTTTAATTGAACGCGTAATATCTTCAGTGCAATAGCCATTCCCTCTGAGAGCTTCGGTCAGTTTCGATGCTTCCGATGTTAGAGAATCTTGATCAGAAATCGAAATAGCTCTGAATACTAGTGCGTTAATAACCGATTTCTTTTGTGCTGGATGGTAATGAGAATTTGCTCTACTTGTATGTTTCGGTTTTCTATACACAGAATGTCCTAATGTACCGTTTTCCTTCCTTTGAACACATACATCTAGAAAAGGAATTGTTCCATTAGATTCAATTTCCATCGTGAATTTGATATTATGATGTTGCTGATTAAGGTGGTCCAGAAATATGAGGAGATTATCCTGTCGTAATGGGCCCAAACAACAAAAGTATCATCTACATATCTAAACCAGTGCTTCGGTTTTAGTAGAGCGGATGTTAGAGCAATATCTTCAAAAGCTTCCATAAAGATATTCGCTACCACAGGTGTCACCATGTAATAATATGAGCATATGTCATTTTTACACCTCAGTATTAAGCAGCCTTTGTAGAGTTTGATAGATCATGACGTCACAAAAACTAAAATGGAATATAATATGTAGTAGGTAAATATGGCAACTCTGCTGGAAGCAATCTAATCCTATAATTGCTGCCGAGTGAGAACCTTAATAAACCAGATGCCAAATGAACCTTCATATATATATATATATATATATATATATATATATATATATATATATATATATATATATATATATATATATATATATATATATATATACCGGGTGTTCCTAAACATCATGTACAAACGAAGAGGGGTGATTCTTTGGCCTATTTTAGGGTGAAAGTTTCATATAAACATGGGTCCGCAAATGTTTGGTTTTTAAGATACAGGGTGTCAAAGTTTTTTCTAAAAAACTTTTTTTTAATAATATCTCAAAGATCCTTTTGCTGATTTTGTTCAAATTTGGCAGTGTCATTTAATGTGATAAGAAGCTAATTTAGCACTAACTAAATGGTATTTATGAATTCCAGTGACGTCCCGGAGGGCACGTTCACAAATAATATTGACAGAAAAAATGTACGCCACTGACTTTTTGACAAATGTTATATTTTTTTCAGATTAAACATCTAAAAGTACGACTTTTTTGCCTCTTGATAATTTTTTGTATCTTGTGTCGTTTTCGAGAAAAAAAATAAAAACTAGTTCATTGCATGCCCAAGAACAAAAAAATTTTTTTTTTCGAAAACCAAGCCTAATAACATAAAATATCAAGAAAAACAAAATGTAGTTTTGATTGTTCAATCTGAAAAAAATGGAAAAATTTAAAAAAGTCAGTGGCGTACATTTTTTATTAATAATATTGAGACTGTCCGTGGATCCAGGGAACGCCACTGATAATAATTATTATTGTTTCCTGTAGTAGGCTCAAGCTTAATTTGGTTAAATTTTGTTTCATTGATGTTTTTTTTTCGCATTATACTTGAAAATTGAAGCGGGAATGACCCAGTTTTTGTAGCAATTAAATGCAGTTTAGATTTTAACAACAATATTTAATGACAAAAATGATTTGACATTATATGACAATTATTATATGACAAAAAACAACATCACAAAAATTGTTGGAAGTGACTTCCTCCAGCCCTTATACAGGCCTCCGATCTTCTTCGCATCGACTCTCGTACTCTTTCAAATACATCGGGAGTATTTCGTATGGTTTCAAATCCACCTATTATTCGATGTCGTAGGTCATCGACTGTATTCACCGGTGTTGTATAAACTAAAGATTTAAGATGCCCCCATAGGAAAAAATCTAGACTATTGAGATCAGGGGACCTAGGGGGCCATGGCTGAGGTCCACCTCGGCCTATCCATTGGTTTGGATATACGTCATTCAAATACTCCCGAGCCAAAATAGAAAAATGTGCAGGAGCACCATCATGCATATACCACATTTGATTTCTTAGTAAAAGAGGCAAGTCTTCTAGTAATGGAGGCAGTTCGTCTTGTAAAAAGTGTCTATATGATTCACCAGTTAGCCGACCAGGTAAGAAGACAGGACCAATTAAATGATCCCCGATTATACCACCCCATACATTTAAAGAAAACTGTTCTTGAAAATGAGTTTCGACAATTCCATGAGGATTCTCGTCTGCCCATAGATGGTTGTTATGGAAATTCATAATGGAATTTCTCGAAAAATTGGCTTCATCAGTAAAAAGAATGATGGAATTAAAGTTGGGGTTGGCTGCTAGCCTATTGAGAAACCACCTGCAGAAATTAATTCTTAAAGGAAAATCCCGGGGAAGCAGCGCCTGCACTCTTTGAAGGTGGTAAGGGTATAGCAGAGAATCATGCAAGATACGCCACACAACTTGATGGCTAATATTCAATGTTATTGAAATTTTTCTTGTACTAGTCTCCGGATGTTCTTCTACTTCATTCAGAACAGCCTCTTCGATCTGCGGTGTCCGAACAGTACGTGGTCTACCTGTTTCATTGCTTTTCTTATTGACACTTCCAGTTTCGACGAGACGCCTATGAATATTCGAAAATATTCGGTGATCAGGTATCAATCTATTTGGATAACGCTCCATGTATAGACGTCTGGCTTCTCTTGCATTTCCGTTCGCAAGACCATAGATAAAATGCATTTCTGCCATTTCAGAATTCGTATAAACCATTGTAATGAATATTTAAAACACTTTACACTTTTTTGTAGGGAATATTAAAAGACTCTACACCTTACAATAACTATAATGTTGACATAACTTACGATTTAAAATGGTAAATGTCACGAATAATAAAAACAAAAGATTATCCAAACAACGCCATAGCCTACTACCATAGTTACTACTTTTTTGATAGAAATTTATTTCGTCTGGCTAATTACAGAAAATCGTGTTTATTTATTTTTCTAGATAACGGTCAGATATAAAAGGAACTACAAGAAGACAATAAACTACTAAACAAGAGAAAAAAAAATGATAATTATAATGGCGTTCCCCTGTACAATTACGAATAATATTAATAAAAAATGTACGCCACTGACTTTTTTAAATTTTTCCATTTTTTTCAGATTGAACAATCAAAACTACATTTTGTTTTTCTTGATATTTTATGTTATTAGGCTTGGTTTTCGAAAAAAAAAATTTTTTTGTTCTTGGGCATGCAATGAAAGAGTTTTTATTTTTTTTCTCGAAAACGACACAAGATACAAAAAATTATCAAGAGGCAAAAAAGTCGTACTTTTAGATGTTTAATCTGAAAAAAATATAACATTTGTCAAAAAGTCAGTGGCGTACATTTTTTCTGTCAATATTATTTGTGAACGTGCCCTCCGGGACGTCACTGGAATTCATAAATACCATTTAGTTAGTACTAAATTAGCTTCTTATCACATTAAATGACACTGCCAAATTTGAACAAAATCAGCAAAAGGATCTTTGAGATATTATTAAAAAAAAGTTTTTTAGAAAAAACTTTGACACCCTGTATCTTAAAAACCAAACATTTGCGGACCCATGTTTATATGAAACTTTCACCCTAAAATAGGCCAAAGAATCACCCCTCTTCGTTTGTACATGATGTTTAGGAACACCCGGTATATATATATATATATATATATATATATATATATATATATATATATATATATATATATATATATATATATATATATATATATATATATATATATATATATATATATATATATATATATATATATATATATATATATATATATATATATTAATTGGACTTCTTTCTTGGGTATAGGTTTATTTGCAAAATCAAACAATGGGATTAACTTGACGTTTCGCCTATCATAGTAGGCTTTCTCAAAAATTGCTCATTCCTTTATTTTATTTTTTTTTGGTATATATGGCTTTCCTTACCTATCTACAATTAATTTTAAAAAACATTTAGTGGTCTAATTATAAAATGACATGTACAATTTTTCTAAAACTGATTTAAAATTTTATACTCTTGACAATAATTATTACAAAATTGATAAAATAAGGTTATTTATATATGTATATATATATATATATATATATATATATATATATATATCAGACATACTGGATAACAATAATCTTGATAAGAACTTAATAGACCTAGTGCAAGCTTGTGTTACATGTACTTATTTGATTTTTCAAGGAACTTTTTTATGGAAGCCATTGAGGATATTGCTCTAACATCCGCTCCACTAAAACCGAAGCACTGGTTTAGATATGTAGATGATACTTTTGTTGTTTGGCCCCATGGGCAGGATAATCTCCTCATATTTCTGGACCACCTTAATCAGCAACATCAAAATTAATTAAAAATTCACGATGGAAATTGAATCTAATGGAACCATTCCCTTTCTAGATGTATGTGTTTAAAGGAAGGCGAATGGTACATTAGGACATCTGTGTATAGAAAACCGACGCATACAAATAGATACTTAAACGCAAATTCTCATCACCATCCAGCACAAAAGAAATCGGTTATTAACGCACTAGTATTCAGAGCTATTTCGATTTCTGATCAAGATTCTTTAACATCGGAAACATCAAAACTGACCGAAGCTCTCAGAGGGAATGGTTATTGCACTGAAGATATTACGCGTTCAATTAAAAACATAGTAAACCAACTCCGCCAAAGGAGAATGATAAAGAGCCACCATTAGGTAGTGTTGTTCTTCTCTACATACATGGCACTACGGACAAAATAGGACGATTACTTCGGCGGTCCAACATACGTACAATCTTCAATACACATAAGAAGATTGGACAGTGCTTGCGATCCCCGAAAGATCTTGTACCTTTCCAAACAGAAGGAGTATATAAAATTCCCTGCTCATGTGTAGAAGTGTATGTGGGAGAAACAGGACGCTCAATATCAACTAGACTTATGGAAGATGAACGATGTATTAAAAAGAAACAAATTGTTCAAACCAAGGTTCTAGCATCGGTTCCAGGTTTTTATAAACGAAAAGTTAGAGAATCTATTGAAATATTTAAACATACAAAAAATTTCAATAGAGATACGGGTTACGGGCTACATCACACGTGGAAACCGATCTTAACACAGGGCCACGGTTCGGCGAGTACAAGTCGGGTATAAAAGCCCGCCTGAATCACTTCGAGCTCATTCAATGTTCAGATCTCGTGGAGTAAATATCCCAGAAGATGCCTCGTGCAATCGAAGGCGAAACGTGGATAGTAATTCCAATTTGACACGGTCTAATCCCAAGAACCATGATTTTTTAATTGACCAAGGCCGTGAAAGCTTCCGTTCTACCTAATCCTTAGTTTTCAGGGGGATAAATTTTTTCGATATTTGCACCCCCTGTTCGATCCTCTACGACGGGATGGCTTTCACCCTTAAAATCTTAAATGGAAAGAGAATTGCCTTTCTAATGAGACCTTGCTTATTGATATCGAGTGAGTAGCTCCTGAGAAATAAGCTAGCACTGTTCGAAATGTTTGCGAACATTATGGAGCATGTCGGAAGTTATTTATCGGCACTCGTACACTATTCGTTGTGGCAAGTTTTCTAAAGAATTGAGTTTGGTTGAATACATTTTTGATTTTAAGTGTCTCCATAAAGAAAAAGTCTAATGGCAACAAATTAGGAGATCTTGCAGGCCATTCAATATGACCTGTTTTCCCAATCCATCTGCTTGGAAAAACTTCTTCCAGAAACTGCCTTACATAGTGCGGTGGTTGCGCTTCATCTTACTGAAATATTACATCTGCTAGCCGATAAAGTTATAACGTTCATCTTTTTCTATGGCATTCGTTAAAACAGGGTCAGTAGTGTTTTCCAACGTCCAAGTCTAGGTACATTTCACCTGTTAAATGCTCAGATGGAAAATACGGCCCAGTAATACGATCCCCAAAAATACAGGAGACTAATACGTTTTTAACTGAACTCAACTCATATATATTTTTAATTTGATGCTCAATTGCTTTTTTGAAAATAAATTTGATTTCTTCATAAAAATCCCAGTTACTTTTATGTTTATCATTTTTTTTATAACATCGGAGATATAAAGCATTTTTACTCTCCTATGGATCATCCTGTACATATTTAGGCGTCAGTACAGGTATATGTTCGACTGGTTCTAATAATAAAGTCACACAAAATTATTTAGGCTAATCGCTTGCATGCACCCAGTCATCTTAGGAATCTAAACAAACGATCAAAATGTAAACAAACCCGACTACTTTAAGAGAAAGTCAGCCGCCGGTGAGCACCTACAACCTTGTCTCGACTTATAAAGAGCGAATCTGGTGACGTGAGCCAGGACATCGAACCATCGTTGTTTATCCTACCTACCTCGGTACCGGGCCAGCTCTGTAAAATTTTAGTAGGAGGCCATGGATGCTAATAAAAAGAAAAACATTTTCTTGATTTGAAAAGTCGTACCATAAATTGTAGTTTTGTAATGAATAAACAGATCAAAGTTTACTGGGGACAAATCAGGCGATCGAGCGGGCTACTTTGCCTGTCAATCCATCGTCTGAACAATGTTTAGTCGAGAAACACCCAAGTTACTAGTTTTCTTTGTGGAAGAGAATTAGCACGTATCCCCATTGTGGTATAGAAAACAGTGTACAGATGTTGAGAAAGCACTTGTATGCACGTTACTATAAAATTATGAATGATTGTCTAAAAGGAATTTTTAAAGCATTGCCCCATTTTTTGAAAAAAAAAGTATATTCGAATATTGAGAAACCTGTTTTTTTCCTTTAAAGTTATTTTCTCTAAAAATATATTAAAATAAAAATTTGAAACATTTTTGTATAAACCTGAGAATCATGAATATTAGAGAAAAATCATGCTTTTCTTGTACAATCTATATAAATAATGCACCTATTAATTTGGAAAAATGTATGACACCAGATTATTCACGAGGAACTTTTCTATTAAATGCTGGTAGGTGCATGCCGATACCTCTTTTGGGTCTTGAAATATTTAAGTTCATAAAATAAATTTAAAAAAAAATTCAAAGTCTTTAAAATTACCAGTAACCCAACAAAACACTTTAAAATGACGAATAAGCAATTCTGTGTAAAATTCGTTTTTGGGACCGTTTAAATAAATCAATATTAAAAAATAACCTAAAAAGATATTTTTTTTTCTCGGCAACAATTAACAATTGAGAAAAACATTGTATATAAGAGATATTTGCTGCATCACAGTAATGTAGCCCTTCTTAGGGTTTAGGAGGAATATTTCAACACATTTGCAAGTTGTTGACGAACATTAACCAAAGGGAATTGGGAGAAAACAACAAAAATCAACATATTGCAAAACGATCTTCATAGTAAAAATTTAGGGAAAAAAAATTAAAATTAAAAAGATTTTTAAAAATTTGGCTATAAAAAGTCTTGGCGGCATAAATCCATCTCCCCCTTTGGTTGTGTCACTGCTACTTTCTAAAGAAAAGAACTCATCTGATTTCATTTTCCTTTGTAGAATAGGGTTTTTTTTGGGACCACCGCCAAAGCACATAGGAATTTGGGCAACTATAGACACGTTTCTGATTTAAGGCCTTCATCAGTAGAATCAACTAGTTGAGAGACGAGTACAAATAGCGCCAAAACTTAATACAACAAAACTACACCAGAATCATTAACAGGAGTATAACCGATATTTGGCGTTACTAAAAGAACATCCGAAATCTTCGTCTGACTTAATACTCTAATACAACGGAGGAACATATAGACACATGTGCCGAAACTCATAACCCAAAAGTATTAAGTTTTGCCTCTAGTTGTACTCGTCTCTCAGTTAGTTTACTGTACTGATGAAGACCTTAAGTCAGAAACACGTCTCTATAGTTAGACAAATTTCAGTGTGCTTTAGGTATATATGCAGATGCTCCTTGGCCCTTAAAGAAACATGTTTTGGTTTACCGTTAGTTCTTTCGTTTCGTATAACTTTTTACGACCAAGAAACGCACAGAAATTAGTATTTCTGTTTCCCTTATATATATATATATATATATATATATATATATATATATATTTATATTTATATATATATATATATATATATATATCTATTATAATATACTATTCTTCGTACACTGTATAAGATTAGATGTTAGATGACATCCGTTGTACTGGCAACATTGCATGATGCCGACTTCCCGGTGTACTGATTTAAATCTTCTGCAAATTCGTAACGGTTTTTCGTTTTTTGGTCGGCTTTTGGAATCTTCACCTACTTCATTTATCAGTTTGTTTGTATTTGTTATTGACTTTTAAAAATGTATGTTGTATCTTCAAAGGCTGCATAGAAATATTTAATAAATGACCGAATTCAAGGGGCAATCGGGGTCAGACATATAAGGGGGGAGTGTACCCCCCAATATTTTATTCTGTTGGCAAAATCTTTTCTTTTGTTTCAGTTATTTTATTTGCCAATGAATTGTTAAAAAAACTGAATTAAAATAATTTTGTTTAAATCCAGACTTAAGAAACAAAATATGAATGATACATAGTTACTTTTAGACTTTTTTTTAAGTTCTCAGTTGGGTTTTTTTCACTTACTCCCTACACTTTTATCAAAAATAATTCATTAACAGGAACCTGAATTGTAAAAGTTAAGCAAATATTATTTTAATAACATTTATACATTTAAAAAAACTCCAAACACAAAGAAATGACAAGTTCTACACCAACCAGAGAATATTTTTCGGACAGTTGCTGAACCACAGCACTCGAATTTTCAGCTATGGAATGGGTTAAGCCTTTCCCCTGCGTTAAGTCACTTAAACATTAAAATAAAAGAACCATACATATATGAGCCCGGTCGCATATGTATTGGATCAAGGGCGTATTTAAAATAATTTTATTTTTGCCACCTAATATTTACTACACGTAACATAACTTCAACAAATGCAACTACGTTTATTTGATAGTATGTGGTATTAACAATTAACAATATCACATATCTGTATCACTAACAATAATAATGATTAGAAAGATATATTTTTGTTAGGCTTGGAGCATATTAATTGGGCCATAAACGCATGCACTCAGATAAAACTGCGTGATTACTTAGTGACATCTGATACGAAACTTATTAAGGTAAATATCTAATCGAGTGGGCCTTGAAAATAGTTGAAAACAAAGATGGCATTAATATTTGAGTCTTTGAAACTGCTTAGTTGTCAAAATGGTTCTTATTAAGGTAAATATCTAATCGAGTGGGCCTTGAAAATAGTTGAAAACAAAGAAGGCATTAATATTTGAGTCTTTGAAACTGCTTAGTTGTCAAAATGGTTCGCGGAAAAAGCACTCTCGTATAATTAGTGAAATTCCATTATTAGTGCCCACAAAAATAGTAGTATTGCTAAAAATCTAAACATTCCTCAAGGAACAATAACAAATAGTATTTCCCAATTCAAAAGAAGCGAAAATGTTCAGTTAAAAGCAAAGTCTGTGCGTTCTTGGAAAATTATAGAAGAGATAAGCGGGCGCTAGTACACTAATTAAACAAGATCGTCGAGCTTCATCACGGGAGTTAGCTGTAAAATGGACAGATGCAATTGGTAAACGCATTTCAAAAGACATCTGCTTAAGAAATATGAAGATAATGGGATATCGCTTCTACAAAGTAAGTTCATAGCGAAATACAAAAAGAAATTTAAATGTTTTCATTTTAGGCCAAGGAAAAACCGCTTTTGTCGCAAGAACAAAAAAGAAATAGACTATTGTGGGCAAAGAAGCAAAAAAGCTGGTCTCAACGTCAGTGGGATTTCGTTATATGGAGTCTAAATTTGAAGTATGTGTTGTGATTCACGAATTCGAATGCAAGGGGAGGAATATCATAGACACTGCCTCAAGAGAAAAGTTAAATTTCCAGCCTCTATCATGGCATAGGGATGTATGTCTTCACAGGAGTTGGTCGTCTTCTTTTTATTAATGGTACTGTCAATGCTGCAAAGTATAAGTCAATTTTACAAGAAGAACTAATTCCTTCTATTGATGAGATTCGGTTGCCAGAGGGAGGATTCATATTCCAGCAAGACGGCGCAGCATGCCATACCGCCAAAACCATAACATTCTGGCTGCAAGAAATGAATATTCCTGTTTTAAAATGGCCATATAGTAGCCCCGACTTATCGCCTATCGAAACGCTATGGTATCAAATCAAAAAAACTCTACGAACTAGTCCCGTCCGCACCATTCCCTAATTAAAGGACAAAATTCAGGAAATCTGGGATAACTTCCAACCAAAATATTGTAAAACATTAGTAGACACCATGCAAGCAAGACTTGATGCAGTTATACAACAAAAAGTTGACTATACTCAGTGGTAACAGTGGCAAATTATTCAATATTTTATGGTCCAATTAAAATGCGACAAGCCTAAGAAAAATATTTATCATCATCATTATTACTGTTAGTGATATAGATAAGGAATATTGTTGATTAATTGTTAATACCACATACTATTAAATAAAAGTAATTGTATTTGTTGAATTTATGTTATGTACAATAAATACTACGTAACAAAAATAAATATCTCTTACGAATTCCTTTGGTCCAATACATATGCGACTGGGCTCGTAGATATCTAGAAAAGTTTCTATTTTATTGCAAATCTTTTACACATCAGTGTTGTATATCATGCCTATAGTATTGGTTTGTAATGATAATCTTTGAATGGCTTAAGGTAAAAAAATCCGTAACTGTTAAGAGGTATTAGCTATTTAGTTCAACCATGGGCGTTGGTATGAATAACCATCCGTGACTTTCTTGATAAAAAAAACTGTAAGCCTCTTCGTCGTTTAGGGCAAACAAAAATGCATCCTAGTATTTTGTGATACAAGTCGTTTTCGATGAAAAAAAAATCTATTATGATGCACGCCTCTGGCACCTTTGGTCCAGTTTTAGTTGGAGTCAAAATTGCTCAAAACTATGAAAAAATTATTCCTTGGATCAGTTTAATAGCACTTAAGTTTCGGAACTATCTACTAAAAAAAACATGGTTTTGTTTAAAACTTAAATAACAAACATAGAGAAAGACTCCAAGTCTAGGTCCCAGTAAATTATAACTTTACATTTTACAACAAACGTGACACGTATTTCACCCTTTCGAGCATCATCAGACCTACAAACAACATAGAGAACCTTAGTAAATAATCATCTGAAAAACGTTGATATTCCACACAATGCATTATTGGTTTCATTGGATGTCAAGAATTTGTTTCCTAGTGTGCCTCCCGCAGACTGTATTCAGTTGGAGAGGGATTTATTGGCGATATCTTTGCTACAGTTACTCGTTGATGGCCTCACTTTTCTTCTTACCTTAGTTTTAGACCCAATTTTTTTTGAAGTTTAATGGACAGTTATATAGGCAAAGGTCTGGGCTAGCTATAAGTTCATCTTTGTCGCCTTTTCTGAGTGAGGTTTTCATGAATAATCTGGAAAACAGTATAATGAAAAGTTATTTTGCCTTCGTCCTAACAGCATATAAAAGATACGTGGATGATATTTGCGTTGTGTGGAGTGGCAACAGTTGGAAGAGTTTTTACATTTCGTTAACTCGTTGCATTCTAAAATTGAGTTTACATTGGAAATGGAAGATGAAGAAAAACTACCTTTTCTTGACCTTTTATTATCGAGGAAACACAGTAGGATAGAGTTTGAGGTTTACCGAAAAACATCGTCCACGGATAATATTATTCAGTATGCTTCGGTTGTGTAATTTTTACCATTGTCAAGGGAAGTGTTTGATAAGGAGCGTGATATTATAATGCAGATTGCGATGAATAACCGTATTCCTTTGGAGTCCATCACCAAATTATATTATAAATTTATAAACAAGTACAAAATGTCCTATACCGTCATACATTCAAAACTTAGCAATGAGACAAATTTTTTCAAGTGCATTACTTTTTTCGGAAGTATTTCTCTCCAATTGGCTAAATTTTTTAAAAATATTAAAAATATCAATATTTCATTAAAAACATTAAATACAAGGACACGACCGATAAATTGTCCAGATCTGTGGTTTATGCACTAAATTGTAGTGAATGGTCCACGATCTATGTGGGACAAACAGGTCGAAAAATTTCCACAAGGGTGAGAGAACTTTTGAGCCTTGTCAACAAATGTCAAACAAAAGAAATACGGATGTAACTGAGCCTTGTCAACAAATTCAGAAATACGGATGTAACTGAGACTGTTTCAGCTTTTGTCAATCATTTGTTGGAGTCAGGTCATGAATTTTCCATTTCTGACATTGATGTTTTACATGAATGTCCGAAGGGGAAAAAGCTTGACCTTCTAGAAAATTGGAAATAACCAAAGCTATAAAAAGTCCTATTCTCACTTGCGTTAATGATGTTTTTAATTTCGAACCAACCCTAATACTTAACAATTTAATGTAATAATAATTGTAGGCAACCTTCATTTCACTAATTCATAGAGTGAGAGTTTTTGGTTAGTTCTTTGACTAGTCCAGTGGTCTGTAGGTACTTACTTCGGCCTCCCACTCAGGCGGTTCGGGATCGATCCCAGCTAGAGACATGAATCTTTTCTGATATTTTATTTTGTTTATTCGCCTGAGACTTAACCTCATTTGAGTGTCAATCAAATATGCATAAGTAGTTGTTTGTTTTGTTGTGCTTTAGTGTATTTTATTCTATTTGTAAGTTATTGTTTTGCATGATGATGCTCGAAAGGGCGAAACACATGTCACGTTTTTTGTAAAATTGTAATTTCCTGAGACCGAGACTTGGAGTCTTTTTCTATGTTTGTTATTAAAACTAGGTCTCTGAGAAATATGGACAATCTCTTCGATTTTTTTTTAAACTTATATACCCTGTATCTCGTAAATAAAGCATTTTCGGGCACATATCACGCGACATTTAGAAACACTCAGTATATGTTTTAATGGTTTACTATTTTATAGCTTCTAGGAGCCCTTAAACATCCACCTACCTTTCTGGCGATAATTTTCAGAACTTTTTCATTAATAAAACTGCACACGTTGTTCCACCCGCCTACACTTTCCGCCCTCAGAGCGCCTTCTGGCTGACGGGCTCTGGCATTGTAGATATGATTTAAAACTTTTAAGAAAAAATCGGGACGACTGTACTCGATCATTGCAGTTTTCAGGCCATAAACAAATATATACTCAGGATGACCAATAGTGATCACAGGTGTATTTTTGTTATTTGCTGTTAAAAATGTTTATTGTTGGTTGGAAAAATGTATATGAAAAAAAAAGTACAGGGTTTTCGTTTATATTCTGACACCCACGTAGAGGGTTAATTGTAAGGGATAGAAAAAAACTTTTGATGTAAAAATTGTAAGATTTTTGCGTATTATTTCTTGGACTTTAAAAAATAAACAAATGAAAGTCGTAAAACTAGGAAACAAAATTATATACGACATTTTTAAATTAAAGACCTTGTATATTTTCCTCCAGTTTGTGCTTCAGCCGCTTTTATATTATTGAAGTCTAAAATTGAATTACTTTGAAATGGTTATGATAGATAGGCAAGACAGATCTCCAAACTAATGTTATTGTATTCTACTTTAACATTATATAAACGCCTGAAGCAAATATCAACCAACCCTGTATTTTTCGAACTGGAGGAAAACGTATAGTACAGGATAATTTAGTTTCTCAGTTTCCTATATTCATATCTTTCTTCTCTCCAAAAGATAATATGGAAAAAATACTACAATTTTTAAATTTTTTTAAGGTTTTTGTCTATCCCTTATAATTAACACTTTAGGTGGTTGTAATAACTGAAAAACCTGTACAAATACGCGGGCTATTACAAGTCACCCTGTAATAATATGAGCATACGTCATTTTTACACCTCAGTATTAAGCAACCTTTGTAGAGTTTGAAAGATCATGACGTCACAAAAACTAAAATGGAATATAATATGTAGTAGGTAAATATGGCAACTAAGCTGGAAGCAATCTAATCCTATAATTTTTATATTCGGATGACAAAAGACATAATATGTAGGATGCCGAGTGAGAACCTTAATAAAGCGGATGCCAAATGAACCGTCATATATATATATATATAGATATATATATATATATATATATTAGAGTGCAAACTTCAGCATATAATCCAGATCTGGCCTCCAGTGATTTTTTTACGACCTTGCTAAAACGCAGCTTTCTACGTGTTTTGAGAAACGACTTCAAAGAATAAACAAATGTATTATAGCCTCGATTATAGCCAAAAGGAGAAGAATTACGCAATTTTCATCTTAAGCAATAATTACTGGAACAACCCGGGTATTTATTAATCATGCGGGTATAAGATTTGTACTCGAATTTTCTATGAATTAGCGATATTGTTAGTAGATAAGCAATGGTCTGATATGTTGTTGCGATAGTATATAAAACGAACACTTTCACTTTATATACCGACCTTAAACAATTATTGGACTAATCTACTTGAGAAAATGTAGGCGGCCGGCACCAACACGTCTACATATTATAAACTAGTTTGTTGGGTGCTGATTGCCAACGGCACTGAAATTGAATGTTGTCGTGGCCCACAGGTATTTTTAATTATGTCATACTAATTCATGATCGTGTATTTATTGCTTCGGTACGAAATATATAGGGTGTCGCATTTTCTTTTAGGGGAATCTGGCGAAACTGTAGGTGCTACATGAACACCGTTTGCATATTCGAGTTCGATTTAGAAATCAATTTTAACCGTGCTTACTGATCATCATAGCTAACTTGACTCGTTATCGAGCTACAGGATGTTCTCGAAAATTAGTGATAGAAGAAAATTGTAAATTGGTTATTTATGAAGTTTTTTACATACAATTCAGTGGCGTTCTTACTTTTTTTTCTATATATTCTAGCTTTTGAGATATGACATAAAGTTATGTTTTTCAATGGGACACCCTGTATATTCTTTCTTAGTGAAAATTAAACTACCTTTCCAACGATACCAAACATTTAGTGTTTTGAGTTTTTGCAAAATAATCATTTTTTAAATACAATCATTTTTTCATCATATTTTCTATGTGACTGCGGTTAACATAACAGCTGAGCTTGTTATTTATATCTTTGGAGGCGATTGATTAAACTTCATGTTTGGTAACTACAAAAACCACTTGATAATATATCTAAAGATATTACGCATAATTTAACAATACTTTTGATAAAATAATTGAATAAATCGAAAAAAACCCACTTCACTCAATTTTTGGGATTTTTAATTCTTACCTTCCTTATGTCTAGTTCATTTTCCCCAGAACCTATTTGAATTAATTCGAATAATGGATGTAATTCCTGCAACGTAATGGCTTTTTTAAAAGCATAAAGTGTAAAAGGAACATGTTCAAAGCCTGCCTAGAAACGAATTGACTATGGAGCTCACGCAGGGACATTTAAACTTATTTATAAGGAGTAGATTTTGGAAACAACTGTTTGAGGCCATCTTTTTCAATATTTTTACAGTTAAAAGTTTCAGTTATACACATTCCGATAAAATCTGGGAACATGACATGACATACGACAATATGCAAAAATTTAATATGACAGAGTGTTACATTAAGTATGGCTGCGTCGGAACTATTTTAGAAAGTATCCAACTTGATTTTCGAAAAATTGGCGTCAACAGATGAAAATTAAGAAGATATTGAAGAAGCACAAATTTCGTCGGTATTGCTAAAGGAAGGTTCAAACTTTACATCCAGGGGACGCAGGACGTAGACCAAGGGTCTTGAACCTTTTTAAGTGTAAGGGCCAAAAATCGTTCAATGCGATTTTTGACAAGTGTGTCGATATTTGGTTTTATTTTTGTAACTTCCTTCCAAATGTGCGTCTGTAACTCTCGACCTTGTTTTCCAAAGAAACCTTCCCACCCAAAGAGCCATATGGGACCATAAAACCTCAAAAGGGAGGCATCGACGATAACAACTTGACAAGGTTTATCTATACAGTCTACAAGATAGCGCTTGAGATAAATGATACTTATTATTTTGTTTAGCTTTTAAAACTCTCCAAACTAATATTAGATAAATCCACTTATAACTTCTTTGAAATAATCGAGTATTTTAAGATTTAACGTGAGAAACCGACTGCTTTAGTAAAATGAATTACGTTTAGAATATATAAATATGTAGACTCTATTCCGTTACACCATTGAGTTTGTCGAATCTTATATCCATGAAAATGATATAATTTCAAATTAAACCAGAACAATATCGTACTTTTTTTGTACGTTGCACAACTCCCGAGATAAGGTAGTACATTATCGTCTTACTTGGGACACCATGCATGCTTAAATGTTGTCGGAATAACAAAACCTTATGTAAGTTTATGTTTTGTTTCAGATGTACGTTCCGCTTTCCGAGCACGAACATCCGCCTTTCGTTCCAGTCGCTGGTCGACGATGGCATGGACTCGGCCGCTCCTAATGTGCGCGAGGTGTCGCCGGTGCGCATCAGGGAGCGCGCAGGAGGAGGCGGAGCTTCGACGGCGATGCATCCGTTGCGCATAAACATACCCGAGGGCGAGTTCGGTAGTCCGTTCCCGTCGCCCACCGGAACAATTAGTGCGGCGAACAGTTGTCCGGCTAGTCCCAGAGGTGAGTAGGTGATTTAGTCTGGTCCATTGCCAAGGATACAACACTGGAAAATAAATCATTTTTTGATTTAAACAAAAAAATGGAGTTTACTAAAACAAAAATTTGTTTGAACTTATGCCGTTCATTGAAATTAAATTATTGTTAACCATATACATATGTACATAGACCCAAATTCTTTTCAACCAAATATAGTATTATTTAATTCAAAACCGTCCTGCCTAATGACCAACATTAAATTTAAATGTATTATTTGTTTGTGTAAGAAATAATTATTCAATTATTTAGAGTGTTGCTAGTCTAGTTTTCAAGAATTAGTTACGAAAGTACAAAAGTGGCTGGATAAATAAAATATCGGTTTTTATCGACATTGATATATGTATAATCTATTGTAGAATTAACAGTTTTAAATAATTTTCGATTTTTGATATAAACCAGGACCAACCCAAATCGTCAATCGAAAAAGTAAAAATTAAACAGCTATAAATTACTTTTTTTTATAACTTTTAGGACCTGAATAGCTTTATTTATATTCTTTTAAAAGTTCTCTCACAGCAGCTAAAAAAAGTATGTAAAATTGGCACCGTTGGCTACTCAACTTGGAAATACGATGAAATATATGCAAGCTCTCTTTTTAGAGCTTTCTTCAATAGTAAAATTTTAATTCTGAGAGTGATTATTATTGAAAATAAATAAATAAATCATTAAGCATTTCACGTGTAATGTGTTAAAAAAGTCCTTAATATAAACAATAATCCCAATTTTTTGTTTGTTTAAGACAAATATAATTATTGATAAACAAAAACATATGTATTGCTTATTTATGCTTCGTTTGTGAAAGCCAGTGTGACGCCATTTTTACATGCGTGTTTTAGATAGTGTGAGAGACCTTTCAGAACAATTTAAATAAATCGGGGCTCTTGTAGAGATGAGGTTTTTTTAATGTTCTCACTTTTTTGGATTCGCCGTAAAATTTACGTCGAAATAAATACATTTCAGAAAAAAAAATTGCGGATGAAACACTTTATTATTTTGTAAGGCTCTATATGGTTATAAACGTCTACTGTTACTTCAATTATTTTAAAATTGCCTGCAGAATAGACAAGTAGGGTATATTATTATATAATATACTGTTTTTTACTTTAAATCTTAAAGAACTAATGTTAAAAATGTATCCATCCAACTAACAAATTTTGAAATGGAAAATTAACTGATATTTGACATTTTATGATTAATCGGCCATTTCCTCGTATTCAAGAAGCACCATTGCCAATTGTTTCCATTTTGTTACCGTAGAATTCATTGATAGGTATTTATTCGGGGTGTTAATATTATTTTGTTGCATAGTTGAAACTCTGTCGGACGGAGCAGAAGGGGAAATAGTAAAGGGTTAGCACCAAGTTAGGAGACGAAGGCATCATCATTAACGCTATAACATAAAAATGTGTACAGTTTAGTCGCTGCCAGCGAAGCAAGGAACGTTAGTACATTAGATAAATAGGCACCGGGCTAGCTCTAGATTAGGCACCGAAGCCATCATCGTTAAACACAAAAACAGTATAGCCGAGGCACTAGGAGAAACGGTACCAGTTTGGCACCAGATTAGGTGTCGAAGGCAGTTAAGTTTAAAATATTTACATCCGAAGTAAAAAAACGTAAGGCATTTTGGCGACACTGTAAGTATCTTTTTATTACTAATGCCGTATTAAGGAGTTTTTACCTGGCAATGTTTTGAAAAGTGTAGGGAATTTGAACAGTTTTTATTTTTTATTTATATTCACTTTTTGGATAGGTAGTGGTTTGGATTTTCTACCATAAAGCCAATTATTAATGAGCCTCTATATTGCTTAAAATAGTTATCTTCTGCAGTCTATTATATATTGATGTAGATCAGTGGCGGCTCGTGAGTATATTGAAGGGTGAGGTTACATGAGGTTAATTTTGTTTAAATGTGAATAAATTTCCACGTCACCCATGAGGTATTATTCTGCGACGCGTTGATCTTTTTTTTTTAAGGGAGGTTCATCGCCAATAACCCTACTAAACCATTAAAAACTAAAAAAATAAACTCTAAAAAAAGTAAATAAAAAGTAAACAAAACAAGTAAAATATGTACACCTATCACTAAAATATAGCGGTGATTGCGATAATAAAAACATAATTTAGTTTATTAAAACTTAAAATAAATAGTTGTATGAAATAAGCTAAAAAACTACTTTTTGTACATTAAATCTATACGTCTGTCTTTTAAGGTTGCAAATTTATCTATAATTTGGTCGTAAAAGTTTTGGTCTTCACTAAGTTCTGACAGTAATTCCTGCTCTATTGACATCATTGCTAAACCCGAAAGCCATTCTGGTGTCATTGTATTTCTTAGGTAGGTTTTGATCCGTTTAAGACATGAAAAATTTCGTTCGGCCGATACACTTGTTGCGGGAATAGTTAAAACTAAATTAAAAAGCTTATATGCTTCCGCAAAAATTGCTTAAAAATCTTTAAATAACAAAGCTAGACTTTTTTCGACATCTAAATTTGAAAATTGTTCATCCCTATACAATACAGAAAGCTCATTCTTTAATCTATCTCTGTCAAAAATGTTTGGATAATTTTTTAATAAATTATTTAATAAGTCGTCTGGAAAGCATTTAACATATTCCGAATATTTTGTGCAATCGACTAAAGCAAAGAAATTTAAATTATTTAAATTTTCAAACCGCGTCCCTAATTGAAGAATTATACAATCTATTATTTCGAAATATAATATTTTATATTTAGTAAAAATATCAAAGTCGCTAGAACATTGCCCTCGACGTGTGTTAGTTGGCAGAATAGTGGCTTTTTTAGCAATATTGAAAAGTTCTTTGAAATGGTCCTCGTTTCTAAATTCAATAATTCGTTGCTTGGCAAGGTTTATTTGCGAAATGCAGTAATTTATATCTAAATGCTTTAACTGTAATATTTAAAACAGTACATCAGTGCAACTAAAAATTTGTTTATAAATATGCGTTAAAAGGTAAAATTCGAAATCATTAAAATGCTTTAGAAATCCTTTTGCACCATTAATAGATTCTGTTCCAGAACTTAAGTCATTAATAATAGTTTCAAATACTATTGTTATTTAACGAAAGAAAATAACGAAACGGCTAGTGGTCTAAATCGACTTACCATGACTTCCAGGCTGGTTCTGGCGATGGATTCGTAATTTAGAGCACAGTACCGATCGACACAAATGTATATGGTCACCGTTCGATAGGTGTCAAGCAAGTGGTTCCAGGTCCAAATCTTCGCCAACGGGCTGTAAGTTATCCGGACCTACTAGTGTGTTTTCGCGGACAAAATACCGCGAGATTTATCAACCTTTTGCAATTTTCAGTTAAAAACAAGAAAGCTATAATTAATAAAATTAATAACCCAAAAAAATATACAAAAAAAATAAAGTAAAAACGCGTGTACGGAACATTCCGCCCACCAAAATAAGAACTATTTTAAACTAGAAACTAAAAATTTGGCAGAGGACAAAGTTTTACAACTGGCCTCTGAAGTACGCCTTGCGCCGTTTTCACTGTACATACTCTACAAATTCCATCTCTGCCTTTGTGAAGTTGAATAATTCGGCCAAGATGCCACTGCAAAGGCGGAAAACAATCATTTTTGATTAAGACAAGAGTATCAAGTTTTACTGGTGATGCGGGCTTATTCCATTTTGCTCTTTGTTGCAAGCTGTGCAAATATTCAATATGCCACCGCTTCCAAAAATCTTGGGACATTTTTTGTAATAATTGCCAACGACTTAATCTGTTAATTTGAATAGTCGTGAAGTCCGGCGAGGGGATAGCCGTTAAGGGTTCCAAGGTTAAAAAATGTCCTGGAGTTAAAGCATTGAGATCTGAAGGATCTGAACTAAGGCTACAAAGAGGACGAGAATTTAACATAGCTTCTATCTGAACAAAAACTGTATATAATTCCTCATATGTCAAAATTTGCTCTCCCACTACTCTCATGAAATGGCCTTTGACAGATTTTACTGCCGCTTCCCATAAACCTCCCATATGAGGCGAAGCAGGGGGATTAAACGACCATGAAATGTATTCTGCCTCAGCAGCCGTTTGCATAAATTTTAAAAGTTCCCGATTGGCCCCAACGAAGTTAGAACCACAATCGCTATAAAGCTTGCTACATCGACCACGACGGGAAATGAATCTACGAAGGGCAGCCAAAAATGATTCAGAAGACAGATCAGATGTCAATTCAAGATGCACTGCCTTTGTCGCAAAGCAAACAAAAACACAAAGGTATGCTTTCTGAGATTTCGAACCGCGTCTTTTTGACATGGTTATATAAAATGGGCCTGCCATATCAACCCCAGAACAACTGAAAGGTTTAACCTGACTAATACGAGATACAGGAAGGTCTCCCATTGGTTGTTCCAGTGGTTTTGGATTAACTTTAAAACAAGATAAACACTTCGAGATGACACTACGAATAGCACGCTTAGGAGAAAGTATCCAAAATTGTTGACTAAGCAGAAATTGTAAGGACTGCAAACCAGGGTGAAAATACCTTTTATGATAATCCTCGATAATAAGATCTGTGAGTCTATGATTTCGGGGTAACAAAATAGGAAACCTTTGGTCAAACTTAAGATTAGAATAAGTTAACCTGCCGCCCACCCTAAAAATGCCATCCTTGTCAAGAAAGGGTGATAGTTTGCGAAATGTTTTTGACAGATATTTTCCACTTTTTAGACTATCAATTTCACTAGAAAATACAATTGTCTGAACAGATTTGACCAAATATAACAAAGCTTTGTGAAGCTCAAGATCAACTAAGCTATTTAAAGCCTTGCCTTTGGGATTTTGACAATTCCTTACAAAACGAAAAACATATGCAATTATACGTTTAATTTTTGTTAAAGATGAATAATTCTCAATAAGGGAGTTTGGAAATTCCTCACTTAAACCGACAACAAGTGTAACCTTTCTTTCTTCTTTCAAAACTAAAGAATCATCAATAATAGTAGGTTGATTAGGCCAAGTATTTATATCAGACAAAAGCCAAGCAGGCCCCGCCCACCGTAACGTGTGGTTAACTAATTCCAAGGGCATAAGTCCACGAGAGGCACAATCGGCAGGATTATCCTTGGAAGGGACATAATGCCACATTGAGGGCGATGTATTTTCCTGAATTTGACTGACTCTATTACTCACAAAACACTGCCATCTATGTGAAGAGGATTTTATCCAACTAAGAGTAACCATGGAGTCAGACCAGGCAAAAATTTCAAGAGGAATATCTTGGATTAGATCCGAAACATAACAAATCAATTTGGACAGCAAAACCGCGCCACATAATTCAAGTCTAGGCAAAGTGATTCTTTTAAGTGGTGCGACTTTTGATTTTGCAATTACTAAATGAGTACGAATTTCATTGGTGTGGCTAACCAAGCGAAGGTAGATAACAGCAGCGTATCCTTTTTCCGAAGCATCACAGAATCCATGGAGTTGAAATACTATATTGTTCTTGTCAAACATGAAACGGGGTATTGAAATTGAAGATAATTTAGGTAATTCGATTTTATATTTTAACCATTTGGTAAGAACTTGCTGAGGTGGAACTGCATCCCAACCAAGACCCAAAGTCCACAAGTACTGAATAAGATGCTTGGTAAAAAATATAACGGGACTTAAAAATCCTAGTGGATCATACACTCTTGCTAGTTCGGATAATATGTTTCTCTTCGTACAAGGTTTGTCAAGGGGGTCAACCTTATATGAAAAATAATCTAATGATGGATGCCACTGTAAACCTAAAATTTTAATAAAAGAATCTGGATCCGAATCAAATGAAATAGATTTTGTACGACAAAGAGATTCTGGAAGATTAGATAAAACTTGTGGGCTATTAGATGCCCATTTTCGAAGTTCAAAACCCCCACGCATACACAACTCTCTTAATTCATTTACAAGTAAAAGAGCTTCATCAACAGTATCGCAAGAAGTAATGACGTCATCAACAAAAATATCTGAGTTCAAGACTTTAGCAGCCAAAGGATACAACGAACCTTCATCACAAGCAAGTTGCTGAATAGTACGTAAAGCTAAAAATGGACTAGACGACACTCCAAATGTCACAGTTTGTAGAATATAATCACAAATGGGTTCATCAACGGAACTTCGCCAAAGAATTCGTTGATAATTACAATGATCTCTTTTGACCAATATCTGACGATACATTTGTCTAATGTCAGAGATTAAAACTATTTTACGCATACGAAAATTTAACAAAATAGTAACGATATCCTTTTGAAGTTTGGGTCCCGCTAACAAAGTATCATTTAATGACTCCCCACTGGCAGTTTTAGCCGAAGCATCAAAAACCACCCTCAATTTAGTTGTGGTACTTTCAGGTTTGAAAACCGCATGGTGAGGCAAATAATAACACTTTTGTGTTAGACTCAACTCAGTTACCTTTGACATATGGCCACTTTGAATATAATCTATCATAATATCCGAATATGATTTATACATAGAAGGATTATTTACTAAACGACGTTCTAAGTTCAAATACCGGCGTAATGCTAAAGATCTCGAGTCCAAGAAAATCGGGTCAGGTCCTTTAAATGGCAAAGAAACACAATATCTACCACTTTTATCTCGTGAATGAGATTCAACAAAAATCATTTCACAACGGTCATCCTCTTCTGACAAAGCTTTTGTAGAGACCAATTCCTCAGTTTCCCAAAATTGTTTAACAATTGTTTCCAATGGGTCGAATAAAGTTGAACAAAGTGAAGTGAGAGGTTCTGAAGTTTCCGTATATTCTATATTGCCCATTAAAACCCACCCAAATATAGTTTCAAGAGCAAAGGGTTCCTTGTTAGACCCCCTAACACGCCCACCTTGTAGACATTTTGAAAATATGTCGGCACCTAAAAGCAAATCAATTTCGCCAGGGGAGTTAAAATTTGTATCAGCTAATTTCAAGTTTGAAATATGATCCAAACTATTCGGCTGAAAATAAAAGTTTGGAATAGGACCACAAATTTTTGGAATAACAAAACAGTCAACACTAAAAGTAGGGTTAGGTTGACCGGTAGGACGAATGTTGCAAGAAGTGGAACCAAGGACGGTAGTCGACATTCTACCCAAACCTTGAACAGAAACGTTCGACTTATTTAAAAATAAATTTAAACGTCGAAGACATTTTTCAGTGAGAAAATTTGCTTGGCTTGCACTATCTAAAAGAACTCTAATGTTGAATACGCAACCATTCGAAGTCACCAAGTCAACACGAGCAGTTGAAAGCAAAACAGTAGTACTGGGTTTGTTAGGGCTAGCAAAAATACTTAAAGCATTGATATTCGACGTATCATTGCGATAATTATCACCAAAATTATTATTACCCTGATTAGGAGGTTGTTGAGGGGGTGACTGTTCATTACGATTGAAGTGTAATAACGTGTGGTGTCTTTGCTTACATTTTCTACACGAATGTGTAGAAGTGCAATTCGAGAATAAATGCGACGACTTAAGACAATTTAAGCACAATTTATTTCGCTTTGCTATCAGAAAACGCTCATTTGGGGTTTTATTTAAAAACTGTGGGCAACGCGATAAAACATGATTTGAGTTACAAACTGAACAAACATTTGTTTCAACCAAAAGTGAAAATGGTGAGGTTTTTTGTTTAATTGGCCTCTTGGGTGAATTTACCGTAGTATGCGATGAAAGAGCAGCCGAATCATAAGCGATACATTGTTGATGCACAAAATCTAGAAGTAATTTAAAAGTTGGCATTTTAATGCAACTGTTTTCTAATTCAAAACGTTTAACAGTTTCTGAATCTAATTTTTGAATTAACAAATTAAACAAAACAAAGTCCCATTGATCGGTAGGAAAATTGAGATTTGTCAAAGCTTGCAAATTTTCACAAAATGTATCAATCAAATTCCTAAGTAAATGAGCAGAATCAGAGTTAAGTTTTTCTAAACCGCACATCGTATTCCAGTAATGGGTAGCTAATAATCTTTCGTTTTGAAAACGATCAACTAAAGTTTTAAATGCAATTGGATAATTATTATCATTTATAGGTACTGAGCTAACAATGGGTAAAACTTTTTCAGACAAAGACGAGAGCAAATATTGAAATTTCTCACTATTAGTTAAATTTTGATTCTTATGAATTAGCGAGGTAAACAAATCATAAAATGTAGTCCAAGAACGAAAATCTCCATCAAATATTGGTAATTTAATTTTAGGTAATTTGACTGAAGGAGCCGAGTGGATTTGAGAAGTATCGGTAATCGGATTTTCTTGTATATCCTCAAATAAATTATGATAAATAGCTAAGCAACCATAATAGCAATTATCAGCTTCGATTCTTATCAAATCTTCCGCGGCCAAATCAGCTCCATCAGTAGAAGCTAGCAAATTAACAACAGTCAAATGTTGCTTTTCAAAAGATTTATACGCAGTATCAATACCGGTGTAACGCATTTTAAATGAAGTATGATAATCAGCATCCTGTTCTGCCATTTTTGCAACAGCCAGTATCTCTTTTAGGCGATTTGAAAAGATATCCCTAGAAGCTTTTGCTAATTTGATTTTATCAGCCATTTTGAAAAGTTAAATCAAATTAAAAAATCTAAAATATGTGTTGAAAACGATATTTATTTCAACCGATATTCGACTAAAGAGCCCAAAATATGATGAATTTGTATCAAACAGTTTTAATATAGATCTTAGTTTTTTTGAAGTTAAACGACGAATTGAAAACGTATTTTTATTGATTTATCGCAAAAATATCTAATTTTAATATTAACAATTGAACGCAATTTTACTGCACAACGGACGAGATGTTTGTATAGTAGGCCTAGTTCAACTGACCAGGTGACGCGCCGTACTAAAAAACTAGTGCTAAAATCAATAAATTCCCTTATCACCAAAGGTATTTATAGGAACACATGTATTTAAATAATAATAATTATTTTAATATTACACCCAAATTCAAAAGATGGTTTTTGTATACATTTACCAATATATCTGTATTAATAAATTAATGTTAGTACGAAAATTGCAAAGGGTATAAAAAAATGTTATTAGAAATGACGAAATACTACAAATGAACTGTAATTAAATCAACAATTAATCCGGCAACGGAGGATCAAAAAAATGTTATTTAACGAAAGAAAATAACGAAACGGCTAGTGGTCTAAATCGACTTACCATGACTTCCAGGCTGGTTCTGGCGATGGATTCGTAATTTAGAGCACAGTACCGATCGACACAAATGTATATGGTCACCGTTCGATAGGTGTCAAGCAAGTGGTTCCAGGTCCAAATCTTCGCCAACGGGCTGTAAGTTATCCGGACCTACTAGTGTGTTTTCGCGGACAAAATACCGCGAGATTTATCAACCTTTTGCAATTTTCAGTTAAAAACAAGAAAGCTATAATTAATAAAATTAATAACCCAAAAAAAATATACAAAAAAAATAAAGTAAAAACGCGTGTACGGAACAACTATAATTAAATTGTCCCATTCATTAGCCACTAAGTTTAAAATTTTAGACCGTGTATACCATCGCGTTTCAACAGCTCGCGGGATTCTTTTACCTACTATCTGATTAAGCACAAAAGACCGTTTTGGTGATTGGTGGAAATAATTTGGTATTCCTAATAAAGTGGCAAAAAATATACGACTTTGGGTAATCAGTTTTGTTCCCTGTTGTAAAACTAGATTTAAAAAATCCTAAAAATCTTTCTTTTAAAGATCCGTTGGTCACATACCTAACTGTTATCGAACACTGTGATTTTTCTGTTATGTCAGTACTATCATCCGCAATTACGCCAAAAAAACAACAATCGGTGTCATTGGTTTCTTTTTTTATATATTCTTGAATATAGTCATGTATGCAACCAATTAGTTCATTTTGTATAGTCTTAGATTGTCCCGTAAAAATTACTAAATTTAGCACAATGTTCAGTAAGTTCGGCATTTCTTTTTATTAAGCATGCAAATATTTCCTTAAAATTGCCACGGTTAAAAGAATCTGTTGTTTCATTATGACCTCGAAATGCCAAGTCCTGTTTACCCAAAGTAATAGTAACATCAATTAAATAATTTAATAATAAACTGTTTTTTCGAACATTTTCATTATAAACAATTTTATTAAGACTTGCATTTTCTTGTAGTGCATCCGCAATAGTCGCCCTATTTTGCTCCAGTCTTGTAAGTGCTACCGAATTTTTAATTTGCTCTCTTGAACTTTCATGCGATTTTACTGCTCGTGAAAAATTTTTTAAATCCGAATATCCGCCCCCTGAACTCCAATTATTTTTGACGCAGCCTAATAAAATACAAGGACAACAATATAAGCTTTCTTTATAAATACTTCCGCATAGCCACCTATAAGTTTCGTACCAAGATATTTGAAAAGTTCTTGAATATTTTTTACCTTGCCTCTTATCGTTAAATATTGCTAAAATTTTCGGCGTCGGACGGCTACCTAATATCTGTTTCTTTTCAGTTTCGCTTATTCTTAAAAAAGGCGTTTCAATTAATGAAACAATAATGTCGTGAATAGGATTCATTTCAAAAGCAAAAAGCAAATACAAAAAATGGAACGGTCCAACTTACCAAATCAAAACAAAACAAAAACTTACTCACGCGTATTTATTCACCTTAAAAGACAGAACGCCCTCAATCAGCGATTATCGCAATCTATTTCCTATTTCTTTCTCAGCCGCACGCACCACGTAAAAAGAAGCCGTTGGAATATTTCGCTAGTCATGTGATTTAAATAACCAATAAAAGCATATCCAAGCTACAGATTTATCGCCTCAAGAATGCAATAGAAAACGCGTGCATCGGCAATCGCCATCCCGCTCTGTCGTAATCAGGTGACTCGCCGGCATCGGCACCGGCCGTTGATAAATAGGTCAGAAGTCGAAACTTTCCAAGCTAAAATTATTTCGCCTCATTCGAGAGCACTTTCTTTAGGAATGGGTTTGCACGGATTGCACGGTCGGTTTTTTGATGTGGTCAGAATTTATTTTCTAAAATATTTATTATGGGATTATATTTTGTTTTTTTTTTTAATGTTATTATGTTGTAAAACTGTTAAAAAGTATATTTCTAATTGGTAATAGATAAAAAGTTATATAAAAAAATTCTCTTTTCCTTTATTTTGGGGGTGAGGCGCGGCCTCAGAGGTCTACCCTGACGAGCCGCCACTGATGTAGATCAGAGCTGTGAACGTTACTTCAAAAAAGTATCCAGTTACTTTTAAAGCTACTTTCTGAAAAATGTAAGTAGATATCGAAGATACTAGTCATTTTATGAAAAATAGTATCTTGTTCTTCGTTACTTCATAAAAGTAACTAAATATTTCAACTAAGTTACTTTGAGAGTAACTAGTTACTTTAAAAGTAACTAATTTCTTTTGAAATACTAGTTATTAGTAACTATTTACTTTTAAAGTAACTGGTTACTAGTTAATAGTTATAGTATCAAGTTATTTTCAACGCGGTTAAAATATCTAGTTTAATGTCAAGTTACTTTGGAATGACTCCCTTACTTCGGAAGTAACTAGTTTTTCGTTTTACCTCTGTTGTAGGACAAATTGTTGCTTCGGTCATTGTGACCCTTTTTTTCTCGGATACGCGTAATATAACCTGTTTCTAATAATAGCTTCTTTGAAATTAAATAGTTACTTCAAGTATTTCACTTTACAAGTACTTTCTTTAAGAGTAACTTACTACTTTTATAGTAACTAGTTACTTAAAAAGTAACTATAGATACTTTTGAAGCAAAAAGTTACTTTCAAGTATCTATATTATAGTTACTTTTTCCCCAATTTTAAAAGTAACTTAGTTACAAGGTAACTAGTTACTTTTAGTAACTAGTTACCGAAAAGTATCTTTTTCATCAAGTTACTCACAACTCTGATGTAGATAAAAATCAATGGATGTCATGTCAACCGAGAGTATAATTGTCTAGAAATTTTGCACTTTCACTCTTAAAAACGAGACGAGCAACACTGCACCGCATGCCTAACAAATCTGCGAGCACTAATTTCAAAATTTGACCCCTCTAGTGCTGCAGAATCCGTGGGGGAGTCTGTAACCGATATTTAAATAAAAAATTGGCTTTTTTTAATATATATTTCTTTGAAAGATGTTATTATAGAATAACAAAAATGTATTGCAGATTAATATGTTTTGTTTGAATCAAAACCTCAGTGAACCAAAGAAATATATATTAAATAATTAAGTAATCAAGTTGACTTAAAATAAGCAAAATTTGTATCGACCAAACAAACATTATTTGAGTCAAATAAAAATCGAGCAAACAAATAATTATAAAATTTTCTTGCTGTCTTTTTTTCAGTGCGTCTCCATAGCTTAATTTTGTTACTTTAAGGACATATAGTAACAAAATTGGTGTAATGATACCGTCTTGGGATCTTCAGGAAATCGGAATTGGAAACAAAAAAACTTTGTCCAATTCAGCCCTGTTGAGACACAGTTATAATCACTGTCCCATTCTAATTAAGTAACTAAATCCTCTAAAGTTATTTTTACTTAGATTTAAATTTTAATGCTGTACAGTGGGACTTCCATCGGCACAAAAATTTTAGGACAATAGATACAGCTTCTCATTTTCAGGCCTGCCTTGAATTTTTAATCATTTACCCTAGTTGCTTCCCGTCCTGTCAAGTTTCACAGTAATTCGGAATCGTCTGTCCAGCGCTTATGAGCTCTGCATTTACGTTTCTTTTGTTTTTCTAGATCTCCATCACATACGCCGTCAATTCTATTGTAACTATAATACTGGAACAACATTACTAACTTTTCGAAATTGGTGTTTCAGTTTGTTTCCTAAAAGTTGGATTTACAGGAGAGGTTCAGTGAAGTGGCCTCCCAGATCACCAGATCTTACGCCATTGGATTTTTACATATACATTATTATGTCTATGGATTTTTACTTTTCTAAGGTTGTAGTATTTCTCCCCGAATCATCTCAAAACTAGAATATCTTGAATTTAGTGATAGTCTTATTCACAAATCTCTACACACTTTAGACCGTGTTAAATTGATATTACTTTCCGACGTTTCGTGTGTGAGTGCACGAGGCATCTTCAGGATCTTCACTGCACAAGATCAAAACACTGACATTCAGTTTATACTAACTAACTAATCGCAAAATCGTTTATTTGCTAAAGTATAGTTTTATTAAAAAAAAATTGTTTGTTTTTATTTTTACATGTTTTGTATACCGGTTTTTTTGCCAGAAATTCCAAAATTTAATTTTACTTGATATGTTATCTTTGCAAATCTGCAATATTTTTCGCAAATTCAAAAAAAAAACAATTATTGTCTAAGATAAAAAAGTTGTTTACGTAACATCACAAGGATATTTATTTCTTATAACTAAATATTGCAAAAAAAACTGTCTTTCCGGGAAAAATTAAAATTAGCATTTCTTAAAAGTGTATTTATTAAGCTTGAGCAAGCAAAGTTGACGTAACTTTAGGAGTTCTAAGTAAATATTATTTAATTTTTTTTATAGTAAATAGATGCCCTAAAACAAAAAAAAAATAACGATGAACTGATTCAAGAGCTTAAACCAAATTTTAAATTTGTAAAATATTTAAGTGCTTTTGGAAAAAGTTATAAAAATTACGTATTAGAAATCCTGTAAAACTAAAAAATAAACTTTTCTTAATAATACTTTCATATTTTATTAAATGAAATTCTCGTAAAAGTCACGTGACTATTTCCGAATGAGGGAGTTTTTATTCTTAATGAAGCAAAAGTTATTACCTATGCTTCAAAGTGGTCTAAAAAATACCATTTATGGTGCCTTTTCAGGGAGTATAGTTGGAAAATAGACTTTTTATCAGACGTTTTAGTATCTTTTCGCAGGTATGGTTATAGGGGTATTTTCCTCTTACTCTATACTGTTGCATACATTATATAAAAACTATAATCCAGTAATTCATTGTTTGCTAGATCTTTGGTTACATTCAGTTTCCGGTAAAAAAATATATTTATAAGTAGAATTATGGTTGACATTTTTTTATGCGTACAGGACATCATGGTGTAAGTCACGGCAAGAGAAATGTTCAAGCGGACTTGCAGATGGTGGCGGCCTATGCAGCGGCGCAAGTGGCCCATCGGGACGATGGACAGCACGTCCAGCAAAGTCACAGTCCTGAGTACAGACAACAGCCGACATCAAATGGCAGCGCTGTAAGTATATAGTAAGGGTTACGAATAAAGAAAGTATCTCGAAACGTTAATATACGGAGCAGTAATTTGTTTTTATTTCGATGTTTTAGGAAAGTAAAGTTTCCGATACTAAAAATTTGATATATTTAGATAATCCTAGAGTATTAGTACTTTTCAAATGAAAACTATTAATATCGGTTTCTACGGTATCGCTACCTTTGTTTCTAACACACCCGTTTTACTTATTAAATATAATAATTAATTGTTTCCCCAAAAACGTTCTCATAACTACAAATTATTTAATGTTTTAAAATAAAAAAAATGTAACAATAAACTAACCCAACCTAAAGATAATTGATATAATTTCTTATGCTTGCTTAAATAATATTGTTTATATTATGTATTGAAACATTCCGTGGACAGACTGTATACCTGTTTAGGTATGTAATTATATTAAATATTTGCTTCAATTAATTTAAAGTTAAATATTTTTATTCAGTTGCGAAAAACCCAAAAAAAGATTTTTGTTTGCCAAACTAATTTATTAAAAAACAATAGAAATAAAAGCTGAGCGCAGAAACAGATTTAAAAAACTCAGTGGTTACTTCAAGATGCAAGGTCCACTACGGACCTCTTGAGGCTAAATTTCTCTCTGACATTATGAAGCATGTGTGGTGTTATTCTTAAACAAACATCTGTAATTTGTTGTCAAAGTTCATGTAAGCCTCAGACATAACATCCCCAAAGAAAAAAATCAAGAGACATGAGGTCTGGCGTCGGAGTTGGTTATTTCGTAGGACCTCGACAACCAATCTACCTATTGATTGATAAGTTTGTCTGTCTCAGGTAATTTCTGGTTGCTTAAAATAGTGAGGCAAAGATCCGTAACCTTCAAGTTAAACTCATGTGTGGTTGGTCAACAACATGATTAATAAGGGGAGAAATTGTATTTATTTTGCAACATATGTAGGCACTTAAAGCTATTTATATTTTTTTCTACCATAAAAATTGGACCTATGATATGATCACCCCAAATCCCCGCCCAAACATTTATTTTTTAGGGAATTGTGTGTGTCTCTCTCGAAAATCATGGTGTTTTTCGTCACTTCAGTACCTACAGTTTTAGGTATTAATTCTTCCATGTAAAAAAAAGTGTCACTAAAACAGATATTCCGCAAATACTAAGGATGTCCTGTTAATCTTTGATATAATCTAGCAAAATTCGAGTCGTCTGACACGATCATCAATTAATTCATGTATAATTTTCATTTTATAAGGGTAAAGTTTATGGCTTTTCTTCACAGAAGTACACGAAACATTACATTACTCAGCCACGTAATTCGTAACAACAATTACAACTAAAACTTGGACTTCTACATCTCTCACAATTTTTGGCCTCCCAGATTTTGGGACGTCTTTCACCGTACCCGTTCTTTTTTTTTCAAATCAAATGACATAATTTATTTTCCGTATTATCCTTAGTATAATAATAATATATTAAATGTTTTTAAAAATACCTCAACAAATTCCGGCGGTATTCTTTCTATTTCAGCTCTAATCCTTACCATTAGGTTCTCGTGCTTCGTTCTATACAAGGTCGTTTTTAAGTGACCCCAAACGAAAAAATCTAGCGGACTTAAGTCAGGTGATCTTGGAGGCCTCTCAATCCCCCTCCCCCTTTTGCACAATCCAGCATATTTTGAGCTTAATTGGAGGGGAAGTGAAATTATTAAGTGTAACTTACAATATCTTGAAATGGAGCTTAATATGAAAGGCAACAAACAATTGAGTATAACACTATTTTACCGTAAAAATAAGTGTTTAAATTAGCCCTTAAGGGTTACTTTACTAAACCGTGCAACCACCGTTATTTATAACTCAAACCAACGCAATCATAGTCCTGAGAGACGACATTTTACAAGAGGTTTTAGTACAAATCTTTAAGAGTAAAGTAGCCCTTTAGGGCTGAATGAAATAATGATTTTTGAGGTAACATAAAGCTCTTGTAAAATGTCTTTCAGGACTATGTTTTCATTGTGTTTGATTTATAAATAAGGGTGTTCGTACTGTTTTAGTAAAAATTTTTAAGAGTAAAGTAGCCCTTTAGGGCTGAATTAAATAATAATTTTTGTGGTAACATAAAGCTCTTGTAAAATGCTTCTCGGGACTATATTTTCGTTGTGTTGGATTTATAAATAACGGTGGTCGCGCTGTTTTAGTAAAAATGTTTAAGAGTAAAGTAGCACTTTAGGGCTGAATTAAATAATAATTTTTATGGTAGCATAAAGCTGTTGTAAATTGTTACTCAGGGCTATATTTTTGTTGTTTGATTTATAAATAACGGTAGTCGCCCTGTTTTAGTAAAAATCTTAAGAGTAAAGTAGCCCTTTAGTGCTGAACTAAATAACAAAATTTATGGTAGAATAAAGCTCTTGTAAAATGTTTCTCTGGACTATATTTTTGTTGAGTCTGATTTATAAATAGCGATAGTCGCAAGGTTTTATTAAACATATCTAAGAGTAAAGTTACCCTTAAGGGCTGATTTAAATGATCATTTTTATGGTAGATTAAAGTCCTTGTAGAATGTCTCTCAGGACTAAATTTTTGTTGAGTTTGATTCATAAATAGCGGTGGTCGCACGGTTTTAATAATTTTTGTTAAGAGTAAACTAGCCCTTATGGCCTGAATTAAATAATTATTTTTAGGGTAGCTTAAAGTCTTATGGAGTGTCTCTTCAGACTATATTTTCGTTAAGTTAGGTTTATAAATAGTGGTGGTCGCACGATTTTAGTAATTTTTTTTAAAGAGTAAAGTAGCCCTTAAGGGCTAAATTAATTAATTATTTTTATAGTAGCGTGTACTGCTAGAGAAGAGAAGAAGAAATTACATGTTTAAAGTTTGCTGAAATTTTGGTAGCGCGTTTTTTATTCTGGTTAGCAAATTATGCACACCCCGAAAGTTTATGTACAGGGTGTCCGGATTTGGTTGCAAAAGCAGGGTATCTCGCTTATTTTTAAAGATAGAACCTTGCGGTTTTCACGAACCTGAGCTAATTTTTTGTGAAACTCATGAAGCCGTGAACAAAATTTTCATAGCTTTCTTCGTTTATGAGATACAGGGCGAAATAGAAAATTTTGCATTTTGGGACCCCCCTCGTATCTCGGTTACCCTTTAACTTAACGCAAAGGGAAAAATTGCTGCTTATGCGGTTTTTTATGCTGGATCCAGTGGCGTAGTCATATTTTTCATTTGAGTTGTTATTTTTTAGATATGACCCAAAGTTGTGTTTTTTTAAATGGGACACCCTGTATATTTGTCCAGAAATTGATTTGGTCTTTTAAAAGCTTCTCAAAAATATATAATAGTATGGGTATTTTAATAAACAACAACAAAAATCCTAATTTTTATAATTATCATCCGAAATTTTGCAGTAGGCCATGCAAAACGATGCCGTTTTCTTTTGTTTTCTAGGAAGCAAATGACATTTCCCAATCTTGAACGCGTATATAAAATATAGCGCTAGTTTTTTGTATTTATTTATTGTGTAAAAATATATTTGTATTATTATGGAGGAAAACCAAACTTTCGAACAATGATGAAAAGTACGATATGTTAACTTGTTTTATATTAAGTAATGAAAATATTGAAGCGGCTTCTGAAATGTATTTTAACAGGTAAATAGTTAATTTTTAGGTATGTTGAAATACTATTGCTTAATTTTTATTTAGATATCCAGAAAGGAGGCAACCTAATATATCCACTTTTTATCGGATAAAAAAGAATTTACTTAATCACGGATCATTTATCAAACCTCGTACGAAAACATATAATAAAGAAAATCGGGAGACTGAGGAAATAACGGTTTTGGCTAATGCAGAAGCTTACCCTACAAACTCTTGTAGGGCCAGTGAAAAGAGCATAGGGATCCCAAAAACTATAGTTCAAGAAATTCTAGAAAAGCACAAATACCACCCATACAAACTTAGGCTCTTGCAGCACTTACAGCCAGGGGATGCAAAGCGTCGGGTAGTCTTCTGCAATTGGTTTCGAGAGAGATGCGATATGGTTAGAGATTTTGAAAGGAAGGTTATATCGTCAGACGAAGCACATTTCAGTAATTCTGGTATACTCAATAGGCACAATAGTAGATTCTGGTCCCAGGAAAATCAACACCAAATATTTCCCAGAAGACAGCAGGGCAGGTTTGGTCTAAATGTGTCCTGCTTCATATTAGGAACACATATAAAATTTTATATATTTGAGGGAAATCTAACAGCCAATCGCTATATAGAAATTTTAGAGGCAGCTATTCCTGAATTACTTGACGATGTTCCTCTAGCGCAAATTAACGAAATATATTTTCAACAGGACGGTGCTCCTGCACACAATTCTGGAATGACGAGATTATTTCTGGACAATAATTTTACCAATCAATGGATCGGAACAAATGGACCTATAAGATGGCCCCCTAGGTCCCCAGATTTGTCGATTTTAGATTTCTTTCTATGGGGATATCTAGAAAATAGAATTTACAAAGACCACTATTATAATGTCCAAGATTTAGGAAATGCAATAAGAGAAGATTTTCGCTATTTACAAAATCATCCCGTTATTTTGCTTAATTCCCTAAAACGAATACAAAAATTGTGCGAAGCATGCTTAGAACAAAATGGAAATCAGTTTGAACAGTTCTTTTGATTTCCTTGGTTACTGTAGTTCCTATACGACAGTTGATTTTTGCTGAAAGGCTTCTTACATAATAATTTATTACTGTTTTGTTCTTGTGTTGCATAAATCTAGGTAGGTGGTACTTTTTTGGTGCGAAATTATCAATACATATTTTGATAAATAGATTTAATTACATATTTATTTTGATTTATTGTTAGGATGTAGATATTGTTAACGACTTTAAATAAAAGGCATTGTTTTGCATGGCCTACTGCAAGATTTGGGATGATAATTATAAAAATTAGGATTTTTGTTGTTGTTTATTAAAATAGATCCATACTATTATATTTTTGAGAAGCTTTTAAAAGGACAAATCAATTTCTGGACAAATATACAGGGTGTCCCATTTAAAAAACACAACTTTGGGTCATATCTAAAAAATAACAACTCAAATGAAAAATATGACTACGCCACTGGATCCAGCGTAAAAAACTGCATAAGCAGCAATTTTTCCCTTTGCGTTAAGTTAAAGGATAACCGAGATACGAGGGGGGTCCCAAAATGCAAAATTTTCTATTTCGCCCTGTATCTCATAAACGAAGAAGGCTATGAAAATTTAGTTTACGGTTTCATGAGTTTCACAAAAAATTAGCTCAGGTTCGTGAAAACCGCAAGGTTCTATCTTTAAAAATAAGCGAGATACCCTGCTTTTGCAACCAAATCCGGACACCCTGTACAGTGAGGTTATTTTTAAAACTAACAGAAAAACGAGGCGCAAACATCACAACGGATATACTTTTTAACAGTTCATTGCAACTGATGTTAAAACGGACAAAGGTTTCTGCAGAAAAGATAGGACTGGATACGAAAAAGATTACCAATCATTCACTGTTCAGCGATATCGGCACTTAAAAAAAAAGGTGTGTGGGAACAAGAAGTAATAAAATTAACTTCATTACTTCGCTCGGAACATATAAAGGGGACAACGCTAAAATTGCATCTCCGATTCCTTTGCCATCGCCAGACATTCAGTCACAGGCGCTAGATACCTCAACTGAAGAATATCCTGGTAAAACGAATTATAATAATTGCACTTTTCATAGTGCAACTACAAATAAACAGAAAACGTTTGTTTGTTTGTTTTTCCGTGAAATAGTTATAATGAATACCACTCGAGAAAAACTTTTGTAGACAAAATGTTTTTGTTCTATATAACTTCATGTTCATGACTTTTCCAGAACTTGCAAAATTACCAAGCAACAAACTTTCATAACAATCAAAAAAAGTCTATAACATTTTCTTTCTTGTTGTATTGTATATAATAAACATTTTCCGCAAAAGGTTAATATTATTTGCGTCGCATATTATACACGCGACAAGGAATGCGAGTATAACATTTACGGAAATGTTTTTCAAATTGTGTAAATATACAGACAACAACAAAATTAACGCAATCGTTTCTGAATAACAAAGTATATAATATTGTGAAATGTCAGGCTAGCGGTCTAGGTCAATCTAACCACAAAACATAAACACAACAAGCAAGTTATATATTTTCCTACCTGTCAAGTAGGTATTAAGTAGCGTTATTAGTACGAGCGACTTCTAATTACCTTATCGGGAAACCTGCCGTACATACAAATATGATAAAAACAATAACAAAAACATCCAATTACCACATGTTATTCGAAATTACATATGTCAGAATTTTTAAATCGTATTCTGTATAAATAATGTTTAGGAATTGGATTTTTGTTTTGGAAAATATAGGAGCTCAAAAAAACTGTTCATAGAAACCTTATACATACTATGCAATATTCAACAGATTTTTTTTGTATAAATATCCGCATTATTAGCTGTTAGATTAGGTCTTTATTTTTACATCTCTCATAAAGAAAAGTATTCTTTTCAAGGTCCCTACGAGGACTCCAAGGTGTCAAAAAATATGTTGTCTTAGTTCCGGTGGTCTGTCTGTCTGTCTGTTCGCGCCATAGCTGAAAGACTACTTATCCTATAAACTTCGATTTTGATCAAAAATTATGGGTCATATGGGAATGACACGGTAACATTTTGGTAAAAATCCAATATGGTGGAACGAAATCGAGACCTATAAAAATGTTAAAAAAACCAAGTATCCAATTACCCAAAATTTTGCACAAAAATTAGTTGTGAAATGTACCTGTAAAGTTTTGATATAAATTCACTATGGTGGAACAAAATGGCGGCCTAATAAAATGTTTTTAAAAAAAATCAGGGAAAAAACTGCTTGATCGATTCTTTTCAAAGTTGCACACAAATCGAATGTTATATAGTGAAAAAACGGGACATAGTTATTTGCCTAACTAGTGCGGAAAGTGTTACTTTTCCGCACGAGTTAGGTACATAATTTTTGCTATGAGCGTGCATAAATTACGTATAAATTATATATTAGCAAATGCAGTTTAATGTGGAGGGTGAAATGAAGTATGTTAAATTTTTATTTATTAGAACGGATTACTTCGGATTAGATTTGATCATAAATTAGAATTTTAAAATACGTCAAATGTGATTTTCAGAATTTCTAAGCATTTACCTTTAGCGACTTTCAAAAATATGTAGTTACAAAACGCCCATACATGTTAATTTATTCACACATAAAAATAAAAATATATTTTTAAATTATTATTTTATTAAACAATTATTTATTGTTGGTTATAATGTTTATATTGAATGTACCGGGTGACTTCGTATAAACTGGCACCCCTCGTAACTTTTTTATTTTTTGTCGTACAAAAAAAAATAAAAATACTGACATACAGAGGATTTTTTTTTACGTTATAAATCTGCATTGTAATTCCCAGTAACTTTTCATATATCCGAGGAACGGGAAAAATTACAATTGTTTTTAATGGAATGCCCTGTAAATTTTTGCATAAAATGAAAGATCTTTTTTTTTCTGATTCCAAATATATAATACAAGTTGACATTTGGTCTAGCCGTTTTCGAGTTATTTAAGTTTAAAAATCAATTTTCATTATAGACTGTAAAATTACTGGCTATAAAATATCAGCTTTTTGAGCAGTTGGCTATGGAAATAAACAATATAAACAAATGTTCTGTAAAATGTCAAATTATTGCATACCTAGGCATTATAATAAAACAGCGAAGTAAAAATTGAATATAAACATCAATTTATTAACAATATGTTTTACTACAAAATACACAGATGAACCAAATAACACAAAACAAATTAATCAGAATGAATATTTCCCCCCTGATTATCTACACATTCGTGATAAACGTTTCGCAAGTGCTCAACTGCGTTCTCTATAAAATGACCATTTTTTTCATTTAAATGTCTTATTTCCTGTGTTATAAAATATTTTATATCTTCAACGTTGTCCAGATCACGTTTATATATTTTGTTTTTAATATACCGCCACAAAAAATTATCCATGGAAGTTAGATCTGGACTATTTGAGGGCTACGAAATAATTCCATTTTTTCCAATCCACTCGTTGTAATTCTCATCCAAAAAAGTCTTCACGTCACGTACCACATGTTGTGGGGCACCGTCCGTCATGTTGAAAAATTATGTTCGTATACTGCCTTAACGGTAAGTTTTCTAGCATTTCCTGTAGATGAGTTTCCAGAAATTCTTGATATACTGGTCCAGTTAGTGTTCCTGCGAAAAAATAGGGCCCTATTACCCTATTCTTCAGCAGGCCGCACCACACATTAACTGTTCTCCTACCTTGAAATTGAACTTCCCTTGTGAATTGGGGATTTTCTTGTGCCCAGTGACGAAAATTTCGTCGATTTGGTAATCCACTAGTTGAAAAGCTTGACTCATCGGTCCATAATATATTTTTAAAAAAGTTTCTTTCGTTATTTATTCTATTTAACATAAAGTTGCAGAAATTGAGTCGTTGGTTCTTATGCCTTTGAGTTAATTTTTGAACAGTATGATATTTATAGGGCCAAAATCCATATTTCTTTAAAACCTTCCTAATATATTTACGTGAAGTTCTTTTTACTCCGTAACGGGCCCGCATTTTCTTGGAAGTAGTTCTCAGTGACTGACTCGGATGTTCTACGTGATGCAAAGCAATATTTAAATCGTGATTTTCCGTATTATTGTTTAGTTCCCTCTTCTTTCTTTGCAAATCTGCCGTTGTTCTAAATTTGGTGAAAATATTCTGGATTGTCGATCTTGAGGGAATCGGACCATCGGGATGATTTGCCATGTAAGCACGTCACGTTGCAGAGGCATTATAATTATTTTCAGCATACAAACAAACAATTTCTCGTTTTCCTGCCACAAAATAAACCATTAAAAAAATATATATCAAAAAGAATTGATTTAGTTCTATTAACAGTGATTTAAATGTCAAAGTCGTTTCAGAAACATTTGTTAATATTGTTTATTTCCATAGTCAACTGCTCAAAAAGCTGATATTTTATAGCCAGTAATTTTACAGTCTATAATGAAAATTGATTTTTAAACTTAAATAACTCGAAAACGGCTAAACCAAATGTCAACTTGTATTATATATTTGGAATCAGAAAAAAAAGATCTTTCATTTTAGGCAAAAATTTACAGGGCATTCCATTAAAGAAAATTGTACTTTTTGTCGTTCCTCGTATATATGAAAAGTTACTGGGAATTACAATGCAGATTTATAACGTAAAAAAAATCCTCTGTATGTCAGTATTTTTATATTTTTTTGTACGACAAAAAATAAAAAAATTACGGGGGTGTCAGTTTATACGAAGTCACCCGGCACAGTTTGTCGGATTGTTTAAACTTAGATGTCATGATGTCAATTTTAAACACTGTTTATTATAAGTTGTACTATTTGTTAATGGAAATGAAACAGCTTCACCTTCAACTTTTTTTTTTTCGGTTAAAATTTTATTTGCCATTTGTTTTCCATCCCACATGCGTTTTGATATTAGCTATATTTTCTCCTGAATCAGCTAACATTGTGGCGGAAGATCAGGGAGAACTGTGACTCGTGTACATTTCTGGATCTGGCAATCCCAGCATCTTCCCAAATGTATTAATCCCCACACATTGTATTGTGCATTTTCCTTGTTTGTAGTTTATTGGATGGCAACTTCCTATAAAACTGAACGTGAACTGCATCTCCATTAATCTCTTTGTCTTCACACATTGTATTGTCGTAACCTTTAATCAACAAATAGACATCATCAGGTGACTCGGAAAAAATGTTTGTGCTTTTGAATTTTTTGGACTGTATTCTGCGTTCTTCCGTTTCAAAAATGCTGTTAATTTTTAATATTTACATATTCCACATCTTTGTTTGTTTGATGATCAATTTGAGTTTTGTTTTGCTTTGAAAATATCATCGATAATTATAGCATGGTGAATGAACAATAGTTAATACCCTAGCCAAAATATTTAGTGGGCCGTGCAAACAAAAGAAAACAATGTAAAACAGAACTTTCAAAATAGCTATGAAAACACATTTTTGACAATATTACATATATATTATAGGTATTTTAACAACAAAGGAATAACATTTAAATAATATACGAGTAATTTGCTAAAACATTAAGTACTAAATATTATTTTTCCTAAATAAATGTTCTCCTTTATTATTTTTGAAGTTTTTGTGAACTGCATACTTAAACTGTAATTCGGATATACCATTTATCGCACTTCTTTAGTCTTCAAACTTTTTCTTAAGATGGTCCCAAATAAAAAAATCAAGCGGCGTAAGGTCGGGTGACCTCGGAGGCAATCTAATCGGGTCATTTGTTCCTAGGGTCTCATTCTGTTGGAATATATTTTTAAATTATTATTTTATTAAACAATTATTTATTGTTGGTTATAATGTTTATATTGAATGTAATTGCCGGATTGTTTACATTTAGATGTCATGATGTCTAAACACTGTTTATTATAAGTTGTACTATTTGTTAATGGAAATGAAACAGCTTCACCTTCAACTTTTTTTTCGGTAAAAAATGTATTTGCAATTTGTTTTCCACGACTGCCTAACATTGTGGCGGAAGATCAATACAATCTGATCGTAATCTTCCCAAATGTATTAATTTTGCATTTTCCTTGTTTGTAGTTTACAAATCAACGACGATGAGGTATGTTTGAAGGACGTAGAGCTACATATTTCCTATAAAACTGAACGTGAACTGCATCTCCACCATTTACAAATATTGTAGAAATATGAGTGTTTGTAAAAATGATTTGTGCTTTTGAATTTTTTGGATCTTTATGCACCTGCCAATCCAATAATGATCGTAACTTTTAATCAACAAATAGACATCATTCCGGAAAAAATGTTTGTGCTTTTGAATTTTTTGGACAAAAATGCTGTTAATTTTTAATATTTACATATTCCACATCTTTGTTTGTTTGATGATCAATTTGAGTTTTGTTTTGCTTTGAAAATATCATCGATAATTATAGCATGGTGAATGAACAATAGTTAATACCCTAGCCAAAATATTTAGTGGGCCGTGCAAACAAAAGAAAACAATGTAAAACAGAACTTTCAAAATAGCTACAAGAACATCTTCGAAAACACATTTTTGACAATATTACATATATATTATAGGTATTTTAACAACAAAGGAATAACATTTAAATAATATACGAGTAATTTGCTAAAACATTAAGTACTAAATATTATTTTTACTCTAAATTTTCAAAATGTTCTCCTTTATTATTTTTACACAGACGGGTTTTTGTAACTGAAGCTCTTAGCATACTTAAACTGTAATTCGGATATACCATTTATCGCACTTCTTTCAAGTCTTCTCTGGTTGTTGGTGGTATCTTGTAAACTTTTTCTTAAGATGGTCCCAAATAAAAAAATCAAGCGGCGTAAGGTCGGGTGACCTCGGAGGCCATCTAATCGGGTCATTTGTTCCCATCTAGTTCTCTCTAAACTTCACAACCAGTCTGCTGCCCCCCCACGGGCACCATTCTGTTGGAATATATTTTTAAATTATTATTTTATTAAACAATTATTTATTGTTGGTTATAATGTTTATATTGAATGTATAGTTTGCCGGATTGTTTACATTTAGATGTCATGATGTCAATTCTAAACACTGTTTATTATAAGTTGTACTATTTGTTAATGGAAATGAAACAGCTTCACCTTCAACTTTTTTTTCGGTAAAAAATGTATTTGCAATTTGTTTTCCATCCGACATGCGTTTTGATATTAGCTATATTTTCTCCTGACTCAGCTAACATTGTGGCGGAAGATCAGCGAAAACTGTGACTCATGTACATTTCTGGATCTGGCAATCCCAGGTATCCGGCAATATTGGATGGCAACTTCCCAAATGTATTAATCCCCACACATTGTATTGTGCAGTTTCCTTGTTTGTAGTTTACAAATCAACGGCGATGAGGTATGTTTGAAGGACCTAGAGCTACATATTTCCTATAAAACTGAACGTGAACTGCATCTCCACCATTTACAAATATTGTGGAAATATGAGTGTTTGTATCAAGAATTTTGATGATTAGTAGGGTCTCTTTGTCTTCAATTTTGTCAATGGTTAATTTAGTAAGATCTTTATGCACCTGCCAATCCAATAATGATCGTAACTTTTAATCAACAAATAGACATCATCAGGTAACTCGGAAAAAAAATTTGTGGTTTTGAAAGTACTTTGAATTTTTTGGACTGTTTTTCAAAAATACTGTTAATTTTTAATATTTACATATTTCCACATCTTTGTTTGTTTGATGATCAATTTGAGCATTGAAAAAATTGACCATAGCGTAGAACATTTGCAGATTTCAGATTATTCGCCAAAATAGGCAAGAAATACTTCTTTAGGAGATTTTACCTGTCTCTTCTCGCACCATTGTGTAAAAATTGTGTATTCTTTTTTTGGGCAAGACCTGTAAGCTGACTGCTGCAGCTTCTTACAAAATACTTTCAGGAAATTCATTTTTGTCTATGTCTTGCATGTTGAGTGGCGAAACCATTTTTTAAAAGCACAAAATTACAAATAACTACGCAAACTAAATCACGCACAGACGCATAAGTTGTTATTTCTTTTTGGTATCATCGCAACCGAGACTTGTCTATTGTTGAAATAATTGTAACTAAGATTACTTAGCATTAAGCTAACTGGGATAATATAATACGATGTAAGTCAAAATTATAATATAAATAATGGGATCAATTTTTGAATTTTTTAGGATATTGAAAAATTACAAATTTAGCTGAGAAATTGCTTCTTCCTGCATGTTAAGCATGTTTTTTTAATAATTCTTGTAAAAAAAAATAATATCTAATACTTTTGATACAACTGAAATAAAATAATTTATCTTTTTCAAGCACTAGTGCGGAAAAAACTAATTTTCCGCACTAACATGTGTGCGGAAAGTGCTTATTTTCCACACGCTCATAGGAAAAAGTTCTAGTACGAATCAAAGATGGCATAGCAAAACGGCGGGTTAATTAAATGTTTATAAAATCCCTCTGAAAAACTACTTAGAAACTGGTAAAATTTTGGCGATGAGTCATTACGGTGGAACAAAATGGCAGTTTAATGGAATATTTAAAAATCAGTATTAAAAACTACCTTTCCAGTTGTGTTGAAATTTTGCACAACACTCAAGTAGGATGGATTAGTAAAATTTTGTCAGTCACACAGGAAAAACAATATGGCGATTTAATTAAGTGTTAAAAATAGTAGTATCTAATTTTCTAGAATAATGTAGCAAAAATGGTTGAAATTTTATATATACGAAATGAAAATAAAGAAAGACAATTTTTAAAAAGTGGGTAAATTTTCCTTTAACCAGTAACGAATTTCACCACACATAT